>CM053623.1:282567415-282602528 GCA_028646595.1 Phalanger gymnotis
GGGAAGGGAAGAAGGGAGAGAATTTGGAACTCAAGGTTTTAAAAAAATAGATGTTCAAAAGTAAAAAAGTTTTTTTTTTCATGCAACTAGAAAATAAGATGCACAGGCAATGGGGCATAGAGATTTATCTTGCCCTACGAGAACGTAAGGGAAAGGGGGATGGGAGGGGAATGGGGTGATGGAGGGGAGGGCAGACTGGGGAACAGGGCAACCAGAGTGTACGCCATCTTGGAGGGGGGGGTGGAAATGGGGAGAAAATTTGTAATTCAAACGCCTGTGAAAATCAATGCTGAAAACTAAACATATTAAAAATAAATTAAAATTAGAAAAAAAAGAGCACCAAAAGGGTACGAGGGGTCCAGTTGATCAGAGGACCTGTGTTCAAATCCCATCTCTGTTACCGCCTGTAGAACTTTGAATAAGTCCCTTAGCTTTAGTTTCCTCCTTAGGCATCAGGTTTTTTTTTCCCTTTGTAAAATAAGAGAGTTGGACTAGGTGGCCACTGAGACCCCTTCTGCCTCCAGTTCCCATAATCCTACCTTCTACAGGAAGCCTTCCCTAACCCCTCAATTCTAGTACTTTCACTGTTTTAACATTTCCTATTTATCCTGTGTATAGCTTGCTTTGGATTTTTTTCCATCTTGCCTAACCCATTAGATTGTAAGCTTCTTGAGGTCAGGGATTCTTTTTGTAGCCCCAGTGCTTAGCGAGGTGGCTGGCACATAGTAGGGGCTTAATGTTTATTGACTGACTGATCCTAAATGAAGAACACAGATAATAGAAGCAGCCGTTAATTACCTTGCACCTCGGGGTTCAATGACATGTACAGAAGGCACCATAGTAAAGAGTTGGTTGTAGTATCCGTGCCAGCAATGAAGAGATCTCCAATGATATAAAATAAATAGTCCTCATTGAAGCTACTATTGCTGTTATTCTTCATCTCCTCTTCCATATGGAGAAGGTACATGTCTATGAAGTCCTGGGGATTTTCCATATCCAAGGTCTCCCGATGTTCTCTGATGATTCCTTTCAGGAAACTAGTTAAATCTTTTTCAATCTGTCTTAATTCCTTGAAGAGCCCAAAGGGAAGGTAATACAACCAAGAGCATATGTTGATTAGAAGAATCTGTTTGTTTACGCTGATCTCGAGTCCTCTGGACATGAGGTTAAGCATCTTCTTAAAGTCACTGTTGTTATATTCGAAGCGCTGGCCGAAGCACATGGAACAGATGATGTTGGAGATGGCATTGCTAATAATGGGGAAAGGACTGAAGGGGTTTCCTCCATGTTTCTGCATTTCCTCCTTCACATACTTAAACTCCTTGATGATCTTGGGTTCTAGGCTGAGCTTCCCCAGACCAAAGTGACGAAGGGTTGAGTGGGAGAACTTTCTCTGTTGTCTCCAGATTGGACCATAATGTGCAAACACAATGCCTGGGAAAGGAAGCAAAGAAAAAGAAATACAGTTACATGACACATGGCCAAACCTGACGTCCTATGGTAGGAGGCAGTGTGAGCCAGGGGAAAACATTTTAGCTCTGGTGTCTGAATGTTGAACATAGGTTCAAGCTCTGTCTCTGATGTGTACTTATCTCTGTGAGCGGGGACAAATCCCTCAACCTCCCTGGGCATCATGAGGGGCTTCTGAATTCCCCCCACCCCCCAAGTCTATGATACTATTTTCAGTTCATCACTTTCTTTTTTGGAAGCTCTCCCACCTCCATAAAGCACTGAACTATATTAAGGCCTGAGTAGGAGGTAAAAGGAGGTGAAGACACAGCCTCTGCCCTTAGGGAATTTCTAATCTCCTTCATCTGTAGAACTTGGCCCTCTTAGCTATGGTTTTATGGCTAATTGTGCCTAGCTCAGAGATATTTTGAGACTACACACACCCAGTGGATGATTTATAACCCCTTATAGCTTGGAGTAATTGGAAGGAGAGCTAGATATGGGAATCATTGTATTGTTAATGTATTTTTGTTTAATTTGAAGATCTTCCCATCCATTAATAAGCCCATGTGCCCTACTTAAGTCACATGGAAGCCTAAGTTACATGAACCCTGTGGTGGGAGGAGCTTGCTGAATGAGTGGAACAGGAGGGGGTGGAGTAGAAAGTTAGAGCAGTTAGAGCTGGAGGCTTGTGATGCCCTCTGACCCTGGAGATATACTCATATACTCTGAGGTTAGAATTTTGCTTTGAGGCTCACTCATGGAAAAAGTGTTCCTGTGATACAGCCAGATGAGACCCTGGGTAGCCATTAAAGAACCCCCCCCTTTTGAAAAAAAAACCAGATGTTGGTGCTTCTCTCTCTGGTGACTATGTATGCATTGTTATGGTCAGACAGAAGCCCTATTTGTTGATTTGTGTATACTTCTGCTTGTAATTCCTGTTTGTGTTTTCTCTGAAGTTCAGGGTGCTGACTTTTCACCCTGAACTAAGTGAATGATATATGTATGTTTAACTAAAGTGAGATTGTAAACCCCTTTAAGTTGCTTTCCTTCAGAAAAGCAGATCAAAGAACCTGTAATAGCAGCCCTCCTGTGTGCTGGTGTTGCTGGTCTTACACCTCCATAGCAGTAATGCTAGTAACAATGGTGTTACAATCGGGAAAGCTGGGTCTCAATCCCAGCTTTGTGACTAAGGACAAATACCTCAAGTTTCTGAGCCTCAGGTCCCTCACTTATAAAATGCACATAACAGTTGCCTTCCTCAAAGGATTGCTGTGAGAAAAGGGTTTTATATAGAGCTAGATAAATGTGATTTATGTAATAGGGTATTAGTGACACCTGGGACTTAAGACCCATTTTTTTGAGTCAACACCATATTGGGCCACCAAACTTTCCCATCAAAAGCATCCCTTGATACCACTAGCAAAGGCAGACTACTGGCCTCATGAGTCAGCTGGTCCAAGTTAGTATGGCGGCTCTTCTGTCCCCAGGATGTAGTTGTTCAGTACCAAACCTCTCAGTGATGTTTTCATCACCAGATCAGTCCTGAGCGTGATGCTCAGGACACAGTACTAGCTGCTTACAGTACTGCCTCACTCTCTTTTTCCTCCTTTTGACACTTTCCTGAAGTTCCAAGGTTTGCATTTGGCTACTTGCCATGCCCTAGCTATTCTGTTTAGCTCATGAACCCAATTCCTCTCCAACTCTAAGATCTATGACTTGGTATAGTTCCTTCCACTGGATTCAAATCTTGACTCTGCTATTTCCAAACTCCATGACCTTAGACAAATCACTGAATATCAAAAATGATTGGGGTTGGAGTAGATGACCTCTTAGGTCCCTTCAGCTAGAAGGAGAGCCTTTATTCTGACTTATCTTGTCTCTCAACATTTTTATTCTTGCCTCTACAGACTTACTATGTTGACGCTTTAATGGCTGGTATTTCTACTCCAATTCCTTTGCCCATGGTTTTATTTTTTTTTTCTGTCCTTCTTTGACCCTTAAAACATGTGCCTTTACTTTCTGAATTCTTGAAAGAAGAAACAATGCTTCTTCTCTCCCCCTTGACGTTTACCATTTTAATCTCATAGAAAACCCCCAAAGAGGTCAGTAGAAAGGGGATTTTGAGTCCTGCAGTAGGCAACCAGCTACATGTCACTGAGCATCTAAACCTCAGCTTCCTCAGAAAGGGGCTGAGTGAACAGACTGCTGATCTGGGAGTCAGAAAGACTCCGAAGTGTCTGAGTGCAAATTCTCCCTTAGAAGTTTAGCTGTGTGACCCTGAACAAGTCAGTTTCCCATTCAGTAAAATTTGGATAAGAATAGCATTGACTGCCAGCATCGCTGAGAGACAATGCACGTAAATAATCAAATCTAGGTCAAATGAGATGATATGTGTTAAGTGCTTTGCAAAACTTTAAGTGCTCTATAAATGCTAGTTATTATCCTTTTAAGCATTTATCTTCCTTTGATATGAACTAGGCTTGTTATTTTCATTTTTTTCTGCTCCTTCTTTCTCCTCAAATGAGTAGACGTCCTTCTGAGAGTTCCTCCACCCTGTGCCTTTCCTTTATGTGGACTTTAGAGAAAGCTCTTTCAAAATATTCTTTCTCCTTTCCTTGGCTTTCTTATCACAATATTTTTTTTAGCTCTATCTGGCTATCTAAATAAGAGGTGACATGGTACAGTAGAGGGCAAAGAGCAAAGGTGTGAAATTCAGGGCAGACTTGGATTGTATTACACTAGTTATGATCACAGGCAGTCAAACCTCAGTTTCCTTGTCTATAAAATGGAGATTATAGCTGTATCTTACAGGGTGCTTATAAGGATCAAATGAGCTAACACATCTTTGAATATTATATAAATAATATATAATATAATATTAGTATAGCATAATATAGCATAATATAATATGATATATGATATAACGTAATGTAATATAATATAATATCTATATAAATTATCTGTGTTTCTTCCATCTCCCTCCTACTCTTCACCCCACTTCTCTCCCCATTTTCTTCCTTCTCCCATACCTCTCCGTACTGCCTTCTCTTAAGAGAGGGCTCTGGAGGTTCTCTTGCCTTCACTTGGACAGATATTGCTTTTTCCTCTTCATTCTGGGGCTAGCAGCTAACCCAGCTCTGGCTCCATGCTCAGCTTGCCCATGTAATCAAGTTTTCATTACACAACAATCCAAGTCTGCCCCGAATTTCACACCTTTGCTCTTTGCCCTCTACTGTATCATGTCACCTCTTATTTAGATAGCCAGATAGAGCTAAAAAAAATGTTGTGATAAGAAAGCCAAGGAAAGGAGAAAGAATATTTTGAAAGAGCTTCTCATCTTCCACAATTAAATCTGTCTTCTAACTGTATGTAACATTTAAATAATTTCATGAGCTACACACTGATAGCCCATGTCTGGCCATCTCCATATTTCTGCACCTAAATGGAAATGACCATTTGACATTTACTGAACTCATTTCTGCAAGGCCTTAGGTCACATGGAATGCCAAGATAAATTCTCAATTGAGACATTTACAAGCCATTACAAGGAATGCCAAGTAGATGGGAGCAGCATGTATTGTACCAAAAGAGCCCAGAGCCAGGGGCCCCATATTCCTGTTTCCATTGGAGGAATTTCAACTTTCTGGGTACTTCTTGCTTCTCAGAGCTGATGAGTCAATTCAAGAGGCTGTGAAAAAGAAATGGTTTTTTTATTGTCCTGCTTTCTGTCCTTCAATGATTGAGACTGAGGAAGCTGACAGGTGGAGTATGATGTTGGATACTGGTCTATCTCCCTGGGGGACTGTAAGAGAAGGGTCCTGGTTCTGTCTTCTTCCCACCCTTGAGAGGAAAGATCAAAGTCCAACTATAGTACAAAATTTCATTAGACCAGGAGTCACCTGCTTGCAAAACTCCCCAAAGGGTCCAAACCAGATGAAAATGTAATTGGGAAATGTTTAACAAAATAAATAAAAATATATTGTAGGTAATATTAATCTGTGGTTCTTTAAGTCAATATGTTGCCTTGGACTCATGATGGAAAATGCAATATGTATCCAGAAAAAGAGCTATAGAATCTGAATGTAGTAGATTGAAGCATACTATTTTCTCTTTTTTTTGTTTTGTTTCTTCTTTCTCATGGTTCCTTCCATTGGTTCTAATTCTTCTTTACAACATGATTATTGTGAAAATGTTTAATATGAATGTCTCAGTAGAGCCTATATATCAGATTGCACGCCATCTTGGGGAGGGAGGAGGAGAAGGGGGTGGGAACTTAGAACACAAAATCTTATGGAAGTAAATGTTGAAAAATAAAAATAAATTAATTAAAATTTAAAAAATCAAGTAAAAATTATGTTGCCTTGGGTGTAGGGAAAGAGCACCAGGCTTGCAGTTAAACAATCTAATTTTGATTCCCTTGCTATTGACTATAGCGAGTCGCAGTCTCTCAGGCCTCAGTGTCCTGAGCTATGATCCTATGACTGTGGCAGTTAGCAAATTCAATTTACTTTTAGGCCAGAAGCTTTGTTTAGAACAAGGTTGTTTAACCTCGAGTCCACAGATAGAGTTCCAGAGGTCCATAGATTTGGGTGAGGGAAAAAGCTCACATATGATTTTAATTAACTTGTATTTAAAGAAATCCATAGACTTCTCCAGGCTGCTAAAGGAGTCTATGAGAGAACTTTTACTAAGAAGTATGACATTAAGAAATTGAGGGCTGCTTGATAAACGATACCAGCCAAGCCAGCCCAGCCCAGGCAGCAAACCTGGTAGATGTTAAATTCAGGAACAGAAATTTTTATTCTGTATAATTTATTCTGTATATATATTATTATTTATTCTGCTTTTATGGAAGTGATTTTCTTCCTTTTCCTCTTAATTTTTAATAAAACTTGTTCTGGAAAAATTCAACATTGTGTCAATTGAACTAAAAAGAGAAAAAAGATCTCCCTGCTTCTCCCAAGTGAAGTATAGCTAGGGGAATTTGTGGTATGAAGCTGGCAGTGAGATGAGCAAAGCTCAAGTGGTTAGGGAGAGTCAGTAGAGCTAGAGTAGATGGTTCCATTCTGTTCATCAGACAAGTCTCTTACAAAGTTTCAAACTGTTTTCAGCAAGAATTAGACCAATTTATAGCTCCCAACACTGTAAATGTGCCTGTGTTCCTACAGCACCTCCAATATGGACTGTTTCCATTTGTTCTTTAAAATCATCTTTTCCCATCTAATGGGTATGAAATAAAGCCTCATTGTTTTCGTTTATATGTCTTTAATTTAGGGTGTATGGGGTATTGAGGGAGGACTAGCACCTCTGGTGTGAGGGTTTGCAGCCTTTCCAGGGCTGCTTCCCAACTCTCACCCGTGGCTCCAAGAAGCTATAGCATGTGCAGTGGCCACACCCCTGTAAAACTGTCTTGGCAGACAGGCTAAACCCGGTTGAGGATAACTGACAAGCCTCAAACTGGTCAGTGAGTTAAGGGGGATATCTACTCCAAGCATGTGAAGACTTTTCCCAGCAGAATAGGCAAATGAGAACAATTTGTACCAAAGGCCATGAAGGCAGCTGAAGCAGGTGCTTTGGAGTGCTTAGAGATTGTTCAGGCATCAAAGACGCCAGGGTCATCCACTGCATCCTGGCCCATCACAGTCATCCTGACTTTTGTCTTGCCACTGGACTTCGATGACTCTGGAAGAGACAGTGAGGCTGATGACTTTTTACAACTCTGCCTCACTTAAATCCAATTAATGCACAAGTCACGACATCACCCCATGATGTCACTGGTCCACTTCGAAAATGAAACACAAACAACATTTCTTTCATTTGTAGTTAACTGTCAAATTAGATAATGTTTGTAATGAGTTAATATTTTAAAATAATATTTGTAAATAAAACTAAGCACCTTATCACACTGCCTGGCCCACAGTAGGCAATATATAAATGCTCATTCCCTTCCCTTTCCCAATCAGTTATTTGGAGTATTTTTTCATGTGGCGATTGGCAGTATGCAATTCTTTTCAAAACAGTGTATTTATATCTTTGGATCATTCATCACCTCAGAAATGGAAGTTTTATCAGATATATCTGGTATAAATATTTACCTTCCTCAATCTCCACCCCTAGTTTCTCATATTTTAAAGGCATTGATTTTAGAGCTTTTCAGTTTTATGTAAGCAAACTTCTCTGCTTTGTCTTTGGGAGTCACTCTGTCTTTTATTTCCTTATGATATTTCTCCCTAGTCAAATTTGGGACAATGATCTCTTTCCAATCTCCAATGATACTTTTTCATGATATGATCTTTTATATTTAGGTCACATGTGGATTTAGAAATTATTGTGAAGTATGGTGTAAGATACTAGTCTAAATCTAATTTCTGCCAAACTGCTTTCTAGATTTCCCAGAAACTCTTAATAAACTTGGGAGTCCTTCCCTCAGTAACTTATGTTCTGGAATTTCTCAAGCACTGGGCAATTGTACTAGACTACTTGTGTGGCTTATTTATTCAATCTGTTTCACTAATATAATTAGTGAAGTTAATTAATTTAATGTTAAATTAATTGATTTTTTTAAACTAGTGCCATATAATTTTGGCCATTACTGCTTTATATAGTTTGAAGTTTGGCAACACTATGTTCCCTTTTTCATCATGGAGATTCTAGACCTTTTTTTCCTCCATGTGAATGCAGTTATTGTTTTTTTCTAGTTCTATAAATTATACTCCTGGTAGTTTGGTATAGCGTCAAATCTGCATATAAGTTTAGGTAATAGCATCATTCTTACTACAAAAAATAGCCCAACCCTAGGCAATGAATACATCTCCCTCCAAATATTTATCTTTCTTTAATTCTACAATGAGAGAAAGCATGTTGTAGCCCTGAGGGACCAATGTGGTGCACAACTCTCCCACAGTTGAACCAGACTAAAGTGTCATTGGGAAATGTTTTACAAAATAAATAAAAATATAATACAACACAAACAATATTAATGTGTGTGCTTTCTAAGTCACAATATGACCTAAAGAAAGCCTTATATATGGTTTAGTGATCCTGCTTCTATTTGTATTTGACACCACTGGGGTAGTGGAATGAGATCTGGGTTCAAGTCCTAAATCATAGCTCTAAGCTCTATCACTATTTTTATAGAGTATTCTGTAATTAAATATATATTGGTTTGAATGTGTCTCATAAGTTAATTCCCAGATACTTAATGCATTTTATAGTTATTTTAAATGGAATTTCTTTTATGATAGTCACTTCCCAGTTTTTTTTTTGTTTTTTTTCTTTTTCTTTTTTTCTCTGTTTTTTGTTAGTACTGAATAGATATGTTGATTATTTTTTGTGTCGTGATTTTCCTAACAATCTGTGGGGTAGGCAGAATTGATATCATCCCCCTTCTTACAGATGAGGGAACAGAGGATAAGGGAAATTAAATGCCAAATAGATTAAGACTGTCAGACTTTTTCAGTGGTAGAATTATAACCTAACCCAAGTTTTCTGATTCCTAATCCCATGTTATTGTTACTCTATCACTCTGCCTAATAAATTAGGAGAAAAGAGGGAGAAGAGGAGGAGAAGGAGAAGACAAATTTGCAATATTCTAACCCACCATGGGTACTCTCTTTCCAAGAACAGAGGCTGCTAATGAAAGAACAGCTTTCAGTATGATTCTTGCAAAATGAGACAGGAAGGAAAAGAGGACATCCCAAGAGGGAAATGAAACACAGTTCTTAGAAAAGATTAGACATACAAGATTGAAATTGCCAATTTTGTTACCGATCATGGGTCAATACCAAGTGACTTATAATAGGAAAGTGTGTTAATCAAAGAACCCTGGCTGAGACCTCAGTGTTTTGGTTCATCTGCCTAGTACTCTGAAGATGGTCTGCATTTTAAAATATGTGGTTAGAAAGTATATGTTTCATTAATTTAACTTATTTTTACAATCGAACAACTATTTATTAAGCAATTGCTGTGGCTTAATACAGACAGTGTGGGGTACTGGTGGATATAAGGACAGAAGGGTCTTTCTTCAGAATAGAACCAAATAGACCTCATAAGATACTAAGAGTGCCTAGCATATTACAACAGAATAAGGGCCAGCCATGGGCCAAAGAACATAAACATTGTTGAATTAAGTGAAAAAAAGAGCAAGTGTCTCCATCAGTAGCCAATCTGCATAAGAGCTATGTTATTCTATTAATAAATGATATCTAATAGTAAAGATTCAAGATTCTAAGACAAAATTGGCTAAGTAAGGACTTGGGGGCATGCAAGAATAACAAAGCTAGGTGGTACACAGAGCACTGGGCTTGGAATTGTTCACATCATGAGCTCAAATCTGGCTTCAGACACTTAGTAACTGCACGACCTTTTGCAAGTCACTTAACTCTGTTTGCCTCAGTTTCCTCATCTGTAAAATGAGCTGGAGAAGGAAACGACAAACTACTCCCATATCTTTGCTAAGAAAACCCCAATTGGGGTCACAAAGAGTTAGATGTGACTGAAATAACTTAATAACAAATGAATAGCATATGGTAAGCTCTAGCAAACTATCAAAGGGAACTTAAAATAATTAATCTAAATATGTAAAGAGATTATCTAGGTGCCAATGAACAGGTTTTCTCTTGAGATTTTTTTTCTCTTTTCCCCTTTTCTTAGGCTTAAATTGCAGCAAAAAGTACTTAGGGGAAATGGGAAGAAATTCCTGACTACAGTAATCCTTTCCATTCATTTAAAACAGAAAATGCTACTTACTTACCCCTAGTGAAGGATGACTACATGTTACCTCCATCAGTAGTGATGGTTTTGAGTTATCCATCTACAACCTCTTGCTCTAATTAAGCCACCAAGCATTTATTAGACATCTGCAATGTGCCAGGCACTGTACTAAGCACTGGGGAAACAAAGAAAAGTCCATACACTCTGCCCTCAGGGAAATCACGATCTCATGAAATAACACGCAAACAACTAAGTATACAAAAAATACTATATAGGATAAATAGGAGATTGTCAACTGAAGAGAACCACTAGCTCCAAGGAAAGGCCAAGAAAAGGCTTGAAGAGGATGCGACTTTAGCTGAGATGTGAAGGAAGCCAAGGAAGCCAGGAGGTGGAGATAAGTTTCAGACATGGAGTTCACTCAACAAAAGTGCATGGAATCAGGATATGAATGAAGGAAATATGCAAGGAGGCTAGTGTCACTGGATTGTTGAGCACATGGAAGGGAGAAAGGTGTAAGAAGACTGGAAAAGTCAGAATTGGACAGGTTTTGAAGGGCTTTGAATGCTAAAACATAGTAATTTATATTTAATTGTGAAGATAATTGGCAGCCACCAGACTTGTGCTTTAGAAAGAGTGTTCTAGACCTAATGGACTAGAATGGGGAGAGACTTGAGGCAGGGAAAGCTATACAGTAGTCCATGCATGAAGTGATGAGGGCCAGCACTAGGGTGGTCATAGCATCAGAAAATAAAAGGGAGTGTTTATGTTGCCTATCACATGCTTCTCCCTAACCCTTTGGGTGACCCACAATTTTAATTCTTCAGAGACCATGGTGTTTCCATGGCTCACAATTTTGTAGTATCAACCAGTAAAAACATTGATGTTAAACAGAGTGACCCTTTATTTCTAGGAGAAATTAGAGGTCATGAGAAGCACTGCTCAATGTGCTAAAAGCAATCTGGAAAGCTTTCCTCATCCTGCTCAGTTCTGGACTAGCTCATTTCTTTTGAAAATCATTTTTCCACCAAATAAGAGAAAGTGTAGATCTGCTCATCCACCTACTGGCAGCTAGATGGTGCAGTGAAGAGAACACTGGACTTGGAGTCAGGAAGAGACCTGAATTCAAAGCCACCCACAGACACTTAATAGCTGTGTGATTTCACATCTGTAAAATGGGGATAATAACAGCACCTGCCTCACAGGGTTGTTGTGGGGATAAAATGAAGTAAGATTTGCAAAGGGTTTTGCAAACCTTAAAAGTGTTATAGAATTGCTGGTTATTATTTTGGCAGAGACCATAAGATCACAGATTTAGACCCAAAAGGGAACTTAGAGGTCATCTACTCAAAGGATGATAGATCTGAAGCTGGAAGACAGCTCAGAGGCTATTTCATTCAACCCCCTTGTTTTACAGATGAAGAAACTGAGACCGAGGAAAGTTAAGTGACCAGCTAGTTGTCATCAGAGGCAGACCTTGAAGTCGTCTGACTCCAGAGTTGGTTCTCTTTCTATATGGCTCCTCTTCTGCCTTGATGATTCCTTATCTAGCATTCTCTGGACCGCCTTCCTGGGGAAATTTCTCTCTCTGCTCTCTGTATCTCTCTGTCCCTGTCTGTATGTCTCTCCTCTCTCTCTCTCTCTCTCTCTTTCTCTCTCAATATCTCTCTCTCTCTCTCTCTCTCTCACTCCCCCCACATCATTTTCCAAAGAGTATTTGTTTTTTCTCCAAGAACTTAAAAATAATTCCACCCAGGCAAATCAGCCACTCTCTTTATAATGTGAGAGAACTCTGCCTTGGACACCAAGAGGTCAAATGGCTGGGCCCATGCTTACACAGAAAATATGGGTCTAATGAAAGGCTCAGCTCTGCTGCCAGCCCTGATGTTTCTGACAGATTAAAAAAATTTTCAATCTATACTACCCTCTCCATTTCCTACTCCCTTTCCCATCTGAAGTTCTTTTCCTGAGAGAAGACTAATGTCATGGATGAGAGTGAGGGCAAGGAACTGTAGCTCTACATGATAGCAGTCTGTGGAAGTCCAATCCAATTCACCAAATATTTACTGTCTACTAAGGCAATGGGCAGGTTCCAAAGGTCACAAAAAAGAATGAAATGATGCTGTTTCTGATCTGAACCCCTTACAATTTAGTAGGAGAGGTGACCTGTAGTATAATAAAATAAAATAATAATAATAATAATAGCATTTATATAGCACTTTAAGGTTTGCAAAGTGGTTTATAAAATTTTTCTCATTTTATCCTCACAACAACTCTGAAAGGTAGGTGTCATTGTCCTTGTTTTACACATGAATAAATCAATACTGGTTTTCAAAAAAAAGCTGGTGTTGTTGCCTCACGCCACAGCTTTTTCTTTAAATGCTATTTGGTTCTACCTTTGAGCCATGGATAGAAGTTGTAGAACCCAGGTTCAAATCCCACCCTCCCACTTACCTCCTGGGTGACACACTTTGGGGAAAAGTTACCCAACCTCTCTGGGCCCTTGCTTCTTCATTTGCATGCTGAAAGGATTGGACTTCCATGCTTCTCTTCCCTTTCCTTCCCTTCCCTTCCCTTTCCCCTTCCCTTTTTCCTTCCCTTCCCTTCCCCTTTCTCCTTCCCCTTCTTTCCCTTTCCTTCCCTACCTCTTCCCCTTCCCTACCTTTTCCCCTTCTCTTCCATTCCCTTTCCTACCTTTTCCCCTTCTCTTCCATTCCCTTCCCTACCTTTTCCCCTTCTCTTCCATTCCCTTTTCTTCCCTTTCCTTCCCTTCCCTTCCCTACCTTTTTCCCTTCCTTTCCCTTCCCTTCCTTTCCCTTCCCTTCCTAAATCTAAGATCCTATTTCTCCTTACTATTTTTCAGAAGTACATTTCAAAGTAGTCGGACAAGAATTTGGTCAAACATTTCAGGGGTACAAGAAATAACATCAGGTCCCTGACTACATGAACACAATTACTACAGCTATTGTTGTTTCTGTTGTTCATCCTTTGTTTTCGAAGAGGACCAGTGATAACACAAGGGTGATGTTTTAAGTGAGGATTGAAGTGAGGAAGAGTTGTGCAGAGTCATCATCCTCACTCTCTTCCTGAGTCATGGAAGTTAAGATGATTGGTGATGGTGCAGGATGCAGTGGATGACCTTGGCAGGCACTGTGGAACACTTAAGAGTTTGGTCAAGTGAATTGGAAAGGAATGATGTTTGTTTGTTGGGGTGGGGGGCGGAGGGATAGTTGGAAAGGAGGGATTCAGTTCAGTCCAGTTCAGTTTTTAAAAACTTTATGAAATGCCTACTGTGTGCAAGATGACAAAGGGACAAACTGGAATTGCAGAGTTGTAGGGCAGGAAGGGGCCCTGTAGATCTTCTTATCTAACCCCTTTCATTTTATAACTGAGATCCAAGGAGGGCAAATTACCCAAGGTTGCACAGCTGATCTGTAGCAGAGTCAAGACTAGAACATACAACATGTAACTCTTCATCTAATGTTCACTCCCCTTATAAATAGCTATCGTTGTTGTTTGTATTTTGTTCTCAAAGAGGACCATGACATCAGGGAGATGATGTCATGACTTGAATATGAATTGGATTTAAGTGAGGCAAGGCTTTGCAAAGGCTCCTCTGGAGCCATCTGGGTCCAGGGACAAGATATAGATCAGGATAACTGGAGGTGGCCCCCAAATAGCTGTCACTGTCTATAAGAAGGTAGAAAATCTAAAAGTCGGTTGAACGTCACTAGGTTTGGAATATCGTTGAATGAAAATTAATGATATTCTGGCATAGCTGGACAGTCAAGGGAAACTGCTATTATGCTATTATTCAAAATGTTAATTTCTCAAATAAGGAAGCTAAGTGGCGCAATGGATAGAATGCTGCGCTCGAGGCCAGGAAGACTCTTCTTCCTGAGTTCAAATCTGACTTCAGACACTAGCTGTCTGACCCAGGGCAAGTCACTTAATCTTTTTTGCCTCAATTTCCTCAAATATAAAATGAGCTGGAAGACCTAGATTCAAGTCTCAGGTCTGACACATTCTTGATGTGTGACCCTTGCCAAGTCAGTGTTTTAGGCAATTCTCCAAGACTATAAATTGCCAATCTGCATTAATAGAGACAGTGCCTCACCAGGAGCTCCTTACACCGTGAAGTCACAAGTCCAGGCCTTATCCTTATTGCACATTATAGACATGTAATAAGTTCATTTTGTATGGCTTTTTTTGTTAGCAGAGATCATTTTAAATGCAGAGTTCATCTTCCTTTTGGATTAACACAGTAGCTTCTGAGCTTTTTGAGGTCAGGAACCCTATCTAACAGCAATTGGATAGTCTCCTACAAACACACTCAATGCACTTGAATACATGTTGCTTGATCATTACCTAGTAACTTGCTTCAGACTCCTGAAAGATTAATTACATTAATCCACTTTATTCTTAAAGTCATAATTTTATTATTTTTCACTACCTTTTGTGGGTCAATGAAAATAATCTGGTGTATTTTAATTTTACCATCTTTATTTTTAAATGTATTATTTTGTTAAATATTTCCCAATCATATGTAAAAAGTTTAACAATCTTTTAAAAAAAATTTAGTTCAAAATTCTCTTTCTCCCTTCCCCCTCCTAGAGAAGGCAAGAAATTTGATATCATTTATACATGTGAAGTCATACAAAACATATTTCCATATTAAACATGTTGTAAAAGAAAAGAGACAAAAATAAATCGAGAAAAATAAAGTAAAAAAAATATGCTTCGATCTGCATTCAGAGTTCATCAGTTCTCTTTCTGGAGTTGGATAGCATTTCTCATCATCAGTCCTTTGGAATTGTCTTGGATTGTTGTCTTGATCAGAGTAGCTAAGTCTTTCGTAGTTGATCATCATTACAATGTTGCTTTTACTTTGTACAATGTTCTCCTGGTTCTGCTTGCTTCACTTTGCTTTAGTTCATGTGAGTCTTCCCAGGTTTTTCTGAAACCATCGTGCTCATTATTTCTTGTTTTTCTTTCTTATAATATCAATCAAATACCACAGCTTGTTGAGCCATTCCCCAATTAACGTGCATCCCCTTGATATCCAGCTCTTTGCTACCACAAAAAGAACTGTTGTATTTTGTACAAATAGGTCCTTTTCCCTTCTCTTTGATCTCTGGGATACAGAGCTAGTAGTGGTTTTGCTGGGTCAAAGGGTATGCATAATTTTATAGCCCTTTGGGCATAGCTCCAAATTGCTCTCCAGAATGCTTAGACCAGTTCACAACTCCACCAACAGTGCATCAGTCTCCCAAATTTTTCCACATCCCCACCAGCGTACTTTTCTATCATGTTAGCCAATCTGACAGGTGTGAGGTAGTATCTCAGAGCTGTTTGAATTTGTATTTCTCTAATCAGTATAGTGCTTGGAGCACTTTTTCATCTGACTATTAATAGCTTTCATTTCTTCTTCTGCAAACTGTGTATTCATCTCCTTTGACCACTTATTAATTGGGGAATGGCTCTCATTTTTTATAAATTTGGCTCGGTTCCCTATATATTTGAAAAATGAAGACTTTATCAGAGAAACTTGCCATAATTTTCTCCCAGTTCCTTGTTTTCCTTCTAATTTTGACTGCATTAGTTTTATTTGTGAAAAAGCCTCATAATTTCATATAATCAAAATTATCTATTTTACTTCCTGTAATCTCTTTTATTTCTTGTTTGGTCATAAACTCTTCTTTTATCCATAATCTGACAAGTACATTTTTCCATGCTCTCCTAATTTATTTTATGATACTACCCCTTATGTCTAAATCATTTATACTATTTATAAATAGTATAAGATATTGGTCGATACCTAGTTTTTGCTACACTACTTTCCAGTTTACCCAGCAATTTTTATCAAATGCTAAGTTCTTACCCCCAAAGCTTGGATTTTTGGGTTCACCAAACCCTAGATTTTTATGGTCATTTCACCACTGTGTACTGTGTACCTAATGTATTCCACTGATCCACCATTTCATTTCGTAGACAGTACCAGAGTGCTTTTGGTGATTGCTGCTGTGAATATAGTTTAAAATCTGCAGCTGCTAGGCTACCTTCCTTCACATTTTTTTCAGTTGATATTTCCTTGATGTTCTTGACCTTTTGTTCTCCCAGATGAATTTTGTTACTACTTTTTCTACCTCTATAAATTATTCTTTGGTACTTTGATTGGCATGGCACCAAATACGTAAATTAACTTATGTAAAATTGTCATTTTTATTATTTTGGGTCGGCCCGCCTATGAGCAACTAATATTTCTCCAATCATTTAGATGTCTTTATTTGTGTGAAATGTGCTTTGTAATTGTGTTCTTATGTTACGTAAGTTTGTCTGGGCAGGTAGACTCTCTAGTACATTATGTTTATTTATTTAGATATTTGTCTGTCTATTTCTTCCTGCTGGGTTTTGTTGGTAGTATATAGAAATGCTGATGATTTATATGGGTTTATTTTACATCCTGCAACTTTGCTGAAGTTGTTAATTGTTTCAACTAGTTTTTTTAGTTGATTCTCTATTGTATACCATCATATCTGCAAAATTAGTGTTTTTGTTTTCTCCTTGCCTATTTTTATTCCTTCTAATCCTTTTTCTCATCTTATTGCTAGAGCTAGCATTTCTAGTAAAATATTGAATAATAGTAATGATGACGGACATCCTTGCTTCACCCCCGATCTTACTGGGAAGGCTTCAAATTTTTCTCCATTACAGAATATGCTTCCTTTTGGCTTCAGATAGATACTACTTATCATTTTAAGAAAGGATGTTATTATTCCTTGTGTTTTTCTAGTGTTTATTTTTTAAGAATGGGTGTTGAATTTTGTCAAAAGCTTTTTCTGCATCTCTTGATATATAATCATATGTTTTTTGTTGTTTTTGTTATGGATATGGTCAGTTATGCTGATAGTCTTCCTAATATTGAAACAGTTTGTATTCTTGATATAAATCCCATCTGGTCATGCTGTGTAATCTTTGTCATATGTGGTATAATCTCCTTGCTAGTATTATATCTAAAATTTTTGCATCGATATTAAGGAAATTATTCTATAGTTTTCTGTCTCTGTTTTTGCTCAGTCTGGCTTAGGTATGAAAACCATATTTGTGTCATAAAAGGAATTTGATAGGACTCTTTTGTCTATTTTAATTAGTTTATGTAGTATTGGGATTAATTAGTTTATATAATATTGGGGTTAATTATTCCTTAAATGTTTCATAGAATTCATTTGTAAATCCATCTTGGCCTGGGAGATTTTTCTTAGGGAGCTCATTGATGGCTTATTCAATTTCTTTTTCTAAGATGAGGTTATTTAAGTATTCTGTTTCCTCTACTCTTAATCTGGACAGTTTAAATTTTTGTGACTATTCATCCACTTCACTTAGATTGTCAGTTTTACTAGCATATAATTGGGCAAAATAATTTCTAATAATTGCTTTAATTTCATCTTCATTGGTGGTGTATTCATCCTTTTCATTTTTGATACTAGTATTTTGATTTTCTTCTTTTTAAAATCAAAAGTTTATCCATTTTATTGAGTTTTTTCATAAAACTAGCACCTAGTTTTATTTATTAGTTCAATGATTGTGTTGTGTTTTGTTTTGTTTTTTTTACTTTCAAGTTTATTAATATCTCCTTTGATTTTCAAGATTTTTGGTGTTTAATTGGGGATTTTTAATTTATTCTTTTCCTAGTTTTTTTAATTGAATGACCAATTAATTGATCTCCTCTTTCTTTTATTGATGTGTGCATTTAGAGATAAAAAATTTTCCCTAAGTTCTGCTTTGGGTGCATCCCACAAATTTTAAATGTTGTCTCGTTGCAGTCATTCTCTTTAGTGAAATTATTTATTATTTCTATGATTTGTTCCTTGACCCGCTTATTCTTGGATTAGATTATTTAGTTTCCAAATAATTTTTAATCTATGCTTCCATGGCCCTTTATTTAATGTAATTTTATTGTGTTATCTGGAAAGGGTGCATTTAATATTTCTGCTTTTCTGCATTTATTTGTGAGATTTTTATGCCTATAACATTCCAGGGAATTTTCATTTTGGGCTCTCTTTCAAGTAGTGATCAGGTGGATTCTTTCAATTTCTGTTTTATTCTTTGGTTCTAGGATATCAGGGGTAGTTTCCTTGATGATTTCTTAAAATACAATGTCTAGGCTCCTCCTTTGATCATGGCTTTTAGTTAGTCCAATAATTCTTAAATTATGTCTCCTCGATCTGTTTTCCAGGTTAGCTGTTTTTTTAATGAGAAATTTCACATTTTCTTCTATTTTTTTTTCCATTTTTGACTTTGTTTTATTGTTTCTTGATGTCTTGTAAAGTCCATCAGCTTCTACTTGCCCAATCCTAATTTTTAAGGAATTATTTTCTTCAGTGAATTTTTGTACCTTTTTTTTTTCATTTGGCTAATTCTGCTTTTAAAGATGTTACTTTTTTAGTATTTTTTGTGCCTCTTTTACCAAGCTGTTAATTGTCTTTTCATAATTTTCTTCCTTTGCTTTCATTTATTTATCTAGTTTTTCCTCTACCACTTTGATTTTGGAAATCATTTTTTAGCTCTCCTAGGAATTATTGTTGGGCTTGTGTCCAATTCATATTTTTTCCTTTTGAGGCTTTGTTTTAGTTGTTCTGACTTCAATGTCTTCTTTTGAGTTTGTTTCTTGATCTTCCCTGTAGCTTTTTATGGTCAGCCTATTTTTTTTTTTTTTTGTCATTTGGTCACTTTTTCACTGAATTTTTTTTTTAATTTTGAACTTTATGTTAATGTTGGGCTCTGTTTCCAATGTGTGGGCAGGAAGGACACTGTCTCAAGCTTCAGGCTTTTTAGCACTGCTGTTTTTAGAACTAGTTCTGGGGGTTTGGAAGTTTGTGGTGCTTCCAAGGTGGTGTAATCTGGGGAGAGGTGTTGTTACTGCTTTCCTGGTCTGCACTCTGGTCCTTACCCAGGAAGGGCCCCTGATCTCTTGGAATTGAAATTGATAGTACTCATCAGGGCTCCTGCTCCCTTGGGACCAGAAGTAATACTGTTCCTCAGGTCCCTCATCCCTAGTGACCAAAAGTGATACTGCCCCTCAGGGCTTTCACTTCCTCTTAATCAAAAGTGCTCCTCTCTGCCCTTGTACTATGAACCCAGAAGTGAGTATGGACAATGAAGCTGCCAAGCAGTGTCTGGTCCAATATTCAGTGCTAGCATAATGCTCCCCTATAATTTCTTTCTGACCGTTTATTAGATCCCTTTACTGTCTCTGGCTTGAGAATTCATGAAGCTGCTATTGCTTCCCTCACCACCCTCTGCTCCCGCCACTGGTGTTTCATCCACATGATCTGAATTCAGATCAGCCTCCACCCCCTTGTCACACACAGATTTCTCTTTCTGACCTCCTAATTTGTCTTGCACTAGAAAAATATCTCACTCTGGAGTTCGATTTGAGACATTAGTTTTGTGGGACATTTTATACCTTTTATATCATTTTTGCAATTTCAATAAGACCCAGAGCCTGAATTAATGACCCACTTGAACAGCCCGGACCTGGACTTCTTTGTTCCCTAAAGTTTGCTCAGAAAATATCTTTTCTCTATATACAAGGCCAGATAGGGCTGACCTAAGAACATTCTTTCCCCTGTTAACCATTAAGGGATGAGACCCTAAACCCAAGAGACTACCTCACTTAATATTCTACAGGTATATACTTTGACTGACCTTTGTCAACACTCTTGTATTTACAAACCTATTCCATTAAGGATCTTGTGGTTAAACATACATGGGGATCATAAAATTGAGTAACATGCTGAATTGTGATGGTTCTAAAAAATATAAAAACCTGTTCATTCCTCTGCACAAGTCAGTCAGATTCTGTCTGGCTCAATCCATGATCATGTCTGTCCGCTACACTTAAAGGGAATGAATGAACGAATAAATGTATAAGTAATATAAATTTTCTATCATCTAGCTCTGTTTGCCTCCTTTAACCAACTTACAGGTTTAACATTTTAAAGCTGTTTGGGGGGAAATGTTAGGAGAACTCAGCTGCCGGCTTTCTCCATTCTGTCATCTTGGCTCCCCTAATTTACCACCTTTATTTTTAGAGGCATTATGGAGATATAATCTCAACAATGAAGGCATAATTAAATGTATATCACAATAATTTCTCCCAAATCAGTTCTCCATACCTCCTTGTACTGCGGAGATGACCCTAGATTCTTAAAGGTAATGTCAATAGAGTGGGAGCTCGGGAAGTGTACCAGCTTGGAAAGGTATCAATTATAGGACAGTTTGTCATATTTTTAAAATTAGTTTGTTTTTTTTCAAATATCAAGCATTTATTTTCTTCCCCCACCTTTACCTCCCATATCTACCCTGGAAAAAACCAAAACGACAAAAAACAAAACAAAACAAAACCCTTGTAACAAATAAGCATAGTCAAGCAAAAATAAAAAAAAATTCCATGATATTGGTCATGTTTTAAATGTCTATCTCATTCTATACTTTGTATCTATAACCTCTCTGTCAGGAGGTGGTTAGCATTGGTTAGCATGCTTCTTCCTTAGTCCTCTGTAATCACAGTTGATTACACATATACATCATAATTAAGCGGTTAGCTATTTCCCAATTGATAGGAACCTCTTTAATTTCCAGTTCTTTGGCATCACAAAAAAAGCTGCTATAAATAGTTTTGCATATGTAGGACCTTCTCTTTCTGTGATCTTTTTGGGGCATATGTAACTTACCCGACACCACTGGGTCAAGGGGTATATACAGGTTAGTGATTTGGTGGGCTTAGTTCCAAATTGCTCTTGAGAATGGCTGGACTAATTAATTTACAGCTCCACCAACAATGTATTAATGTGTCTGTTCTCCTGAAGCTCCTCCAACATTTTGTCAACTTTGCTGATCCAAAGGTTATGAGATGGAATCTCAGAATTGCTTTAATTTGATTTTTCTAATTGCTGACGACTTGGAACTTTTTTCCCTATGGCTATAGATGGCTTGGCTTTCTTCCCTTGAGAAATGCTTGTTCATATCCTTTGACAATTCACAAGTTAGGGAATGGCTCTTATTCTTAAAAATGTATGTTCTTATAAATTTTATTCCTTATATATTTTGTAAACGAGACCTTTATCAAAGACATTTGCTGCAGATTTTTTTCTGTGTTAACTACTTTCCTTATAATTTTTGCAGCATTGCCTCTTTTTATGTAAAACCTTTTTAAAATTATGTAACAAAAACCACACATTTTATCTTTGAGATCCTCTCTATTCCTTGTTTGGTCATAAATATGAAAAGCAATTTCTTATTTGTTACTCTGTTTTGTTTATGAGATGATCTTTCATATCTAGGTCCATGTTTATCTTCTAGGCACTGGCTTGCCTCAATTCAGAAGGACTCATTACCAAAGGGTTGGCCATGAAGTGATCATAATTTTTTCTGCTCCAGAAACTCAAATACCATCCTCTAAGGTTTGGAAGGAGTTGTAATCTGCCTCAGTAAACAGAATATCTACAGTCCTACATCAGTGAAATCAGATCCCTTAAGCATTGAAATGAAACAGTAATTTTAATCTATTTGGGTAGGTAGGGCCTTTTTGTTTTTTTAAAGGTATACTACCTTCAACCTTTTTCCAGTTTTTTAATGCTTTTATTCCTTTCTTTCAGAGAGGAAGAATATGACATAGCATAGAAAGCTGGCCTTCAAGTCAAGAAATTCAAATCCCACCTGTGATGCATACTGGCTGTATAACCCTGGGGCAAATCACTTAACCTCTCAGTGTCCAGGCAATTTTCTAAGATTTTAAGTTGCAGAAAAAGTGCCAAACTGCATTGGCAGAAGGTGTTTCCCCATCTGGGTGTTCCCTATGTCCGTGAAATCATGGGTCCAATCTCTTACCCTATTCCTTTCAGTAGTTCCTCCCATGCGAATAAAAATAACAGCTAAAATAATAGAATAAAAATAATAACATTTATATGGTAATTTACCAATTGTTTTACATACATCTCATTTTGACAGTAGAAATGAGAGAAGTGCAAGGAAGGCTTATAGATTAACCTCAAGCCCCTAGATAATGAATAATTTCTTCAAGAAGAAAGTCTAGAGGCATTAGATATATTGAACAGTATTGTAAAAAACTGAAATTGATTATATTTTAATGGACAGGAAAAGAACTGGTTAAAGGTATGGAAATCATTCCCAAATATTGTTGTTTGTGTATAATAACATTGCCAGCAAAAAACCAATATCAAAACAGAAGAAGAAAAAGCTGCCAATCTTGATAACTCCAACACAACAAAAAAATGGATACATTTAGATTGTTCCCATTTCTGAAAGAAGTTTAACCAATGTAAATCAATCAACATAACAAGGAGATCAAAAGAGCCTGGAAATTACTTTAGCCAGCAAACATTTGGTTTCCTTGCCAAGAGGGGAGATACGGCAGCCAAGGGCAAAATGGTTTAGAATATGAACTCATTTGTAAGATCTTATGGAGAAAATTTGTGGAATATAATGGAAAATATTGCTTCCAAAAATTGTGAGAAGCAGTGAAGAGCAAAATCAGTTTAAAGATAAGCCGGCAAGAGACACACCTACCAAAGCCATTCCAAGGCATCTGGGTACCACAGTGGATAGCACACTGAGGCTGGAGTTAGGAAGACTTGAGTTCTTTTTTTCCCCCTATTTTGTATTAAATTTTATTTATTTTATTCTGAACTTAAGAAATAAGCATTTCCATAATATAGTAGAATAGTAAAAAAAAAGATGATTGCATACGAAATTGCAAATCTATTATATACAACTTGCTATTCTTTTTAAATATATAACAAAGTTATGTAACCTTTTTCCCTTTTTTCTCACCCCATCCTAGAAATGGCTACCATTAGATTTAAACATGTATGTTTATATATACGTAAAATCATTCCATATGTACTTCTATTTGTTAGTTCTTTGGGTGCAGATAGCATCTTCCTTAATAGGTCTTTTGTAGTTAATTTGGGCATTTAGTCATTTATTGCTGTAACAGTGGGGTGTAAAATGGATAATTCTGATTACATTAAATCAAAAAGCCTTTGTACAAATAAATGTAGCCAAGATCAGAAAGAAAGGAGAAAATTGGAGGGGGGTGGCACGGATTTTATAGACAATTTCTCAGATAAAGGTCTCATATTTAAATTATGTAAAGAACTTTGCCCAATCTATAAGAATACAAGTCATTCTCCAATTGATAAATGGTCAAAGCACGTGAACAGGAAGTTTTCTGATGAAGTCAGAATAATTTATAATCATATGGAAAAAATGCTCTAAATCATTGTTGATTAGAGAAATGCAAATTAAAACAACCTTGAGATATCATTTTACACCTATCAGATTGGCTAAAATGATTAAAGGGCAAAGTTACAAATATTGGAGGAAGATGAGTTCAAATCCAGCCCCAGACACTTACTAGTTATGTGATTCTGGGCAAGTCACTTACCCCCTTCCTCAATTTTCTCAGCTGTAAAATGAAGATAATAATAGCACCTACCTCCCAGAGTTATTGTGAGGATCAAATGGGATAATTGTAAAACACTTAGCATAGTACATGGCAAACAGTAAGCACTATATAAATGTTAACTATAAGGACATTTAAGGATAAAACTGGAAATATAATGAGAATCTTTTTTGTTCATCTTAAAAAGCACTTAATGCATGCTACATCTCATCCTAATGTTTTCAGACTATAAAATCTTCTCTTCTATGGATCATCTTGTAGCCCTGCTCTGGATAATTTCCATTTAGGTCATACATCGTGCCTGGCACATTTGTTGTTCAGTCATTCAGCCATGTCTGACTCTTCGTGACCCCATGGACCCTGTTGTTCATGAAGTTTTCTTGGCGAAGATGCTGGAGTGGTTTGCCATTTCTTTCTGCTGGGCCATCTCCAGTTGTCCTGCTCAATATCGGGCCACTGGACCCAGATGGCTCTGGAGGAGAAAGTAAGGCTGGTGACCTCCCTCACTCAAATCAAAGTCAACTGCAAGTCATGGCATCATCTCCATGTCCTTCCAAAACGAAGGACAAACTACACCATTTCTTTCTCCAGTGGATTAAACAAACAGAGGTTAGGTGACTTGTCCAGTTCACATAACTAGCAAGTGTCTGAGGCCAGATTTGACTTCCTGACTCCAGGGCCAATATCCATGGAGCCATCTAGCTGCCTTGATTAGCAGATAGTAGGGGCTTAATAAATGCTGGTTGACTGACTTCATTGAAGTGTAGGGACCAGAACTTGCATGAATGTGTGTTATCTTCAGCAAACAGTCTATAATGTTGCCTAGATCTCTTTCCTGAGGCAAAATAGATCAGTTGATTGTATTTTTCCCCTAAATATTTCGCTTGGTTATGATGAAATTCTTCCACTTTTGCCCTTTTCACATAGAGTAAGATTTTTATCCAGCAATTAATTTCACTTTCCAGATCTTAGCATCAGCTGGATATCTGAAAATATCACTGCAATTCTGATTTATAGAAATGTCAAATGAGACCAGTCCCTATCACAGATATCTGGAAGAAAATGTGACCCATACTCCAAAACAACTGTCTGTCTGTTCCTTCCCTTTGTCTCTTATTTCTGAGCAAGTCCTCTAGTTGGAAAAAAAAATTTCCCCAACCTAATGTTCCCATTTCTAATAGCTTTTGCTTTTATCATCTTCATCTTAAATTTGTAGTCCAGGATTTTATAGATCTTTTAAATGCATCTCTTGTTTCTTCACTCTCAGATCAATTGCAACTATTTAATTATTTAGAACTCATTATTTTCCCATTATCAGTCACAGATTTAGATCCATATCTCCTCCTTTGCTTTCAAGAGCTAAGCAGTATCATTTTCAAATACCCAGTTTGGCTTAACTGGATGTACATTTTCCCATTCTTTCTTATGTATCGGAATAGTCTCAAATTTTCTTTAATTGAATTTTATTTTTTTCAATTTGCAAAAATCCATTTTCTGAACGGACACCCCTACCTTTTTCTAATGAAACATTTATCTTCTTACCAATACTCTTGCTAACAATAATAATAATAATAGCTAGAAGTGATATAGCATCCATTATGTGTCAGGCACTGTGCCTGGCAAAATGCTTAACAAATATTATTTCATTTATCCTCACAATAATCCTGGGAAGTAGGTACTATTATTATCCCCATTTTACAGATAGGCAATTGGGGAAGATAGAGGTTAAATGACAGTCAATAAAGAACCTGTACCTCTGGTATCTTGCATCTTTGTGTTTCTAGTAAATCAATTTATTGATTTTTATATTATTATATTTGATTATTATTGATAATATTGATTATTATAAATAAAACATTTATTAAGTACCAACTATGTGCCAGACACTGTGCTAAGTGAAGATGTTAAAAGGGACGTTACAAAGAAAAGATTAAAAAACAAACTTTTAGTGTTGCTGGCCTTTATTTTCTTTCCCAGATCCATAGGATTCTGAGCTAAAGCTAGAATATTATCTTAGGGGTTATCTAGTTCAAGCCTCTTATTTTATAAACTAGGAAACTAACACCCAGAGAAGTTAAGCTATTTGCCTAAGATCATACAAGTTAAATAAATTGCAGATCTAGGATCCTAACCTAGGTCTTTTGACTAAAAATCCAGGGATATTTCCACTTTGCCACACTAACAGTCTGCTTCTAGATGAAGTTCATGATTTAGGAAGTAACTCCTTAATCCAGCCCTCATACTTTCCGTCCCTCCCCCCCCCATTGTTTTCTTCCTTCACCCCCAAGCAGCTACTTTTGATTTCCCCAAAGACTTTCAGATCGCCTCTGATTGGGGTAGCATTAGCTGTGGATGAAACAGATTTAAATACTCACGGGAAAAGATTATTAACACAAGAGGAAAACTTACAGACAAGTGGAGATCAACAGGGAAAGGGTTTTTAGGATGCTGCTGATGAAACAAAATGTGGCCCCAGTTCAACTGTTTTCAAATTTAAATGCTGAGCTGGACTGAAAATCCAGGGTCAAGAAATTTGCTTTGTATGGAATGGGCAAAAGTCAAGGTAGCAGGCAAGGGATAAGAAGACTTTTGAGGACAGTGCCTGGCACACAGTGGGTGCTTAATGTTTATTGACTAACTGAAAAAAAAAAAAGATGAAACTCAGAAAGGAGTTTGTGATCAGAAATAAAAGTTCTCTCCCGTTGCAATCTGTAAGGCATTTTCCAATGAGTCCCGAAGCTTTTTCAAGTCAGCTTTATTTTTTTTTTTAACTCCCCAAAGCTTTGGGTTACCATTGTAACCTATGGGCATGTATGCAAACTTTAATTGGTTATGCTTTAAAAAACAGAACAAACAGAAAAGCTTTTTAAGTTCACCACCTGGTTTTACAATCCAGAAGCAGACAATAGAATTTGTCCTTTAAGCGTCTATAGACACCTGTACTCACTAAGTGAACGTGGCCCATCTGCACTCAAGAATATTTCACACAAGCACTTCTTCCTGTGGTTTTACTGGTATTTCTATGTAGATCAACCCCTGCTCTGCCACTAGTAGAGGGCCACCTGGCACACATACCCAGCGACTTCTCCAGAGTCACACAGACTGTGTGCCAGAAATGAGACCTGAACCCAGGTCTAAATGGTTCCAAAGCCTGCTCTCCAAATCCATGTTACTAGACTGTCATTCCAGATAAATTTATAAAAATGGATCAACATGAAGTTGTTTGAGGTTTTTTTTTGGGGGGGGGGCAGGTTGAGGAGTTTCAGAAAGTGCCAGTTCTGCTGAAAATGGGTAAGAGGAGTGTTTACTGTGGGCATCACTGTTAGTGCAAGGATGGAATGAGTTTCCTCTATTACTACAAATTTCCAACCAGTTTCGTCTTACAGGTTTTTTTTTTTTAAGCAGGGGCTTTAACCTGGTTTACTTAAACTTGTTTTCTTAAAAAAATGTATTTTTTTGATAACTATTTCACTATTATTGGTTTCCTTTCTATTCCTATATAATTATATACATGTAAAAACACTGTCCTGAGGAGTAAAAACTCCACCAGACTGCCAAAAGGGGTCCATTGGTAGAGCTAAAAGGTTCTAGTCTAAAGCATCCTCTGAATTGCACTGAAAATCCCTGCAGGGGCATCACACCATCTGGAGCAGATGAGTACAAGAGACCGCAGGGGAGTAGAGTGTGACCTTTGGTCTTTTGAGGCTGAGATGTGGGTGTGGAAGAGAAAAGAAAAGAAAAGAAAGTTTTTTTGCAAGCACCCTTCCCTGAAGACTCCAGAGACTGCCTACCAGCTTCTCCAGTCTAGGTGCCACAACGGTATTTCTGGGAGTTAGGAGACACAGGCTCATTGGATCCTGGAAGAGACCTCTGGGCTTATCTGTACTCCAACCTCTTCGTTTTCCATATGGAGAAACTGAGGCCCAGAGAGCCCTACTTAAGGCCATAAGGATAGGATTTTAGCCCTGGTCCTCCGGCTCCCAATCCACCGCAGGTGTTACCGGACCCCTCACTGCCTCTCCATCCCCATCGCCGCTCCCGGCAGTGCCAGGGCTCCTTCCTTCCACGCCCCGCACCACCGGCGCGGTCCCTGGGCGCCCCGGGCTCTTACCCTTCTCCTTGGTGAAGATGGAGATGAGTGGCACCCGGGGCCGGTCGCTGAAGACCTCGGCTTGCTGCACTAGAGCCTCGCGCACGCTGTGGAAGTCGCAGAGGACCACTACCAGGTACGGCCCCACATAGAAGCTGAAGATGGGGCCGTAGAGCCGGGCCATGTGACCAAACGTCACCTGGTCGCCGAATACACTGGGCTCCTCGGTCCTGGGGGCGCAGCGCAGCGGCGATGGCAGCGACGAGCTCCACCTCTTGAGAGCCTCGGACAGCAGCACGAAGCCCAAGTTCCCCACCAGCGGCCAGGGCCGGGGACCTGGGGGTACCCCGCGCTGGCGGCTGAGCAGGAGCTCCCAGGCCAGCAGCAGCAGCAGCAGCAGCAGCAACGGCAGCAGCAGCGCGCAGCTGAGCGGGTCCTGGAGTAGCCGCAGAGAGCCCGGGGAGCCCCCGAGGCCCGGGGCCTGGGGCCCCTCAGTGGCGAACATGCCGCTTGCTCCTGCCCTGCGCCTCCTCCTCCTCCTCCTCCTCCTCGAGTTTCTCCCCCTTCTCTGCTGGTCATCACTGGGAGCAGAGAAAAAGAAAACACGGGAGCGAGGAGGAGAGCCAGCCTTCGACCCGGCACTCTGATTGGCTGCAGCCGTTTTTCTTCCGCAGTCCATCATGACGCCACTGTTGAAAGCTGTGACACTCCCAGAAAGGGATGAGGGGAGATGCCCCCAGTTACGCCTGCTGCAGCCGCTGCACGGGTTGCACCCGTAGCCAGTGCTCTTTGGAACTCGGTAACAGACCTTGTCCGTGTCTGCGCTCGTTGCCCTAGTCTCAACTCTAGCCCACACAAACACCATCTCTCTGCAGCTCACCCTGGGTCCCCGCAACCCTTCCTGGCCCTGGTCTGCAGGCTGACGCAGAGGCCTCGCTCCGACTTAGGCTCCGTCAAGTGGGAAGAAGCAGGCAGCCAATGTGTGCCTGAGACACACTGATAAAGGATCCCGAGAAGCTAGGAAATGCCGTGGTGGGGTGAGAGAGAGTGAGCAAAGAAAGCCCTTAGAGCTCGTGTGTTAGCTAAGCCGGTGGCAAAGAGATTAAAAAAAAAAAAAGAAAGAAATATTTGGGGAGGACAGTTGAGAGTCATAGACTTAAAAGTCAGCTCTTCCAATCTCCTCCTTTTATGTAGATGAAGAAGCTGAAGCCCAGAGAGGTGAGGGCTTGCCCAGAATCACACTAAGTGAATGGGATAAGATCTGAATCCATGTTTTTCTGCCTCCAAGGCCTCTACACCAGGCTGCCCTAACTCGGGTCATACAAGTAGTGACAGTGCTGGAAAGATTCAAACCCAGGTGCCTCAGTTCAAACTCCACTGCTCCTTAAGTTAGGTTTGTTGAAGAAAATAAATTACCAAGATGAGCTGTGGGGGAAGGGTTGACATAGTGGCTGCTCACACAACTAGAAGAAACCTTGGAGGATGAATTGGACAACCTGCACACAACGTGAATTCATTTTCTAGGTGATCAGCCAGTGTCTGGAGCTTACCCCCTGCAGAGGCAGCATTTTCCATGTCTGGGCAGTTCCTTGCATCAAGGTGAAATCTACTTTTCTGCAATTTCTGTAGATTTTTCATAGTTTTGCTATCTTGAGACAAGCAGAACAGAATGCTTTAAAGTCTTGCCCCTCTTTCCTCCCATTCCATCCCCTAATCTTATCCCCTCCAGTCAGTGAACTTCTTTAGATACTGCAATCAATCTTTCTGCGGCATAACCAAAGTTGGAAGAGACTTACCTGAGTACCTGGCTAGTTTAACTCAAACCTAACAAAGACTCCCTACTACAACAGACTCAACAAATGATTAAGGCCACCAATGAGGGGGACCCACTACCTCCCAAGGCAGCCATTCCACTTTTGTTGATGTTGAGTCATTTCATTTATGTCAGACTCTTCCTGACCTCTTTTGGGGTTTTCTTGGCAAAGATACTGGAGTGGTTTGCCATTTCCTTCTCCAGCTCATTTTACAGCTGAGGAAACTGAAGCAAACAAGATTAAAGGACTTGCCCAAAGTCACACAGCTAGTAAGTGTCTGAGGCCAGATTTCTTTCTAAGCCCAATGCTCTAACCCCTGTGTCTCCAAGCTGCCCCACTTTTGGACAGCTCCAAATGTCAGGAAGTTTTCCTATCATCAAACCTGAATGTGCCTCTTCGCTTCTGCCACCTCAGTGCTTCTGGATTTTGCTCTGTGGGAATAAACAAAACATTTATCCAATCCATCTTCCACATGACAACCTTTCAAATATCCCAGATTTGTTATCATGTCCTTTCTGAATTCTGCCTTCTTGTAGGCTAAATATGCCAAGTCCCTTCAATTGATCCTTATCTATGAACTGGAGGTCTTTGACCAATCTGGTTGCTTTCCATACAAATATCTTCTAGCTTATCAATGTTCTTTTTAAATTGTGATGCCCAGAACATATTATGATACTCTAGATCAGGTCTGACCAAGGCAGCATCACCTCCTTGTTCCTAGAAGCTTCACCTCTCTTAATGAATTCCAAGATTGAATTAGTGTTTTGGATTGCCACATCAGGCTACTGACTCATGTTCAGTTCACTGAAATCCCCAGATCTTTTTGACTTATCCTTTCCATCAAAGAAATTAAACAATATTCTTTCTTATTTTTTTTCTTGATGGATTTTTTATTTTATCATTTTTATTTAATATTTTAGTTTTCAACACTGATTTCTACAAGATTTTGAGTTACTAAATTTTCTCCCCATTTCTACCTTCCTCCCCATTCCAAGATGGCATATTCTGATTGCCTCATTCTACAGTCAGCCCTCCGTTCTGTCACCCCACTCCCCCCACCATTCCTTTTCTCATTACTTTCTTGTAGGGCAGGATAGATTTCTATGCCCCATTCCCTATATATCCTGTTCCCCAGCTCCATGCAAAAACAACTTTTTTTTGAGCATCTGCTTTTAAAAGTTTACATTCAAAATTATCTTCCCTCTTCCCTTCCCACCCACCTTCCCTAGGAGGGCAAACAATTCAACATAGGTCACACATGTATCATTACATAAAACACTTCCACAATACTCATGTTGTGAAAGGCTAACTATATTTCCTTCCATCCTATCCTGTCTTCCTTTATTCACTTTTCTCCCTTGACCCTGTCCCTTTTCACAAGTGTTTGCTGTTGGTTACCTCCTCCACCATCTGCCCTCCCTTCTATCATCCCCCTTCTCTTGTCCTCTTCCTCCCTACTTTCCTGTGGGGTAAGATACCCAAGTGAATGTATATGTTATTCCCTCACATTATATCGAATGAGAGCAAGATTCACTCATTCCCCCTCACCTGCCCCCTCTTTCCTTCCCACAGAACTGCTTTTTCTTGCCACTTTTATGTGAGATAATTTACCCCATTCTATCTCTCTCTGCCTCTCTCAGTATATTCCCCTCTCGCCCCTTAAATTTATTTTATTTTTAAGATATCATTCCTTCATATTCAACTCACCTTGAGCCTTCTTTATATATATTTCTTTCAACTACGCTAATACTAAGAAAGATCATCTTTCCATGTAGGAATGTAAACAAAACAGTTCAACTTTAGTAAGTCCCTTATGAATTCTCTTTCTTGTTTACCTTTTCATGCTTCTCTTTATTCTTGTGTTTGAAAGTCAAATTTTCTATTCAGCTCTGGTCTTTTCATTGAGAAAACTTGAAAGTCCTGTATTTTATTGAAAATCCATATTTTGCCTTGGAGCATGATACTCAGTTTTGCTGGGTAGGTGATTCTTGGTTTTAATCCTACCTCCTTTGCCCTCCGGAATATCATATTCCAAGCCCTTCTATCTCTTAATGTAGAAACTGCTAGTTCTTGTGTTATTCCAATTGTATTTCCACAATATTCAAATTGTTTCTTTCTGGCTTCTTGCAGTATTTTCTCCTTGACCTGGAAACTCTGGAATTTGGCAACAATATTCCTAGGAGTTTTCTTTTTGGGATCTTTTTCAAGAGGTGATCAGTGGATTCTTTCAATTTCTATTTTACCCTCTGGTTCTAGAATATTGGGGCAATTGTCCTTGATAATTTCTTGAAAGATGATGTCTAGGCTCTTTTTTTGATCATGGCTTTTAAAATTATCTCTCCTGGATCTATTTTCCAGGTCAGTGGTTTTTCCAATGAGATATTTCATATTGTCTTCCATTTTTTTCATTCCTTTGGTTCTGTTTTATGATATCTTGATTTCTCATAAAGTCACTAGCTTCCACTTGCTCCAATCTAATTTTTAAGGTGGTATTTTCTTCAGTGGTCTTTTGGACCTCCTTTTCCATTTGACTAATTCTGCCTTTCAGGTCATTCTTCTCCTCATTGGCTTTTTGGAGCTCTTTTGCTATTTGAATTAGTCTATTCTTTAAGGTGTTATTTTCTTCGGTATTATTTTGGGTCTCCTTTAGCAAGTCATTGACTTGTTTTTCATGGTTTTCTTGCATCACTCTCATTTCCCTTCCCAATTTTTCCTCTACTTCTCTTACTTGCTTTTCCCAATCCTTTTTGAGCTCTTCCATGGCCTGAGACCAATTCATATCTTTCTTGGAGGCTTTTGATATAGGCTCTTTGGCTTTGTTGACTTCTTCTGACTGTATGTTTTGATCTTCTTTGTCACCAAAAAAGGATTCTAGACTTTGAGTTTGAGTCTGAGTTTGAGTCTGAGTTCATTTTTGCTCCCTGTTCATGTTCCCAGCCAACTACTTGACCCTTGAGCTTTTTGTCAGGGTATGACTACTTGTGGAGTAGAGAGTACTTTGTCCCAAGCTTTAGGGTCCAAGCACTGCTGTTTTCAGAGCTACTTCTACTCCACTGTCACCCCAGGCTCTGTCACAGCAGCACTCCTCCTCTTCCAAGAACCTCCAACCAGGACCGCAGTCCAGATCCAAGCAGGGCACAGCAAGAGAACCTTCCTTTCTGCCCACACAGTGCTTCTTGCACTCCCACTCTGATCTGCTGCTAGATTCCTTACACCGTGTGAGCCAGGGACTCAGGAAGCAGTTGATGCTAAAGCTCTGGAAGCAGCCTCAAGAGCTTCCTGCTACTGCCACCACCACCGCTGCACCACCTCTGCCACCCCCAGGGATGGGGCCAGACTGCTCTAAACTCGATCCCACAGTTTCCCACTAACATGCTCTTTGGCATTTGTGGGTTGAGAAGTCTGGTAACTGCCACAGCTCAATGATTCATGGCCCTAGGGCCTGTTCTGCCAGCTGACTCCGGGTCTGGTCTGTCCTGGTGGCCCACCCTGATGACCATCCAGGCTCTCCTGTGCTGGAGACCTGTTTCCCTCTGCTATTTCGTGGGTCTCGCAGCTCTAGAATTTGTTCAGAGCCATTTTTACAAGTGTTTAGGGGGATTTGGGAGAGAGCTTAAGCAAGTCCCTGCTTTCCAACCACCGTCTTGGCTCTGCCTCCATTAAACAACATTCTTAGGAAACTGAGTCTTCGGGCATGGATGATCATGACATTATAGATTTCAGTCCCCTAAAATTGGATCTTTTTTACTCATCCTCTCCATCAAAGAAATTAGACAACATTCTTAGGAAACTGAGTCTCTGGCCATGGGTAGTCATGACTGACTATACATTACAACACTAGTCAACTAATCTGGAACTGGACGTTCCTGGATGCACCACTATGCCTGTTCTGGGTGCAGTCATACATGACCACTTTCACTACGTTACTGCTATTTTACCTATGTTGAATGTTTAAGTATAGCATAAAAATTCAATATGAGGAGAGTCCTTAGCAACCTTATGTCTCTAGTCATCTGTAGCAGCAAGCACCCTAGCATATCCAAGATCGCTTGCTAGCACAGGTTCTTTAATCTGCTTTTAAAGGAAAGCAACTTTAAAGGGATCAACGGCCTTCTTTAATTACATTCACTAGTTCAGGGGAAAAGTCAGCCCCCTGAATGTCAGAGAAAATACAAGCAGATAAATTAGCATAAAGACCAACAGACAGGACTCTTAACTGCCTGAATCAAAGTAGTATTGCTATACACTTTACATACACCACTAGATCAAGAGAGCCTTTACATCTGAGCAGTTGGGGGGGGGATGTCCTGAACACATGACTACTCAGAGTCTTGACCAGGGAATCACAAGATCCTTCTCATACTCGAACCCCCACAGCAAAATACCAACTCAGTATATATACACTTCTCAGAGCCAGAAGGCATCACAGCCCTCAAGACTCAGTGCCTAATTAGAAATTAGTAAAAGGTGTGGAAAATCTTTCTACAAGCAAGCCTCTCCTAAGCAAGCCTCTCCTAAGCAAGCATCTCCTAAGCAAGCTCCACGTGAGGCCTGTTAATGGGCGGGAAAGATCTTATACCCCATTAACCTTACATCATCTCATCATCCTTGTCATTCTTCTCCAGACACACAGTAATTTGTTAAATACTCAAGTCCTTGATTGTGGCAGAAAGAATTGCACATAATATTCTAGACATGGGAAAACCACCATGGAACCTGGCACCTTAAATATGGAATTTAATAACAATCAGATACATAGCAGTTAACTCCATAATAAAATCAAATTAGATACTTAAAGTTACCAAAATTTGGAAGTAATTAAAATTATAGTCTTCAAGTTACTTTAACAAATAGAACATAAGGAGGCGGAGCCAAGATGGCGGCTGGGAAGCAGTGACTGGCGTGAGCTCCCCACCAAGTTCCTCCAAAAACCTATAAAACAATGGCTCTGAACCAATTCTAGAGCTGCAGAACCCACAAAGTGGGAGAGGGAAGCAGGGCTCTAGCCCAGGACAGTCTGGATGGTAACTGGGTAAGGTCTGTCCCACACGGAGCTGGGAGGTGAGGGGAGCGGAGCTGAGCCCAGAGTGTGCAGCGTGGACTGACCAGACTGTGGACCGACTAGACTGGGAGCAGAGCAGAGTATGCCCTAGCGCCCTGAATTACTGAGCTGTGGCATTTACCAGACCTCACAACCCACAAACAGCAAAGACAACAGAGAAGGTTAGTGGGAAAAGCTGTGTGACTGAGTTTGCGGTTCTGGCCATTTGCCCCTGGGGCACCGGAGGTGGGGCAGCTTTAGAACTAGGCTGCAGTTGCTTCTGGCCCCAGGCCCACCTGGTGGGAGGAATTAAGTGGCTGATCAGAGCAGGAGAAAAGAGCCTGCTGAAGATTTAAGCCGTCTGCGACAGCGGCTTTTGGGGAAGGAGGAGCGTAGCTGATAAGGCAGCGCATCCACCCAAGCAAGGAACATAGAACTCTTTAGTCTTTAAGCAGCCATGCCCCGTTGAAAAATTCAAAGGTTAATTAAGTTGGAGGGGAATATGGCCAGGCATC
>CM053623.1:282603028-282626726 GCA_028646595.1 Phalanger gymnotis
GAGTTCTATGTTCCAAGCCCGGGAGGGTGTGCCAGCTCTGCCACACCAGCACTCCTCCTTCCCCAAGAACCCCCAACCTGGACTGGACTTAGATCTTCAGCACGCTCTTCATTCCTGCTCTGATCCACCACTTAATTCCTCCTACCAGGTGGGCCTGGGGCCAGAAGCAACTGCAGCTGTAGCTCTGTAGCTGCCCCACCTCTGCTGCCCGCAGGGTGGTGGCCAAACCACAAACTCTATCCCAGTCCCCAGCAGCTTCTCCCACTAACCTACTCTGTTGTCCTTGGTGTTTGTGGGTTGAGAAGTCTGGTAACTGCTGCAGCTCACTTATTCAGGGCACTAGGGCACGCTCCGCCCAGCTCCCGGTCTGGTCAGTCCGCGCTGCCCGTACTCGGCTCCGCTCCGCTCCCCTCTGCTCCCAGCTCCATGTGGGATAGACCTTACCCAGAGACCATCCAGGCTGTCCTGGGCTAGAGCCCTGCCTCCCTCTGCTATTTTGTGGGTTCTGCAGTTCTAGAATTGGTTCAGAGCCATTTTTTATAGGTTTTTGGAGGGACTTGGCAGGGAGCTCATGCTATTCCCTGCTTTCCAGCCACCATCTTGGCTCTGCCCCCTCTTCTGTGCATTTTTAAAAAAAGTTTCAATGGCTTTCTATTTTGGGGCATCACTTTTGTCAAGTCCTTACTCCTTCCCAAGCATATTCAAGCAAACTGAATCTACATGATGGCCATGTCCAAAAATGCATGTCTCTTTTCACGTTTTGAGTTCATCCCCTCTCTGTCAAGAAGTAGGTGACATTTCATTTTACATCCTCTAAAGATATGACTGGTCATGGCAATATTAGAGTTCTTAAGTTGCTTTGCTTTTCAATGTCGTTGTCCTTGTATTAATTGTTCTCTTGGCCCTGTTCACTTCATTCCACATTGGTTCATACTGCCCAGGATTCTCTTTCATCATTTCTTACAGTACAGTAATGTTCTATTACATTTATATGCCACATTTTGTTCAGACATTCCCTGATTGATGAACTCTCCTTTTGATGCTAGTTATTTTTGTCCCTCCCTTTTAATTTCCCCCTTAGGGATCAGGAGGTTTGTTTTGCTTTGTAACTATTTTCTCTGGGTTTTCTTAACCTCCACTTGCCCCTTGTTTCCCTATTGGATTTGATGCATTTCTGTATGAAACCATTTGGGTGTGTATTCAACCCTCATTTGACCATTTCAGATAAGAGTAATGTTCATTGGACAATCAGCCTCCCCTCCCACTTCCTCCATTTCTATATACTCTTTTCACACATACCAACTATAAGAAATAACAGGTTTCACCCCTTTTTTCTCCTTTCTACATTAATACATTTCTATTGTTCTTCTCGTCAAACCATCAGAACAGAACCAATCTATCCCCAGGTCTTCCATTTTAACTTAATTCCAGAGGTCTGCTGGCAAACGTTTAATAACCAGCTCTTGGAGGGAAAAGTCCCCTATCTTGCAAAATATACAGTTTTAAACTTAATCTGCATTATTAGCATTTTCTCCAAAACTTTCCTACATCTAGACAATCAAGAAAGCAATAAATCATGACCTGAATTATACTGTTTGACAATTTCCAAGTTATAAGCCGTCACACTGAAAACTTGACAATCAGCTGGGCCTGTTTGAACTAGCTCCAGCACAAACCCGAACACCCTTAAAATACCCTTTGAAGACATTAAGGTTCTGTAAGGATACTTGTTTCTTGTCATAGTTATTGACCAAGATAACAGATAATATGTAGAAGGAAGTAGCCCAGTCTAGCTCTATCCCATCATTAAACAGCCTGAATACTAAATAGCCCACCCCTTACACCAGAAATAAATATGATGCCTATGCTGGCACTGGCTTTATCCACAGTCCCCTTTACTTCAGCCTATGGACTTCTGGCTAAATTTTTGTGCAGGTCTGGGGTAGAAGAAGTCACTTACTATAGTTCTTGTTGGATTTCTTGATCATTATTCTATCTGATGAAGAATTCGAGTTTTTGCTGGAATTAAGTATGTGGGAGATGGACAATCTGCCTCTGTTCTGGCATTCTACCATTTGTTGGAAAAGAAATCAGTTTCCTCAGTTTTTGAGTGTCCTCGGGGTAAGTGCAACGGAGAGAGCAGCAAGGGTGAGGTTCGTAGGTGAAGAGATAGTATTATCATTTGGAGTTTTTTTTTTCCTGGAATAATTGGGGGAGGGGAGGTAAAATGAAAAAGAGATTTTATTTTGTTCATATTTTTATTCATATTTTGTTCATTTTCAAAGTTTATTTATTTGTTCACATTTTTTGTTTATATTTTATTTATTCCTATTTTTCTCATCCCCAAGGATGAGAAAGTATATAGGAGTCTGAGACAATAACTAGACACACTTTAGCATCATCAGTCCTAGTGGGGGTAGGTCTGTAATGGAACTGGAATAGCCTTTTTGAGTCAATCACCTTAGATGTCTCCTATTACCTTCATTCTTTCTTAGGTAGGTTTGAAAGGAAAACCCTTTCCCCTCCAAGGTTTGGAGCCAAGGGCATTCAAGAAAGTCACACCTAAAGAGCAGAGCTGGGAAAGAGTGGCATTACCCATATGGAGGTGAGGGCCAGCCAAGAGAGAGTATCTGGCTGTATTCACCATCCAGGTACCAATACCCATCATCATCCGCTTGTAGATATATAAAATAAGTGCAAGGTAGTAGGGGTTTTTTTGAGGGGGGGTGGGGGGAAGGGAAGTGTCCCATTGCCCTAGCAATGAGAGTTTGTGGATGGAGAATCAGGAGAGCCCTAATCTAGGTGATACAAACTCTTAGGAAGGTTGTGGTGAATAAAGCATTTTGTAAAATGTGAAGCAGTGTAATAAATGTGAGCCAACCAGTTTAAAAAAAAAAACATTATTAAATACCTACTATGTGCCAGGCACTGTGCTAAGGGCTGAGAATAAAAATAGAGGCAAAAAACAGTCTCTGCCCTCAAGAAGCATACATTCTATTGGAGAATAAATATGAACTATTAGTCAGTCAATAGACATTTATTAAGCACCAACTATTTGCCAGACACTGTGCTAAGGGCTGAGGATAAAAGTAGAGTCAAAAAACAGTCCTTGCCCTCAAGAAGTGTATATTCTATTATTTTCTCCTTTTGTCAACTCTTTCAATTGATTTGTCTTTGATTCATACCTTTCTTTCACTGCCTATATTCAATCTCTCATTAAATCCCATTAATTCTTTGCAGTTTTTTCTCATCTCCATCCTTTCTTCTCCACAAATCCCAATAAATCCCTTATCACCTCATGCCTAGATTACAGCAGCCACCTTCCTAGGAAGTTAACCTCCACTATTTTCATCATTTTGTCTTCTAGACCAGCCTACAGAAGGGTGCCAGAGTAATCTTTATTAAATGCTACTGTCACCATGTTTCTCCCCATCCTCAAGGCCTGCAATGGCCTATTGCCACCCTCATCAAGCCAACTTGTTCTGCCTGGCTTTCAAGTGCTCCAAAATGTAGCTACATCCTCTCCCTATTCAACCTATGCCAATGACCACAACAAAAACTTGTTTTTACTAAACTCGTTATGCCATGAACTCACCCTCTTCTCTATATGCTCCATCATTATGCTACAGCTGTGCATTACTAAATGCCTATGGGACATTTTGAACTGGATATGCCTTTAGGCATCTCAAACTTACCACATCTAAAACAAAACTCATTTTTCTCCCCAAATCCACCCTTGGCTAGAAATTCCTTGTCTTTGTCAAAGGGAACACCATGCTTCCGAATCCTTTACTCATCATGAGCTCCACTCATCCGTCTTGGAGTCATCCATGATTTTCCACATGTTTAATCAGTTGCCAAAGCTGGTTGATTCTATGGCTACAACATCTCTCACATCTGTCCTTACTCTCCACTCACACAGTCACCTCCCTAGTTTAGGATCTTCTCAGTTCTCACCTGTTATGAGAAAGACCTAATGTAGAAAGGGCAAAGTCACCCACTGCATCCTGGGCCATGACTTTTGTCTTGGATGGAGTTAGGTGACTATGGAGGAGAGATTGAGGCTGATGACTTTGGGCAGCCTCTGCCTCACTTAATTCAGTTCATGTACAAGTCAAGACGTCACCCTCATGATGTTAGTGGTCTTCATCTAGAACTAAGGATGAACAACAAGTTCTCATCTGGATTTCTACAATAGCTTCCTTACCTTAAATTTCTCCTCTCTCCAATCCAACCTCTACACCACTGCCTTAGCAATATTCTGAAAGCTCAAGCCTTGACTATGTCACCTCCTTCTCCTGCTCAGTAATACCCAGAAGCATCTTACTACCCCTAGGACATTCTACTACCTCTGCAATTTCCTTTGGTATTTAAAGCCCTTGGCAACCTGGCTCCAGCCTACTTTTTTCAACTTTTGCACTTCATAAAGTCTAGGCAAACAGGACTTCTTGCTGTTCCTCACATATGGCATTCTATCTCTCGTCTCTGTGCTTTTGATAATGGGGGATGTTCTCCATGTCTAGACTGTACTTCCTCCTTACTTCTGCCTCTTAGAATCCCTGATGTCTTTCAGGGCACTGCTCAAACACCACTTCCTACAAGGGGACTTTCCTGATCCCACCCAGCTGCTAATGTTGTTTTTCAGTCACATCTGACTCTATATGACCCCATTTGGGGTTTTCTTGGAAAAGATACTGGAGAGGTTTGCCATTTCCTTCTCCAGCTCATTTTACTGGTGAGGAAACTGAGGCAAGCAGGGTTAAGTGACTTGCCCGGATCACACAGCTAGAGTCTGAGGCCAGATTTGAACTCAGGAAGATGAATCTTCCTGACTCCAGGCCTGGCACTCTGTGCATTATGGTGCCACCTAGCTGCCCTCAGCTGTTAGTACTTCCCTATCTTTTATTGCATATACAATATTATATATATATACATGTATATGTATATATATAACATATACTCATTTTATACTATATAGTTATAAATTATGTGTAATATAGTAACATTAATATAGCAATAGAAATTATGTATAAAAATGTACTAATATTAATGCATATGATAAATTACATGTAATATGTATATGATTGTAACAATTATATATATAAATCATATGTATGTGAAAATACATGTGCATGTGTGTATATATTATATATATATATATACACACTGTGTGTATATCTATACACACACACGCACATGCACACTTGAATGTGTATATGCCTTCTCTCCCCATAGAATGTAAGCACCTTAAGGGTAGTTTCACTTTCATTTTTGTATCCCCAGCATCTAGCACTGCTGCTGGCTCATAATTTGCTCATGTTTACATGGGAATAATAATCACTCCAATCTCACAGGGTTTTTGTGAGGATTAAATGACATATTTGCAAACCTTAAAGTATGACATAAATGTTAGCTATTATTGTCATTATTAAACACTTGTTGATTGCTTCCCACCCGAAATATTTCTGCCTCCTCCCCTTTATGTATTCAGATGTTATTGATTCTTCAAAGCCAGCTCCATGGAACCTTTCCCCAATACTCAGGTCACCCTTATCTCCCTATTCTATACCCCAAATTCCTTTTGCTTATAGTCTGTACTGTGACATTTTAGTTTGAATTTGTATTTCTTCTTCTTTCTCTTCCTCCTCCTTTTCTTCTTCTTCATAATCATTTCATGGCATTACCTCTCTGACAAGATTTTAAATTCTTGTAGTCAAGAAGCCTGTCTTACTGTCCTTTTCTATCACCCGTGGTTGCTAATACAGTTCTCTGTCCACGAGATCATCAATTTTGAGCTGGCAGGGCCCTTAGGGGGGGTCATCGAGTGATTTAACCAGAATCGCACACGTATTTAAGCAGTATTTAAATCCAGGTCTTCTGGCCTCCATGTTTAGCCATCTAATCCACTATGCCTCAACTGTCAACTAACAAAGTTGGTATTCATAAATTCGATTATAACTTGGTTTAATAATTCATCATCAATGCTTTTTCCTCCCTGTCTCCAAACTTTGACTTAAAAAAATTAATAGTAATTGAATAAAATGAAGATTCTGATGTCTGAATGCTGAAAAGGTCCAGAGAAAGCTCTGATAGCTGTGCGGCTGCAGCAATCAAGGCTTTAAGGAGAAAGTGGAACTTGAACTAGACTTTAAAGGACCATCAGAATTATGCATAGGGCATTCCAAACAGGGGAGAAACATCTTGGTAAACAGGCAAGGAGTGAAGAATGAAGCTGGCATTTATAAGGTACAGTGAGGAACCCCTTGGAGGGGAGTAGGATTGGAGATGGAGACAAAAGATTGGAGGTGGGGAATAACAGGAGATAAAATTGGTTACAAAGAATGAGCCCAGATTACAAGGAGCTTTGAAAACCAGCAGGGAACTTGGGTTGCCACAATAACCCTCTAAAGTAGGTAAATGTAGCACAGTGTAGAGTCATCTTCTTACAATAACCCTGTAAAGTAGCTTGTATAAATATTATGACTCCCGTTTTAGAGCTAAAGGAAACAGAGTAAGAGAGGTTAAGTGAACTTTCATAGGGCCACATAGTAAAAGTAGGAAGAGTTGAGACATGAACCTGTTTCCAGACTGTAAAACTAACTCAACTACACCAGACTGCCCTAAAACTGTGAACCAAAAAAATAGCCTGTGACTGGTCTAGCATAAGATACACTGCTCTTTAAGATAACTGGGTGGTTTGGTAATGAAAAAGAAAAAAGAGGTTTATATTGTCAAATGATGTGGGATACTGTCACTATTATGGATGGATATTTTGATACCCCATGTGAGAAAAATAATGTTGTTTTACTTATACATTGCTAATATATGAGTACAAAGAAACATTGTTTTCAGACAGGATCTGAAAAGCTTTACAGAGAAAATAATCTGTGTTGTAATTGTGAAGACTTGGATCTCCTTATTAGCACTTTTGGAGTGATGCCCTGCTTGTGTGGGAACAGCTTAGCATTATAAAGAGACATAAATCTTTTATTTATTAAAAACTAGAGAAATAAAGAAACATAGTTTCAAGGGCACCAAAGAGAGCGGAATGGGAAGGGGAGGGGAGGAAAGGGAAGGGGGGGGGAGAGGAAGGAAGATAGAAAGGAAAGGCAGAAAAGGAAGAAAGGCAGAAAAGGAAGGAAAGAAGGGAAAGAAAGAAAAGAAAGAGGAAGAGAGAGAGAGAGGAACTGTTGCTCAATTGTCCAGTTCAGTTGGGTCCTTAGTGAGGCAGCAACTATTACTACTTACAGAGGCTGCTGTTTGTCCTTCGTTCTTGAAGAGGACCATGACATCATGATGCCTTGACATACAAGTGAAATGGATTTAAGCAAGGGAAGGCACTGCAAAGTCACCAGTCTCACTTTTTCCTCTGGAGCCATCTGGGTCCAGTGGCAAGATATAGTTCAGGCAACTAGGGATAGGCTTCTAATAGAATGCAAAGCTTTTCATAAGCCCTTGCTGCTCTCTGCTACCCCTCTGGCTTGAGAAAGAAAAGAAGTGGCTTTGCAGCTGCTTTGACATCCTGGGGAGCTGGCTTAAAGAGTCAATCCATCGATCCAAAGAAACATTTATTAAACATTACATTAAATATATAATACACAAATATATTAACATTATATTAAAATATTATATATTATATAAAATAGTAAACTATTATATGCCCAGCAGATCTAGCTGGTCTTGTCCTGTGTAGACCAGGAATGGCCAGTTTGATGAGCTTTGCTGTTCTCTAGCTTAAAGAGAAATGCTATTCACAACGTTTAACTTTCAAGAAACTAATCTTTTCTAAATGCCTTTTTAAGGCTACTTTTTGTTGTGGTGGAGTCATTTCCAAGTTGTGTCTGACTCTGTGAGCTTGTTTGGGGTCTTATTGGCAAAGATACTGGAACAGTTTCCCATTTCCTTCTCCAGCTCATTCTACAGATGAGGAAACTGGGGCAAACAGGGCTAAATGACATGCCCAGGGTCATACAACTATGTAAGGGTCTGAAGCCAGATTTGAACTCAGGAAGATGAGTCTTCCTGACTCCAGGCCCAGTGCTCTATCCACTGAGCCACCTAGATGCCCTTAAAAGGTGCTAGTTAATTGAAATAACATTTAGAGGGGATTCTGGGAAGATGACTGTCATCATTATTTGGGTGGTTTGAAAGAAAGGCTGGGGCTGAGCTCTGTATGACGGAGTGATTTTAAAAAGTAAAACTGCATAGGGAGAAAAAGGAGTAATTATACAGATGAGGCATGAAAGGAAGAATTGATATGGAAGAAGCAAGTGGGGGTGGAGGGCTGGTAATGCTGGAACCTTATTCTCATTAGAAATGGGCTAAAGGGAATTATGTATATCTAGAAAAGTATAAAAGTCTAAATTTAGAAAGAAATAAGAGGGTGAAGGGATAGGATAAGGGAGGGACTTTTAGAAGGGGGTATAGATTAAGAATTAGGGGGAAGGCATAAGGGAGAAATTCTTAGATTAAGGTGGAAGGTGGGGGAGAGGATTAGGGAGGGACTTTTGTAGAGTAAGGAATAGGCACACAAAGTGGTAGGTAAATTAGTGAGGAGGGAGGGGGCAAATAGGGTGAGAAGGATAGTGAGGAAAAATAGGATAGAGGGAAATATGCCAAGGTTCTAAGAAGTTAAGTGAGTTGTCTAATGTTATCATCATCATCATCATCATCATCATCGTCATCGCTCATATTTATGTAGCACCCATGATGCACCAGGCTCCATGCTTAGTACTTTACAAATATTATCTCATTTGATCCTCACAACCACCCTGGGAGGTAGGTGCTATTATTATCCCCATTTTGCAAATGAGGAAGCAGACAGCTGTTTAGTGATCTGCCCAGGGTCATGCAACTAGTAAGGGAACTCAGGTCTTCCTGACTCCAGCCCCAGTGGTCTATCCACTGTGACACCTAGCAGCCTTGGAACCACAAAGCTAAGTAGGAGAGTCTAGATTGGAACTCACTTCTACTGATTCCAAACCCAGTGCTCTTTATTTTCTCTCTATTGTAGGCTCTTTTCAGGTTTGGATTGGATGGCTCCTGAAGTCTCTAACTCGGAGACGCTGTGATTTGTTATTTTCATGAAAAGAGGAAAGCTACTTAAAGAAGCCAAAGTAGATTCAGAGACATTTTTTGATGGATGGGTATGGAAGAGGCAGATAAGGTCAGCCAAGGGAGGATGAATAAAAACAGCATAGTCTTATGGGAATAGTATCAGGAAAGCTAATGTAAAAATGAACTGCCAAGGTAAGCTAATAACCATAAAAAAATTTTTTTTTTAAAGCTATGCCTGCGGAAAAGTATAGGATAAAAGAAGACAAAGGTCTGCTGCTCAGGATGGACTGGACAGTGATAATGGATAACGAAGATGAGGTAATACTATTCAACTCATTTTCAACTTCATCTCATTAATCTTTGAACTAGGAAGGATAGAAAAATGGTTAACAAAGAATTGAAGCCCAAGATTGGGGGGGACTTTAGGGGAGCAGCTAACTAACCTGAATGAATGAGCCATAAAGCACAAACTGCATTCTAGGATATGCAAACACTAGGAAATGTGATTGTTGAGTCATCATTAATGATCTCTGAAAAACTACAAATGGAACTGGAAACTGATAAATGATCTGATTTACAAAAAAAGCAAAGGGGGTATTGTGTTCAATTTCAGAAAAGACATTGACAAGATAGACCAGGAAGGTGACCCAAATGGTGAGGAGGCTGGAGCTCATGCATAAGTGTAATGGCAAGCAAAGTGGGACTTTTACTGTTTTTCCTTTTGGAATTCTTTTCAGGACTAAGGCAATCAGGTGCCTTTGATTGAGTCTTGCCTGTGTTTGAATCAGGAGTCTTTGATTGAAGCAAGAGTCCTTGATTGGAAACAGTATATATACGCTGAGGTTAGCATTTTGCTTTGGGGCTCACTCATTGAAAGAGTGTTCGTGTGATTTGGCTAGATGAGACTTTGGGTAGCCGTTAAAGAGCCCCCCCCACCCCACCCCCCAGCTTGAAAACCCAGATGTTGGTGCATCTCTCCCTGGTAACTGTATGTACTGCTGTAGCCAGACAATTAGAAGTCTGTCTGTTGATTTGTGTTATTTTTTTTTCTGTTTGTATTTGCTCTTAAGTTCAGGGTGCTGACTCTTCCCCCTTAACTAAGTGAATGATATAATATGTATGTTTGATTAATGTAAGATCCTTAACCCCTGAAACAGCTATTTTTCCTTAGTAAAGCAGATAAAAGAACCTGCACTAGCAGCCATCCTGGGTATGCCAGTGTGGTTGCCCTTACAATAAGGAAGGGTCAGTTGAAGGAAGTAGAGATGTTTTGCCCGGAAAAGATATGAGGGAGAATAGGAAAGGGAGCATGGAAAGCAATATGATAGCCACTTCAATTGTTTATTTGAAGTGGCTACTACAGATAAAAGTGGTTAGACTTATTCTCAATGGTTCCAGAAGTCAGAACTACATGGATAGAACTGAAAAAGGGCAGATTTTGGCCTAATGTAACAAACCTGCTGCCTGTCTTCTCTCTAATACATCATCTCCATATTTTCCATAATTCTGTGATCTCAGTGAATATATGTATTTCTTTCAATAATGTAAATCTCAACTCATCATTTATGACTTCTTAGACTGTGACTTTTGTCTGTGCCGTCAGAAAGTCTGCTTCATATGTGGTCTTTTTCAGCTCTTGATGTTATATAGGGACACAAGAGTTGTGTTATAGTTATTGGTTATACGTGTGCAAATTATAGCCCAGGTGAGTGTCTAAAGTCAGCCCTGAGCTCTGATCATGTGTAAACTCTAAGAAAGAAACCTTGTACCATTCCAGCTTGTTTGTTAAAATTCTGGATTTCCTATAATCTAGATAATATATATACATATATATATATATATAAAATATGTTGTTATATAATATAATCCCATCATATAAAGGGCCCATCCTCTATGTGAGTATAAGGCAAAGCAGAGGCCCTCTTCGTCATGATAATTTGTGAGGTTAACCACTGGCTGGTCCAGTTTCCTTTTCATCCCCTTAACCAACTGTGATGCACAGAGGCCCCACTGCAAAGGCATTGAAGATAATTCCTCAAAGGGAGCCCTCTTCAAGTATGTAATCTACAATTCAAGCCAGTCTTGCCATTGCCTTGTCCACTAATATGGTGCCCTATATTAGCATGACTGTATATGTCTGAAGACACATCCCCTTGGGAAGCACCTTAGTACATGTCATTGGGCCAAAGGCAACTGGATGGATTTAGAATTGAGCTAATTCAGTTCTGATTCCAGGATACATCCTAGAAGCCCTTGCCCTCTTCTCTGAGGCCACTTTTCTTTCCTTTTTTGGTTATACAAAGTCTCTGATAGCATGTTTTCAAGAGACAAATTCATTATTTGCAAAATCGGGTAGGTAAACAGGCATCTTTCAGATCACTTTATGTAGAAAGAAACACAATCACAATACTAATTTTGAAAACACCATTCATCTCTCATTGTAGTTTATTGGGTAAATACAAAGTATACCATCTCATTTAAAAAATAAAACAAATGAAAAGCAAAACCAAAGGAATTAGATGTGGTGTGCACGTTATCTATCCTCTGTAGTGTAGAAACATAAATTGGTTTAACTCACCATTAGGCACTTAAAAAAAAGTGAAACTTTGGCATTTTAGGAGTATGTGTGTACAACATTCACACTCCTAAATTACAACTGAAATGTGTTTATACAAAAAAATGCACAGTCATGAAAAAATGCACTTCTAAAGAGAATGAACTATTTTTCCATCTCTTCCTTTCCCTAAAAACCCCTGAAAATGAATTCCGTTCATTAGATTGATGCTTGTGGTACTTTTGGGTAAGAAACATGAGCGTCTAACATTTATATTATGATTTTTGATTAAAATGTGAGCACATTTAATAAAACTATAAGTTATATAATAGCATATAGTATATATTTATCTTTTTTTTTATAATGAAAAATATTTGTCAGGAAAATAACATACTCTAGAATAGACCTAAAATTGTACTTTTACAAGGCACTTAACACATTGAAACAGTACAGTACGTTTCCAAAAGAATACAGCCGGCTACCTCTTCAAATCTTTTTTATGGGCATACTGTAACATAACCATATGTTTTGCAGCATTATTCATTGCATAGGAGGTAAATTAAATAAAGTATTCCAACTTGGCAATTAGATTAACTTATGTGGAGGGTTCCTTCCTTCCTTCTGAAAACGGCATGGTTTTAATTCATTAGACACAATAAAGACCTATTTCTATTCATGATTCATTTAGAACACACAGCATTAAGTGGGTACAACAGGTCCTGATAAGCAGCAGGGAAATATCAAAGTAGGCACTTGTGCCAAACACAACTTTGATTGGGTCACTGACTTGATTTGCATTGTTTGGGGAGTATTTATGTCAATATCACTGCTTTATAAACAAAAACATCTCTCTGAGGCTAATGAGGTGTGTTAATAGCACTGAAATGGCATTGATAAAATATCATGAAAATATCTTTCATAGGCATGTAAAGAGCAAAGCCATCAAAATATACCATCTTGTGTAAAACATGCTTGATTTAGTCATGTATTTTCAAATTTCAAGAGACTCTTCACACTTCCTTTAAAAATCCATAGCAGTAAGTGGTAAGACCAGCTTGAACCTGTAACCTTTTTGTAACTGTGCAAAACAAAACAATTCCTCATATATATGTCAATTCGAAAAAAAAATAAGTTGTGAGATAAGAAGAGGAAAAAAAGAAACCAGTACGATGAGAAAGACAGTAAGCTTGCCTTGACTATTTCAAAGCCAACAGAGGCTTTTGACTATTTCGAAGCCAATCATGAGGCTTGGTGACATTGAGTTAAAGATGGTTTAAAAATTTTGAAAGTTGAATTATGTTAAAAGGTGGTTTGAATGTTTTGAAAGTAGATGACCATGCATGCTAGGAGCACACCTATCTTGCAGAAATTCCACTCAAAATGGATCCTGACCTTTCTTTCTCTAAACCAATTTAAACATGCCATCAGAATAACTTCTATCTTCTCCTCTCTGGGGCCACTGCCAGTGATGGAAGCAATTAAAGAGGTTCATTTGGAAAAAAATAAAAGTGAATAAAGGGTTGGAAAGATGGTTTGACTGCCTTTGGAGGGGAAAAAAAAAACATCTGGTTCATTCAGCAAATGACCAAAATGAGAAGATCTTGTTATATGTGATATCTCCACAAGGGGGCAGTAGAATATACACCAAGTATCTTTTGCCAAAGCTACCATGTGACCAATGTTCTGTGTTTCAAGATTCCCAAGATAGCCCAGTTTTACTGCAAAACACATTTTCCAAGAGGTCAATAAAGTTTTCCTCAATTTTATGATTCCCGCAGGTAGAACTCAAAATATCGGTGCATGAGATTTGAGGAAACATGGGTTGGCTCCACTTTCAGAGATAGTGAGAAGGTTGAAACATCTATTTTCCATATGAAATTCCATTCCAAAAGTTCCATACAGGAACTGTGTGTGAGATTTGGAAGCAGGCTTCCACTCTAAAAGTTACTTCCATCTTGATGGTGGGTTGATAGCAACAAATTGAACTGATGTGATACAGACAAATGTGAGGGCAGTGCACCCAAATGTGCAATTACAAAAATGGCATCTGGGGCTAAATTCTAAGGTTTCCTTGCTGTGAGGGCAGAGCACCCGCCATTTTCTCATCTGTTGCTTCCCTAAATATTCCATATGCTTAATGTTTGAGACATTCCCTTTCCTCATCCATTAAATTATGACATACACAAAGGGCTTTTGAGTGGCACAATACCCAGGGGTGAGGCGGGAACAAATCCTTTGATGAACCTGAAAAGAGAATGGCAATCTATTTTTACCGGTCCTTACAATAGAGTTTTTACTTGGAATTGACCCAAAATCTGCTCAAAGTTGCTACAAAGGCTCTTATTAGATAACCCCCACTCTTAAAACTGAAACTCGGTTGGTTTAAACCCAGTAATTATGTCACCTGGAAAAAATGGGGGATCTAAACTATGATCAGGACCAAGTGTTGCATTAGATGTGTTTTCTACTTCCATTAGAGGTCCAATGGGAAAAACAATCCCCCGGTGTCTGGACAGCAGCAAAATATTTACAAGTCTTCTGGGACTGACTATCTTTCTTTTATTTGGGCAGCGGTGATTTTAAGTTCCTAGGGAGAGAAAGGATTTCTGAGCAGACTACCATGTCCCCTTCCCAAATCCGCCAATAAATAAAAAATTGTTATGAAAATTTTGTGGAACCACGATTGGACGGAACTCCGTGTAGGCTGCAGAGATTTTTGTCTGTTCACTTCGTTTTGAATGTGAGGTCAAACCCTTGTGTCTAAAATCCTACCGAGAATGTTTAGGTTATAATTCTTATTTAAAGTGAGCTGACTGGAGGACAGTTAGTTCCCTTTGAATTAATCTGCATTTCCCACTATAGAGAGGCAGTAACACTAAGGACATTCAGAGAATTTTAGCACCAAGGATGACTGCTGTAGAGTGGGGGAAATTTTGTGCTTTGTTGCAATAAACTGAAGTAATTCAAAGTTTACTTATCATATATCTATAAAGGCTGACTGGTCTTGCTAATGATAAAAATTTGACTGTATTATTCCATCATCATTATAAGGAGGAAACATTTTTTTTTCTTTCCTATTTGGTATTACTTTCTCCCAGTGTTCATAATTAGTATTAATGCAAATTTAGTTGTTTCTTTTTGCTGGGTTTTATTGGAAATCTTTAAAAAGAGCCCTCAAACATCTGAGGAAATAAGTTCAGAGATCAGCCAAAGATACTCTAGTGTTAAATAATACAGTCTGCTAAGATTGAAAAGAAAAATCCATTCTGTTTTGTATTACCTTTAAATCTACAAAACACGTAGTCACCGTGTAGATATAACAGTCACATACTCGTTCTGACTAGTTCAGCACCAAGTAATAACCATTCTCACTGGGTAAGAAGTAAGGAACTACAGTGTCTGTCTATATATATATATTCTGGCTAGTGGAGTCTTTTGATAAAAGGCAAGAATACATTAAAATTGTAGGCATCTATCTTGGGTTTTCAAAAAGGACGAGGTAAATATTTAGAACAAGGATCCTTCATAATTCAATGTGACCAAAGATCTTTTGTCATTCCTGGAGTCTATACCTAGAGTCCATACACAAATAAACTTATGGTCAGGACTTGACCCCAGGCTTAAGCCCCAAGTGGCATCAGCACTGGTGCCCACAAGGGTTTTCTTAATCCATAGCATCTACCTTTTCTGTACAGGGACAGTTCAGACACCCTAGCAGATAGAACATGGAAGCAAAATTCATGTCCAGTCTGGGGTATCCCAGTATTGTTTTCTTGATGTCTATTAAATACACTTTAAAAATGCAGTATTTACACACTGGTAAAACCGTTGTGATGTTGCCAGACATGTTTGCAGTTGGAGCACATTAGCCTAGCATCGTTTTAAAAACTAAAGTCGTCAGTAAAAAAAAAAAAATGTATAAAGTGGTAGGTATGTCATTCATTGGGTGGTAGCAACAATGACCATTCCAGGGTTCTTAGCTATCCTTTCCCCCCCCAAATCAGTGAAAACAGCAGCAGTTTGCCCAACATTTTCCATCCCCTGAATGATGGGTATCACCCTCACAGAGGCTCCAATGAGGAGCCTTGAGAATGTTATCACCTACCTCCCAACATTAGCTTACTATTCCATTTATACTTTAGCTATATGGATAGCCTGACCATGTGTTTAAAACACCACCAAATTCTGCTGTGCTGGGTGAGAGAGAAGGGAGGACTGGGAATGCACTCTTGAGTTCTGGGGGGAAGGACTTTGGAGGAGGGCAAAGGATGGAGCAGGAACAGGGATGGAAGGGATGTGTTCTTTGGCACCTCTTTTACAACCTCATTGGTAAATCACAGTCCTGGGTCTCATCCTCAATGGGTACAGATCTGCAGAAATCTTTTTTTTTTCCTAGACAAATAAACACCATGTCACGGGACAGTACTTTGTTTATCTTTCAAATCATTTACACAAAATTTGGTCCACTTCTTCACATACCAGTCAATCCTATTAAAGAAAAACAACAACTCTACCTTTGGTTATAGCATTGAAACGTTTTGGTCTTAGAGCCTATGCCTTTTTCCCGATGATTCTTCCTTTCAAGTGGATTTTTCATTGTCTTCTCCTGTTTTCTGAACCCGTGAGTATTTTTTGCAGGAGGATTTGAAGCAGCCAGGTGGCCAGGATAATGGCCAGGAGAAGCAGCAAGGAATTGCACCTTGTATATTTTTCTCAAAAAAATAAAAGATGGGGAACCACCATGCTCGAGATAAGAAATTAGTCTGTGATGAAACCTTCAAGCTCTGTATGTGGAGAGAAGAAAACATGATGGAGAGATTTAACAATGAATGACTAACTCTGAATGCAATAGACAAAACTATAGTCATCCATTAGTAAAGCCAGTTTAATGAAGAGAAAAAGTATCTAAAAATCTCTTTTAACCATACATCAGAAATGGGAAAAAATGAAATCTTAGAAAATAATTACTACCTTATAAAGTCAATATTTGTTTTCCAGAAATAGCATTAGTATCACATTTTAATTTCACTATGATAAACAAAGAGCATTTAGCTCTCAGAGAAGCAACTTCTAATTTAGAATATAAGCCCCTCATTTGAATGTAAACTCCTTAAGAATAAAGTATTTTGAATTCTTTGTCTTTGAATCCCCAGGGCCTAGCATAGTCTCAGCAAACAACAGGCATTTAATAAATGCATACTGATTGATTTCCATTTTCCAGTCTTATCTCTTATTCTAGTGCCCAAGCCTCTTTTTTGGGGACCAGACCTGGGAGCTGGATGCTAGAATGCCTTCTTTCAAAGGAAGTCAGCACCTTTTTTTTCTGCAATGTCTAGTCATATTAGAGAGGCTGGGGCACTGAGGGGAAGCAATTTGGTAACCCAAGTCACATAAGCATGAATGTGCTAGGAAGAGACCAGAGCCAAGGTATTCCTTAGGCCAGCCATCTTTGGATGAGAACACATTGATTCCCCTATTTTTTGTATCACTTGTGCCTAGTAAAGCCCCTCACGTAGAGTGGGTGCTTCATAAATGTTTGTTGGTTTGGACTGATCTGCTAATTCTCACTTCAATATGTCTCATTTTCCATCTCAGCACTTCTGTTCAAACATTCCCCCTTCACCCAACTCTAACCATCATAATCTGACCCAAATGTCAAGGCTTAGCTCAAATACCACTCTCCTTCCTTACAGTAGCATTTCCCTTTAGGTTCCTACTAGACTAGGATAGTGATAGAATGCCAGGCTTGGACTCAGGAAGAGCTGAGTTCAAATCTGGCCTCAGACACTTTCTAGCTGGGCGAGTAACCTCGGTTAATATGCAGGCTGGCTAACTGGCTTCATGAATTGGAAATTAAAATATATTTTCATTTTCGGTTGCTATTATAGTCCTAATATACAAGCTTTCTTTCTTTGGCTCCTTGTTCTCTGAAAAAAAAAATTATATGTAAGCAAATAAATCCGGTAGGTTCAGTAGGAACAGCCACAACATAAAGAAAACCTATGAAGGTGAATACTTATAGGAGGAAGCAAGGAAACACACATTTACTAAGTGCCTACTATGTGCCAGGCAAGGTGCAAAGCACTTTACACATATGGATCTTCACAACTCTGGGAGGTAAGTGCTATTATTATCACCTTCATTTTACAGGTGAGAAAACTGAGGCAGAGTGAAATCAAATTGCCTAGAGTCTTACAGCTAAGAAGTGTCTGAGGCTAGATTTGAACTCAGATCTTCCTGACTCAAGCACTCTATATCCTGCACCACCTAACTGCCCCAAGTTTAGGGGGACTCATCCCAAGAAGTTTGGTCACCGGGAGGTGAAGCCCGTGATGAAAATTTCCTAAGGATTTCAGTCTCCAACTGTGGAAGGTGTAGTACCCACACTGATGAAAATCATAGATCCTGGAAGTACTGAAGTTAGTCATATGCCCAAGTTCTTTCTTATGCCTTATTTCAAGAAGGGGTGATGGACATAGAGGTTAAGCGGCTGCATCATAACTGCATAGTGTGTCAGTGGCAAAGCCACATTCTCTAAGGCTATGCTCCTTAAAACCACATAGAGTTAGAAGATTATTTCATTCCTCACACCGATTTACACTTTTTCCCTCCTACATCCAAGTATTTGTAGCTCTCACCTTCTCATTAGCCATGGAGTGGTACCACCAGAAGAGTCTTGTTGTGATATAATAAGCCACGATCACGTCGACAGTGTAGTGTTCATGGGCCACAAGAATACAGATGATCCCAGCGGCACTCAACAGCCAGCATATCAAATGATACCACCAGAAGTGACGGGGAGAGTCTGAGGAGTAGAAAGATGCACGTTATTCTTCCTTCCAGAGATGACCTTCTGAAGATATCCAAAATGACTGCAGTGCCCTAAGGCGTGACTTTAACCTGGGCCCAAAAGGCCAGCAGACACCTGCTGCCCAGAGTCCTTTCTCTGACACTACCTCAGTGAGCTGTAGCACCTGGAAAAGGAAGGTGTGAGGCCACATCTGGGCCTTTTCAGTTCTGTTGCATCAAAAAACCCATCCTTGGTCAGTCTAATGAAGCCTATTGTTCCCTTCTCAGAATCATGTTTTTAAATGCACAAAATAAAATTAAAAGGATTAAAAGGAAATCAATTAGCTCCTGGGGTGGAACCAAGATGGCGGAGTAAAGGCAGGGACTCGCCCGAGCTCTCCCCCAAACCCCTCTAAACACCTTTAAATAATGACTCTAAACAAATTCTAGAGGGTAGAATCCACAAAAAAAAACAGAATGGAATAAATTTCCAGCCCAAGATCACTTAGAAGGTCAGCAGGAAAGGTCTGTTGCACCAGGATGAGAGGAGAGCACAGGCTATGCCAGACTGAGCCCCAGCAAACCCGGAGCAGGCCTCGGGGTAACTGAATCAGTGGCAGCAGCAGCGGTTTCCAGACCTCTCAGCCCACAGATGCTAAGGGAATTGGACAATAGGTCAGAAGGAGATTTACAGGGGTCCCTTTGTTGGCACCAGGGGCAGGACTCTTACATTGCCTATATTTGGATCTAGGTCACAGTCCTGGGTCTCAGTCCCAGAACTTGCAGCCCGCAGGGAAGCAGGAACCCTGGTCACAGTTTCAGAGTTGAAAAGAGGGCTTGTGGTTGCTCACAGTACAGGAGAATAGTAAACACACCTTTCCCTAGATCATACCACCTTGGAAAAGCCAAAAACTTACAGGTCCCCAGAACTACCTCTAAAAACAGCTGCACAAAAAACCTGAAGCTTGGGACAGTGTCCCCTCCACTTGGGAAGCAGAGCGCCACTTTAGCATACAGTTAAAAGTCAAGAAATAGGCTTGAAAATCAGCAAACAAAAAAAAAAAACCATAGACTATAGAAAGTTGCTATGGTTACAAAGAACATCAAAACATATACTCAGAAGAAGACAACAAAATCAAAATTCCTGCATCCAAAGCCTCAAAGAAAAATATGAATTGATCTGAAGCCATGGAAGAGCTCAAAAAGGATTTTAAAAATAAAGTAAGACAGGTAGAGGAAAAATTGGAAGGAGAAATGAGAATGATGAAGAAAATCATGAAAAATGAGTCAACAGCGTGGTAAAAGAGTTATAAAAAATACTGAAGAGAATAACACCTTAAAAAACAGACTAAGCCTAAGATGTATGGTAAAAGAGGCACAAAATTCCAATGAAGAGAAGAATGCCTTGAAAAGTAGAACTGGCCAAATGGAAAAAGAGGTACAAAAATTCACTGAAGGGAAGAACTCCTTAAAAAGTAGAAGTGGCCAAATGGAAAAGGAGGTACAAAGACTCACTGAAGAAAATAATTCCTTAAATGTTAGAATTGGGCAAGTGGAAGCTAATGATTTTATGAGACATCAAGAAACAATCAAACAAAATCAAAAGAGTGAAAAAATAGAAGAAAATGTAAAATATCTTATTGGAAAAACTGACCTGGAAAATAGATCCAGGAGAGATAATTTAAGAATTATTAGGCTACATGAAAGTCATGATAAAAAAAAAAGGGCTTAGACATCATCTTTTGAGAAATTATCAAGAAAAACTGTCCTCAAATTCTAGAACCAGAGGTTAAATTAGAAATTGTAAGAATCCACTGATCACCTCCTGAAAAAGATCCTAAAATGAAAACTCCCAAGAATATTATAGCCAATTTCCAGACCTCACAGATCAAGGAGAAAATACCACAAACAGCCACAAAGAAACATCGGAGCCACAGTCAGGGTAACACAAGATTTAGCATCTTCTATGTTAAAGGATCAGGGGGCTTGGAACATGATATTCTGGAAGACAAAAGAGTTAGGATTACAACCAAGAATCACCTACGCAGCAAAACTGAGTATAATCCTTCAGGGGAAAAATGGCCATTAAATGAAATAGAGGACTTATAAGCATTCCTGACCAGAGCTGAATAGAAAATTTGACTTTCAAATACAAGATGCAAAAGAAGCATAAAAAGGTAAACAGGAAAGACAAATCATGAGGGATCCAATAAGGTTAAACGGTTTATATTCCTACATGGAAAAATTATATTGGGGAGCGGAGCCAAGATGGCAGCTGGAAAGCAGGGACTTCGGTGAGCTCCCACCCAGGTCCCTCCAAACATTTATAAAAAATGGATCTGAACAAATTCTAGAACTGAGGAATCCACAAAATAGCAGAGGGAAGCAGGGTTCCAGCCCAGGACAGCCTGGATGGTTGCTGGATAAGGTCTATTGCACAGGGTTGGGGAGTGGAGCACAGCAGACCCAGTGTGGGCCGTGCAGACCAATCAGACTGGGAGCCAGGCGGAACAGGCCCTAGCACCCTGAATCAGTGAACTGCAGCAGTTACCAGACTTCTCAACCCACAAACACCAAAGACAACAGAAAAGGTTAGTGGGAAAAGCTTCTGGGACAGAGTGAAAGGAGTTCGCGGTTTGGCCAATGCCCCGGGGGCAGCGGAGCTGGTGCAACTACAGAACTACAGCTGCGGTTGCTTTCAGCCCCAGGCCCACCTGGTGGGAGGAATTAAGTGGCAGATCTGAGCAAGAGTGCAGAGCCAGCTTAGATCTGAGTCTGGTCTGGGTTGGAGGTTCTTGGGGGAGGAGTAGTGCTAGTGTGGCAGAGCTTGCTGTGTACCTCTGAAAACAACAGCACAGCCCCTCAAGCTTGGGACAAAGTACTCTTTACTCTACAAGCAGTCATACCCTGCTGAAAAACTCAAGGGTCAAGTAAGTTTGCTGGGAACATGGCCAGGCAGCAAAAACAGACTTGGATCAGACTCAGACTTTGGAATCTTTCTCTGGTGATAAAGAAGACCAAAACATACAGCCAGAAGAAGTCAACAAAGTCAAAAAGCCTACATCAAAAACCTCCAAGAAAAACATGAACTGGTCTCAGGCCATGGAAGAGCTCAAAGAGGATTTGGAAAAGCAAGTTAGAGAAGTAGAGGAAAAATTGGGAAGAGAAATGAGAGTGATGCGAGAAAAGGAAGAAAAACAAGTCAAGGACTGCCTAAAGGAGACCCCCAAAAATACTGAATAAAATAACACCTTAAAAAATAGACTAACTCAAATGGCAAAAGAGCTCCAAAAAACCAATGAGTAGAAGAATACCTTGAAAGGCAGAATTAGCCAAATGGAAAAGGAGGTCCAAAAGACCACTGAAGAAAATACTACCTTAAAAATTAGATTGGAGCAAGTGGAAGCTAGTGACATGATGAGAAATCAAGATATTATCAAATAGAACCAAAGGAATGAAAAAATTGGAAGACAATGGAAAATGATATTAATAACTCCTAAAAACTTTCTCATTATTAGGGCAGTTAGAAGGAGTGTATACATAGAAAGAAGAGATGTAAAGTGAATGAGATATTATGATTATTGGAGGAAAACAGCTTGTCCTGTATGACTAAGTATACAAAAATTTAACCTATAATTTGCCCCCAATTACCTTTCTGTGCCCCAAAAATGTAGCCTCCATAGGCCATGCTACCTTCTGCAAAACTTGGCAGTATTCTTGCTCTCCAGGCATTCACTAACTTCTCATCCTGACCACAAGAGGGTGCTAGACTAGCACATCAGCTACAAGAAACTAAAAAGATAAGTAGGGAAATAATGAATGCCCTTGTCTCAGTCCCACATGGTCCTATTACAGAGTAAACCAAAGAGGCAGAGCTAGAATTCACCTTGAACTCTCAATCCAGATACTAAATTGTTCCTTTCAAATTATCATTTAAACTAAAGTGCTACCTAGGTACTCATTTTTACTCTTTGCCAAGAGTAAAATGTTGTTCCCATTTAAAGATAAAAAAATGGAGATTCAGAGAGATTGGGGGGTCTTTTTTTAAGGTCAGTAAGTGCTGGGGCCATGACATGAATCCAGCCCCCATGTCTTCTGACCCCAAGTTCAGGGCTCTTGCCCACTATGCCTTGATGCCTCTTCACTGCTGACCTTAAAAAGCCAAACTCAAAGCATGAGGCAGGCCACAACTACTTGCAAAAGGAAAATTTAGAGATATTTTGGCTTACTGACAATCCACAATTTCTTTTTCAAAAGGGGAGTAAAGGCCAAGTTGGCAAGGAAGGAATCCTAGATGGTTAATTGTTGTGTAGTCTGGAGAATGGAGGATGTAGGACTACTTGGGTACAATGTTTAATGATTTCTAATAGGAAACTACTACATAGGATCTGAGAGCAGATCCCTAAAAAAGGTTTCTTAATATAATTTACTATATTTTTGCCATTTTTATTCCCAAGTGTGTTTTGATTTTCTAAACCATTTCATTCCAATGAATAGCAAATCCCCATATTCCCAGATGGAACACTGAGGAATGGAAGATAGCTGATTTACACAAGGCAGCAACCTATAGCAGAGCTTGGATTTACATTTCAGTTTTCCTTGGCGAGTAGAGGATTATTATAGGCTATGGAATCTATGGGATCTGTACATTGGGAAAATTAGTGTTCTGATGCTTTGAAATGTTTTGCACTTACCTCTGTGCTCTATTTATTTATGAATCTGAGTCTTCACAGTATGCTATAATTATACATATGTATATGTACATATATGTGTGTGTGTGTGTCTATACATATGTATGTATGTATATATATGTATATATGTATATGTATGTATATATGTATATGTATATATATATGTACATATATATATATAGACACACACACATGATATAATTGGCCTGAATCAAGAGATCCAGATTCTAATCTTGGCACCACCATCACTATCACTATTAGCTCACATTTATATAGTGCTTTAAAGTTTACACAGTGCTTTACAAATATTACTTCATTTGAGGTCCGTGCTATTATTTCCCTCATTTTACAGATGAGGAAGCCAGACAGAGAATAAGTGACAGGGTCATACAACTAGAAAGTGTCTGAGGCTGGATTTGAACTCAGGTCTTAGAAGGAAATGGCAAACCACTCCAGTATCTTTGCCAAGAAACCCCCAAATGGGATACACATGTGGCTTATGTTGAACTGCTTGACTTCCTACGGAGGGTGGAGGGGAAGGGAAGAGGGGAGAGAATTTGGAACTCAAGGTTTTAGTAAAACAGATGTTCAAAAGTAAAAAAAAAAA
>CM053623.1:282627226-282664151 GCA_028646595.1 Phalanger gymnotis
GCCCTACAAGAAAGTGGGGGAGGGGGGGATGGAAGGGGAATGGGGGGACAGAGAAGAGGTCAGACTGGGGAACGGGGCAACCAGAGTGTACGCCATCTTGGAGTGGGGGGGGGTGGAAATGGGGAGAAAAATCTGTAATTCAAACGTATGTGAAAATTAATGCTGAAAACTAAAGATGTTAATAAAAAAAAAAGATTAAATAAAACAGCAAAACATGTCAAAATAAAAAATAAAAAAAAAGAAACCCCCAAATGGGGTTACAAAGAGTCAGACAAGACAGAAGCAACTTAACAGCAACAATCTCCTAACTCTAGGCCCAGTGGTCTACCCACTGTGCCACCTAGTTGCCTAGGAACTATGTGACCTTGGGAGAACTGGTTAACTTTTCAGGTTCCTCATCTGTAAATCAAGGGGATTAGAATAAATGATCTATAAAAGGGCTCTCAGCAGGCCTGCTTCCTTAATCAGCTTTTTCATCTGTAAAATGGAGATGAAAATACTTGCATGCTGACTGTTATACTACTAAGTGGTTGTAAGGATCCAAAAGGAGTGTGTGTCAAGACTTGGGATATGTATAAATCTTACGAAAATGTCTATCACCTTATGATAATAATGCTGATGTAATGCTTTGTGGTCACAAAGAAGGCACTTGCTTAGCTGCCAAGCAGGCCTGCTCCAGTAGTAATAACTAAACAAGTAAAATCTAGAATTACCAGAAAGGAAGCTAGGAGAAAACCCGCAGAAATTAACAGAAGTAAAAAAAAAATAGATATAAATGATACCTCCTTCTTTTGCTAAAAGCATGCTTTTGAAAGGACCCAGATCCACTGCTAATTCAGAGCAGCCATACTGCATTGGCCCAACTTGGAAGGTGATATTTGTACAGTGTATGAGTCTGTTAAGTTGACTTTTTCATATAGAGGATGCTAATTACAAAGTTAAAGATTTCCTACAAAATACAGAGCAGATGCTTAAGTGATGCTTATCACTAAGGGTGGGTGCAAAAACACACAAACCATAATTTTGTCCTATGTGAACACCTATAAATTATGCTACAACCTCAAAGCAAAGTTTTGATTTAAAACTTCAAACTGGTGCTTGCGGTGTGGATACACACACAACATCCCCATCTCCTGTGGCCTATATTTAAATGCTAAATGTAAAACCAACCACATAAGTTAGTAGACTACTTTGATAGAGCTGGGACCCGAACAATTTTGCGGCCTTCTTGGCCCACTGGAGAGCTCTCAAATCCACTCGTGCCATGGTATCCTGGGAGACTTTTGTCCACACTGTCCCATAAATCTTTCATAGAGTACTCACCCAACTCTTAAAGACCTTTTAAACAGGACTAGAATAAACATTGTCCTCTCTATGTTTCTCTACAGAGAGAAAGAGATAGGTTGTAAGTGATTGGTTATTCTCCTGACATAACAATATTTGACTGCAAAAAAAGGCCTCAAAACTCTAAATTAAAGGTTTTTAACCTTTTCTACGTGTTACAGAATCCTCTAGCCCAGAGGTGGGGAACCTGCGGCCTCAAGGCCACATGTGGCCTTGAGGCCGCAGGTTTCCCACCCCGGCTCTAGCCTATAGTGAAGCTTATAGAATCCTTCTCAAAATCATGCTTTTCAATACATAAACTTACAAAAGACACCAATCATACTGAAATACAGTTATAAAAAAAGTTCATAGATTCCAGTTTAAGAATCCCTGACCTAGGAATTAAAAACTAGGCTTCAGTGACAGTCTTAAAGCAGTGAGGGAATGGGGATTAAGACAATAAGTGGTTAATTGAGGGAATTGAGTGAACCACACTGGCTCCATCTTGTGACTTAGTTCTGGAGTTAGCTCAGTTCCCTTTCTATTCAATTACAGGTTTAATCCAAATTCTGTCTTGAGAGAAAACTTTATTCAGTTTTGGGAATGGGGAGAAAACCTTATTGTATTGTTTGCACCTAGCCCTGCATGGCTGGGAAACTGAACCACCTCCACCTGCTTCATAAGGAACCTTGACTAAAGACCTAGGTTAAGCTGACCAGAAACCCATTCAGACCCAAAGATTGATGCAAAGAGTTTTCTGGATGGCACATCTCCAGCAACCCTTGTCTTATATGAAAACTGGCCCCATGCTAATCAGTCAGTTATTGTTTCCATGTTCCTTAGATTGTTTAGAAACTCTTGGGGGAGAGGTACACTTCTTTTTCTGAATTCAGGAAATTGCACCAGTTTACCTCCACTCTTCCAACTTGGAAAGTCCCCAATCTTTCATCCAATTAGAAATCAGATTACCTAATGTATTGTTTCCTTTTAATTAATTAGCCTTATTTGAGTAATTGGTTTTAATGTATAAAAGTCTATCTCCCTCTGTATTTGGGGTCCAGGCCAAGCTGAAGTGGTCTGGTCCCAGTTTGTTGGGTAATTCATTGCTTAAGAAATCAATATGCATGGAAGATCAAACCTTTGTTTCCTCAGTCATTTCGTCTTTTACCTTTCACAGCAGTTAATACGGCATTCAGAGAACTATGTTCTTTCATGGAGAATTATAAAATATCTCACTGTAAGTTTTCTCAATGCAATATTTAAATTGCAAAGTCTTGGGCAACTATGAGGCAAAGAAAAATCACTTCTTGGATCATGAAAAAAAAACATTAAGCCCTCACATTGATTTTTTTTTAACAACCATCACATTTACAGAGTGTTTTACAGTTACAAAGTCGTTGACATATTCTATTCTTATTTGTTCTATAGCCTCTGGATTGGCCAGGTGGACTTGCTGTGGGGGCCAGCTCTCCGCTTGAGGGCATGCTTGACAATGTGCAGAAAGAGGTGTGAGCAAAGCTTTAAAGAGACATTATTGGCTCTTGGTATTTGGGGATTACCACAACACTAAAAACTGAAGTCTCATTTTGACTATCTTGTAAAGGAAGCTAAAAATTACAGAGGAAGGGCACAGCAAACATCATTACTTCAGAAGGCTTTTTGGAGATAAGAGAAGATGGTGCAAAGAACTTACAAATATAGCAGTCCTATGAAACTGAAGAGAAGCGGCACGGTGTATAGGTAGCCCCTGAATCAGGATGACCCAAGTTCAAGTTCTGCCTTTGACATTTAGTGGCTGAATGATTCTGAATAACTTCTCTGAGTAGAGACTGTTCCATTGTTTTTTTAAGCTCCAGGATCTAGCATAGAGCCTGGCACACGTGTGTGTCTGTGCATACACACACACACGCACGCACATATATCTCAATCTCATCAATGGATTGTCATTTTATCTGTACCTTTTTATTTACATACACACACACACATACACACACACGTATGTACCTATACAGGGTGTTCCTAAAGTCTGGACACATAGGCAAAAATGCTTATTTTCAAGAAATGAAATGAATGAAATTTTCAACAACATTTTGTTTTATTAGGATATTAACAAATAACATCTTCAATATGATTTCCATCATTTGTGAGGCAAAGGTTGATGCTCGTGAACTCAATGCAATAACTTCACATTGCCTTCAATTTTAGAACATTCACTCTTTTGAGTTCAATCAAATATGTTACATCTGTGATTTTCATTGAGTACTCCTTCTCCTTTAGCATACACCAGAAAAAGAAGTCAAGGAGGCTAAGGTCTGATAATATTCCAAATATTTCAAAATATGCATTTTTGCCTATGTGTCCAGACTTTAGGGACACCCTGTATAGGAGAATTTCAAAAGTCTGATTAAGTACCTATGAAGAGAATAATTTTGTAAAGTTTTGAAGTGTTAGAATAGAAGGGGGCCTCAGAGGAGCAGGAATGCCCTCTTTATAGCATTGCTGACCAGGGCTATGTCCAGTCTTAAGAACTCCAGTGATGTGGAAGGCGCTACCTTCCCTGCTGGTTCCATTTGTGAACAGTTCTAATTGTTAGGAGGCTTTTTCTCCACATAGCCAACATGCAACTTAGCCCAGCTGCTTCTGCTCCATGGGGTCAAACGGAATGAATCTGATCGCTTTTCCACATGACAGCAGGAGACTAGGACATTTATTCAAGACACAAAGATGGAGATACACCAAAGTTAGTGCTACTTGGATTAGATATAGTCACTTTTCACACTAGAGAATCAAAGGAAGGAGTCTCAGAAGCCTCCAGGTTACCAGTAAGGCACCAGGAAGTAAAGTGATTCTCATAAGCTCACAACAGCACATAGTAGGGCTAGGTTTTGAACCCAGGTCTTCCGATTGCAAATCCAGTGTTCCTTCCATTGGTCACCCTGCTCAAAAGGGTATATAATTCTTCTACAGAACAAAAGCCCTGTCCATATTTTAAATGCTCAAGTAGGTACCTTCTATGAGGAAATCTGGTGAACCATAGCCAGCGAAAGGATATAACATGTTAAGACAAATATAAATTTTAAAACTAAACCAAATAAATTTTCAATTATCTGAATTGATGAGTGAGTGTATGACCCAAATAATCCCAAAGGTCACAGCTGTTTGGCTTGGAATGTACTATGATTTTCTCTTTGCCGTTACCTGACTTCCTAGTGATGTCCTTCTGAGGCCAACACTAAAATGAGCCGATTGAACAAACAGTAGCAGGAAAAAGTGAGTGACAGAAGGAAGCCAGTTCAACATTTAAAGTGTTTTTTTTTTTAAAGATAATCCATAGGTACACAACCGAGTTGATTGTAGAATGACTTTCTGAGCTGTACAACTGAATAGACCAAGGGGCTATACACAAATCAGTTTGAGGCCTTGGTGAACTTTTCTCCTATGGGAATCAAGAAGGAGAGAGAACAAAATTCAACGGACTTACATTCTTTGATGAACAAGTAAGTCAGAGTCAGCATAACGGTGTGGCCGCTGAATAGGAAGTCTCCGCATAAGATATGTGACCCAGTTATGGACAATCCGCCACCGGAGATCAGTCGCAGGATCCTCTGTACTTTTGCCTGAGAATCTCCATTAAGCTGGAACACAGAGCATTAAGGCAGAGATGGTCAAGTCCAAAAGATAAAAAAAAAAACCTCATCAGCCTCCCTGGGTAACAACCAGAAAGAATCAACCTCCATCACTAGACCAGGGAAAGAATGCATGCATCCCTCCAAAGTGAAGCGCAAATATGCGCGCTGGGGCAAAGTCCTCAGAATAGGCTTTGTTCATTACATTGCCAAGTTTTTACTCAAACGTTTTAAAATGATTTAGCATCTTACTAAAAATGTTCTCGTGGTGGTATAACCTTGAAAAGAGCTTTTTAAAATATTAATAACCAATGACTTCACTATAGCTATAAAGTGAAAAATAGACCAAAGCTACTTTCCTGAATTTTTGTTGGGGGAAGTGAGGTTTTTAAAATATATATATATAGTTCATAAATAGGACCCCCAATTGGGCAAGTTATCACATTATATAGCATGATATACAGATAAAATGTATCAGGGCAGACAACCCATATGTATATATATAAATGCACACACAGACTATACATAGCATATGTGGGTATATATATGTATGTATGTCTGTGTGTGTGTGTGTGTGTATATATATATATGTAAAATAAAGTACAGATAAAATGTATCAGGTACAGACAACTTGTATATGTGTACATATGTACACACTATATATAGAGAGAAGATTGTGTATTAGGTGCAGACAACCCATAGGACAATAGGTATATATATGTGTGTATGTATACATGTGTGTATGTATATATGTGTATACACATATTATAATATATAGATAAAGTGTATTAGATACAGATAACCCAAAGGATTAGCTGTTTATTTCATCATCCCTGTTTGTAAGCTTCTTGAAAGAATTAATATGGTTGTATATATCATATGGGTTGTCTGTACCTAATATATTTTATTTGTTTTTATACATTTGTATATATTTATAATATGTATGCACATTATATATATACATTTTAAGATTTATATATTACATTATTTATATACATATACAATATACATTGTATATATGCAATTGTATTTAGATACACATTTTTATATAGGCTATATGAAAAATATAGGGATATACATAGGTGTGTATGTGTATACACACACACACATACTCTACACACATACATCTATACATACATACATGTCATGATGAAAATGGGTTTTGGAAAAGAAGTTTCTTTGGCTCACAACCCAATATTTGCCAATTGCTGGATTAGAAAAAGAGTAGATCAAAAAAACTTCCTGGAGAAGGCATAGGCCTCCTTACTGTTTAAAGGAGGGAGGGGCCATGTTTCATATGATAGGCATTCAAAAGGAAGGGTGGTTCATAAATATGGAATGGGGCTTGGATAAAGTCAAGAAGTTAAGTTGATAGAAGCTAGTCTAAACTGTAATAAGTTTTGAAAACAGACTAATCAGAAGCTGATATTTAATTTCTAGATGAATGGAAAGAGTAGGAGTAATGGCGTGAGTAGGGCAATGCAGCAAGGCATGGAAAATTACTTCAGCAGCAAGCACAAATCTTTTGGAGAGGTTAGGAGACCAGCTAAGAAGGCTTTTAGCAGAATCCAAGTTCAAATAAACAAGCAAGACCTAAACAAGGGGCTTAAAAATAGAGACAAAAAAGGAATGGGTACATGCAAGTCATGTTTCGGGATAAAAAAAAATAGAGAGCTTGTGGCTGAAAACTCAGGGAACAAAAGGAAGACAGGCAATTTTGGACTTGGGGAAACAGTCTGTTATTCGGAGATAAAATTACTCACTATCAATAAAATGACATTTACATAACAATGGAAATGATCATTAACTTAGAAAGCAATAATGAATGTCATAAATAAACTGTATTTCATAGGGTTTCAAGATTAAGTAGAGACCTGGAGAAGATAGGAGAGCTGAGTGCTAGGTGGAGGGATAGGGAAATAAAGATTAGGTTCGGGGCAACTAGGTGGCACAGTGAGTAGAGCACCAGCCCTGGAGTCAGGAGGACCTGAGTTCAAATGCGGCCTCAGACACTTGACACACACACTAGCTGTGTGACCTTGGGCAAGTCACTTAACTCCAACTGCCCTGCTCCCCCCCCCCAAAAAAAAAGATTAGGTTCAAGAACATGGAGAGGAGACTGAAAACATTAAATGACTAAACCAGTAGTTGAGATGATGCTGTGGATATGACTTACGCAGATCTCTGCAAAGTTCTTAATAAATTATCTTCAGTTATTCTTGTGGAATAATATGGATGAAAGGGTAACACCAACAGAACTAGCTGGATTCAGTACTAGTTGGCTGGTGGGTTTCAAAGCATAGTTGTTAATGGTTTATTGTCAGTGAGGCAAACACATCTTCAATGGGGTACGTCAAGCATCTGCACTGCTTAACGTTTTTGTCCATGACTTGGATGAGGGCACAGAGGGCATGCTCATCAAGCGGGGCAAATGGTACCAAACTGGGGGTGATCACTAACATACTGGATGTCAGGGTCGGGAACCAAAGGAATCTAACAGGAACACTGAGTAACTTTCCTCAAGTCTAAAGTTGCCTGAAATTCAGTAGGGAAAAGGTAGCTTTGAACTTGGCTACAAGAAAATTGACTTCACAAGTCCAGGATGAGAGAAAAAGGTGTTCTACAAATGATCAGGACCGAGGGTTGTTAGGGTAGGGTGTGGCACCTAATTTGATCTTGGGCTGAATTAAGAGGGTCATGGCTTCACAAATAGGGAAGCCATTGTCTTCTGCCCTTACCAGACCTCATCTGGAATATTATGCTTGGCTCTAGGCATCACAGTTTAAGATAGACAATGGCAAGCTTAAGAACGTCCATGAGGGCATTCAGGATGGTGAAAGGCTAAGAATCCATGTCATAAGAGGTTATATGTTGAAGGAATGTGAAATATTTAGCCTAGAGAAGAGACCAGGAGGAAATGCTACCAGGCTTCAAGTATTTGAAAGGAAGTCATATGGAAACATTAAATTTGTTCTGTTTGGCCCTAGAGAAGGGAACCGGGAGCTATACGTAGAAATTTCAAAGAAAGGTCAATGTTAGGAAAAAATGTCCTAAGAAATGGAAGTATCCAACGGTGGAATGGACTGTCTTTGGAAGTGGTAGTAGGTTTCCTGTTCTTAGAGGTCTGGATGGCTCACTTGTTGGGTATGTCATACTGGGGATTCCTTTTGTGCAGGAGTTGGACCAGATGGCTGGTAAGGTTCCTTCAACTCTCAAACTCTGTGATACACTGGGTAACAACTGGCTATGACCAAATCAATAAGATAAAACTTAATAGGAGGAAATGTAAAGTTCTACAGATAGGTTAAGAAATCAAATTCACAAAGACTAGAAAACAGTTCATATGACAGATCTGGAATTTTTGTCAAGTGTGAGCTAAAAAGTGAGTCAACAGTATGACATGAGAATTAAAAAAAAAAAAAACTAACAATGCCACTCTAGCCTTCATTAAGAAAAGCACTGCATCTAGAATTAGGGACATTATAGTATTTTACTCTGGTGGGACCATATGTATAGTGAGATATTCAGTTCTAGACACATTTTTGTGAGGACACTGACAAAATGGAGGGCATTTAGACAAGTGAGGGCCTGGAGACCATCCTATGTGAGACTAAATGAAGTAAGAGGAATTGTTTAGACTGGAGAAGAAGCTGGTGGGGGGAGGAGCATGAAAACTGTCTTTAAATTCTTAAAGTATTGTGATGTAGAGAAAATAAACTTATTTCTGCTTGGCCCCAGAGGCAATAAGCAGGGAGTAGTTTGACAGAAGGTTATTTTGACTCAAGGAAAACCTTTCTGAAAATGAAATCAAAATGACATGCATTGAGAGATGATATTTTGTCAAATGGAGGCTAAATTCATTAGCCACATGTAAGGAAGTCTTCATTAAGATATGGGTTGGACTGGGTGACCTGAGGTCCCTTCCAATTCTGAAACGTTATAATCCTTATAAAATTTAAAGGAGCTCTACGTAGGGTGTTCCATCCCAAATTTATATGATGGTACTTTAAATTACACTATTAAAGCCAGGTCTTGTAGATCTTTTGTTCTCTAAGGGATCTCCATTACAATGCAAATATTCCTTGGAAAGAAAACATTTTAAACTAGTTATTCTGTTAGTTGACCACTGGAAAGAATTGGAGTAATGCAGTAATGGTATATAGGTTACTCAGTTGACTAGAATTTATTAAGGGCCTATTATGTGCCAGGCAGGCACTGTGCTAAGAGCTGGGGGATACAAAGAAAAGTAAAAGACAGTCCTCTGTGCCCAAGAAGCTCATAGTCTAATAGGGAGACAACATACAATTATGTACAAACAAGATGTTGTTCGGTCATTTTCAGTTGTGTTCAACTCTTGGCGGCCCCATTTGGGATTTTCTTGGCAAAGATACTGGGGTGGTTTGCCATTTCCTTCTCCGGTTTATTTTACAGATGAGGAAACTGAGGCAAACAGGGTTAAATGACCTGCCCAGGGTCTGAGGCCAGATTTGAACTTACAAAGATGTATCTTCCTGACTCCAGGTCCAGCGCTCTACCCACTCTGCCACGTGAGATACAGAAAGGATAAATGGTGAGGAATCTCAGAAAGAAGGTACTTAAAGGAAAGAGATACAAAATGGAGGGGAAGAGCAAAGGCAAGAAATTGGAGATCAGAGGACACCAAATAAATCACCCCTTCCAATATTTTGCCTATGGCAAATCCTAATTAGGCAAACCAGGAGAAGAGCAGGCCTTTTAGAGAAGACAAACAAAACTATGGGCAGTGATTAGGAGGATCCGGTGCCTTCCCTGAAAGAAGTGGTACTCAAACAAACTGCCAGAAGGGAGATCAAACCCACTTGAAGCAAAGCCTCAGAAACCACATAAAAATAAACTCGATGAATCACATTTTTTTTTAATAGAAAGGCGAAGGGTAGCAGAATTAAGAAGCCAACAGCCAAACTCATTCGGGAAGCTCCTCTCCCCAAACTCTTGTTATAAATAGCCACCAACACAGAGATCAAAAGGAGGTAGGTACACATGCTCTGTGCTCACACAGTGTTCCCAATTAGGGAGGGATATGTTATAGTTACTTCCAAAACAATAATTGTTTTAAGTCCTCTGAAATTTGTTTTTCTTGACTACGCATATCTGTTACAAAGGTTTTGTTTTTCTTTTTAGGAATGGGAGTGAGAAAAAAAACAAATCCTTAATTTAAAAAATAATTAAGAAAGGAAAAGTTCCCCCCTCCTTTAACATCTCAAGGTCTGATATGTTTTGAGTTTATGTTGATTGGGGTCTAGATTAGGATCATATCATGGTCATTCCATTCAGGAGTTAAAATGGCAGGTTACATTGAAAGGTGACGACATCATCTGCCAAAGTCAAATAATGAAGGTGTATAAGAAGCAAGATGTGAACCCAGGTCTTCCTGACCCCGAGGACAGCTCTCTATGTGTCACCACAGGCTGCTGCTCTGTATCTGGATGCTTGCTCCTCCAGCCTTTTCTTGAAATCTCACTTATGTCAGACAAATGGAAAGAATATTGGCTCTGGAGTGGAAGGACCTGAGTTCAGATACTACCTCTGATACTTACTACCTGTGTGCCTTACATAAGTCACTGTACTTTTCTGGCTCTCAGTTCCGCCCCCCCCAACAGGAGTGGTAGTAGAAATAAAAATTATCTCCAAGGCCTCTTTCCGGCTCCAGATTTCTGATCCTAAAGTTTGTTAGCTACTAAAAGTTAATAGTACTTGCTAAATGGCCACACAGATTCTTTATTAGTAATTATTTAATTAACATATTATTTAACTACAGTCACCATTATTTATTTTTTTATTATTTAATATTATTAAAATAATTGATATTAGTAATGTTAACATTATTGATGCTAGTATTTCTATTATTAATAACAGTGAGATGAGAACAAGATAATAACCATAGTAGGAACATGTTTAAATATATTTCTGGCAGGATGAAAATCACAGTAGCTGAGTACACCTAGCACAATAATAAAAAACAGACTTGAGAGTAGCCGTTTTACATCCCCAATGCACAAACCACATCATTAATTAGTTTCTGCTCTACCTGGATTGGCCTGAGAGATAGGAGGTCATCTTTGGCTAGGATTCTGACTTTGATTCTTCTGCTACCATTGTAACAATGAAGCCAAGAGCAAAGCATTTGATTCTTTTACCTCTTGCCCTAGAAACAGGAAAACTTCCCAGAAAATACAATCTAGGCACTTGCTAAGTGTCTGTTTAAGAAGAAATGTGTGTTTATGTGTGTGTTATGTATCTCTAGTGCCTACCACAGTGCTTCCATTAGACTGGGAAGTCCTTGAGGGCAAGAACTGTCTTTTGCCTTTGTATCCCCAGCATTTAACACAGTGCCTGGCAAACAGTAGGCACCTAATTAGTGCTTGCTGAAGAACCAGGAGAACACTGTATATAATTAACAGCAACATTGAGATGACTGACTTTGTTAGACTTAGCTGTTCTCAGCAATGCAATGATCTTAAGACAATTCCAAAAGACTCATGATGGAAAGGGCTATCCACATCCAGAGGAAGAACTAGGGAGTCTGAATACAGATGGAAGCAGACTATTTTCTCTTTTTGTTGTGGGTGTTTTTTGTTTTTTTCTTTTTCGTCGTTTTCCCCTTTTGTTCTGATTTTTCTTTTACAACATGGCTAACATGGAAATATGTTCAATATGATTGTACATGTATATAGCCTAAAGCAGATTGCTTGCTATTTTGGGGAGGGGAAGGAAGAAAATTTGGGACTCAGAATCTTATAAAAGTGAATGCTGAAAATTTTAAATGTTCCAAAAATTTAAAAATTTAAATTTAGAAATTTTTAAAAATTATTTTTTTAAAAAATAAAGAAAAAAAAAGAACAAAGAAAAAAATGCTTGCTGACTGATTTGTACAGAATTTCTTTGGTTACTATCTGATTAACACTCAGTTATAGCCAATCTTATCTTGTTGACTCATTTCCTCCTACATATTAGTTTTGTTACCGAATGACAAAGTTCTTTGCTGTCCCAGAACTTACAATGGCATTAAATGTCTTGCACAGAGGAGGAGTTCTATAAATATCTGTTGATGATTTAACTGATAGCTGCTCTTGCTAACATCCAGACTGTCCTAGCTTGAGAACCATTCACCTGTAAGGTATCCTATAATAGTTCACATTTAAATAGCACTTTACATGTTACAGCCTTTAGTCTTCACAACAAGGTGCTATTATCATCCCCGTTTTACAGATGGGGAACCTGAGGTTGTGACAGGTGAAGAGACTTGCCCAGGGTCAACTCAGACGGTAAACATCTGAGCCTGGATGTGAACTGACTTTTCCTGACTCTAAGACCAGTTCTCTATCCACTGTACCACCTAGCTGCCTGTTATAATATTGCCTTTCAGTAATAGGTTAGACCAGATGGCCACTGAGATCTCTTCTGACTCTCCAATTCTGTGATAAATCTCTTAAATGAGTTAATAGCTCACCAGGGAGCCAGCCAGTGCCATATCAAAAAGTGGTTTTGGAAGGTAGTCAATGTTGAAACTCATTAAGCTTGGGAATACAAAAACTCAAAGAACATCTGAATTAATGAACTATACCAAGACGTCCAATGGGTCTTAGAAGTCAATTCTATTGGGTGACCTTTTCTGACATGCTTCTCTTCTCAGAAGGGGTTTGTAGCTGGTAGTTATAAGATGTATGAGTAATGTGTTGATTTACAGATGTGTCTCATACTAACTGTAAGTATCCTGACAATAGCATATCAAGGTGGCATGACAAATGATGCTACTTTCTCTTTGAGGACACTTTGGAAGATTAAAGACCGCATATTAACATGGAACCAAACAACAGTGGCTCTTAACATGGGATGCAACCTTTAATTTTAGGCATCTTTAAATTCAAGGAATATTTCATTTTATTTTTAATGGTATTTTATTTTTTCCCAATTACACATAAAGACAATTTTTAGCATTCATTTTTCTTAAAATTTTGAGTTCCAAATTTTTCCCTCCCTCCTTCACCTCCTCTTCCCTAAGATAATAAGTAATCTGATATTGATTATATATGTGCAATCATGTGAAATCAAAGAATATTTTATTAGACCTCTAGTGGTACAAAGAAGATTCTGGGAACACAAAGAAAGAGACCTTAACGAAGTTACACTTAGCTGTTAAGGGTGGTAAAGGAAGGAGGAGAATATCGCATATAAAGAGACAGCGCCCAACTAGCAAGCAGAGATGACCAGGCTTTTTGGAAAAGGTGGCACCTGAGTTGAGCTTGGAAAAAATAAGTATTTTGAGAGACAGAGATGAAGATGGAGTCCATTCCAGACATTAGAGACAGCTTGTGTGGATGCATGGGGGCAGCAGCTGGAAGGCTGAGTTTGGGGAAAAACAACTGGAAGTCTAGTTTGGCTGGATTAGAGTAAGTAAAGCAAAAGGAATATAAAATACGGCTGAAAAGAAACCAGATTGCGCAGGGATGCTGAGAGATGTCTATGCTGTTGTTCTTTCAACCTATAAATACCCAACTGATCCCCCAAACCTCCTCATTTACTAAAACACACCCCTTCATTTGGTGCTCTCCAATTAGAAAACACACACAGCACCCATTTGACCATGGCGGTCTCTGTCTCTCTTTTTTAAGCTCTCATGTTCTTTCATTCCTTAAATTAGTCCCGGCCAATGTTTAAATTCAATATGTACATTGTTTTAATTATAGATGCTTTGGGCTTTGATGGTTCTGAAAGATTATAGCCTCTCTAACCACACCTATATTTGCTCTGAAAGACTGGTGGCTTCTTTAGAACAATCTATTTTCCCCCTCCACCTCAAACATCTGCTTGGGGTTCAGTAAAATTCGATGTGAGGCTTTACCCTCTTGTCCAAAAAACCAGATGGGTTCAGTTTCTATTTTACAAACTAAGAGGTCTCAGACAATTCAGAGTCCTCTGGAGACCTGACTGACTATAAATATTTGCAGTCACACCTAAAACATTGTCCATATCCATTGCCCCACAAAATTAGGGAGGTAAAAATAGGGAGAAGGAAAACAAATAGGCAGAGGGCTGTTTACAGTTAGCATCAAAAGAGGTACATTTCATGAATAAAAATACACATTTTGGAATAGCATTCCCAGAAATGTAAAAGTAAACTAAAAAGCACACATTTAGGCTTCACACATTTAATACAACTAAAAGCTACCAAGAAAAATTGACCAAGGGTTATGGTAAACTTGAGGTAGTTTGGGGTTACTTACCTTTGGTGCACATTGGAAGTGCATTCCAGGAACAGGTAGGGTAGTAACATACATGGTAATACAGCGATACAGGTATAAAGTTCCCATTATAAAAAAGAATCTGCGTCCCACTATTGACCTAAGAATGAGGAGCAGAGAGGGGGGAGAAAGCTAAGTAACCACCATCAGTTGGTTTTTTCATTCATAACAGTACTTCAAACAATACTTAACAGGATGAGAGATAGGTGAACTCAGGACTTGGGTGAATGGACCAAATTTTAAGAGGAAAAGAAGTTGTGTTTATAAGATAATCCTAACAGGTGGGATTTGAACCCAGGTCTTAGGATTCCAGAATTCTTTCCAAACACATCATATATATCAGCTATATCAAGCTGATCTCTTACCTGGGTCACAGGAGGCCAGGAAGCTCTCACTAATGCTAATCAACTCACTTCCGGCAATCAAGTCTTCTCTTGGGAACACAGCAAAAGTATAACCAAGAGAAGGTCACAAAGGAATTAACTAATGAACCAAGGTGATGGCAAATAATTGGTCATGTAGGAAAATATGACATCTAATTTAAATCAGATTATAGGTAAGGATAATGGGGGGGGCACAAAAGAAATCATTCCCATGCCTTTCATGTATGTTAAACATTCTTTTCCTGTAAATATTACATTTTAAGTGAACTCAGTTTTGAAGACACTTGAAATGTTCCTGGCCAGTCAAGTCTATCAACCTGAAGTAAGGAAGGGTAGAAATTTTGTTCCTGGTGTTTTACTTGGGATTTCTGTGCTTTCTGAAGTTCTGCAAATTTCACTTCCTAATCAAAAAACATATCCTATGCCAGACTCTGTCTCCTACCTAAATTAGAGAACTTAGTCCTCACCTCACCATCCACATAATGATATTAGCCTTCGTTTTCATGTTTTTTTAACCTAAAAACTTTTATTTTCATTGTCAGTTTTTCTATGGGGAAAGTATCAACCTCATTTTGAACTGCTGCCCCAACCCTGAAGAAAAGAGGCAGCTTTAGGTAACCAAAGAAACTGTGGAACTCGGCTCTTTCCACCTCCCTTGAAATTCCTGTTGCTGGGATAAGGGGAAGTGAATTTATAGCTTCATGGTTTTCCCCAGGAACTAAGTGGGGTATGGATGTGCCTGCCTCCCCTCCCCCCATTCTCATGCCAATTCCTATTACTGGCCATGTAGGCAAATAGGACATTTAATTTAAATCGAATTATATAGGTAAGGATAATGGGGGAGGGGGCACAAAAAATGATTTTCACTTCCATTAAATATACTGACCAAGTCTCCCATTAGGGAGTCTCTGGGCTAAGGGACAGTGTATGTACCTCTGTCACAAACAGCCACAATGAAGACTACATTTTCTTGAGCACCTTGATACTCACCTTTTTAGGGAATATAAGGAAATCTAAAATCATAGAAGAAACTGTCCAGTTAGTCTAATGATTCTGAGCCTAAGATCTGTGAACTTGTTTTCAAAAATATTTTGAAAACCTTCTTTTGATAAAATTGGTTTCCTTTATAATCATGTGTTTTTTATTTTATATATTTAAAAACTTTATTCTGAGTAGGGGTCCAAAGGTTTCAGCAGAATGCCCTAAGAGGCCACAACACACAAAAGGTTAAGAACTCCTGATTAGGCCCAATCCCTTCATTTGATGGATTAGGAAAATGAAGTTTTCTCAGCACAAAAATTGGACCATAAAATATTACACCCTCTTCCAGTTGAGGCATTCATTCATTTGGTTTTTACACGCAAGTTACTATGCTGGATACACAGGAAAATACAAAGATACACAATCCCTCCCTCCAAAGCTCACAATTTTGAGATCTTTTCTATCTAAGACTGACATTGTCAATCAAGGGCAAAGAAATTCTGGTAAAGCAAGCAAAATGGCAAGCCTGGAACCATACCTGGCACACAGTAGGCACTTAAATGCTTGTAGATTGCTGTTATGGAATATTTTAATTATTTTTGAGGTTAACTTAGCTGGGGGCACCCTTCATTATCATTGGATTGTATGCTCCTTGAAGACATGGACTATTGACTCTTTTTTTATCTCCAGGACTCAGCACAGTGCTTGGCACATAGTAGGGGCTTTATTAAAAGGTTTATTGACTGATTTCACTACATACATAAAAACAAATACAAACTCCTTGTGACACAGGAGACAATTCAATATATTTTACATTACATGTTAAATATACTGACCAAGCTCAATAGTTATTTTGAGAAAGTAAGTAGTGACATTCCAACAAAGTCACTAGGGACACAAACAGGGTGGTGTCCCTACCACCTACTGTGGTCAAAGAAACTACTTGTTTATACTGAAGTATTTACTTCAAAGGATTGCTTTTCTGGGATTATTTTTCCAGTATCAACATTTAATAGTGCTGAATTTGTCCCCTTGGTTATTTAATAAATGGGGGGAAGGAATTTCTTCCCTGAATAAATCCCACTTTAAAATCCATCTAGTGTTTTGGCTGAAAACATCCTCTGTCAAACTGTGTTCTATGTTTTTCTAACAAGTGAAGTAATTAAGCAGAAATTTTTTGTGATATGAGAATCTGCATGTCCCACATGCTGAATTTGGCTGCTCAAAGGATACAGAAATTCATGTGGGAAGGGGAATGCGCCAACTGCAGCATCACACAGAGGAGGAAGGCACTAATAGTCCTCCTCATAAGGTCTACATCATATTATTCATACTGGGAGAGCAATGAGAGTGTCTGCTGAGAACTCTGCAAATGGCTGCAAAGATTTTTCTACCAATTACCTTTAACAGGATGTATTGGGGCAACTCCTCCTTGCTTCCCCCCACCCCAGTTTTTACTATAAAATAGAGGTTCTTTACCCGAGGTCTGTAGTGTCTGTTTTTTAAAATATATTTTGACAATTGTCTTGCTTTTCAACATAATCATTTTCCTTTGCAATCCTATTTTACTTTTATGCACGGTTAGGTATTGGGTCACTGTCCTCTAGAATAAAGAGAACTTTATATCTAAGAACCTAAAGTCCACAAATATGACTCATGTGGTGGAGCTTTGTTGTTCTGAAATTCTCTTGGGCACTTACTATAAACTTAATTTCTTCTGGCTTTGCCTTTCCTAATTGTATTCTCTCTAGAAGAACTTTGATGATTTTTCATAAGCCCTAGGGTATGGAAAATTTTCTCGGCCTGTGCTGTGTTTATTTTGATGTGATGCTCAAATCTTTTTCAAGAAAAGAATATATTTATTTTGCTGCACAGTGACCTCAGTGAGAAGGGACTGTCATATATCTGCCTGATTGTTCCTCTCCTTCTCTCGGTGCTGGTAACGAGAGGAGAGAACAGACAGCCCCTACTGCCTGAAGAATTAAAGATCTTCTGATAACCTTTCATTTTGTCAGCTGCAGGGTGTATTACCAGGAAGGACAGATATATATTCCCTACTGTATCTGCATCCCTGCTCTACCACATGGTAAGACAGTGGCTCCAAAAACCAACCCCTAGAATGTTCAATTCAGCTAATTTCATTTCTTTGGTAACCCTGAGATAAGGCCATGCAGCTTGCCTTTTAGAACCTAAATCACGCTGTCAGGCACTGGTTGTAAGTACTGCTTATCTGACCTTGACTAATAATCTGGTTGGTTGGCAGAGGCAAATGTAAAGAGGGAAAGGCCTCAAATCATGTGTATGTGGCTAAGATAATGAACATCTTGACCTGACCTTTTCCTTGTCCCTCTGTAGCTAAAAAAAACAGAAGATATCCATTCTCTACCAGCTGAATGCTATTTCTTCTAATTATCTCTTGAATGCTTCTTCATATAAATCAGGGCTGTCCAACCTTAGGTTTTTATTGAAACAATAGACAATATATTTTGATTTGCCATTTTAGTGAGAGCTCTGCAGTAGCTCAGCTTCCTTTACTAAAGCATTTATGTAAATTCCTATGCTTGTAGGTGGACTGAATTTTGGACAGCCCTGATATAAATTCTATAGCTTAGGTTTACTGGCTCCTCACATTCCTTCCTTTTGAAAAAAATGGTTATTTGAAACTTCTGAATTCCTGAAGTAGAGAAGAAAGCTGGCCTTGGAGCCAGGAAGACCTGTATTCATGTCCTGCCCCTGACACATAATGACTGTGGGACTCTGAGCAAGTCACTTAATCTCTAGGTTCTCTAGCTCAGCCCTCTAGATTATAAGGCATAGAGAGGGTATTAATGTGCACTATTAGAAAAAGTCCTGTAGATTAATGAAATCATAGATCCAGTCCCTTTAGCCTGTTTCAATAATCTGGGTCAAGATTCTTCCAGGAAGATAATTTAAATTTCAAAGACATTCATGTTTGCGTAAATCAAGTAGCATACCTCAAATGATATATAAGAGGGATACTTACTTATATCTCAGAAACAGCCACTGGGTAAGCCATAACCCAAGTAATATCATCCCATTTATTTCTGATACAGAAAATGCCCATTTCACTCGATCAATGTAATCGAAGAACTTATCTGGTAGCGGAGGGCTGAGCTCCTTGGGAGGTACCCTCTCATGTACAACTGTGATCATGACGGTCGTCAAGATTAGGTTGAATAGGGCATAGACAAAAGCAATGCCTGTTTTCCACCATTCGAGGGGAAATTTGTTCCTTGCTTCAGCGGGCATAGCAATTTGAATATAGTCTGGGTACTTTTTGGCACCCTTTCGCAAGCCATTGGATAAGCTCTTGGGTTTGCCATTACCATTTCTGTTGTCTTCATCAGCAGGTTCAGCGGGTCTTGTGTAACTATTTGCAGGGTCATTGGTTTGATTTTCCATATGTTCTTCAAGCTTTGCTGTCTCTATGACATCCATTGTCCTTGATCTTTACCCAAACAGGGAAGTGGCGGTGGCTATTAATTCTCCTCAATTGCTGTCCTGCTTTTTTGTTTGATCTCTGTGCTTCGAAGATGATGATACACTTGCTTATGGCTGACTTTGTTTTCTAACACAATAAGTAAATCTCAGCCATCTGATTTTTTTTCTTCCCATCCAGGAATCCACTGTCGATGCCCCGCTTTCTGGAAAAGAAGCCCAATCTTTTTCTCCGAGGGATGCTAATATTCCATCTGGAAAACAAAAGCAAAGACTACAATCAGAAACTGTATCTGTGTGACAATTCAAAATTAAAGTATCATCAAAATAAGAAAACAAATACCAACCCAGTCACTTAAGATATCGTCAGCTGTTGGAAAAGCTACTTATAACCTATAGAAATATCTTGGAATTATAGTCCTTCTCTGGTTTGGTGTCAATACAATGAGAATAGTCTAGCAATCAATTTGCTGTCCTTCCAATAAAGGCAGAAACCAACATTTCAAGCATTTTATCTCCAGTCAATACTACTGGTTGCTAACAGTGAGGTCATAATAAGCCAGAACTTCCACATTAACCACATCACTAACAAGACTAGATTTTCCTTTGTGCATAAAGAAAATACCAACATTTCCATTAAGGGGAATATATTCAGTAAATGAATGTTACTTTGTTCATTTTCCAGAATTCTTTAATTTCTGGCTCCAAATTGGTACTTAATCAAAGGGCTTGTTTTAAGGTATTTAAAAACCAAATGAGGGCATATTTTACAAGAAACTTGAAATTGTATTACTTATTAAAAAAATAACTTTCCATCCCAAGAGAGCCTCTCTATGCAGAAGGCAAGTCATAATAACAGATATACAAAAATGTCTATTTGCTTTCACTCGGTTACTAAGTAGAAATCACCAGCATATGTTAATCTTGACATATTGTAATTGATATCTAAAAATTCAAGCTCAAAGTCACAAATGCTTTAATGGAAAGAAAAGGGGAAGGAGGAGCACACAACAACAACAACAGAAAAGACCCAGATTTGAACTACCTCTTAAGTGCTAACTTACCCAAGAGTCTGCAAGGAATGGACAACCTTCAGCTGACTGCTGCTTTAGAACCCATCAATGAGTGAAAATGTTTCACTAGGACCTAAAGCATCAGTAACAGATCTCTGTTTTATACTGGCTAACATCACTGCCCCCTTTATTCAGGAAAAGAGTATTTGGTCATGATCCACAGCCCTCACAAAAACCTGTAATTATTCCCCACCCATACACTGTAAGCAAAATGCTTGTTCACATTTAAGGTTTCATGAAGGCTATCCCTATCTGTGCTTGTCTGGAAATAAAAGAGGGAATCTTGAGTGATGACAGCTAGCTTTCTAGTTAATGGAGGAAAAAAAGGGTATGTTTTGAAACCAATATATTCAATGTGTATTAGCATGGGTTTTTTGAAGTACTGGAAAAAATCAAATAAAGATTAGGCTCAGTAAATTAATTAGTGTTAAGATGTGAATCCTACGTCTTCCATAGTCTAGCTGGGGAGATAGAATTAACACACATAATGGGAAAATGATTGTAAGTTAAACCATGGGGCAGCTAGGTGTAATGGTGGATAAAGCACCAGCCCTGCAGACCTGAGTTCAAATCTAACCTCAGATATTTACTAGCCGCGTGACCCTGGGCAACTTACTTAACACAGACTACATCAAAAAAAAAAAAGTTAAACCATGTGGTTTAGAGTAGAGAGAGACAGATATGGGTTGTTAAAATTTGTGAAGTTTTCATGAAGGAAATAGGACTTGGGTTGTGACTTGAAGGATAACTGTTCAATGAAAGGCTGAATCGATGGCCTTAAAGGATCAGGATAGGAAAGAAGTGGGGTGAGAAGAGGCAGAGGATTCTAATTGGGTGAAAACAACATAAGTAAAGGCACTAATTACAACCTCTTTGGAGGAGCATGTAAGCATAGTAACTCAGTACCTTAAGGTTTGAAAAGCCCTAATGTAATTCTCACAACACCCCTGGGGAGAGGCTATTACTCCCATTTTAGAGAAGAGAAAAATGAGGCTCAGAAAGGCTGACCATTCCTGAGACAGGACTGAAATGTGGACTTCTGAGTCTAGGACTCGATCCTGAGATTGCTTCCACAGGGGAGCAGCAGGAAATGATTGGACAATCAGGGTGAGTAATGGAAGACCCCGAAATCCAGGCAGAGAAGTCTAGAAATGATGTAGCATTGGGGTAGGCAAAGTATGATCTGTCTGCTGCTTGCTTGTTATCCTAAAGATACTCTATTCAAAACAAAACAAAAAAAGGCTGCAGGGATTTTGTCCTTGGGCATATAGTTTGTCAGAATTACAACAGGAAATAGGGAGCCATCTCAGGTTATAGAACAGAGTAGTGACATGAACAAAGAAATGTTTTGTAAGACTAGCTGGGCAGTGCTGTGGCAGAGGAAGAAAACGACTGGGACATCAGATGACGAGCTAGAGGATTCCCATATTCTTTTTCTTATTCCCTTGCAGGGATGGTGGAGTGGGGGGGATGGTTGTTTGGTGTGGCAATTAGAAGATTCTAGTGGTTTGTGAGGTTGCTATTTCAGTGAAGGAGGAAAGTTAGGACTCAGAATATTCCGTAAAGATTGAAGACGAGGGGGACAAGTAAAGGCTACTCTTTCAAGAAAGTTGGTAATAAAAGGGAAGAAAGAGATGAGATAGTAGCTTAAGGCCATAGAAAGTTCAAAGGAAGGCTTTTCTTTGTTTTGTTTTGAAACTAGGGAATACATGAGTATATCTGTACGGTAGAAGAAAGAGTGTCATTAGGGAAATTCTGAAAGAAAGGGTATAAATGATGGAGGTAAGTCTTGGAGGGAGGAGATCAAGGGTACAGGGAGAGTAGTGAAATCTGTCAAGAGACTAACTCTGCAACCAATCATTACCACGTCCTTTCAATTCTACTGCTATACAGGGTGTTCCTAAAGTCTGGACACATAGGCAAAAATGCATATTTTCAAGAAATGAAATGAATGAAATTTTCAACAATATTTTATTTAATTGGAATATTAACAAATTACGTCTTCAATAGGATTTCCATCATTTGTGATGCAAAGGTTGATGAACTTTGCAAGATTCATGTGAACTCGATACAATAACTCCACCTTGCTGTCAGTTTTCCTATATGTCCAGACTTTAAGGACACCCTGTATAACACTTCCCTCTTCCATCCTCTCTCCACTCACTGCCACCACTCTTGTCTAGGTCCTTTGTTTCCACCCATCTGGAACATTACAATATCTTCCTTCTAGGCTTTTTTCTCTTTCCTGTCTCTTTGTTCTAATCTGTTCTTCATATCACTGCTGAAATAAGCTCACTTGTATGTTAACAATCTCACTTTAATCAAACATACATATAAAATTCACTTAGTTCAAGGGGAAAAGCCAGCACCCTGAACTTCAGAGCAAATACAAACAGAAATTACAAACAGAAAATATCAACAGCTCAAATAACAAAAACCAGTAGACAAGCTTCTAGCTTTCTGTCCAACATCTCAGTACAGAGTTACCAGGGAAGCACCAACATCTGGGTTTTCAAGCTGGGGGTGGGGGGACTCCTTAACAATGGCTACCCAGAGTCTCGTCTGGTCAAATCACACAACACTGTTCCAGTGAGTGAGAGCCATATACAGTGTACATACATCTGACCACATGTGTGTCACTACTTTCCTCCAAAGCCTTCAGTGGTTCCTTTTAAATTCTCAGCTTCAGATTCCTTGATATGGCATTCAAAGACCTCCCCAATCCTCCAAGGCTTACCTCACATGATTACCTTTTTAGCACTATATTCAAACTGGCCAACTCTCATTGATCGGCCAATTTAAATCTGTGAGGGTCCTTAGAGGCTCTGTCCCACAAACTGACCACACATGCTCAGACCTCTGTGTGAGCTCCTTCCCATCTTTATCTGTTAAATTCCACTCTGGTTTTTAGAGGCCAACTCTTCCACCAAAAGCTCTCCCTCGCCTTCCTGGTCATAGTCACAATCTTGCCCCCTTCAGACCTTACATAATACTTTGTTCTACAGCCCTCTAATACTAGTCTCATGCAATGCTATATTTAGATAAGATAATCAACCCCTCTGGGCCTCAGTTTCCTCATCTTGTTAGGATGAGGATGTTAGAACAGATGACCTCTAAGATGCCTTCAAACTCTAAATCTGTTTGACCTATGGGATTGTGCTCCAGGCTGGCTGCAGGAGGGAAGAATCTCTCAGCCTACCAGAGCTATCCAAGACTACATGCTGCTAAATTGTAGTGGTCACAGAATGACTGAAGGATTGTTGGTGTCTTTACCCTCGACTTAAACCCCACAAGGCTATGTCTTATCTTGTATCCTCTTCAGCACCTAGAATACCCGAAGGAGTCACACTTGTTAAACGAATTAAAGAGTGAGTTATCCTGGAGAAGGGGAAGTTATGGCAGCTCAAACTGGATGGCTTGAAGCTTCTCAATAAGGGGAGAGGCCAGTAAGCTTGAGCAAAGTGAAAATGGTCTGGACCAGGGGGTGTGGGTCTGCAATCAATTGGTGCTATTTAATGACTCTCTGGCCATGTTAGGTGGCCCACAGCAAAAGAGGCAGCAGGTTGGGTTGAAAAGATGTTGTCTTTGATGTCAGGGGCCATGTGCCTGAATTCCAGTTCTATTTGCACAACCTATAAAAAATCAATTCATTTCGACAGAGCTCAGTTTTCAAATATGACTGGAGTTGATGATCGTTAAGCGGCACAATGGATAGAACCCTGGGCCTGGAAGACTCTTCCAGAGTTCAATTCTGCCCTCAGATACTTACTAGCTGTGTGACCCTGGGCAAGTCACTTAACCCTGTTTGCCTTAGTTTCCTCATCTGTAAAATGAGCTGGAAAAGGAAATGGCAAACCACTCCAGTATCTTTGCCAAAAAGACCCAAGAAATCTGGGGTCACAAAGAGTTAGACATGACTAAAACAACTGAAAAACAACAAATCCCCTTCTCCTGTAAATTTACAATCTTTTAAATGCTCAATACTGGATGGGTTACCTGGTGTTAAAGATGAATAGATGATCTCGGGGTGGGTAGGTGACTAGATGGCTATGGGGCCCCCAACTAGGTAAGGAAGCAAATGAAGTCAAGGCAAAGATAACAGAGTGAGAGAAAAGAAGGGCTGAGGAACAATCATTAGGAAGATAGATGTAAGTTTAGTATGAGTGACAAAGCAGGAAGGATGAGAAAACAAGAGATAAGTAGTAGAATACAAGCTCTTTGAGGACAAAGAAAATCTCAATTGGGTATTTTTATTTCTAGCACCTAGCACAGTACAGGCACATAGTAGGTGTCTACTAAATGTCCACATGGTACAGGGAAGAGAGCATGGACAATGAAGGCAGAAGGCTTCAATCTCGCCTCTGATACTCATTATAAGCCACTTCTGTTTTTCACCTGGAAAATGAGGGGCTGGGCTAGATGACATTGGAAGTCCCTCTTAACTCTGGATCTATGAGTCTAGGATTGATTATACTCAGATAGAACCTCAAAGTCCTAGAATTTCGAAGTGGCCCAGCTCTGGATGAAGTCAAATGTAGATGGTTGTTGTAGGGTGTAAAAGAAAGAGAATTAAAGAGGCTGAGAAATTAAAAGCTTGGGGGCCCTGGGTCATCAAAATGTTGCCAAGGATGATGACAAGACAACGGAATGAGGTGCTAAAGTCAATACAGTAACCCGGTGGGGCAGTAACACCCAAAATATCCTAGAGGGCAGTATTGTTGTTTGCCCTCCATTCTTGAAGAGGACCATGACTTCAGGAAGGTGATGCCATGACTCGCAAGTGAATTAGATTGAGGGAGGGAGGACTGTGCAAAGTCACCAGCCTCACTTTCTCCTCCAGAGACATCTGGGTCCAGCGGCAAGATATAGATCATTATGACTGGAGATGGGCCTGGATGCAGTGACAAGGAAGGGAGAGTCTAGTATAAATCAAATGAGGAGAATTTGAATGAAAGAAAGGTTGTTGAGTGATCATGGCGGGAAAAAACGATCCAGAGGTGGCACTGGGGACGGGGTATGCCATCTTTTACTTTTAGCCCTATAAAGTAGAGGAAGAAATGGGAGGAGTAAAGAGGGTTTTGAAAAATGTTGTTCCTTCACGGGAAATTGCAGGAGAATGAACCAGTTTCCTATTCTATAAAATGGGAATAATAGAGAGCAACATCCCCATTGGGCAGGTTACTACTGGGATGCTGTACAGATGACCAATAAAATAAAAATGATCAGTGTTACATGGTCAGAAATGTTCAGTGCTGCGGATTAGAATAAGCAAACTCTAAACAAAGTGGGGGCTGGGAATGCAGAACTAATAAAATAACTAAACAGATTGGCCTTATATTCATTTCCTCCTGTTACCTTATTGGACTTCCAAGTCAAGTCTTATTCTCTCAATGTAACTTGACTAATGAGTTTAGGATCTGAGTTCTCCAAAGGTGGAGCCCTCTCCAACACTGTCATCCCTAGTCTGCTCCTTTGTCATTGTTATTATAATCTTCATTTTGGGGGCCACCTCCAGTCACCCTGATCTACATCTTGCCACTGGATTCGGATGGCTCCGGAGGAGAAAAGTGAGGCTGGTGACTTTGCACAGCCCTCCCTCACTGAAATCCAATTCACGTGCAAGTCATGGCATCATCTTCCTGATGTCATGGTCCTCTTCCAGAATGAAGGACAAACAACAAAACAATCTTCATTTAGAACAGGGACTCTTGGGTTCCCAGAAGATTTGTGGACAGATTTTAGGAGGTCCATGAGTTTAGATGAGGAAAAAACTAAGTATCTTTTTTTTAAATCTACCATTGGTTGGATTTTATTTTATGCATTTAAATATTATCAGGGAAGGGGTCCATGAGCTTCGCAATGACTACTGAAGGAGTCCATGATATCAGAAAGGCTTAGAACCCCTTGATTTGAACCTACAGCCATCATGTGCTTTTGAAGGCCACTTTTACTAAGAGATGTAAATATTTTTGTTATTAGAGGATATATTAGCCAATGATCTGATCCTGGAATAGAAGAGAGAATGCTACAAGCAGCTCCCTGCTTATATCTCCTTCAAAGAAAGCACAATGCTACCTACCCAAGTGGGACTGTTACAAGGATGAGTGAAATAATTATCTGTGAAGGGCTGGAGCCCTTGGGAGCACAGGCGCCCTACAAGCTCAAAACCTATTTACCCTCATTAGTGCCAAGATGGATATTTTCCTAGGGATTTCATTAAGAAGATTAAACACACAATAAGCACATTCGCCATGTGTCAAATCAGTCCAGGCACCTGATGTTTGTAATCAAGGTGACGACAATGTAATTTATGCATCTCTCTCAGGATCCAAGCTAGCCAACGTAAGAAGTGCCTGAAAATTCTGGCTTTGGCATTCCACCAAAGGGTGGCACCTCCACTGTATTTTATTTCCAGTTTTAGCTTATTTGAACATTAAAGAAAAAAGAAGTGTATTTATTAAGTATACTTTAGACCAAACCTCAGTTTATCTTAGACCACAGACACCTAAGATGGTATTCATTTCTGAGCTAGCTTAGTTACCAAAAGTCTCTGAGGTACAGAATGTTAAATATAGTTGCCGCAATTTTGAACCTTTACTACCCACCCCGCCACGATTATTGGCAGAAACTCTGCCTCTGTCCTTCCTAGGGCCACTTCCCTGAGACTGGTGGTTCTGCCTTGATTTTCCTTTCAGTGGTGAGGTTTACTGGTGGAAATTTCACTTCTGGTTCCCAAATCAAGATAAAACCACTTAATTATTGCAGCTGGACAGTAAAACAGGTCTTCGGATGTAATAAAGACTCTGAAGATGTTTACAACAACGAAGTGGCTTTCTCTCTAATAGCATTTGAAAGCATTTACTGGATCCCTTCCCATTACAGATCCCACCCTACTCTTCCCAAAAGACTTTCAGTTCCTATGATTTTCCAGTCCCACGTCCAACTGAAAAAAGTGTGGCAATCAACTTCAGACAGCTCTGTTTGGTCTAAGAAGTCTCACATAGGTACAAAATGTCACTCGAGATGAGGATATGTTTGCTTTCCCCAAGTACACTATGGCTCAGCTGTTCTGCAGCTTCCCATTAGCAGGCAAACAGGTAGGTAGATCGTCCTGAGGAGCTAACATCCCTCAGACTGAAACCATCCAGTGAAAGGGTGTGTTGCTTTATTCACATGCTCTTGTGTTGAAGAATTAAGTTTCCGGAGGAAAACAAGTCTAGTTAAGGAAAAAGCACTGAATCGAAACAGAAGTCTATCATGTAGACAAAATTCTAGCATCACAAGTGTTTTTTTTAATAACGTAGTTGCAAAATCCTTTCTGAAACACCTATTTTTGGGGGGGGAGGGGAAGATGATCTTCATATTTCATTGTTAGAACTAAAAAGGTCCTTTAAAGCTCATTAAGGTTAATTACTTCTACATTTTGCAAATGAGGAAGTCAAGTTGGTTCAGATCCCACTTCTCCCACTTAACACCTGCCTGACCGATAAGTCACAACCTCCCTGTCCCTCATTCTCTGCCCCTGTAATAAAATGAGGAAGTTGGACTCAGGGGCCTCTTTGGGCTCTTCCCAGTCTAGTGTCCTCTCATCTAATGACTTGCCTAAGATCATAAAGCTAACTTTGTCAGTAACAGACAGAGTGAGGAGGACTCTATCAATCCCAATGGCAATGCTCCATGTTACTAGTCTGACACTTCAACACATCTAACACCAGACTGGGAATGGTCATTTTGAACATTAAGGGAACAAGAAGGCTTAACGAATCTTTCCCAAAGAGACTTCTCATGGCCAGTGTTACCTAGGTGGTGGATGTGACAAGAACAAAACTCTGACCTGTTTATATTAGAAGTGATGGTAAAACTGGTTGCCATCTCACTTATATGTCTAATTTTTGTGAATGTCTGTTGAGGGATGATGGCCCTTGCAATTTCTGGGTTTTTCAGGTCAACAACAGGAAGGTGCCAACTCAAGTCTTAGCCATGTTTCATTCCAAAGAAGGCTATACAATACATCCAATGATTAAGAAAAGTTTGGACTACTAAGATAATTTATTTGGGGAGAGAGGGAGACTATAAAGCCAGGGGGTTTATGCAGTTCATGTGTCAAGTTCATTTTTTTCCTTTGAAGTTTTATACTTGCCAACCAAGTATTTCTTTTTAATAGCAGCTCTGGAATACTCTGTGCTGAGTTTCTTACGGACAAGATCAAGAATGAGGCGATGAAAAGCAAACTGTTTAAGAAAACTTGTGTAAACTTTGGTCTAAGAATAAACCTGCGGTACTGCCCTGTAATTAAACAAAGTGAAATGAGAGAAAACAGAGACAAGTTTTCCAACAGGATTCATCAAAATTTACTGTCCAGGGTAAAAATGAAAAGAACCGAAAAGCTTCTAAAGTTACTCATCTGGTCATTCCACAAGTGTCTGGAAGGAACTTTAAAGGCCTACTTCCATCCCTCTTTCTTGGACTACAGCCAAGTGGTTCAGCAGATAGAGTGCTGGGCCTGGGATCAGGAAGACCCAAGTTCAAATTCTGCCTCAGATGCTTACTAGCTGTGTGACCCTGGGCAAGTCACAGCCTGTTTCCTCACCTGTTAAATGGATCTATTTCCCAGGGTTATTTTGAGGATCAAGTGAAATAATATCTGTCAAGACTTGGCAAACTTTAAAGTCCTGTACCAATGGCAGCCACTATCACAACAACCTCCTAACACAGTCTGACTCCCCTGCTCAAGAACTTTGGATGGCTTCCTCTTGCAATCAATTATGTCTGACATTTAAAGCTGTTCACAACCTGGTCCCCGCCTACCTTCTAAGCTCATCTCACATTATTCTCCTCCCCCAACTCTGTTTTCAAGGTAAGGTTGCCTACCTGAGATTCCTAAAACTCTGCATTCCATGGCCAGGCCTTTTCACAGGCTGTCTCCGCAGCTCCTCCTCTCCACTCCCCCAAAAAACCGTATACCTTCCTCATCTCCACCTACTAAAATTCTTAGTTTTCTTCAAGGCTCAACTCAGAGGTGACCTCATTGGAAGCTTCTATTAATCCCTCTGGCTACCTGTGCTTTTTTTTTTTTTGCCTCTTGAAATTATCTTACACACTTATTTGTGAAAAGGCTACACTCCCTCCAGGAAAAATGCAACTCCTGGAGGACTGAGATGACTTTTTATTTTGTCTTTGTATCTTAAAAATCTAGCAAATTGCTTTGCACATAGTAGGTGCTTAATAAATACTTGTTTATTTAAGATCATCTTGAAGAAGTCCAAAGGATTCACCAGACTTCCAAAGGAGTCCATATCCTAAAAAACAAAAGTTAAGAACACCTAATCCAGGGATGGGGAACCTGTGGCCTTGGCCACATGTGGCCCTCTAGGTCCTCAAGTGAGGCCTTTTGACTGAATCCAAACTTCATAGAATAAATCCCGATCTGGATTCAGTCAAAGGGCGTCACTTGAGGACCTAGAGGGCCACAGGCAGCCCACCCCTGACCTAGTCTTATCTAAGACAAATCTAAGACTCTTCTAAGACTTATCTAAGCCTTATCTAAGCTAAAGAAATGAGGGCCCAGTAAAATTGCCCAAAGTCACAGAGAGAGTAGAGTATCAGAACCAGAAATTGAACTCAATCCTCTGGCTTCTAATCCAGGGTTCTTTCCAATACACCAAACTACTTCTGATTACTATCTTAGGGTCATTCATTTAGAGCAGGAAAGTCCTTGCGGGTAATCTAGTAAATCTGACATGTAAAGGCACTAAAGCCAGAGAAGTTAAGTTGTCCAAAGTCACACAGGAAAGAGGAAAAAGAGGATTCAAACCCAGGATCTCGGGACACCAAATAAAGTGCTGTTTCCCCTACACAACAATGCCACCCTCAAACACCATTTTTAGTATAACTATTTAAGAATTTTCACTATGTTCCAAAAAAGTGATGATGATGATTATTAGTTATAATAATATATAATTATATAAAATTATATTATATAATAAACACATTAGTTATTAATATAACTAATTAACATATAGTTAATAAATTAGCATGATGGCACTTGAGAATTGATATAGCTAAGTCTGGATGAAACAGAAACCTACAATTCCCAGAAAAGAAGCATTATTACTGCCTTATTTTCAGGTTTATGTATATCTATCAAGTGTTTGATGTTCAACAAAATAAGAGGGAAATAGATGTGCCAAAGGAGATATTTTCTAGTTTCCAAAGTTGAGAATCAGGAAGGAGTATTACAGCTATAGTCAGGGTTTACTGGGAGATGTTTAACTACAGACTCTTTGAGAAATTTTTTTTTTACATAGGACACACTGACTTCTTAAGTCAGATAATAAAACACTAAATCAAATCCTGATCTGTAGCATTTCCTGATTTCTGAGATGTATATGCTCACATTGAAAACTTAACATTTGACCCTTGCAAGCCAGTATGAGCTAGCTCCAGGACCCTCCTGGCTATGGCAATATTATTTCTCCCGACTATTATTTTCATTAAATCTGACACATCTCTCTATGCTTTGGTACTTGTTCAGAAGAGTTTTTAAGATCAATTTCTTTTTAGTAGGATGTAGTTCTTGAGCTCTTAGACTTCCTGTCCACAAGACAAGGACTCCTAGGGTGCTTTGGAAGAAACTATTGAATCCCAGGAGACTTCAGGGTTAAGGAAGATAGGCAGTTTGTAAACAAGAACTAGACAAGGAAAGTAGAGAACAGAGTTCCCCAGTCTGTAAGGGTGAGAAATCTAAAGACAGATGATAGAGGATGTGACAGAGATGAATTATTATTAATTAGATTCATAACATAATTATTATATCACATATTCATATTATGTCACTTATAATAATAGCTAGTATTTATACTGCATTTACCATGTGCCAGGCAGCGTGTTAAGCACTTTATAATTATTGTCTCATTTGAGTTTCACAATGACCCGTGGGAGGGAGATGCAATTATCATCCCCATTTGATGGATGAGGAAATTGAGGCAAACAAGTTAAGTGGCTTGCTCAGAGTCTCACGGCTAGTCTGTGTCTGAGGTTGGGTGGGAATGCAGGTCTACTGACTCCAGTTCCAGGGCTCCATCCACTGCACCACCTACCTGCCACTACTTCATCTGTAAGGTGGGGACAATGGCACCTGCCTCTGGGTGTTGTGAAGATAATTGTAAAACACGTAACACAGTGCTGGGCATGTAATAAGTGCTATATAATTGGTCTTTAATTATTAACATCATCATCATCACTAACGTGACCATGGTGTGGTACAGGGGTGGGGAACTTGTGCCCTCGAGGCCACATGTGTCCTTCAGTACATTCTGACTGAGTACACGTTTTGCAGAACAAATCCTTTTATTAAGGGGATCGGTTCTGTGAAGTTTGGTTTCAGTCAAAAGGCCGTACCTGAGGACCCAGAGGACCACACGTGGCCCCGAGGCAGCAGGTTCCTTGCCCCTAGTGTAGAGTAGAAAACATTAGATCTGAAGACAGAGGAGCTGGGTTTGAATTCTGACTCTACTTATTAGTCACGTGATCTTGGGTAAGTCACTAGCCTCAGCTTCGTCCGTGAAATGAGAGGATGTAGACCAAATTATTTCTAAGGCTCTTTCCAGTTCAAAAGCTATGGCCCTATAACCCTAAGGAAATTTAAGACTGAGCTTTAAAAAAAACAGTAGTAGTTGTAGCAGCAGCAGTAGTGGTGGTGGTGGCAGTGGTGGTAGTAGTAGTAATTATCTACTTCCCAGGTCCCCAACTCCTCATATATCTACCACAAAATCTGCAACTTAGAAACATATGATTTTGTCAGGGTTTCAGTAACCATATTGCAATGACTATCATGGCAACCTACACAGCCATGCCACGGGAGACACTATTGGAAATTATAATTAAAATTCTACTTAAGCTTAAAAATTAGGCTAGAGATAAGAATTTGATTTTTCTTCTGGTTCAGAATGCTGGCCAATTTAGGAAATAGAACACATGTGCGTCTAAGGTTTATATGTGGCCAATGCAATTGTGTGTTGGGCTTGAATACGTACGCTTACTTGTTACAAGGCAGGAGCAAGGGACAAGTTAAGGGGCAGTGACGGAAAAGAAAACGAACAGAGAAAAGGCATTAAAAACTTTAAAAAATACAGACTAAAAAAAAGTTTAGAAGGGAACACAAACAGTAATTATTACTACTGTGCTCAACTTAAAGTACACTTAAAAACTACGTAAGCAAGCTGTTTTAGGGCTCTTCTAGGATCCCCCTGTTTTTGTTCTTTTGTATATGTTGGAATGTTTGTATTTGTTGATAACTGTTAAGAAGTGCTTATGTGTAATGCCAAAAGGACACTCACACTCACCAACAGTAACCACAGTTCTTTTCTTGTTATGACTCTTCAGGATACCTTCCCTAATCCCCAAATGGCCACTCTGAATGATCACAATTGCTATAGGTAAAGTGTCCCAAAATGAAAGAAGCAAACAAAATCACCCTAAAAAATAACCTCCAAATAGCCTGCTTTAATAAAGGCCCCAAGTTTGGGCCCTTTAAGAGATAAGTGGGACCAATCACTGGTTAATGAAAAAAAATGGTAAATAGATTTCCAGGTGCACTTGCCTGCTTAACAATATTAATATTGTGAACCACTAAGCATACTCAAACTTACCTTTGAAGAATACAAAATAAAGAAATGGGGCGTCTATAAAACCACTTCCTCTTCATTCTGAAACCTATCAGGGTATCTGAACACAGGGAGAAGCTTCTTCTTTTTAGGGATATAAAAATGGTTTTCATAACAGTCCATGACGAGGTAAATGATTTCCAATTTTTTATGCATTAAGGAGACAAAAGAATACAAAAGCATTTTTTATGCACTAATGAGACAAAAGAATACACCAAACTTGATTAAATACTATAGCCGATCTAAAGGTGATTACCCTCTGCATTGTTACCGGCCTTTTGGGTCTGTCTCCTGTTTTTCTTACACAGCAGAATTATTATTTTTAATCTGTTAAATATGCAAAGGTTGTCACCATCTGTTCTCTCTTATCACTAAAAAAAGAGAATTAGCTCAGGATGAAACTACAGAGCACAATTTAGTGAATAAAGAAAAGAATTCCCCAATAGCAAAAGTAATTTAACAGCAAAATCCACTAGAAAAGGGTAAAGAGTCTTTTTTTTTCCCTCTAGCAGTTTTGGAAAGTAGCTTGGAGTCATTGGCTTTGCATGATTTAAGGCAGAATATGTGTAGAGATGGGAATAAGGGCTCTAAGATGCTGCCTGGGGGTGGGGTGGGGTGGGGTGGGGGTGCATTGAGGCTTTGCAATTTATTAGGGTCCAGAAAAAGGTCTGATGAACCCTTAATTCTGAATACTCTAAAGTATTACTTTAAAGTAATACTTAATAATAGTAATAATAAATAAAGTATTAAAGAGTTTAAAGAGTTATTAATAAAGTATTAAAGAGTTCTTCACCTAGAGGTCCATGGATAGAATTCAGGGAGTCTTTGAACTTGGTTTTCAAAATAATACACATTTTGATAACCATCTTCTAATAAAATTGGTTTCTTCTGAAATCTGATGTCTTTTATTTTAAGCATTTAAAAACATTCTGAGAAAGGGTGCATGGGTTTCACCAGATTCCCACAGGAGTCCATGACACAAAACAAATTAAGAAGCCTTGTTCTAAAGCAATCTTTAAGTAATCTATGAATGACAGAGTAAAACAATAAATCACATTTAAACAGAACTCTAGGATTTACAAAGCATTTTCCTCCTAACAATCCTGTGAAGTAATTAATGCAATTATTATCATTCCCATTTTACTAATGGAGATTGGCAAAAGATGTCACCATTTTTTGAAATCACTGATGATGACAAAATGCGAGACTTAGTGACTTACCCAAGGTCACACCACTAACAAACATCAAAGCTAGATACGAACCCACATCTCCTACTTTCTTCTTTTCCAGTATATAGGCACACCTCGTTTTATTGTGCTTTGCCTCATTGGGTTTCGCAGATATTGGTATTTTTTTTGGAAACTGAAGGTCTGTGCCAACCCTGCATCAAGCAAGTCTCATTAGCACCATTTTTCCAACAGCACATGCCCACGTCATGTCTGTGTGTCATATTTTGGTAATTCTCCCCAAGATTTCAAACTTTATCATTATTATCATTATGTCTATTAGGGTCACCTGGCTCAGAGATCTTTGGTCTTACTATTGTAATTGTTTCAGGAGGCCACAAACTTGCCCTCCTGTAAGACGGCGAACTTAACAAATATTCTGTGTGTTCTGACTGCTCCATCAGGCAGATCTTCCCAGTCTCTCTCCCTCTTCTTAGACCTCCCTATTCCCTGAGACACAATATTGAAATTAATCCAATTAACAACCCTATGATGGCCTCTAAGTATTCGAATACAAAGAAAAGTCAATCCATTCGCCAAATTTCATTAGTTTAAGAAATTGCTACAGCCACCCCACCCCAACCTTCAGCAACTACCACCCTGATCAGTCAGCAACATCGAGGCAAGACCCTCCACTACCTTTTTAGATTATGACTCGCTGAAGGCTCAGATGATGATTAGCATTTTCAGCAATAAAGTATTTTTTAATTAAACTACGTACATTGGATTTTTTGGACATAAGACTATCGCACACTTAATAGACTACAATATTATGTGAACATTACTATCATATGTACTGGGAAACCACTTTATTGTGATATTCACTTTATTTCGGTGGTCTGGTGGTGAACCCACAATATCTCTGAGGTATGCCTGTACAATCCTGTCCAGTAACTAGTGTTGATTTTATTGACCCATTGACCATAGGATCAAAGTGCAAAAACTATTTAAGACCACAAAGGTCATCTAGTTCAATTGCTGAAAAATCTGAGAAGGGAAGGGACCCAAGGTCACACAAGTAGTAAGTTGCAGGCCAAGATTCAAACTCAGGTCCAACAGCTCCAAGTTCACCATTCTTTCCACCGCATCACGCTGCCTCTAATTATTATGACTAGAAAATTTCAGAGGTCGCCAGATCTAACTCTTTCATTCTATAGATGAGTAAACGAGAGCTGGGAGGGGAGGTGTATTGTTCAAGGGCCACCCAAGGAGCTTATTATAGTAGGGCTTCCACTGGAACTTGGATCCTTTAGCTTCCATGATTTCCTGAATTGGAAATCATGAGGTTTATGACCCACGTGGTCAATAGTAAAATAGTAATAGTAAACAGTAAAATAGTGAAATAAATGTAATAGTAAAAACAATAATAAAAACAAATGCTTTCCCAAAGGGATAAAATCACCAACAGCAGCATCTTTTCTAAAATTCTTACTGATCTATTTAGATGAATTTCCCACCAGAGATTGAATGTAACTTCAAACCAGTTACAAGAAACCCTTGTTCGCCTCAGAGACCTTTCTTCCTATATGGCTTAGAGCGCTGAATCTTCTTCATTTGCATACTAACATTTCTTTTTTTTTTCTTTTTATTAATTAATTTAGTTTTCGACATTCACTTCCACGAGATTTTGCCTTCCAAATTTTCTCCCCATCTCTCCTCTCCCCCACCCCAAGATGGCATTCATTCTAATTACCCCTAGCCCTGAATCTGCCCTCCCTTCTATCACCACCCCCTCTCTTATCCCCTTCCCTTCTATTTTCCTGTAGGGCGAGAAGATTTCTATACCCCACTGCCTGTATATCTTATTTCCCAGCATACTAACATTTCTGAGACCAACTTTCTGAAAACAACTTACTTCTCACTAAGGTTCATGCCTCCTGCGTCCATGAAGATTAAGTGCCTGAATTTACCAACACTGGATGGGAGAAGGCAAACAAAAAATGAGACAGCAAGATAATTTTTTAATGCTTACCAGCACTCAATTCATTGGCAGCTATGAGAAAATTCAGATTTCACATAATATCATTTTGGCAAAAATGCTTACTTTGGTAATGCAAGTGACGGATAAAGCTCAGCTGGGTGATGTGTCAGGGCACTAGTATAATTTTTATTAAGATGCCATATCATCCTGATTTATAATGGGCCAGCATGGGATCATCTTTGGTCTAACAGAGTAAGACATTTTCATTCACTAACCTGCCCATTTCCATTTGGAGGGAAGGATCTTGGTCCTGTCCCACCCATAACTAGAGAATTTCACTGAATCCACACTTCATACACTTATAAAGACCAGTCACGTCAGCGCTTCTTCCCACAATTCCTTCCATGGATCTCCCTCTGGCCTAACCCTCAGCACCGATGACGAAGACATTAACTGCCCTTAGGTCCTTTGGGGAGTTTCCCGTTTCCTCACTTTCAGGAATAGAGATTCAGGTCCAAATTGCTTTGTCATTAACTCTTAGCCGTCCAGGTGACCTTGAGCAACTCACAGCCTACCTGGGCCTTGTTTTCTTCATTTGTAAAAGTGGAGGATTTGCCTCTGAGGCACATTGCAGCTCAGGAGATATAAGACTATATTTTTAAATGACAAAAATATGACATGACAGGCCCAGCTGAGCAGTATATTATTCATGACTCAAAGCAAAGACGATAGGATGATAGCCAAAACAAAACAAGTAAAGTCTGTATTCTTATTTGGAGTAAGCGATGTTTCCAGGTGCTAAATGAAATACAACTGACGTGTATAGAAGCATTTGCAGCGTCTACTTTTAGACAGAAACTAAAGTGGTCTCCTTCTGAAAGAATCTTCCCCAGCATTTAAAAAATGTATATTTAGGGATGTGTGTGTGTGTGTGTGTGTGTGTGTATGTGTGTGTGTGTGTGTGTGTATGTGTGTGTGTGTGTGTGT
>CM053623.1:282664651-282696931 GCA_028646595.1 Phalanger gymnotis
TGGCCTGAGACCAGTTCATGTCTTTCTTGGAGGCTTTTGATGTAGGCTCTTTGACTTTGTTGACTTCTTCTGGCTGTATGTTTTGATCTTCTTTGTCACCAAAGGAGGATTCCAGAGTCTGAGACTGAATCTGGGTGCATTTTCGCTGCCTGGCCATGTTCCCAGCCAACTCACTAGACCCTGGAGTTTTTCAGCGGGGTATAACTGCTTGTAGACTAAAGAGTTCTATGTTCCAAGCCTGGGGGATGCACCAGCTCTGCTACACCAGCACTCCTCCTTCCCCAAGAACCCCCAACCCAGACTGGACTTAGATCTTCAGCAGGCTCTTCACTCCTGCTCTGATCCACCACTTAATTCCTCCCACCAGGTGGGCCTGGGGCCAGAAGCAACTGCAGCTCTAATTCTGTAGCTGCCCCACCTCTGCTGCTCCCAGGGCGGTGGCCGAACCGCAAATTCTATCCTAGTCCCCAGCAGCTTTTCCCACTAACCTACTCTGTTGTCCTTGGTGTTTGTGGGTTGAGAAGTCTGCTAACTGCCACAGCTCACTGATTCAGGGCGCCAGGGCACACTCTGCCCAGCTCCTGGTCTGGTTGGTCCGCGCTGCCCACGCTGGGCTCCACTCCGCTCCCAGCTCCGTGTGGGATAGACCTTACCCAGAGACCATCCAGGCTGTCCTGGGTTGGAGCCCTGCTTCCCTATGCTATTTTGTGGGTTCTGCAGTTCTAGAATTGGTTCAGAGCCATTTTTTATAGGTTTTTGGAGGGACTTGATGGGGAGCTCACGCTAGTCCCTGCTTTCCAGCTGCCATCTTGGCTCTGCCCCCCACTAGGCTGCATTTTAAAAATATTTGGTATCAGTCTGACTGAGGCAGGATTACGGTGGGAATCCTACCCTCTCCATTCTGGACGCTACGCCTCCTGAGGCAGTCCAAAGGATTGTGGGAACACTTTACCTCTTGACCTATACTTAGCCTGCAATCCACTAAAACTACCTTTTTCCTCTTGGAACCTTTTGCTTGTGCAAAGGAAATAAGCCACATAAAGCACGTGGTAATTTTCCAAGTGAAGGAAGCTAGGTGGATCAGTAAGTGGATACGGCTGTGGGTGTGGAGTCAGGAAGACCTGAGTTCCAATATGGCCTCAGACACTTACCAGCTATGACCCTGGGCCAAGTCACTTAACTTCTGTTTGCCTTAATCCACTGAAGAAAGAAATGGCAAAGCATTCCAGTCTCTTTGCCAAGAAAATGCCAAGGACAGTTTGTCCATGGGGTGACAAAGAGTTACAACAAATCTTCCCAGTGCGATGAAAATTTCAGTTATTATTATTTTTTTGTTCTCTATAATTTTTCAAAAGATCACGAGCAGCAATTCAGAGGTTAGATTTGACTTTCCAACACTCTGCGCCTACTATGTAGGTGCCTGGGGATGAAGGCAGCTTGGTGCTGCCTAATCTCCTCAGTTATGATTTTCCACATCCCATTAACCATTTTTTGTTCTGTCCTCAGTCCAAAAGTTTTCATTCTTGGAAGAGAAAACAGGATCGAGAGTCAGCATGTACTATCTTATTGCCAGTTGTCATCAGCCTGGCCATCCCATCTTCCTTTTACCCTTATAGGTTTGTTGTTTTTTATTTAATCCTTTTTTTTTGGGTGGGGGGCAGAATTTAGTCTAAGGTTTCACACTCCTGATTCTCTTAAAGAACCCAACAAGCCCTGGAAAATTCTTTATCTTAAGTACTGGAACAGAAATCCAAACCCCGACTCTGCCAACACAACCTTCTGTACCACTCCTTCACTTCCTAAATTCATTTTTCCATGCTGATCTTACCAACTCTACTTTCCTTTGACAACAGTGATGAAGTCATTGTCTCTAAGGCATGGGGCTCTTTCTTTGTTGTGGACCCCTTTGTTAGACTGCTAAATCCTAAGGCCCCCTACTCAGAAGAATGCTGGTGCCTACATAAATAGTGGAAGGAAATGCTAAAATTCAGTTAGAGGTTAGTGAAAATAAGGATTTTTTTCTCCTCATCCAAGTTCATAGGCCCTCCCCTACATCCCTCTCCTCAACCCAAGTCTATTGACTCCAGATTAAGAACCTCTCTAGGGTTTATTGATCTGGACTTCCTAGTTTGTCCAAATGCTCTCTGTAGATTCCTGCTGGCAACATCTTTTGTCTCCATTATGAATCACATGAAGTGGGGAGCAAATGTCAGGACTGATCAATCTAGGAAATTCTCCAAGTCCTTGAGAAGGCAACTCAACTCTTTTTTGTTCATTCAAAGTTGCTACATGGCCGATTCAGCTCCCCCTCAGTGGGCAGTCCCTAATAACCATGACTCATCTCTCCTTCCTCTGATCAAAAAGGGACAGCCTTGCTTGCCTGGAGGCACCTGTGAAACCTCTCATCATTCCTTGCAACATTCTCATATTACAAACTAAACTAAATTCAAGTACTCCCAAGATAAACACAAGAGCTTTATGGAAACTTATCTAAAGAGTCTGTAAACATTTCAGATATCTGTGATACCTGCTTTGGGGAAACATTGCTGGTGGAATACCACAAGCAAGTTAAAAAACTATTTATTTTGTAACCAATAACATCCAAATTCAAATAATAGGGGGTGAGTCTAGGGCTTCTCAGGGTCTAGAAGATTTTAATTATCACACTAGGCTATCATTTAAGTTTGTGGAATTTTTAGCAACAGTAGTATCTTTTAAAAATGAATCAAATGTTTATCTAGTACTTAGCATATTTCCACAGTCTAGTTTCCTAGTTCAACAAACCAAAATTCAGCTAATATATTAAGTACCTACTATGTGCATCCCACCATGATGGACGCTACAGATAAGTCTGATAAGACCTAATTTCCGTCCATTCTCCCCTTATTGTCTAGTAGGAGGGGGCATGACATATGCAGTAATAATCTTAATACAAAATAATGTGTCTGTGTGTACATACACATATATACACACATACACACATGTATATATATGCACATACACATGCAGAAGAGAGATTAAAACCATTGCAAATTTGAAGAAGGAAGAGTTAGTTTGTAATGATCAATGCTTTAAAACAATCCTGATTGAGTGATGGGAAAGGACAAAAACCTTCTTCTTCCTATTTTCCCCTATGGATACTATACTTAACAAATGGCTATTTAATTATTTTGTTGAATTTAAGTTACAAATTTTTCTTTTTTTTCTTTCTTTAAATTTTTTTTTTAGGATATAAAAGAAAAGGATAGCATCTCCCAAGTCCCTCATTTCCTATTTAATAAAAGTCTACACTTAACAGCTAGGTGGCAGCTAGCTGGACTCAGAACACTTACTAGCTTTGTGGTCCTGGGCAAGTCACTTTATCCTGTTTTCCTCAATTTCTTCATCTGTCAAATGAGCTGGAGAAGGAAATGGCAAACCACTGCAATATCTTTGCAAAGAAGACCCGAAATGAGGTCACAATGTGTTGGACACCACTGAAACAAGTGAACAACAATATTCAACCTATATAATAATTTCCATCCCAACATCTGTCTACATACCCTCTACTCCCTAGATTCTTGCCCGTGATTTGATGGTGTCTGTCACTTTCCATCATCATAGTTCTCCAGTGACTTATAAGAGTGACATTTCCTAGAGACACTTAAAAGGTGGAAATTTCACTGGAGTGACGTTCTTCAAGTAGCTGAATCATTGCTGTTGCTTGGTAACTTGTTTGTGTTTGCCAGGCGATACTCAGAGAAGCACAGGTACATTCAGTCACACAGTAGATGATTTAATCATCACTGTCTCCTCCCATCTACTAGACCTGGGAGCCAAATTCTCAATCTTAATACAGTTCTTTCCCCTTGTCAACACTGAAAGCTAGAGGACAGAAAGCAAAAAAACAAAACAAAACATTCCACTGTGTAAAATACACAGATGCAATTTTGACTGGAATCTAGATGGTTTACAAATGTCTTCGCACTAATTTCAGACAAAAGGGTGTAACACTTAGGCTCAGTTGTGTATCAAGTGCTTGGATTATAAATGGTCATGTAAACCATCTGCCATGACCATGAGAATTATTCAACTCATTAATTTTTCCACCAACGAACATAGATTACAGCAGAACTGAGTCACTAATATCTGACGTCATCATCAGGAGAGATTTTTTTTTTCAGGCAACCAGAGGTCTGACTCATTCAGCTGGCCCTTCTCCAGACCATTAAAGCTGCAACTGTTTGTGAAAAAGCCTGCTTGTCTTTTTGGAAAACTCAGAATCTTCTCTATCATCCAAGGAATTCCAGCATTGGAGAAGGCCTCCAGTTCTAAAATTCAGGGTCTTGCATGTTTTGGGGGGAGGGGTACTTAAATGTTTGTTGAATGAACAACATCATAGACAGGTGGACAAGCACAACATAACATGTCCCCATACGATTCCGGTTTCAACATTCACTTTTCTATTGGATTGGTGATTTTATTGGTATAGAGAGCTCCCAGTGAAGAAATTCCTCTGCCAATGCAGATTATCACCTTCATTGCAACTCAGTGTCTTAGAAAGTTGCATGGGAACACTAAAATTAAATGGCATGCCCAGAATCACACAGCCTATGTGTGTCAGAGACTAGACCAGAACCCAGACCTTCCAGACTCTTAGGCTAGCTTTTTGTCCACGATACTAGATTGCCTCTTTTCTGCATTTAATTTAATAGCTATATGATGGAAGTGAAGAAAAACATATTCCATGCTATTTCCTAGAATGCTGTAAGTGCCAACAGAGTCAAAAGCCAATAACTCAGATCATCAGTTTATAGTTCTCCCCTGCTACACACACACACACACACACACACGCACGCGCGCACACACACACACACACACACACACACACACACACACACACAACTTTCTATAAAATTTTTTACAAGAGTGATCTTCCTTTTTCTTAATTTTCTCTCTGCGTGAAATGCATTAAAATGGAGGGGGAATGGTTAAAAACTTTGGAGAAATTTTGTGATTCATAGTCAAAAGCCTTATGTATTTCTCACTCACCCAGAGAGGTCAAGCATGCCAATTCAAAATAAAAACATGGAAGATACTCCAAGAGTCAAGTCTGAATAGTAACAGCAAGATGAGAAAAACCAGCCACGAGTGACTGGTTTTTTTCACTTAGCATTTATATAGACTGAAAGATGAATGACAAATTTTTCTTCCTTTTTCTCCTAGAACTGTGTCCTAATATATTACAGGTTGCTTGTGGTTGTGGTTGTTGCTGTGTTTCCCCCTTGTTCTCAAAGAGGACTATGACATCAGGGAAATGATGACATGACTTGAAGTTGACTTTGATTTGAGTGAGGGAGGGCTGTGCAAGGTCACCAGCCTCACTTTCTCTTCCAGTGTCCAGTAGCCTATTAATCATCAGGATGACTGGAGATGGCCCAGGATGCAATGGGAGACTCTGGCCCTTGCAGGCAAGGGCTTTTCATGTACTCACTTAGAGTGAGGTAACGCCCATTCACTGAATAGGATTCTTTAAGAGGATATGTGGGACATGCTGAACAAAATAAGGAGAATAATAACCACAATAACCAAGGGTGGATGAAGAATACTGAACAATGCAGTGTCCATTCTTGACTTCCATAAATCACCTCTTACCTCTTGGTGGAGAGATAGGGTACAAGCCAGATGCAGACATGTTTTTAGTCATGGCAACACAATGCTTTGTTTTGCTTACTATATACCTAGTTGTTACAAGGCAATAAACATGTGAGGGACAAAATTTTTGAGGATTTACAAGGCAGAGTTCTAATGGTAGGAGAACAACGGCAAACCCAGCAGACATTTTTTAAAAAGACCTTCAATAAAATATTTTTAAAAGGAAAAAATATATATATGAAAGGGGATTTAAAAAAAAAACGAAACTAATCTGGCATAGATATGTCTTGTCTTTAGGTTACAGCTATAAAAACAGGTCATTAAAGGGAATCTGATTGATGGATTCTGGCCCTCAACACTAGAGCTGAGACTGAGACAGGATTCCCAACCTGAGGTCCATGATATTGGCTTCTTTTTAAGTATTCTTGATAATTGTATATCAATATAACTGGTTTCCTTTGTAATCTTAGCAATTTTATTTTATTAATTTAAAAACATTCTGAGGAGGAATTCGTAGGCCTTACCAGTAGGCCAAAAGGGGCGAAGACACAAAATATGTTAAGAACCCCTCGTTGGAGGGACAGAGACAACATGCAGATACCCAGTATGCAATACACAGCAGAAAGGGGTGAAGGTTGATTTTTAATGATAGTTCTCTCCATGGTACATAAGCATTTATTTTGTGATATGTGTGTATGTGTTACTATGAAGGCCCAAAGCCTCAGGAAGTATCGGTAGGGATATACAAAATGCCTTATTTCAGAAAATAATAATGAATCTTCCACTAGAAAAGAGTTTTCTTGCATTTCTAACTGGAATTTCTCACCCAGCAGAAACTAAATTCAACGTGTCCAAAGCAGACCTGAAGTGGGGCAGTGGATGCAGTACTGGCCCTGGGGAGGTCAAGAAGACCTGAGTTCTAATCCAGCCTCACACTAAATAGTTGTGTGACCCTGGGCAAGTCACTTAACCTCTGCCTTGGCTATTTCTTCAACTGTAAAATGGAAATGCTAATGATAGCACCTATCTCCCTGGGTGAGGATCAAATAAGATATTTGTAACATACTTAGCCCAGTGTCTGGCACACAGTAGGTGCTTAATAAATAATCATTCATTTCATTCCACCAAAACCTGCTCCTCCTCCTGACTTCATCACCCATCACTGGAATCACCACACGGTTTCATATACTTGAAATCTTGGAGTTACCTTTACTTCTTCTCCTTAATTTCCAGCGACCAGTTAGTCAAGCACCGTCAGTTTTATTTTCAGCATTCAGCCTTGAATCTGTCCATTTCTATATTACTACTCCCCTCAGGAGAGACCCTTATTAGCAGTTGCCAGAACTGCTACAGCTTTCCCAGGGTGTGTGTGGGGGGTGTGGGTGTGCGTGTATGCATGAGTATATGTGCGTGCATGCGTGTGTGTGTCTGGGGTGGGGTGTCATTCCTCAAAACTCCTATTGAAATTCCTCCAGGATTCCTCTGGTCTGGCTCCATCCTACCTTTCCAGTCTTCTTTTTCATAAAAGCTTTTCACTAGCCTAAGTGGATTACTCAGCACCCCTCCTCCCCAAATCCTGGCCTTTTCCTGTCTCTGCACTTCAGCTCACTGTTTCCTTCACTGGGCTTAGAATTCCTACACATCTCTTAAATCTCCCCTTCAGTGTCTCCTCCTCCAAATGGTCTTCTCCTATGCCACACCCTCACACCTCCAGTGGCAGTCTTATACCATAATTGCATTGTATAATTGCATAATTGCATTATATTACTGACAGGTCTCCTTTTCCACGTGAACATTTTATTAAAATAATCCACAAAACACTGCGAGCAAAGTATTGAGAGCATCCTAGGTGGTATAGAATAGAGCTAGTGTTGGACTTGAAGTCAGAAAGATCTGAGTTCAAATTCTCCCTCAGAAACTTTGTATGACCTGGGAAAGCCAATTAACCTTCTCTCAGACTCAGTTTCCTCATCTGCAAAACAAAGATACACAGCACCTACCTCATAGGGCTATTGTGAGGTTCAAATAAGAATAGATATAAAGGATGTTGAAAATTTCAAAGCGCTAAATAAATGCTCATGACCACCACTATCATTATCCTTGAGAAAGGTCTAAGGAGGTAGCAAAGGATGGCTAGGTAGTCCACTGCCTAGAGCATCCCACCTGGAGTCAAAAAAGACCTGAGTTCAAATCTGACTTCAGACTCTTACTAGCTGTGTGACCCTGGGCAAGTCACTTCACCCTGTTTGCCTCAGTTTCCTCTTCTATAAAATGAACTGGAGAAGGAAATGGCAAACCAATCCAGTCTCTTTGTCAATAAAACCCCAAATGGGGTCACCAAGAGTGAAATGAGACTGAAATGATTGAACAACAAAAAGTCTACAGCAGATCACTTCTTTAAGGTCACAGAAGTCACTGAAAAGAAGGTCTGTGGAAGATCTCCTGTCCTTGTTGCTTGTGGCTATTTAAGAAAAAAAAGCAATTGTGTCAGTAAAGCAGAGTGCCTCCTTACAGGCTAACTCCTCCAACGTGCATGTCAAACTCAAGCAGAATAGAAAGACAGATGAAGGCACTGTATTTAATGATTTATTTCCAGTGAGTAATAAGTCAGGGAGACATGTGCCTGACACTGTCATGGTTGGATGTCCCGCACTGAGTCCAAACAGAAGAGGCATCCCTAGGGATGGTATGGAATTATGAAAGAAACTTGGCATCAAGAATGCTTTTAGTAAAAAAAATATATATCTGCCTGAAAATGAGATGGGCTGGGCATGCGGAACACTGAAGGAAAAATGAAGGGTAGCCCACACACCCCACTGGTATCCATAGGATTTCTAGAGAGAACGGCCCCAAGCACCAATAATAGACCATCAGGATACATACATTCACCTAAGATAGGTCACTGACCAGACTGACACAGCCTGGGTTGGCTTCAGTGATTCAGAGATACATCTTTTGGCAAAATATCATATTGAAGAAGTCAGTGGATTAAAATTCCATAGAAGTTATTTTTGTGTGTCCAGCACATGTCCCCAAAAGCTTCACAGGGTAAATAGAGGCCATGTCTCATCTAAACTATTTCTTCTCTGTCAACATCTTACACAGTGCCTTATACACAAATACTCACTAAACTAAACTCCCTCTTTTGAGGGATATATTTAAGGAGATCCCTTCTATGTCTCAACAGCCCATAGTTTGTTGGTTAACTAGCATTTACTATGTGCCAGGGACTTTGCTAAACAGTAAGGACACAGAAAAAAGCAAAAAAAAATCAATTTCTACACTCAAAGAGATCACAGTCTAATGAGGAAGACTAAAAGGACTATGTGTACAAACAAGATAGAGACAAGATAAATTGGGAATTGTCTCAGAGGGAAGTCACTAAGATTAATGAGGACTGGGAAAGGCTTGTTCTAGAAGGTGGGATTTTAGCTGAGACTTGAACGAAGCCAGGGATGCCCTTAGATCAGTTGAGCAGGGGGAGAATTTCTGGGATGGGGGGCAACCAGTGAAAAAATGCCAAGAGCTGGGAGATGGAGTGCCTTGTTTGAGAAAGAGCTAGAAGGTCAGTGTCACTGGATTATAATGAGCTCAGAGGGATGTCAAGTATAAGAAAACTGGAAAACCTATCCTCGATAAAAGGGCCAGGTGAACAAGGCCTTGGTCCAAATCCTTCAATTTACAGATGAAGAAACTAAAGTGCAGAGACCATAAGTGAGGTACCTAGGACCTAGATTTCCAATCCAGCCTTCTTTCTCCCATACCATGTTGGTGGCAGGCCACCATACCACCATAATATGTTGGCGGCAAGCAACCATATCACCATAACATGTTGGCAGCAGGCGACCATATCACTATAATATGTTGGCGGCAGGCAGCCATACCACCATAATATATTGGCGGCAGGCGACCATACCACCATAATATGTTGGCAGCAGCCGACCATACCACCATAATATGTTGGTGGCCTGTGACCATACCACCAAACCACGTTTGTACACCAACTTACAACACAAACTTGCAGCACATATATTCTTAAAATGAATCGTTTTCTTCACAACTTTTTATTTTATTAAAGGTAAAAATTCCTAAGATATCATTGTAGCAGTGAACAAAACTGAACTGACAATCTGACCAAGCTTCCAGGTTACAATTCCTTCAGGTCTGGTTTTCCTAGCCCTGAAGGTTTGCAATCAGCTTATCCAGGAACAATCAAGCCCTGGGAAAGAATTGGTTTCTGCCACCCAAATTTACACCATATTGATTTGTATCAGAAAGTTAATTGAATAATTTACAGTGGGAATCTCTCTTTCCCAGGAGGGACCCCCACTAGGAGAAACCCAAGAGAAGGCCTTAATGTTGGCTGAGTTGAATTGATCGGTATGTGGCATTGGCATTATCCAATAAAATCACAGAGCTGAAAGCACTTAACTCTACAAACTGAAGCAGTTATTGCTTGGCAAACAAGAGGAATGAGAATGAGGAAGGACAGGCATGGCTAAACCTCCCCAGTGCTGGTCTAGGTCCCCCCCCCCCCGCCCCGGCAGAAGACAGTCTGAGATCTTTACCCACACTCTTTCTCTTCAATGCCCTCAGCGTCTCAAACAATTCTTACATCCAAGGCTTCTTTCAGTCTCTCTTAATTATTTCAGGGAGAACACCAAGGGATAAATACTACTCCGAGCTCTTACAGCTTCAGTTCTTCTTGGAGGAAGATGAGGTTTCCTTTTACTATCATCCTCACTATGGATCTTCTATTGGAGGAAAGCGTTCATTCTCCCATACTAGCACCACTGGGAAAGGAGAGCACCATAGCAGAATTGAATTACAGCCAAACTGCCGAATGCAAAGAAAATGGGAAGCTTCTGGGGTGAGTGGGCTGTGTAGTCAATATCTTAAAATTTAAAGAATAGAGCCCAGCTCCCAGGAAACAGACAGCAACTAGGAATATAGAAACTCATAACAGCTCATCCAGGATTCGAACGAATGAAACCGTTACTGCTGGCCTGCTCAAATAACAATTCTTTCTGAAAGTGCCATCACAATATCACAATTGCGGTATATGGTACTCCTACCATCTCCGGGCAGTAGAGCACTTGGTCCCCATGACGGGGTACGTGTGCTTAGGCCCCAGCCCTAGGATCACATCTCTCCCTAACTCAAAAACCTTATCTCTGGCAATAACTCATGAGTGGGCCCAGTGAGGCAAACTATCTCTTCCTGTTACAAGAACAAGCTGACCTCTGTAGAATTTCCCTTGTATAAATAGGACTATCTTGTACCATTAGAACTATCATGTGCTGATTACTGATTCCCATAGTTAACATATACAATCCAGAGGTCAAGCTATAGACGTCAACTCCCAGGGCTAGCTTGTTACAGATGTAGATGTACAGATGTACAGACCCCTTAGAAGTTCCTCTCTCTCCAGGCCATGCCAGTAGTGAATGACACCTATGCCCAAGGTACAAAAACCGTTTGCTCCTTCCTACCTCCCCCCTATCCAATTAGGGTACTTGCCATACAACTCACTGTACCTTTCCTATATAAGCTTTAGCATCACTCCTGTTAGGTTGTGAGTTCCCTAAAGGAGCTCTGCCCACCTTTATTAACATTAAACTTTTTGCCACTTGACTAGAAGATCGCTTGAGTCCACAAATTCTTTCCAGACAACTCTGCCCTGAACTTTGGTATTTTGGGGTCCCCGTAATCCTAAACTGCATCACAAAGACCCTGCATGAACTCCCCAATGCTGAATTGCCACAACTCTTGCAACCTTACTGCCCTTGGCATCTGGTACCAAAAACAAGCACCAGCCAGCAGAGGACTCAGCCCAAATCTTGACAATGAAACCTGGTCAAAGAGAAGTATAATATTTCTGGGCTCCAATGGTTACCAGATGGCTCCTCTGTACTGTTTCTTCCCCTCCAACTTTGCCCCATTGAAAGCCAGGCAAATCTAGGAAGCCAGGATCCACTCCCTAAATTTCTTTAAGAGAGAGATGCTATCAAACAAAACGGTATACTTCTGACTTATCTGGGAAAATAATCCCAATCATTCCAGTAGCACCACACCTACACTTCAGACTTTTCATTCTTAACATATACTCTAAAGCCACAGAGATAGTCCCATAATATGACTGGGTGGAGGGCAGGGCCAGGTCTGTATACCATCGGTGCTTAATATGTTTAACTGAAATACATTGTCAGTTCTTCCAAATAAACTCTCATTTCATATCTTTCAGGCCCCATGAATTTGTCTTTTAGGCAAAGAGCTCTTGCACAGCATCTTTCATGGATTTCTTCTTTTTTATTTTTTTAAGTACACTGCTTACCAATTTTCTGTGATTTAAACCTTATTTAAAGGAATTGCAAGAAAACATTTCAATTAACAAAAAAAATTCATTCTGTTTTATAAACAGACTTCTGGAGCTCTGATAACACCATAAAGTTTTTCAAGTTTATGGTCCACATGGACCTCAGTCTGCTCATTTGCAGATGGCCTGATTGATTGGCTCTACCCAGCCCTTTTTAAGGGCCTTCAGTCTATCTGCAAAAGAGCCAAGTTGAATTCAGCATATGGTCCATAAGTATTGAATTAAATATGCTTAGGATTCTGTTACTCTAAATTTCTGGGAATTTGGCTAAATCACTCTTAATCTAAGGATGGAAATCAGGGAAATTAAAATGGTAGGTGTCTTTCATCCTTCCATCTCTTTGTCTGTCTCTCTCCCTCTCTCTCTTTCTGAAAAGTTACAGAATACTCACAGGGACTCGGTTTGTATCAAATACTGTGGTTAAGATTGCTTCATGCAAAGTGGTTTTCTTGCTCCCATCATTGTGGTTAATTTTCAATATGTGTTCTGAAACTAGTTCCTGAGATGATGGTAGGCATTACTTGAAGTGGAAGACAGACTAAAAATAATAGCTACTGTTATTTATTCAAGGTGTCCCAAAGGTTTTAAGGCAGCTTTATTTAATAGCTTAAAACAGCACTTTGGCATACCTTGCATGGGACTCCATAGTTCCAAAGCATTTATGTCTGTCACCTCATTTAATACTCACAATAATCTCATGAAAGAGGTGATGATGTTATTCCTATTTGTTTAAAACAAAGATATTATCATTTGAGGACACATAAGTGGTGCAGTAGATAGGGCTTTGGGTTTGGAGCCGGGAAGACTCATCTTCATGAGTTCAGCTCATGATAATGTATGACCATGGGTAAACCACTTAATCTTGTTTGCCTCAGTTTCCTCATCTGTAAAATGAGTTGGAGAAGGAAATGGCAAACCATTTCAGTATTTTTCCCAAGAAAACCCCAAAATGGGGTCATGGAGAATTGGACATGACTAAACAACAAATTATTTTTTGCATTTGATAGGTAAGAAAACTTGATCCTCAGAAAGTTTAAGGGACTTGCCTTTAAGGATCTCATACACTCAGCTAAAGGGCTCAGACACAAAGGTTTAGTCTCCACATCTAGTCCTCCTTCCACAATACCTATCTCCCCCAATAAAGGCCTAATTCATTTCAAACCAAAAGGATGATGATGATTTTATTACTACTAATAGACGTAATATTAAAGTATTGTATCAAGTTGACTTATTAAAATTTTCTATGATGATAAATTTTTTTAAGAAGGCTAGAGTGTAGGAGGAAAGGCTATTTATTAGTTATAGTGCTAAGTCACCCAGATGCCTTGTGTGATCAGGAGCCACTGCTATCTCTGTGAACACACAAAGGTTCACACTGAAGCATATTTATAGCATTAATTGCCTTTTTACCTTTACCTTCAAGGGAATAATGCAAAAAATAAGATGGCATTTGTTAATGGATTCTCAAATGACCCCTCTCTATACTCCCTTGTCTAGGTAAATGTAGCTGAATTAGGAAAACTGCATACCTCCATTTCAAACCCATTAATTTGCTATTTCTTATGTGGTTCTCTGTGATAGCAAAAATATATTCTGTCAGGCAACAGAGGAGGAAGACTGTTCTTCCTCCAAAGTTTCCGTTCCTTTTCTTTCCTCTTTGTGTGCCAAAATTATTCTGCCATCTTGATGGGAACTTTCCAGATAAAACCTTTTTGATTGTCAATGAGGCAGCCTCTCCCTTTGTGAGGCCCATCCTCTTCACCTCCCACCTCCTTTTAAGCTCTTTTTCTCTTCATCACAGGTGCAGACTTTGCCAAGAGGGAAAGAAATAGCTTGGTTGAACTATTTGGAAATTCTTGCCAGTGTGGGTAGACACAGTCTCAAGGGCTCCTCTTCATAGTTACTAAGAGTCATTGTTGAAATTAAAATTATAACCTACCTGGCTTAGAGTTGGCTGTTATAACATTTCAATGGTGAACTTAAAATGATAGCTAATTTGTATTATTAATAAAAAAGTTTTTAATTGAATATACTACTTTGGTGCATATTAAGTCTCTAGGTTTTAAGTCTTCCCCAGTCAACCCAGAATACTAGTTAGGCTAATGATTAACTGTTACAAGATTCAAGGGAGCCAGCACAGAGAGAAATCATTAAAGGCTGACAAGGAAAATTCCTTGGAATTTTTTTTTAAGAATCAGTCACCATTTTGATTGCTATTTTAAAAAGACACCAATGAGCCTCATTAACACCTGTACAGAAAATATGTTCTCATTCAAATGGCAAAGTACTTTTTTTGGATACTTCAGCAAGTCTTAAAAAAAACCAAAAACACCAAACTAACCAAGAATCTGAGGTGGTGGATTTGAGATGCTGTGAAAAACAATTCAGATTGAACATTCCTACAGCCTGACTGTACAAAGGCAAGTGGCTCCCCCAGCCACCACTCCCACCAGGGAAAAAAAAATCATGGCCCTGGGTACAGGACCACTCAAACCAGCATGAACTTTCTTAGCACAATTTAGTGCTTTGGAAATTCTGAGATATGAGGTAAATAGGGGCCAATGTTTGCATATTCGTCTTTAAATGTTTTTAGACACACTTTCCTTAAAGCCTCACTGAGTCAGTGAACGTTCTTTTCTGGCAGTAATCCAAACAGGCTAGGAAATGTGTGCAGTGAGCTGTTTAGTTTTTCTGTAGTTACTAAGACAACAAGCAGAGTAAAAAACCCACTTGTACATGCCCAGAACATTTTATTGCCCATATCTCCTTTGAGAAACCTAAAACTATTCTGAAGACCATTAAAAATTAAGAGACAGTGTGTGAGAGACAGACAATAAGAGAGACAGACAGGACAGAGAGACAGATCTTTGCAAAAAAAAAGATTTTTAATTAATCAAAATTATATGGTATGGCAGGAGCAGGGGAAATTTTTTTTATTTAGGTTAGTGGAGAGCTTTTCCATCTTCTCCTTATGCCTTATGCTAAGTTAAAGCCTTTCCATCTTCTCCTTATGCTAATTTAAAGCACAAAATTTTTAGCACCAGAATTCACAGAAGCATCAAACTTACTGTTTACAGAAGTTGACAAAGGCAGAGAAGTCACGAGATCCCAAGTGGAGGCTTTTTTGCAATCAGTGCACCAAGGTTTGGCAGGAAATTCAGAGGAGAATGAAGTGGGTCTGGAGAATTATGGCTCTAAAAAGAAGACAAATATTACTTATCAATGATAGGTTTTCTTTCCTCTCGGACCTTTTCCCTTTCCACCAAAAAAGTAGTGAAACCTCCAGAACTACCCCAGTGAATGGGCCAAGGGGAAAATAACAGAATTTTAAGGAGTGCTGTAACTCTATATCAATGGAATAAAATTGTTCATGAAGCCATGTTCTCAGATCTATAAAATGTTACACTGATAAGGGGATCAAAATTAGGTTTGATGTGTGTTTAAGTATATGTCATCTTGACACAAAATGAATGGCAGATAAGTTTTCAAATGCACATAACTGAATGAATTTTGTACGTGGGATCAGGGGAGCATACTGAGTAAGAACAGACCTCCAGTTAATAGAACCATAAGAACAAAACAATCTGATATTTTAAAACAAAGCAACCATTCAAGGATAAAGCAATGATATTTCCAAAATGAATTGCCAACTCTCTCACATAACATTTGTTATCTACATAGCAAATTTAATTGACATATAGTAATAATTCTAGGTGTGCTGGGCCTGGAGTCGGGAAGACCCATCTTCCTGAGTTCAAATCTGGCCTCAGACACTTACTAGCTGTGTGATCTCTTGCAAGTCACTTAGCCCTGTTTATCTCGCTTTCCTCATCTGTAAAATGAACCACTCCAGTATCTCTGCCAAGAAAACCCCAAATGGGGTCATAAAGAGTTGGACACAACTGAAAAATGAATGAACAACAAAAATATATACATATTATATAACACACACACATATACACATATATACCAAGTTTGTAAAGACATATATATGTATACACACACGCATATACACACACACACACACACACACATACACACATATCAATTGTTTAGGTCATGATGCTAATGGGACCAGTTATAATTTTCATTCTGTTCATCAGCCACTCAGTATACTCACTATTACCATGGCAACTATCATTAATATATATATACATATTTATATGTATATGTGTATATATATGTCTTTGTTTACAAGGCAAAATGGATGAGGAAGCACAGCTATTGAAATATAAATCCACCACTAGAGACGCTATTCAGAGGGTATATGCTACCACAGCATCATTTTTGTAGACGACGCAACAAAAGTCATCAGGGAATTAGATCAGAAAACATTGTTTGTGGGTTTCCTTTTTTTTTTTAAAGGTACAGTTGGTTATCTTGAAGTTAAGTAACTTGTAAACTTGTTGAACATGCAGCTCTGATTGTCAGGAGATGGTTAAATAGATGTTCCATAGAAATAGTATATAACTTGATTCTTGGGATAGACAGAAACTTTCCCCCAAAGCATCTGTTTTTAAGTTTGATAGACTTGAGATCTCATTTGGCAAAAAGGAACTACACACATCTCAAGGGATTCAGGAAATTGGAAGTACATCCCTATTAGATGGATGGATGAATTCAGAAGCTACCCAAAGGTTTCATGCCTGGAAAAGCGCCAAAGTACAAAATAGCTCGTGGTTAGGGATATATTTTACCTGGAAGGTGGACAAAAGATAATTTCTTAAGAGATTAGTTATTAGAAAGCAAAGTTTTATTTTTTTAACATTATATATGCCTTTCATAATGTGACCTCAACCTACCTTTCTAGCCTTATAATACATTTCCCCATTGCTCCCCTTCCCTCACTCTATGGTCTAACCAAACTCAAAGTCTTGTTGTTTCTCACACATATCACTGAATTTTCTACCTCTGTGTTAACTTTGTACTAATCATTTCCCATGCCTTAAATATACTTCTTCCTCACCTCTGCCTATGCAATGAATAAGTCCAGTGAATGGTGCATTGGACTAAGAATTAGTTAGACCTGGGGCTGAATCCTGCCTTGGGTCCTTATGAGCTATGGCTCTGAATCACTAATTTCTCTAGGTCTCAGTTTCCTCATCTGTGAAGTGAGGGGGCCCTGCTGATCTCTAAAGTTCCTTCCCAGCTCTGAATCTAGGATGCTACGATCTTCCAGACTTCAAGCCTCGGCTCAAGCAGCATCTCTGTAGAAGTCTTTGACCATCTCTCTCCTTTCCTCCAGCTACTAGTGTCTTCCTTTTCCCAAACTATCTTGTATTAACTCTGTTGTTGTTCAGTCATGTCTGATTCTTCATGACCCCACTTGGGGTTTTCTTGGCAAAGATATGGAGTGGTCTGCCATTTCTTTCTCCAACTCATTTTATAGATGAGGAAACTGAGGCAAACTGGATTAAGGGACTTGGCCAGGGTCATACAGCTAGGAAAGGTCTGAGGCCTGATTTGAATTCAAGTCTTCCTGATTCCAGCCCCAGTGCCCTATCCAATGAGCCATCGAGCTGGGCTCCTACTAATTCTGTGTCTACTTATAAAAGCGCATGCTGTCTCTCCCAATGGAATATAAACTCCTGATGGATGAGAGATGGTTTCATTATCATATTTGTATCCCTGACAGCAACTGGCACATAGTAAGCACTTAATAAATGCTTGCTGATTAGTTTCGCTGTGCAAGTAGGACACAGTCATTTCAACAATTTTAACAGACAGTTACTAAGGAAAGAATCTAGCAGGTACTGGGGCTGTTGAGAAGCCATTCCAAATACAGAGTACACCATATACAGGGGAACAAAGATTGGAAGTCCTAGGTCTGTCTGTACAAGGTTGACTGGAACAAAGCATGCAGTGGAGGGAAGCATTATAAGGCTGGAAAGGTAAAGGGGCAAGAAGGTGAGGTGGTATTTCTATGCCTTACAGAGGATCTTTAAAATTCCTTGGCAGGTAATGAATTGATGATTATTGAAGAGTTCTGAACAGAGTGGTGACATGAGCAACACTCTAAGGAAAGAGATTCTGGCAGTAATATAGAAGAGGGAAAACAGAGTAAAGGTGACTTCAGTACACAAATTCAAATTTATTTTCTCTCTATGTATACCCCTATTGAGAGAGAAAAAACAAAACTTGAGAAATAAATTCCTACATTGGCTATATCATATACACCCACTCACCCACACAATACATATGTAAACACACATACATTATATAACACATATGTGCATATATATTTAAACATATATATATAAATATGTAGATATATGCACACATATATACATCCATATACATATACACACATCCTGAGTCATCACCTTTCTATCAGGAGAACAGCATTCTATTAGGAGGTAGGTAACATATTTCATCACAGATGTCCTGAAATTTTGTTTTGTATTTCATTGATTAGAGTTCTTCAGTCTTTTAAAGCTGTTTATTTTAACAGCATTGTGGCAAATATATAAACTGTTCTTGTGGTTCTTTTCATTTCAATGCATCTGTTGATATAAATCTTCAGGTTTCTCTGAAATCATCCCCTTCATCATTTCTTACAGCACAACAGCATTCCATTACATTCATATAACATAATTTATTCAGCCATTCCCCAACTGACGGGCATCCCCTCCCTCCAGTTTCCAGTTCTTCACCACTACAAAAAGAGGCTTTAAATATTTTTGCCTGTTATCGGTCATTTTCCTCTTTCTTTGATCAACCTTAGTAGTGATATTCCATAAACAATTTAATAGCCTTTTGAACATAGTTCCAAATTACTTTCCATAATGGTTGGACTAATTCATACTTCTACCATATTAGTGTACCTGGTTTCCCTGATCTCCTCTATCATCTGCCATTTTCCTTTGTGGTCAGCTTACCAAATCTGATGGGTTTGAGGTGATATTTCAGAGTTGCTTTAACTTGTATTTTTCTAATTATTAATGATTTAGAACATTTTCTTATATGGTTATTGATAGCTTGGATTTCTTCCTCTGAAAACTGCCTACTCATATTCTTGGAACATTTATACAACTGGAGAATATTCTTGTACATTTGACTCAGTTCTCTCATATATTTTAGAAATGAAACCTTTATCAGAGAAACTTGTGGTATTTCTTCTCAGCTTCTTGCTTTTTCTCAAATTTTAGCTTTATTGGTTTTATGTGTGCAAAACTTTTTTAATTTTACACAGTCAAGTTTATCTTTTTATCTTCTGTGAACCTGTCTTTTATTTGGTCATGAACTCTTGCATCAAAATAAAAATTATGCAATCGTAGAATTAGAGTTGGGAAAGATGTTATAGAACCTCTGGCTTCCAATCTTATCCAAATAATGAGTCCTGCCTACAACAACATGAACAAGTAGTCATCCAGCTTCCACTAGATAACCTTTGATGACAGGAAACTTCCTATTTTCCAAAGAGATATATTCCATTTTTAGACTGTTCTAATTGTTAGGATGTTTGATAGACAGCACCTACACAGAAAAGCGGATAGAGTACAGGGCCTGGAGTCAGGAAAACTCATCTTCCAGAGTTCAAATCTGGCCTCAGTCACTACTAGCTGTGTGACCCTGGGCAAGTCACTTAACCCTGTTTGCCTCAGTTTCCTCACCTGTAAAATGAGCTGGAGAAGGAATTGGCAAACTACTATAGTATCTTTTCCAAGACAACCTCAAAAGGGGTCACGAAGAGTTGGACATGACTGAAATAACTGAACAACTAACTCTGTGTGTGTGTGTGTGTGTGTGTGTTTGTGTGTGTGTATGTAGACACTCTTCTTTACACCAAACAGCTCAGGGAATTTAGAGCTGGAAGGAAGTTTAGAGTATATTGTCCAGAGGTTTGGAGCTTTGGGTCCACAGACACCCAAAGGGTTTGAGAATTTGTATGAGGAAAAAAGTTACATCTTGATTTCACTATAATTGGCTTTCTTTTTAATCCTATGTATTTTATTTTATGCATTTACAAACAACCTTCTGAGAAGGAGTCCATGGGCTTCATCAGATTACCAAAAGGGTCATGGACACACAAAAAATTAAGAACTACTGGTCTAGACTAATCCTTCTCATTTTATTGACAAGGAAAACTGAGGCCCACAGAGTTTTAACAATTTTTTCAAAGTCACATTAAATAGTTAAGAGTACAAAGTCAAGGATGGAACTCAAGCCGTCACTCACAACTCCAAATGCAGGGCTCTTTCTACTCCCAAGCCTTTGGCTTGCCCCCAATGCTTGTAATCTTTGATTAGATTTTTTTTTCCCTTCATTTGCTATGAACTACTCAAATTTTTCGTACTTCCTCATGCATATAAGGAAATATTACTACTACAATTTCCCTTATCTGACAGAATACTGTGAATGCTAATTTCTGGTTCTCTTTAGGAATTTTTTTTCTTCTTCAATGGTGAAGAGGAAGAAGTAGGAGCTGTGCATGCCGAAAAGCATTCTTGTCATACCAACTCTTCTAGCCAGTCACAGAAGTAAGCCAGACAAATAGACAGACCTCAAAGCATTAATGTTTCTTCATGGTGATCTGCTGGTCTATACTAGTCCTTCCAGGTGCCAAAAAGGTCAGCATTTGGTACCATTAAAACAAATGCACATTTTCTCTACAATTATTAACTTTCTCTGTTCAAACAAGAAATACGGGATCCTACTTTTAAAAACAGAAACGAAAGGGGCAATGTGGGGCAGACAGTCTAAAGGCAAGAAAAGAAGGTCCAGAAGCATCTCCCAGTATTCCCTTTGGCAACAGAGTGTAGTATTCGTTTAACTGCAAAGTATCAGAATTTGTGAATTGTGAATTTATTGTAAATTATGAAATTATTAGAGCTTGTGAATGATAACTGGACACAACGAAGACTAAAAGGATTAGGTTTTCCTTCCCTACATTTGTCAGAGCTTAAGGTAGTTCTTGGCGGGCAGGGTTGAATGGGGTTAGAGAGGAAGCTTCAGAAAGAGAAGGTGTCCTCATCACCTTGAGTCACAGGCTAGAATGAGTTGCCAAGGAGAAAAATGAATGAGATCCCCTCTTGGAGATTCTCACCAGATTCAGTCACGTGAAAAGGGATCCTTGGAAATATATTCTGCGGGAGCTCATGTTCATGGCTGTGGGCTAAGATAGCACTGCAAGTCTGGGACCCTCTTCAGATTCAGCAACCTTGCTTCCCCTATTAATTTAGCCTTCTACCTATTTGGGCTTCAGTTCCCTCACTTACAAAAGGAGGGAGTTGGAAGAGATTTTTCTCTGGGGTCCTTTTCATCTCTAACATTATATGATTCTGCATGAAGTCAGAGCATCCAGACTTGAACTAGAATTTAGCCAGGGCCTATGAAAAATGACCAAGAGTGAGTTTTTAGTCATAAAATTAATACTTGTTTTAAGTATTATCATCACCAAAGAGACTCAGAAGTGGAAAAAAAAGGTCAGATAATTTAGACATCAGCTTACAACTCCTCTGGGTACATCTGTAAAGGTTCCCCAATTAATGCCATCAGTGACAGGTAAGATGGATTGAGTGAAAATAAATAGTCTTCAAACTCTCCCACTCCAATTCTAACAGAGTGAGAAGTCTGTGAATATCTACTAGTACAACCTAATATGGTTTTAGTTTTAAAAGACATTATTTTTCTCTTCTCTTTCATTCTGTATTTGAGATCAGGTGGAATACAGAACAGTATATTTGGCATGCTATTATTTTCAAGGGTTTTCATTACACTCCACTCCTTTTGAGCGAGTGAACTTTTAAGAATACATTTTGATAAATTTTTTTAGAATGTTAAAAATAAATGTTTTGCATGACTTCACATGTATATTTGTTATCATATTACTTTCCTTCTCACTGGGTGGTGGAGGAGTAGGAGGGAGGCAAAGAATTTGGAACTCAATTTTTTTAAATGTACGATGAGAATGTGTCTCAAAACAGGAAGTTCTCAGAAAGTGGTAATGCCCCGCCTAGGTTCCTCATTGCTTCTTGTCAATCAGTCAGTCGACAAGTATTTACGAGGCTCTTAATCCATGTCAGACACTGTGCCAAGTGCTGGGGATACAGAGAAAAGCAAAAACATGGTTTCTGCTCTCAAGAAGCTTACATTCTATGGGGAACAAAACATACAAATGACAATGTACTATATGATGTGTACCATGTAAATGGAGCTAATCTCAGACGGAAAGTACCAGCAATTGCAGCAGGTGGATGGCTGAAGCAGGGGAAAGAATGGGAAAGGCTTCTTTCAGAAGGTAGGATTTAAGCTGTGTCTTGAAAGAAGTCAGAGGAGCCAGGAAGCAGGCAGTGGTGGGGAGGAAAAGCATTCTGGGCATGGGGGCAAGGCAATGAAGATACATAGTTATGAGATGGATTGCCTCCTGTAAGGAAGCCATTGTGACTAGCTTGTAGAAAAGGGTCAATTATAAAAAAAAATTAGAAACGTAGGGAAGGGCTAGTTTGTGAAGAGCTTTAAAAACCAAATAGAGGATTTTATATTTGATCCTTGAGATAACAGGGAGCCATCGGAGTTACTGAGTAATGGGAGGACACGGCTGTCTTGACACTTTGGCAGCCAAGTGGAGGATGAACTGACATGGGGAGAGACTTTGAAGTACAGGCATTAATCAGAAGGTTATTGCAACAGTCCAGGAATCACATAATGAAGGTCTGCCCTAGGGTGGTGGCAGTGTTAGAGAAGGGAAGGGGGTTTGTATAAAGGATGCTGGGAAGATGAAAAACAAGACTTGGCAATAGACTGGCTATGTGGGGTGAGTGCGAGTGAAGGGACCAGGATGACAATGAGGTTTAAGCGGGGTTGCTGGGAGGAAAGTGGTACTGTGGCCAGTAAAAGGGAAACTGAGAAGGGGTTAAGAAGAAAGACAATGAATTCTGTTTTGAATGTTCTGAGTCTGAGCTGTCTATGGGACATCCAATTGGAGATGTCCAACAGGAGATGCCTGGGATGGGAGGTCAGGATAGAGGTAAGGGCTTGCTTGTCTTAACTTTCTGCTGTCACCACATGAATGTGAAAATACAGGAAGACACTGAGCCTATGCCTCCCTTGCAATATTGATTAGCACAATGTCTGAAGAGTAGTAGGCTAAATAAATGCTTTCTGCCAGGTCAGTTCAATTGCACAAACTCCTCTTTACTATAACATAAAGGAGTCTGAAAGTATGAATTCTTCAGAACTTCAATGGATTTCTGATTTCACAAAGATGGGTAGGCATTCCCTCTACTGAGGCAGATGCTATACCCTCTGTTGTTGTCCAGGCCTTTCAGCCTTGTCTGACTCTTCGTGATACCACTTGGGGTTTTCTTGGCAAAGATACTGGAGTGTGTGCCATTTCCTCGTCCAACTCATTTTACAGCTGAGGAAACTGAGGCAAACAGGGTTAAGTGACTTGCCCAGGGTCACATTGCTGAGGCCATATTTGAACTTAGGAAGACAGGTCTTCCTGACTCCAGGCTGAGCCCTCTATTCAGCTGCCCAGGCAAATCATATGTCTCACATTATTATTCAGTGTGTAGAAACATCTTTGGAGGGGGGAAGGCAGGGCAGTTGGGGTTAAGTGACTTGCCCAAGGTCACACAGCTAGTAAGTGTGTCAAATGTTTGAGGCCAGATTTGAACTCAGGTTCTCCTGACTCCAGGGCTGTTCCTCTACTCACTGCACCATCTAGCTGCTGTGCTCTCCTCGCTCCATGTGTAGATTTAAAGCATCAGAGTACGCCTTCCAAGGAATCTCTATTATCATTTCCCTTTCCAGTCTTCAGACCCTGTCTAGGCACCAGCTTCCTACCTGGGTCCTTGACCATTCCAGCTCCCATTCTAAGGCCTGTGCTGCAATCTCTCTCTTTCAGGGCCCCTCCTGGTCCCCGAAGAAGCTAGGTCTTTTCTTGATGAAGAAAACCAGAAAGAGAACAAAAGAGGGGGGCCTCAACACAGAGTACTCCAGCGGGTTCAGATCTCAAGACAACCAGTACAAAATATGAACTGAGAGGAACAGAACCAAATACAAATGTATGAGTGGGACAGATTACCAGAAACATTAGGAAAAAAGCCAGAACTAAGGAGCTAAGACTTGAAAAAAAATTCTAAGGAGAATTGAAAGGCAGAAGTTTTGGCAAATTTGAAGTCGAAAGACTTAAATATAGCTAGTATTTACATAATTGCAAAGTGCTTTACATATATTATTTCATTTGATTTTTAAAGAAGGCAATATATTGCCCAATAATTATTATCCCCAGCTAGGAGATAGGCAGCTAGATGATTCAGTGGATAAAGGGCTGGGCCTGGAGTCAGGAAGACCTGAGTTCAAATCTGGCCTCAGACACTTACTAGCTGTGTGACTTAGGAAGTCACTTAATGTCTGGTTACCTTAATCCACTGGAAACAAAATGGCAAACCACTCCAGTGTCTTTGCCAAGAAAATCCCACAGACAGTACGGTCCAGGGGCCCATGAAGATACAACTGAACAACAACCACCATTTTTAAATGGGCTAACAGAGGCTCTCTCCAGAGAAGCACTATTAATAAGCGTTGGAAGTGAGACTCACCCCCAGCTTTCCCTCCAAGTTCAGTGGTCTTTCCACGAGACCACACTGCTCCTCCTCTCTAACAGAACAGATTTAGAACAAAGTGAGTAGAACCAGGGCAACAGCAATTTATAAGCAAGACTTAACTCTGAGCAATGCAATGACCAACCATGAAACCCACCTAAGGAAAAGGTGACGGACTCAAGACACAGAACGCCGCCTCCAATTTTGTACATGGCTAATACCGGATTTTGTTTTGACTGTACATATTTATTACAAGGGGTTTGTTTTTCTTTTCATTTTTCCCCCCAGTGTCAGTCAATAAACATTTATTAAGCACCTACTATATGCCAGGAACTGCGCAGGATACAAAAAAGGCAAAAAATAGTCTCTGCCCCAGTAGGATGTGGAGTTCTAGGGGACAGAGGCAGGAAAGAAAATAAACGTTTGAAAATCTAAAACAAAATTTTTAATCTAATTCTTTGATAAAACTGAACCAAAAAAGAATGTTCAAATATATCAATATAATATCTTAAATATATATTATATATCAAATATATCAATATAATATATTAAATATATATTATATATTAAATATATCGATATATTAAATATATTATATATCAAATATATCAATATAATATATTAAGTATATATTATATATTAAATATATCAATATAATCAAATATATCAAATAATATATATTAGTAAAAAATAATATATTAAGTGTTTCAAGAAGACAAAGATAAATAGGCATTAATTACACAAATTCCTAAATCCTTCATGTTTTCACTTGATTTCTCCCATTCATCAACCAGTTGATACTTCATTTCTAACTCCCTCTTTGAACACTGAGGCTTCAAGCCTCACCACCAGTCTCATCAAGAATTATCATCAGCTTCCTCTTTTCTCAATTCTCTTCAGGAGGAAAAAGAAAGACAAATATAATTGTCAGTTTACAAATTAAGAAACTAAGGATCACAGGGGTAAAGCAGTTTGCCCAAAGCCCTCCAGGGAGTAACAGAACTGAGATTGGAAACTAGGGTCTCCAGACGACACCCTGACTCTCTCAGATACAAAACTGTATCAAAGGTTTAGCTTCATGACACTTTTGTGGTTCAGTCATTTTTCAGTCATTTCCAACTCATTTCAGTTATGTCTGAAATGACCCCAGAAATGACCCTTCATGACCCCAGACTGGAGTGGTTGACCATTTTTTTTGCTTATTTTACAGACAAGGAAACTGAGGCAAGCAGCGTTAAGTGACTTGCACCAAGGTCATATTTGAACTCAGAAGATGAGTCTTTCTGACTATACAGGCCCTGTCTCCATTCTATCCATTGCACAACCTCAAGACATTTTAGCCCTGGACAACAGGACAGGCAGCAGGAGTCCAGGCTGTATCGTCATTTGCATTCAGAACATTGCCCTAGGATGAGAAGACGCTTGACAAGAATGAACAGAGTGAGGGCAGCGAAAGGTGGAAATCTTGGGTCACCTGACAGTGTTTGTCCTGGTTCTTTAACCCTGGAGTCATTACACAGAACAAGCATGGCTGTTCATCACAGGATAATCCAGGGTCATGACACACCCGCAACATGTACCAGAACTGAAGGAATAAATAGTGATGAAAGCTACTCAAACCTAGCCAAGGGCAGGACTTAGATAAATTCTTCTAGCTGAGTTGACTCCCAATTTCCTGTCCCTCTAGAAGGCTGCCCAGTGGTGAGCAATGGGCACCCACACATTATCAAGCAATTAGGTGATGGAACAGACAAAACTGGAGTCAGGAAGACCTGGGCTCAAATCTGGCCTCAAACACTAGTAGCTGTGAGGCCCTGGGAAAGTTACTTAACCTCTGGCCTCCTTAATTTCTTCATCTCTAAAGTGGGAATCATAGTAAAGCACCTACTTCCCAGGGTGGCTGTAAGGATCAAATGAGATATTTGTAAAGTGCTTTGCAAACTTTAAAAGCTATATAAATGCTAAGTATTATTATTAATTATTAAGTTTTAAAAAAAATCCTTGAGTCGTTGATGGAGTTGTAAACTGATCCAACCATTCTGGAGAGCAATTTGGAACCATGCCCAAAAGGCTATAAAAATGTGCATACCCTTTGATCCAGCAATATCACTTCTAGGGCTATATCCCAAAAAGATCATAAAAACGAGAAAAAGACCCACATGTACAAAAATATTTATAACTGCTCTTTTTGTGGTGGCCAAGAATTGGAAATTGAGGGGATGCCCATCAACTGGGGAATAGCTGAACAAGTTGTGGTATATGAATGTAATGGAATACTATTGTGCTATAAGAAATGATGAGCAGGTGAACTTCAGGAAAATCTGGAAAAATTTACATGAACCGACTCTGAGTGAAGTGAGCAGAACCAGGAGAACACTGTACAGAGTAACCGCCACAGTGTGCGAGGACTGACCTTGATAGACTTATATCTTCTCAGCAATGCAAGGATCTAAGACAGCTCCAAAAGGCTCATGATGGAAAATGCTATCCACATTCTGGGAAAGAACTATGGAGTCTGAATGCAGATGGAAGGATACTATTTGCTCCTTTTCTTTTGTTGTTTTGTTTTGTTTCTTCTTTCTTCTCATGGTTCCCCCCATTCATTCTAATTTTTCTTTATAACAGGACTAATGTGAAAATAAGTTTAATAAGAATATATAAGTAGAGCCCGTATCAGATTGCATGCCATCATGGGGAAAGATGAGGGGAGGGAGGCAGAGAAAAGCTTATGGAGGTGAATGTTTAAAGGTAAAAATAATTTAATAATTCATTTTATTAATTTATAATTAATTTAATAATTAATAAATAACTTGCATAGAAATTAAATAATAAAATCCTTGGGTCTTACTCTACATGGAGCATCATTTTGTTTTACTATTCATGTTTTTTTTTTAAGTCTGCTCATATGATAGTTTCTAAAAGCCTCAGAGAGTTCATCTAGCAGTATTATGTTGATAGGTGACGACTGAATGTGAGACATAGGCTGGATCTGAAAGCATAAGGGTTCATGGTATGAGAAGGTATCTTTGAACACCACAGGCACATGTGAAGCCATTTTTGTTAGCACAGAGGGCAGAAGGTAATGCATACCTGAAAGGGCTTTGAAGATTAGATTTGTTCTGCCTCATATATAGATGTACATATACATGTAAATATATTTTCAATCATATCAGTATCTGAATCAAAAGTGTCTCTTATGAGAATATTCCAAAAGACATCAAGAAAGTGATTAAGAAAGAGGGTGTTGATCAATAAAAATTTATTCAATACCTACTATGTGCCAGGCACTGTGCCAAGTGCTGGGGATACAAAAAGAAGCAAAAGATAGTCTCTGCTCTCAAGTAATCAAAAGTCTATTGAAGGAGATAACATGAAAGCAACTATGTATAAACAAAGAATAGACAGGATAAACCAGAAATAATCAACAGAGAGGAGGCACTAGAATTGAGGGTAATTGGGAAAGGCTCCTCGTAGAAGGTAGGATTGTAACTGGGCTGTGAACAAAGTCAGGAAAGCCAGGAGGTAAAGATTGGGGATAGGGGAAAAGGCCCAAAGTCAGGAATAGATTATTTTATTCATGCGATAACAAGGAGGCCAGTGGATTGCAGAAAATGGAAGCTAGGGAGTGTATAAAATGGAAGAAGACTGGAAAGGAAGGTTATGAGGGCTTTGAACACCAAACAGGATTTTATATTTGATTCTGGAGGTAATGGGGAGCCATCGAAATTTACCAAATAGGGGTATGAGTATGGTCAGACCTTCAATTTATGATCACTTTGGAAGTTGAGTGGACGATGGACTGGAGAGGGAAAAGACTTGAGGTAGGAAGAACCATGGGCCAGCAGACTATTGTAATAGTCCAGGTATGAGGACCTGATCAAGGGTTGGGGCAACAGCAGCAGCAAGAAGAAGGAATACAGGAGACATTTTACAAAAGTAAACTCAACAGAGAGGCCCTGACAACAGATTAGATAGAGGGTGATGGGAAGCGAAGAGTCAAGGATGACACCTAGATTGTGAGCCTGAATGACTTCGAGGATGCTGGTGCCCTCAACAGTAATAGGGAAATTTGAAAGGAAGAAGGCTTTGGGGGACAGGAAATGAGTTCAGTCTTGGATATGTCGAGTTTAAGATTTCAATGAGACATCCAATGGAAAGAGTACTGGCTTTTGGAGCCCAAAAAACATTCAAATATCTGCCTTGGGGGCAGCTAGGAGGTGCAGTGAGTAGAGCACTGGCCCTAGAGTCAGGAGGACTTGAGTTCAAATCCAGCCTCAGGCATTTGACACATATACTAGTTGTGTGACCTTGGGCAAGTCACTTAACCCCAATTGCCCTGACAAAAAAACAAAAACAAAAACAAATATCTGCCTTGGTCACTTGCGTGGTGAGTCATTTAACATCTCTGGGACTGAGTTTATTCATCTATAAAATGAGAAGTAATGGGCCATGATTTCTGAGGAGAGACGGTGAAGCACATTTACTACCCACCTCCTAAGAGAGAGGAGACAGATTCAAGATGCAGAATGGAACTTCCATTTTTCCCCCACAAATGCTAGAATTTGTTATTTTGACTATCATAGTTGTTGCAAGGGTTTTGTTTTCCTTTTTTACATCCCTCCCCAAAGGTGTATGAAGATAAAGTAGATGGCTATTAAAAGAAAAATAAAATAAAATGAGAAGGTTGGAGGAGATAGGCCCCCCAGGGTCCCTCTAGCTCTTAATCTGTAATTTTATATAATTCAGTCATTAGTGGTTCCTTTAGAGATTACTCGGCCTACTATTTATCTCTGAAAGCCTTTAAGGTGGGAAAGGCTACTAAAGAGCTCCTACCAACAATTTCTTAAATGTGGCAGGATCCATTCTTTAAAATCTAAAAATTGGAGAAAGGAAAGAAACAAGAGGCTCCCAAAGCAATGTGCCATTTAAGACTGAAAGTCAACACCTACACATTACGGCTTTCACAGTAGACTTAACTTACAAAACATATAATTAGTCATCTAAATTTGCTTTGTAATCGACATGCACTTGAACCTTCTAAATGTAGAGATTATGATAAGCTGCCTATAATGTGGGTAAAACATTAGTTGAAAATCTGTGGGCAAGAGTGCACTGCATTTTGTGGGATGGGGAGTCCAGATGTACAACCCTGTCATTGCATACTAGCATATTAATCACAACCAACATGAAGGAGATGCTGCGTATACCAAGGTGGTTAGGTACATTCTCTCCACTTCTGAAATTAAAAGCCCCATTCACTGAGCCACATTTGAACTTACCACAAAATCGTCAACTTGTCATTTGCAAAATCCTACCCTGGTAATGCCAGACTAAGCTTTCCTTCCAACATGACTTTTCCCAGGACCCCTCTCTCTTAAAAGACATTCTCTCCCCTTCCAGAAAGCCAACCATCTGGTAAAATGAAGGACCCTTATCAGCAAGCCCCTGCCTCCAGTTATTTGTCTGGGGGCAACTTTCTGCATGTACCACCGTGGGGGGTTCCCCTAAAAAAATCTACAACCTACATCACACATTGATTATGTATAAGTAAACAATTCATTTCGAGACACAAACCACACAGTGTTGAAACTAAAGGTAATCGGTTTTATTACTCAACTGATTTGCAGGATCCAACTGTGCCTTTAAGATACACATTGTTTTTATGCTACTAATGGAAAATTTAGTCACCTTCTCTAGGCCTGAATCTTGGGGCCACAGACTTTTGCTGCTAATTCATCTCACTTCTACTTCCCCAATTCCCCAAGGCTAACTTCTTTCTCTTAGCACAGTGCCTGACACATAGTAATCGCTTAATAAAAGCTTTATCTGGCCGAGCTCCCTAACTCAAGGGAGAAGTGGTGTCTTTTCCTGTCTAGGTTCCAGGACTATCGCATACCTGGGATACTGCTCCCCTCACAACCACCTGACCTTCCGATCAAGCTCTGACTCCTGGGAATCCCTTGGGTAGCCCCTCTTGACTGTGAGCACCCTGCTTCCCTGCACTTAACATACCATTTCGATGGGCACATCTTGGAGTCTCAGCTAGCTCTTTTCTTACCTCTTGTCCTTGATTTTAATACTGTTCTAACAGGCTAATTCCTCCAGGTTCACCACTCATATTTGTGGGTTACACAAAAAGTGAAGAAGAGAAGAAGGTGAAAATAATGAGCAGAAGAGGCTGAGGTTCCTCTTCCAGAATGCTTTAAAAACTACCTTATTTCTTCGAAATCTCACCTTTGCTGGTCTCTGTCCCCTGTTCCCTACCCAGAGATTCCATCACACAGAATTCCCATTTGGAGCCCTTGCTAAAAATCTACTATGCACATAAAGTGGCATAGCAAACAAACCTTCATTTGACTCTCAGTATTATAGTATAGTAGATGGAAAACTGACTCCAGAGTCAGAAGACTTGGGTTCCAGTCTTGCCTGTGATGCTTACTACCGGATGACCTTGGCGGTGTGAATCAGCCTGCTTGGGTGTCAGCTTCCTTCTCAGTAAAATGAGGGAGAGAGACCACATGACCTTGGAGACCCCTTCCACTTGTACATGGGTGATCCTAGGAACATCCTGGCCTGCAGCTAGGGGTGGGGTTGGGGGTGGGGTCATCTCCCAATTTACCTGAACATTAGGATAAAGAGGTGTTTCTAACAAAACCTCTCCACAACTGAAACTCTGCTAAACTAAGAAAGCCTGGCTGAAGTGAAAAACATCTCTCCCAACAGGCCCCAGACTGATTTAGCTATGGAAATAATGGCTCCATTCCAAAAAATACATATTTTCCTGTCATGTGGTAAGGTTCATTACTAAATTTGGGGCTGTGCATTTGTTTTTTGAAATAGAAATGAGCTCAGAAATTTCAGTAGCTTGCAGTAGGCTGTATCTATAATTCATTCAAATTGTATACAGAGTCTGAGTTTCTTCTTTGTTGCTGGCCAAATTTATTCTAAGGCCCTGACTTAAAAGGTTGTAGAATAAGGACTTCTTTCATGTGCAGAAAAATTCTTCCAACCAAACCTACCCTTAGGACATTAGCCTGCTGCCTAGGTGTATTATTCATTAGGGTTCAGCCTCCTGCATCATAAACTCAGTCTTACCTTCTGTTCCATAGAGGTGTAGAACACGAGGTGTTGAGCATTTAGAAGACCAAGAGGTGGTTACTATAAACCAACAGGGGCTCATTAAGCTCAAGTCATGCCAAACTAACCTCATTTTCTTTTTATCTTTTTTTTAAAATTTTTAATTTATTTTATTTTTATTTTTATTTAATATGTTGCTTTTCACAGAAGTTTGAATTACAAATTTTTTCCCCATTTCTACCCCCCCTCCAAGATGGCATATATTCTGGTTGCCCTGTTCCCCAGTCAGCCCTCCTTTCTGTCACCCCACTCCCCTCCCATCCCCTTTTCCCTTCCTTTCTTGTAGGGCAAGAGAAATTTCTATGCCCCATTGCCTGTCCATCTTATTTTCTAGTTGCATGAAAAAAAATACTTTTTTACTTTCGAACATCTATTTTTTTAAAACTTTGAGTTCCAAATTCTCTCCCCTCTTCCCTTCCCATCCACCCTCCCTAAGAAGTCCAGCAATTCAACATGGGCTACATGCGTATCATTATGTATAACCCTTCCACAATACTCATGTTGTGAAAGATTAACTATATTTTGCTTCTTCCTAACCTATCCCCCTTTATTGAATTTTCTCCCTTGACCCTGTCCCTTTTC
>CM053623.1:282697431-282759663 GCA_028646595.1 Phalanger gymnotis
CCACGCTGCCCACGCTGGGCTCTGCTCGGCTCAGCTCTGCTCCCCTCAGCTCCCAGCTCCATGTGGGATACACCTTACCCAGAGACCATCCAGGCTGTCCTGGGCTGGAGCCCTGCTTCCCTCTGCCACTTTATGGGTTCTGTGTGGTTAAGTTCTAGAATTGGTTCAGAACCATTTTTTATAGGTTTTTGGAGGGACTTGGTGGGGATCTCACAGTAGTCCCTGTTTTCCAGCCGCCATCTTGGCTCCACCCCCCCCATTTTCTTTTTTGAGAGGATTCGAAGACATTTTGCTCCCTAAGAATATTCTACTCTCCCAACTGGCTTTTTTTAATACATACTCTCCCAGCCCATGCCATTGCCAGTCGTTCTGATTTTTGTCCTGCCACTGGACTTCAATGACCGTGGAAGACAGTGAGGCTGATGACTTTGTGCAACCCTGCCTCACTTAAATCCAATCTACGAGCAAGTCAAGACATCATCCTGTTTTGTTACTGGCCCTCTTCAAACAAAAGATGAACAAGGACCACAACTCTCCTGGATATTTACACAGCTTCTGACACTGGTGATCACTCTCTCTCCTTCTGAATACTTTCTTCCCTTGACTTCAGAGATACCATCTTTTCCTGCTATTCCTTCTATGTGTTTAGTTGCTCTTTCTGCCTTCTTTTCTGAGGGATCAGAGTGGTACGCTGTGATTAGGAGTCAAAGGGCCTGGGTTTAGAACTGTAGGTTTGGCATTGGAGGGGACTTCAAAAGCCCTCTGGTCCAATCCCATAACTTTACAGACGAAGAAACTGAGAGGAAATTAAACGACTAGTCCTATGTCACATAGGTAGTGTGAGAGACGAGATTTGAATCCAGGGCCTTTGACTCCCAAGCTACTGTTGCATTTTTATGGTGTGTTGTGGCAGGACCACCTCAAAGAATTCAGAGTCAGACCACCTCTAATCCAAGTAAAGGCATTTATTGGGAGTGACGTCACCAATGGGCTGAGTTCCAAGAGGAACCAGCAACTCAGTAAGACAAGGCAGATAATTTTATAGTGTAATGATGCTGATTATACAACAGAAATTATGAATATTAAAAAGGCAGGAGCAATTTGTTAAGGGATTAGGTAATAGGGAAGGGGTCCCAGCCTCAGTGAAACTGTGCATGCGAACCCAGGATGCATACAGAAAAACCCATTTGGTGGGGCTTGTATATATGTGTGATGATATTATAATAAGCCTCTCTACATCATAAGTTCACCTACAGGGCAGCTTTTGCTGTTACTGCACAGGTGGCTACTTAGGGAAAGTCCCTTCTATTGTTCTGGGGTCTACATCCTGCTCAGTCATCCTGGTGGTGCTGCTTTCTGATTGGCTGACTACTGTCTGAGATTAGATGGATGTGGCTGTGGTTGAGTGCATGAACACACCTGTTGTCTCTGTGGGAAATATGAGGACTGGGTCTAGAGACAGTGGCTAGCTAGAGGCAGTGACTGGCATCCCATCACACAGACACGCCTGCTGTTTCTGTGAGAAATATGAGTTCATGGACACACCTGCTGTTCTTGTGAAGCAGTGATGCATATGAGGAAGTTAGGATAGTGAATGGGGGGGGCAGTGGCTAGGTAGGGGCAGTGGATATATTAAGTCTGGGGGCCACTGATGTGGTTAAAGCTGGAGTGTGTGGTTAAGTCAGGGCATGCTTGTTGTTCAGTGGAGCCCATGGAGAAGTAAGAAAACTGGAGCCGGAGGCAATTTTATTAGGACTCCATTACTACCACCATACTACTCATGTGACCTTTGGTGGGTTATCTCCAGGAACTCATGTTCCTCATTTGTGAAATGAGTACCTGAACTAGATGAACTCTGATGTCCCTCTCAGGTCTCAATCAATGATCACCATGGCTCCTCATCCTCTTCCTGGGAGGCTCCTTAATGTGGTTGTCCCCTAAGGGCCTGTCTTTGGCCCTCTTCCCTTTTCTCCCCAGCTTGGTCTCATTTACTCCCAAGGTTTCAATAACCACCTTTATACAGAAGACTCCAGCTATATTTTTAATCTCTTTTCTGACATCTAGGCCCCAGTCTCCAAATAACAATACAAAAAGAAATCTCATCTGGAACTATGAAAGGAAGTCTCCATCTGATTGTCCCACTAACCTCAACAAAACAAACGATGGGTAAGGACCTGAACTTTCACTACGATGGGAACTCCCTCTGCCAATGCAGATCTGCTCCTTCTTTGTAACTTATAGTTTTGACAAGTTGCCTAGAGTTGTTGTTGTTTTGTTCAGTCGTTCCAGCTGTGTTCAACTCATCTTGATCCTTTTGGGGGGTTTTCTTGGCAGAGATACTGGTATAGCTCACCATTTCCTTCTCCAGCTCATTTTACAGATGTGGAAACTGAGGCAAATAGAGTCAAGTGACTTCCCCAGGATCACACAACTAGTAAGTGTCTGAGGCCAGGTCTGAACTCTGGTCTTCCTGACTCCAGGCCCAGCACTCTATCTACTGCACCATCTAGCTGCTCATAGGCATAGTTACCTATTTTAATTCAACAATTATTTCAATTCAACAGTCCAAGGACTCTGATCTCCTTGCTATTTCTCAATTAAGACATTCCACCTCTTGACTTTGGGTTTTTTCATTGGCTGTGCCCCTTACCTGGAATTCTTTCTTTAGCTAGCCACCTACCTTCAGCAGCTTCCTTCAAGTCTCACCTTTAGTAAGAATCCTGTTCCAATACCCTTTAATATTGCTGTATTCTCTGGAGTGATTATATCCAATTTATCCAATCTATAGCTTTTTTGTACATAGCTATTTGCACATTGTCTCACCCATTAGGCTATGAGCTTCATGAGGGCAGGGAAGATCTTTTGCCTTCCTTCATATCCTCAGTGCTTAGTACAGTGCCTGGCACGTAGCTTACTGTTTTTCATGCTCAAAGAGGACCAAAATGACATCATTATGTCAGAGGTCAATATACAATGGGTCCTACTGTGGCTGATCAGACCAATACAAGCTTGGAAGGGTCTACCACAGGTCAGACACAAATAGTCTGTATGAACAATTAGAATGGAGATGTCTCTAAAGTTGTGCATCTCATGTTTCTTTTGAGCTACTCCAAGTCTCCTTTGCTCATAGAGCACAGTGTTTTCTTTGATGAGGGCACGCCATGCTGGGTGGTCTTGTGCCAGTATCTCCCACGTCACACAATCGATTCCAAAGTTCTTCAGAAAGACCTTGAGAATGCTAGTTGAATAATATTAATTAGGATTAGTCCTAATTAATCAATATTGGTTAATAAATGTTAGTTGACTGACTGTATAAACATCTAAGCCCTTACTTCATGCAAGGCAAGACAAAACTATTTTAAGTGTAAATAGCATTAGACTAGTTGTATAATAGATATAAGGGGCATCTAGGGGGTGCAGTCAATAGAGCGCTGGGCCTGGAGTCAAGAAGATCTGAGCTCAAATGTGGCCTTAGACACATTTGTAATCCCCTGGACAAGTCACTTAATCCCTATTTGCCTCAGTTCCTCATTTGTAAACATGGAGACATACTCAAGAACCAATGGCAAACCACTCCAGAATCTTTCCCAAGAAAACCCCATGAACAAGGTCCACAGGGCCATGTAGAATCAAACCCAACTAAATGACTCGGGAACTACAACAATAGTTAGGCAGCTATACTTGAGTTCAGGAAGACCTTGGTTCAAATTCTGACTCTGACAATTAGAAACCATTTGATCCTGGCCAATGAACAACCTCTTTATTCCTCAGTTTCCTCTACTGCAGAATGAGAGGTTTGGACTTAGTGACCTCAGCTACAAGAGGTTTTACAGATCAAGCACACCTCTTTACTCTTTTCCTTCCCTCCTTCTCTTCGCTCCCCTGAGGGCCTTCTCCAACTGGTGGAGATGGAAGAGGAAACAGGCCCAGCTCAAGAGCCTAACAGCCCTACCTACCAACAAATTTCAGGGGCAGGATGACATGAAAAAAGCCTGGGGGAAGTGATGCGAGGCAAAGGGAATTGGCTTGGGTTTTCCCAAGAACAGAGAGAGAGAGATAAAAAATGGCTGTCATCATGGAAGCAAAAAGACCCTTTCTTACAACTGCTTCCCACCGTAAGACCTGATGGCAAGGCAGTCCCCTAGAGGAGAGGGATCAACAGTAAGAAACTGAAGGTGTGGCCAGAGCAGGATGGCCTAAAGATGAGATTATCCTAAAGGAAATAAGGTCTCTGAGCAGCCCTTGAGCAGATTTAACTCTGATCCCCCAAACTGTTCTTTAACCTTCCAAACTTGGGGCTGCCCAAGGACTTGGGAGGAACGATGTGCAGAAAAAAAGATGGCTGTGGATGGACAGAGCATTTATTAAGTGCTTAGTACATGCCAGGCATTGTGTTCAGCATGAGATACACAAATCCAAGCCAAAAAAGAGTCTCTACCATCAAGGAGCTTACGTTCTAATGATGCTGCTATCACATAAAAGAGAACTGAACATATTCTGCAGAGCTAAAACTGAAGTGAGCCTGGCCTGGGCACCTCATGAGATGGTGGTCAAGGCCAGGAACTCAGTAGTTTGAATAAAGAGGCATCTCCAGGTACACTATCCCACAGGGGTTGTTTTGTTTTCTTTATTTGTATTTATTTTTCCCTATCATTATGAATCAAAGCCTGCATAAAGTCACCATGTTTGTGCTGTTGACTCCATCATGCTCCACACGTATTACTTGTTCACCCTTCATTTTTGACAAAGACTGACTTCACAGGGTGATGTCTTGGTTCAGGCATGAACTGGACTTAAGTGAGGCAGAGCTGCACAAAGTCATCGGCTTCACTCTCTCTTCCAGAGTCATCCAAGTTTAATGGCAAGACAAAAGTCAAGATGACTCGCAATGTCCCAGGATGCACTGGATGACCTCAATGTTTAGTTAAGCTCTAAGCATTCCACGGTGCCTGATTCAGCTGCCTTCATGGGCATTGGAACAAACTGTTCTCATCTACCCATTCTTCATCCAACTGGGGTAGACATCCCCCCAATTCACTGAGGGGCTTGAGGCCTGTCAGTTTACCCTCAACCTGGCTTAGCCTGTCTGCCCAGATGGTTTTACCAGGGTGTCACGGTTGTGCGTGCTACAGCTTGTTAGAGCCACAGGTGAAAGTTGGGTGACAGGTAAATACCAAAGGTGTTATTAAAATTCACTTAAACACAATAAGGAAGACAAGATGGTGGGAGTTTCACAAGCCATAGGTGTCAAACGTCACACCCCTTGGCAAAGAATTAAAAATCAAGTGGATAAGAAGATGCCCATCATTTGGGGGAATGGCTGAACAAGTTGTGGTGTAAGACTGTGATGGAATACTACTGTGCTATAAGAAATGACCAGCAGGATATTCTCAGAAAAACATGGGAAGATTTATATGAACTGATGCAAAGTGAAGTGAGAAAACCAGGAGAACATTATACACAGTAACAGCAATATTATACAACCATCGACTGTGATAGACTCAAATACTCTGATCGAGACAATAATTCAAGACAATTCCAAAGGACGTATGATGAAAAATGCTATCCACCTCAAGAGGGGGAACTGAATGAAGATTGAAAATACTTTTTAAACTTTATTTTTTGGGAGTTTCTTTTGTCTCTGTCTTCTTTTTCAACATGGCTAACATGGAAATGTTTTGCATGACTTCACACATACGATTGATATAAAATTGCTTGCCTTCTCAAGGAAGGGGAGGGTTGGAGGGAAAGAATTTGGAACTCAAAATTTGTAAAAATGAATGTTTAAAATGTTTTACGTGTAACTGGGAAGTATTTAATGTAACAAATACAAATACATATAAATATATCAAAAAGAAATATATGTTAAAAAGAAAAGGGGGCTAGAAAGCAAGGACTTCCTTAAGCTCTCCTCCAGGTCCCTCCAAAAACCTGTAAAAAATGGCTCTGAACAAATTGTAGAACTGCAGAACCCACAAAATAGCAGATGGAAGCAGGGCTCCAGCCCAAGAAAGCCTGGATGGTTGCTGGGAAGGGTCTATCACATGGAGCTGGGAGTGGAGTGGAGCACAGCCCAGTGTGGGTCGTGCCAAGACCAACCAGACCAGGAGCCGGACAGAACAGGTGGTAGGGGCCTGAATCATTGAGCTGTGGCAGTTACCAGACTTTTCAACCCACAAACGCCAAAGACAATAGAGAAGGTTAGTGGAAAAGCTGCTAAAGTGAAAGGAGTGTGTGTTCCGCCCCAGGGTGCGGAAGTGGTGCAGCTCTGGGGCTGCTTCCAGAGCTCTAGCTGCAGTTGCTTCCAGCCCCTGGCCCACCCTATGGGAGGAATTAAGCGACGGATCAGAGTGGAAGTACACAGCCTGCTTGGATCTGGGTCGTGGTCCAGGTTGGCAGTTGTTGGGGGAGGAAGACCACTGGTGTGGCAGAGTTTGCTGTGTAGAAGTAGCTCTAAAAACAGCAGCACAGCTCCTTAAGCTTAGGAAAAAGTACTCTCTATTCTACAAGCAGTCATACCCTGACAAAAAGCTCAAGGGTCAAGTAGTTGGCTGGGAACACGAACAGGCAGCAAAAACACTCTCAGATTCAGACTCAGACTTTGGAATCTTTCTTTCGTGACAAAGAAGACCAAAACATACAGCCAGAAGAAGTCAACAAAGTCAAAGAGCCTACATCAAAATATTGAAAATATGAATTGGTCTCACGCCATGGAAGAGCTCAAAAAGGATTTGGAAAAGCAAGTTAGAGAAGTAGAGGAAAAATTGGGAAGAGAAATGAGAGTGATGTGGGAAAATCATGAAAAACAAGTCAATGACTTGCTAAAGGAGACCCCCCAAAAAATACTGAAAAATAACGCCTTAAAGAATAGACTAATTCAAATAGCAAAAGAGCTCCAAAAAGCCAATGAGGAGAAAAATCCCTTGAAAGACAGAATTAGCCAAATGGAAAAGGATGTCCAAAAGACCACTGAAGAAAATACTACCTTAAAAATGAAATTGGAGCAAGTGGAAGCTAGTGACTTTATCAGAAACCGAGATATTGTAAAATAGAACCAAAGGAATGAAAAAAATGAAAGACAATGTGAAATATCTCATTGGAAAAACCACTGACCTGGAGAACAGATCCAGGAGAGATAATTTAAAAATTATTGGACTACCTGAAAGCCATGATCAAAAAAAGACCCTAGACATCATCTTTCAAGAAATTATCAAGTCAGAGGGTAAAATAGAAATTGGAAGAATCCACTGATCATCTCCTGAAAAAGATCCCAAAAAGAAAACTCCTAGGAATATTGTCACCAAATTCCAGAGTTCCCAGGTCAAGGAGAAAATATTGCAAGCAGACAGAAAGAAACAATTTGAGTGTTGTGGAAGCACAATCAGGAAAACACAAGATCTAGCAGCTTCCACATCAAGAGATTGAAGGACTTGGAATATGATATTCTGGAGGTCAAAGAAGTTAGGATTAAAAGCAAGAATCACCTACCCAGCAAAACTGAGTATCATGCTCCAAGGCAAAATATGGATCTCCAATAAAATAGAAGATTTTCAAGCTTTCTCAGTGAAAAGACCAGAGCTGAAAAGAAGATTTGACTTTCAAACACAAGAATCAAAAGAAGCATGAAAAGGTAAACAAGAAAGAGAAATCATAAGGGACTTAGTAAGTGGAACTGTTTTGCGTTACATTTCTACATGGAAAGATGATGTGTGTAATTCATGAGACCTTTCTCAGTATTAGGGTAGTTGAAGAGAATATACATATATAGACAGAGGGCACAGGGTGAGTTGAATATGAAGGGATGTTATCTTAAAAAAAAATTAGGGGATGAGACAGGAATATATTGAGAGAGGGAAGAAGGGAGAGATAGAATGGGGTAAATTATCTCACATAAAAGTGGCAAGAAAAAGCAGTTCTGTGGGAAGGGAAGAGGGGGCAGGTGAGGGGGAATGAGTGAATCTTGCTCTCATTGGATACAACTTGAGGAGGCAACAACATACACACGCAATTGGGTATCTTACCCCCCCATGAAAGTAGGGGGAAGGGGATAAGGAAGGGGAGAATGATAGAAGGGAGGGCAGATAGGGGGAAGAAGTAATCAAAAGGAAACACTTTTGAAAAGGGACAGGGTCAAGAAGGAAAACTGAATAAAGGGGGATGGGACAGGATAGAGAGAAATATAGTTAGTATTTCACAACATGTCTATTTATGGGAGTGTTTTAAATAGTGATACTTGTGTAGCCTATGTTGAATTGCTTGCCTTCTTAGGGAGAGTGAGTGGGGAGAGAAGAAGGGTGGAAATTTGGAATTCAAAGTTTTAAAAGAAGATGCTCAAAAAAAAAAGTTGTTTTTGCATTCAACTGGGAAATAAGATATACAGGCAATGGGGCACAGAAATCTATCTTGCCCTACAAGAAAGTAAGGGGAAAAGGGATGGCGGGGGGAGTGGAGTTAGCAGAAGGGAGGGCTGACTAGGGAATGGGGCAATCAAAATATATGCCATCTTGGAGTGGGGGGGAGGATAGAAATGGGGAGAAAATTTGTAACTCAAAGCCTTTAGGAAATCAACGCTGAAAACTAAAAAAATATTAAATAATAAAGAAAGGATAGCACATTTTGGGGACAACGAAAGAAAAAGGGAAAACACATAACACTCCTAAAATAATGGATATTGCCCCTCACAAAAAAGAAAAGAGATATAGTCAAGCTGCCATTACCCCACAGCACCTTTGGTGTTAGGTGGAAGTAAAGGACTGACAGTATTTGATTCCAATTATTGAAAGCAGTCAGCAGCATCCTTGATGGTAAAATTATTGAAACTAGAAAGAATTCAACAGAATGGTGTGAAACAGATCACATCTACCAACATTTCCACTGTCTCCTGTCTTCCTTTTTTCTGCCCCTGGATGTGAGGTGATGTAAGCTGGATGAGGTGGTTCTGACTTAGGGTGAGAAAAGAGCAAAGTTATTCAAAACTGAAGTTGGGAAAAGCAGCTTGATCTGACCAAATACTTAGAAAAAGGCAGAATCTGTGCTGAAGGCAGTAACATTAAGGCTACCTGGGGATAAATTTTTAATATATGTCCAAAGAGAGAAAATTTCAAATAATGGGAAAAGTCAAGGACAGCATCATTACCAAAACTGCAACTGAGAGGCTAACTATGCCTCCTTTCTCACCTCTATAAAATCATTTTGAGAATGATCCATGTGTTCATTGAGACTGTCCTTGATGAAAACATAGGGGAATAAGAGAAGGGAAAGGAAAAGGAGAGTAAGGAACAAGCATTTATTAAGCACCTACTACGTGCCAGAGCAGCTAGGTGGCACCATTGTGTATGGAGTGCAGGGGCCTGGAGTCAGGAAGATGAGTCTTCCTGAGATCAAATCTAGCTTCAGGTAGTTAGTAGCTGTGTGACCCTGAGTAAGTCACTTAACCCTGTTTGCCTCAGTTTCTTTATCTGTAAAATAAGCTGGAGAAGTACATGGCAAACCTCCAGTATCTTTGCCAAGAAAACCCCAAACAGAGTCATGAAGAGTCGGACATGCCTGAAACAACTCTACAACAACATGTGCCCAGCACTGTGCTAGGTGCTTTATAAATATTATCTCACTTGAGCCTCACAACAACTCTAGGAAGTAGGAGCTATTATTCTCATTTTACAGTTGAGTAAACTGAGGCATGCACAGTTTAAGTGACTTGCCCAGGGTCATGCAGCTAGCGGTGTCTGAGGCTGGATTTGAACTAATACAGGTTTTGGAGACAATTCTGGACAAGGTTGGCCACGTAGCACGGTTAGAGGATAAGAAAAGGACAGCCTCAGTGCTGCCCTAACAGAGGAGAAGACATTCTCTCTGGGAGATTTATGGAAACACAAGGACAAGAATGGAATAGGATGATAAGAAATGGGGGCAAAAGGAATATTATTGATGTTGGTAAAGTCAGATCTTTTAAAGTGAGCTCTTTGGTGTTGAAAGAGGAGACAATTATGCTTCAAGAATTATCTTGCTAAAATTATTTGCCCCTCTTCAATCTCATTTTAGGGAAAATAAGCCTATTGTCTACAGTTCTAAAATAATTGTTCTCAGAAAGCTTGTCAGCATGAACATTTATTTATAACTGTTTTATTGCATAATTACTTTTATTCATTTTTATTATTCATTATATAACAGATGATTATTTATAACTACAGATTGTATTTCATATTATACTTATATATTATAATTACATGTTATATTATGTATATTATATTATACGCAATTATGTACAATTGTATGATATAATTATGTGATGAATTTTTATATAATTATGGATATTGTTTATTAATTTATTTATTATTCTGTTTTAGTACGTATATTGCATATATGTATATATGCTGCATATATGTATATATACACATATGGATATATACATATACACATATGCACACTATAAATGTATATGTGTATATATACATACATAAGTTATAATCACAAGCCAAGAGATGCAAGCTGGATGAGGCAATTCTGATTTAGGGTGAGAAAATAACAAGGTTATTCAAAACAAAGTTGGGAAAAGCAGCTCGACCTGACCAAATATTTACAAAAAGGCAGAATCTGTGCTGAAGGCAGTAATATTAGGACTACCCAGGGGTAAATTTTCAAGATTTTTCAAAGGGAAAAAATGTCAAAGAATAGAAAAAGTCAAAGACAGTATCATTACCAAAACTGCCGACAAAATGTTGGACTTGGAGTCAGGAAGACCTGAATTCCAATCAAGTCATTCTCTGTCTCAGTTTCCTCATCTATAAAATGGGAATAAAAATATCACTGACCTTACAGAGTTACTAGTTACTATGCTGATCAAATCAGTTAAGTTATGGAAAGCACTTTGCAAACCATAAAGCACCATATAAATGTTAGCTCTCGTGGTTCCATAAGACTATTGTGCAAAGGAGACTTCAGTGGTCTCCAAACTTTTCTGATCCTGTTCCTTGTCAGTAAAAAATTTTGAACATGCACCCTCAATATGTGCATATTTATTTATTTATAAATTACATATGTATAGACCACATTACCACATTAATAATTATGTACACCATGTACAGAAATATTTATAGCAGCTCTTTTTGTGGTAGCAAAGAATTGGAAATCAAGGGGATGCCCATCAATTGGGGAATGGTTGAACAAGTTGTGGTATATGAAGGTAATGGAATACTATTATGCTATAAGAAATGGGGAAGATACAGACTTCATAATAACCTGGAAAAACCTACATGGTATAATGCTGAGTGAGCAGAGCAGAACCAGGAGAACATTGTACACAACCACAGACACATTGGTTCTGTGATGACTAACTTTGATAGACTTGGCTCTTCTCAGCAATGCAAGGCTCAAAGACAGCTCCGAAGGACTCATGATGGAAAGCTCTATCTACATCCAGAGAAAGAACTATGGAGTCTGAATGCGGATTGATGTGCACTATCTGCTCTCTCTTTTTTGGTTTTGTGTCTTCTTTCTCATGATTCATTCATTGTACACAACCACAGACACATTGGTTCTGTGATGACTAACTTTGATAGACTTGGCTCTTCTCAGCAATATAAGGCTCAAAGACAGCTCCAAAGGACTCATGATGGAAATCTACATCCAGAGAAAGAACTATGGAGTCTGAATGTGGAGTGATGCACACTATCTGCTCTCTCTTTTTTGGTTTTGTGTCTTCTTTCTCATGATTCACTCCATCGATCATTGTTCTTCTTTACAACTTGAAAGAAAAAAATTACGTACACCATAAAACTTATATCTGAAAAAGTATGTAAATGGGAAATAATATTTGATTCTAGGAAGTCACTAGAACTTAATTTAAAGGAAGATGATGCTGCCATCAGATCTGAGCATCAGGAAGATAATTTTGGCAGCTGAGTGGAAGATAAGTCAGAGAAGAGAGAAGTCTGAGACGGGTAGAACAACTGAGGCCACTGTAAATTCTCCCTGTAAGAGATGATGGGGATGGATCTATATTAGGGGGCTGCATGAGTGGATACAGGGGCACAAAGACAAGAAATGCTTGGCCACTGATTGGCTGTGTGGACTGAGGGAGAATGAGAAGTCAAAGATGAGGCTGAGATTGGAAACCTGGGTGCCTTTGAAAGAAGTTCAGATGGGCCATGGGGTTGGGGCAGGGAGAGATACTATGTGGAGATTAATAAGATCACTGCTACAAATTGCAACTGATCTTATGTCTGCTTATGTTGGGAGTCTTGTTCTGTCTCACCCAAAATGAAAAGGGCACAATAGGGCTTATTCACTATTCAATGCTCGAGAACTAGGGTGTGCTTTTCAGAGGGTCATTTGGGGGAACAGGAGTGGGTGTGCAGCAGGAAGGTGGGAGTTTTCCCAATATCACCCATGTAGCTGCTGATTTAGAGACCCCAGCAGTAATTAGGTTACTACAGAAACACCTTGGACAGGGAGGTTAGGAACTTGTACAGTGGAGGGAGTTGAGTGTTAGGGGATGATGGTAGGTGAGATAAGCCCCCAGGACTGGCTGTTACCTGGAGGATGGGATGGTACCCATTTTCCCACCCTATCACCCGTTAAATTATACACACTTCTCTGACAGGCCATCCTCCAATTGGTGCCAGAGCCCACTCTCCTCCCTAGGACAGTACTGCACTACTAGTTTAGTTAAAGCAAAATCTAAGGAGATCTGATATAGAAAATAACATGTAATTTTTTTAAAGGAAATCATTGTACTATGTCCCTATGCTAATGGAGGAAAGGGAAAAGAGAAAAATTAAATGTATGCAAAATATCCATTTGGGTCTTCAGTTTCAGGCTTCTTCCCCTTCCATCAAACTGGTGTCACTGTTTGTCCTTCATTCTAGAAGAGGACCATGACATCAGGGAGGTGATGCCATGACACGTAAGCGAATTGGATTTAAGTGAGGGATTGACCCATCAAGCTATGCAAGAAAGCTTTACAGAAGTGACATAATTCCTCCCTTTTTTTGCCTTCCTTTTGGCAAAAGTCCATGGAAAACGATAAAATGATCAAGAGGGAAAAAATAAAGCACAAAGGAAATGGAAGGCTTGGATTACTCTGTCTGAATAATCAACCTTTTAACAAATCAAGATTTGACTATTTAGAGGATAGCAAAGGAGTTTTGGACCAGAAGGTGAAGGGGACAATATTGGAGAATTCAATATAACTGGAAATTCTAGAATGTCTCCTACCATCCAAGGATCCCCAGCATCCAGCACAGTGCTGGCGCATAGTAGGTTCCTAATAATTGCTTATTGACTTGGCACAACACAAAGGAGAGTAGAGTATAAGCATAATCCGTAATAAAAACAGAATGTTAAACCCTTAATGAAAATGCTCTATTAAAAAAAAGTTATCTCTACATTTATTTGCTCAACTACTGGTACAGAAATCTCACTAGCATTGCACCAGGAATGAAATCCTCTATCTGTACGTCCTACCATTTCTTGTCCAATTTCAAAATGATACAGTTCTCCTGTCTCTTCTTGCACCTTTCCAACAATATAAAAACACTACAGGAATTATTCTTTCTAAATTTCACTTTGTCTATTGTTCAGTAATTCTTGCAGAGTAAGAATGTCAAGGATAAGGATCTTAGTCCCTTCTCCATCACAGCTTTGCTTCCTTAAAATCTACCAGTCTCACATTTCTTTGCCCTACTTTTCTCTACTCAACTTCTATAAAATTGCTTTTATAGATCAAGCCCTTTAACACAGGAATCAAGGTTTTTGACTAGTCTTCATACAGACTTTGGGACACTGGAAAACTTATTTTTAAAAATATTAGATGTTTCCTTACCATTACACTGTTATTGCTGTTGTGTTATTTTTTGTCCTTAGTTCTCTAAGAAGACCGTGAGATTAGGGAGGTGATACCATGACATGCAAGTGGATTGGATTTAAGGGAGAGAGAGTTCTGCAAAGTCACCAGCCTCACTTTCTCCTCTGGAGCCATCTGGGTCCAGTGGCAAGATGTAGATTAGAACTGGAGATGGCCCCATACAGTGAGAGACCTTGGCAGTTTTAAGCTAAGGTCTTTAACAGGCCTCAGTTTGACTGAGGCAACGCCCATTCAGTGATTAAGGCTAAATAAGAGAAGTAGAGAAGGGCCTCTTTACCTAGTTAAAAACAAAAAATCAATCTGGAAGGAGAAGACCCTCAGGGTTTCTGGCCAAAACAGACACAATTGCTATTTACATTGGCTCTGAGCCAATCAGGGCCCAAACGATGACCAAGTAGGACTTGGCCTGGGACCTATTGTTTGCCAATCAAAGAGACCCAGAGTTGGCCAAAACCCTTCACCAAGTCTATATTGTTAGAATTTTCTGCCAACTGTTCTCTGTTTCTAAACTCTATTCCCCCCTTGCAAATCCATCCCATAGAGCACAACCAAACTTGGCTTCCTCAAGTATTACCTTGATCAGGGGCCTGTCTCCACCCCATATACATAAATGCATACTGTGTACATAATCTCCCTTTCTTCTCTCTCTCTCTTCTCCACTCCCCACCCCTCACCCCCACCCCTTCTCTCTCCCCTACCCAGAACCTACGGAGTTGAAATTTGTGAGACTATCATTCATGGTCTTTCACAATTTGGTCCTATGAATCCATATAAAAAGACAGATTTCTAGAGTCCTAAAGTTTTGAGAAAGATTTTAGGTCAAATCCAACCCCTACTTGAAACACAAACCCCCTCTACCACCTCCCTGACCACTATTCATTCATTCTCTACTAGAAGAATTTTAGGAACTGGGAATTCAGTACCTGAGAGTGTTAATTTGTTTTTTGAGAGAGTACTAACTGTTAAGGAAGTTCTTCTACATATTGAACAGAAATCTGACTCTCTACAAATCCCTAACCCCAATTTTGGTTTGTCCTCCATAGGCTTCTTTCATATGGAAACCCTTCAGATACTTAAAAATTGTTTTATCTCTCCAAATTAAGTCTAATTATTCCAAGTTCTTTCAAACTCTCCTCATTTTGACAGACTTCTCCTGCCCTAGGACAAGGACCAAGGTTATAGATCTTGTCAATGTGTCTCTGAACACAATACCTCAGACATGATATGACAAAGTACGGAGAAAAGAGACTGGCACCTCTCTCATTGCAAACACTGGATTTTCTAGTATTACTTCCTAAGAACACATCCACTTGTTTGACTTCCATCTTACATTGTCAACTCAGATTCAACTGCACCTCTGTCCTCCTGATCACTCAAGATAGCAACCATGGTGTCATCATCCACAAATCTTCAGTCATCCCAGTTAGTTACCAAATCCTGTGATTTCTGCCTCCACAAAAACTCTTGCATTGACTCCTCCACTTACAACACTCACCACCCTAGCTCAGAGACCCTCAACACTTCTTACCTGGACTACTGAAATAGCTTCCTAATTAGTGTCCCTGCCTCAAGCCTCTTCCCTCTCTGATCCAATCTTCTACACAGCTGCCAATGTGATTTTCTGAAAGCATACATATATAGTCATGTCAACTCTCTTACTCAAACTCCTGTGGCTCTCTACCTTTTGGATCAAACATAAACACCATTTAAAGCCTTTCACAATTGTACTCCAATCTACTTTTCCTGCCTTACTATTACTTGATCCCCTTCATGTGTTTTTCAGTCCCGCCAAACTGGCCTTTTTACTATTCTTCATACACGTTATTCCATTTTCCATGGAGAGATTTCACTTCATGGATTTTTAGATCCCAAAGTATCTCTCCACGTTTTTGTACTCACTCATCCCCATGCCTAGAATGCATTTCCTCTTGACCTCTCAGAATCCCTAATTTCACTCAACTCAATTTTGACATTCGATGTGAGGCCTTTCCTGATCCCTTAAAAGTCAAGTGCCTCGTCCAAACCCCGCCCCCATTACTTCGTGTTTATTTTGTATGTGCCTATATACGTACTCCCCCATATAAGCTCCTGAAGGGCAGGAAATGTGTCCCATTTTTGTCTCTGTATCCCTAGTGCCTATCAGTGTCCAACGCATAATTTGTTGTTCAGTCGTTTCGGTCATGTCTGTCTGGCTTTTCACGTCTCCATTTAGGGTTTTCTTGGCAAAGACACTGGAGTAGTTTCTCATTTTCTTCTCCAGCTCATTTCACAGATGAGGAAACTGAGGCAAAGAGGGTTAAGTGACTTGCCCAGCATCACGCAGCTAGTACCTGAGGCCAAATTTGAACTCAGAAAGCAAGTCTTTCTTACCTCAGGCCCAACACTCTATTTACTGCATCCCCTGGCTGCCTCCAGCACACAGAAGGCAGATAATAAATGCCTATGCTTTAAGCATACTAAAATTCCTATGTCTTTTCCATATGAACTACTATCTATACATCCAGGTCTCCAGAGGTCATGATGTATGTAACATTGTTTTTATCTAAGTGCAGAATGCCACACTCATTTGGCACTTAGTACATACTATGTATTGTTATTTGTCTGTCTATATTTATATCTCTGTATGTTCCAACAAAACTAATTAATAAACTCCTTGTAGGCAAAAGAATATTATTCATCTTAGCCTCTCCCTCAGTGCCAACCATCTGTAGGCACTTAAGTGCTCACTGAAGATACACTGACGTGGTTTTAATTTTTCAGAACATAATTTGTGCTTACAAAGTTAGAGCTAACCCAAGTGTCAGTCATGGTCTATCTTCAGACGTACCAAGAGGCAAAGAAGATGGGCATACATCAAAACTCTATCATTTGTTTCCTCTAATTTGCATCTAAATACGCAAATATGTAGCAAAAATATATCAAAATATGCAAAAAATATATCAAAAAGGCAAAAAGGGGCAATTTTTAAAAAGTGGCCACAATAATTGTTATTTACCCAGGTGAAAGCTTGACAAGGATGTGTGTGTATATGTGTGTAGTGGTAAGCATGAGCAAAATAAATGGTCCATGGGGCCTTGGACCTGGCTAAATTATTCCCCAGGCTAAAGACTGAAGACCAGAGAGTTTGAAAATGGTGCTTAATGAAGCCAAGGTTGAAGGTTTAATTCCCATATGATCCAGTTAGTTTTCCTCTGTTTCACAGTGACAAGAATATACTCCCAACTCTGGTACATGGCTACAGCAGGTCAAGGGGTGGGAGGAATAGATGAATGTAGTCAAAGATGTCAGCCCACATTGAGGGTTCTGTGCATGGCTCAGCAGAAGGAATAGTGAATCAGAAGACACAGAGTTCTATCATGGCCCTGTTATCCACTACCTGCTAGACCACAGGGCAAATCATTTCTCTTCTTCGAGATTTGAGTTCCCACTCTATAAACTGGACAGGTTAAACCAGAGGGCCTTTAATATCCCCTTCTAGCTGTAAATCTATAGTTCTTAGGGTTTGTTAGGCAAAGTTTGTACCTTAGATTAATAGTGTAATTTATTAGAGTAGCAGTATAATCTATTACAAATTGCTAACATAATTAAATACAAGTCATAATAACAATTTAACACTCCTAGTATGAGTAAAGGGCATAAGAGAAGTGAGTAAGACAGGAGTTTGTTGCAATTAAAATGAATACAAACTGATGTGAGGATATGATATATGGGAAGCCCCCAACACAAAGCAGTACCTGAAGCACAGAAATGACCTCTAGGGAGTAAGGATGGAGGAGGGAAAATGCAGTCTAGCAGAAGTCACTACGAGGGTGAGCAAAATTCAATTCAATTTAAACTTTTTTCTTAAAGTGCTTACTCTATGTACTGGAGATACCAAGAAGGGGGCGAGGCAGGGGGGTGGGGGTGGGAAGGTGGTTTTTTCTCTAACATTTTCATCTTAATGAGAGGATGAGGCAAATATACAAGTACAATTTGTAATAATGAAAACTTATGTGAAGGAGATTACAAAAGAAAAAGGGCACAAAAGTCTAGGGATGGAGGAATCTTTTCTTCTTGGTGGCCCAAGGAAGGACTCTGGTTAAACAACCAATCAATAATTAATAATTTAATTAATATTTATATATTGTATATATAATATATTATAATAATATAATATATATAATAATGTGCCAGGCACAGTGCTACGCACTAGGGATATAAAGACGCAAAAGATAGTCCTTTGCCCACAAGGAGCTTACAATCTAATAGGAGAAACAAAATAGACAGGACAATAGGAATTAACAGAGGTAAAGGGACTAGAATTAAAACATGTTGGGGAAGGCTTCCTGTAGTAGGTGAGATTTGACTTGGAACTTAAAGAAAGTCGGAAAGGACAGTAATTGGAGCGGAGGAAGAAGAGCATTCCAGGTGTGGGGGAAAGCCAGAGAGAATGGTCTTATAGGAGGAAATACATGAGCTGTGCCTTGGGAAAAGAAAAAGTGAGAATTTTGACTGGTGGAGATGGGAAGAAGCTTCTTTCTCCTTCGTGTGCAAAGGGTGGTATATCATCTAATGTTTCCAAATTAGTTTTGTGGCAACATTTTAAAATTAGTCCAGGAGTCCCTAAGGAAGAAATTATCTGAAGAAAGTCCTTGTATTGTAAACAGACTTTCAGTCTCTTAAGTGAGATTCATACTAAAAGTCTCAGGTTCTCAGAAAATGTGATCACAGAAATGGAAATTCACATTTAAAATATTTTATTTGCCCCAGGCTTTTTTTTTTTTTTTGCTTTAAGTTGTCCCTCCCAAAAATACTGTGATTATTGTTTTCTGTTTCCTATTAATGAGACATTTTCTTTCCTGCTTTGTCTTACTGGGCACAAAGCTTAGTTCTTACTTAACTATACCTTTAACTAGAAAAACAGAAGCTTATAATGGACAGGAATTTTTTGATCTTTTGTATTTATGTCCTTAGCAAATAGCAGATATCTTGGCACTTGGTAGAAGCTTGTTGATTATTAAAGAGTGGCATTTGTTTCTTTCAACCTTTTGGAAAAAATGGACAAGAAACTAAAAGCAAAATATTTGTATACATTAGACATCAACCCTCTTTCAATGACCTCATGAAACCACATGGAAATTAGTTAATCCGTTTAATATCACAAGATGGTTTATTTTGGAACTGTATTCTTAATAAAGGTATCATAGCAACCAACACAGAGCCAAGACAACTAAGTTTGGGTCAAATGTACAATTAAAATAAATCAGTAACTTCCATCCAAAACAAGGGAAAAAAGCAATCACTCAGTACATAATGTTCCACTATACTTTAAGTACTTTTGTTTAAAAAGGGGGGGAAGTCACCCCAAAATTAGATCTGCAATTCAAGAACTTGATTGTCTATACTATACAATGCTTTGACATTTATTAGAATTTAAAGTTACCAAGAGAGAGCACTCCTGATGGAAGGCAAGATGAGGTTCAAATCCCAACTGAAGACACAAATATGATGCTGGGGTAGTAACTTGACTTTCCTGGCCTCAGTTTTATCTCAAAAATGAAGAGGTTGGTGGTTTAGATGACCTCCAAGTTTCCTTCTAGTTCCAACCCTGATTCTGCAATCGTATTTCCCAATGCCAATCAATACATTTCAGAGCTACCTCTCCTCCTGCTATTAAGTTAATGTGCGCCCAAGGAATAAAAAATTAATTTTAGAAAAGAAAAATTAGGAAACTAAATCTATTGCAAAAAAAACCACTTTAATGATACACTTCCTTATTGTTGTGCCCTTGAGACATAAATAATTTATTTCCTGCATCTTGTTGCAATGAAGCTGCTTTTTCCTATCTTTGCTGCTTTTTCAGTTATCTGTACCACTGCTTTCTTTCATTAATAGAGGTAAGTATGAATGGACAACACAAGAATACATAGCATTCAATGATTCACCAAGAAAACTGAGGCCCATATCGTTAAATTAAAACCAGAAATTTCTTGAGGGTCCTGCTTGTTTAATCTCCAGTTTGTTTAATCTACGTAATCATATTTCTAACCAACCAATGTTTTGACAACGAGAGGCAGCCCAAGCTAGGACCATGTATGTCATTCTTTCCTTTTTGAGAGGTCTCAGACAGAATAAGAAGATTGTGGTGGTAGGGTAGGAACAACAGGAAATCCTGGTCTAGAGGGCTCTTTAGGTTCCACATTTCTGGTTGAGCCAGCGAGTGCCTCGTCAGGGTCCGAAATTATAAGCAGACTACTAAACCCTTTATATTTGGTTTAATTCTTCTAAGCCTATATCTGAAAGGGGGCGGGGGGGGAGGGGCAGGGAGGCTAAGAGAATGTCCAAACCTGGGATGGCATTAGTGTGGAAAATTCTTAGTGTGGAACCTCCCTCCACAAATGCTGATCAATCAATTTGTAATATATAACCTTAGTGGGAAACTGAGAGGTTAAGTAATTTGCCCAAGGACATATAGCACCTTAAGTATGTGCTCAAGGCAGCACTCGAACCTGTCTTAACTCTTAAGCCAAGTTCACTCTTTCTCCTCTGTCATCTGCCTATGTAAATGTCAGACCTCATCATTCATAAGGTCACTTAAAGGACTTTTGTTTCTTAACAGCTGTACTCAGGCCCCTCTATCCACATATGGAATAGAACCTGCTAAGGTATCTGAATTTCTTACGGATGCTTACATATTCCCTCGACAGGTATACAAAAACAGCCAGTTTAATCAAAATTGAGTTATCTGGTCATTTTAAACATTGACAAAGTTGATTCACGTCGACCTTGCAATGTTAGTTTCTCTTTATCTTCTAGGAATACACGTGGTGTGATGTTAACTAGGCTAGTGTCTTATACCCCCAAAACAATGTAAACTGTTCTGTCCTTCCCATTAAAAACAGCATGGCCTATTGGAAGGAGCTGGCCTTGGAACCAGGAAGACCTTGGAAAGTCCAAGTTCTACCTTTGACAAATACTGGGCAAGTCTCTCAAGCATCTCAGTGTTCTGAGCTATCCTCCAAGACTATAAGAGCAGAAAGGGGCAGCTAGGTGGTGCAGTGAGTAGAGGATCAGCCCTGGAGTCAGGAGGATCAGAGTTAAAATGCGGCCTCAGACACTTGACACACTTACAAGCTATGTGACCTTGGGCAAGTCACTTAACCCCATTTGCCCTGCCTTCCCCCCTCCAAAAAAAAAAAAAGGCAGAGAAAGAGTGAGACTTACAGAAAATGAATTTCCTCGATGGTGTATCAATGAAATCCCAGGGCCAATTCCTATCCCTCTCTTCCAGAGCCACTATGGTAACATCTGTCCCTGTCACCTGCTTACAAATGAAATAGTGACCCAGGAGTTAAATGAGAAAAAAATCTGGGGAGATGGGCCCTTTACTCATCTGGAAAGGCCTCTGAACTCAAGGCTTCTGTGTATGAACTCAAGGCTTCTGTGTAGGCTTCGGTGTATACCGGGAGTGGGGAGGTGGGTAAGAAAATGACTCTTTTAAATCTATTTGGACATAGGTTTCCACATTCTACACTTGACCTCCTTGCACCTATGATTTCTCACTTAGGAGTGACCAAGAAATAAAGAGACACAATTTTAAAAGAAATTTAAAGGATAACATAGGTTATTTAGTGTCAAGAAGAACTATTCTTAACTTGTGACTACAATAGATATCTTTTCTTTTGGACACACAAAGATGTTTGTCAAGTAGAATCTGAAGCATCTTAAGGGGTCATTAAAAAACAAAAATTAAAAATGAGCATATTTTGAAAAAAGGTAAGTACTATTTTAAGAAATGGTCACAGATACTAATGTGTACATCAAGTACTGAATCCTTTTCTTTGTTAAGTAAATCATAAACTATAGCAGTAAACCACAATGCCAAAGCCCTAAAAGTCAGAAAATAAATTATAAAGGTTATTTCAAATGAAATTTTAGCAATTCAATGTATAAATGACTAATATTATAATATTCTTTTTAGTAAACATGGATGAAAAGGTTAAAAAAAATCAACATTACTTCTTTCAAAGTATAAGACAGTACTCTCTAAAAAGCTTCCAGAAGAGTGGGGGAGAAAGTGAGAGACAGAATTGAAAAAGGAGAGGGAAAAAAGAGAGGTCTTTTTCAGTAGTGATAGGGGGTTCCACTGATGAAGGCTCCTATTGGGGTGAAGACAGACAGGGATTTGTGCTCAGTGTGGTCTAGGGGATTTGATGCTTGATAATACCACCTGTCCTACCTCTGGAAGAAGGGAAGTGGATATGATGGGGGCAATTGGCACCTGGGAGAGAAGGGCATAGACCTAGGAAGGAGATTGTGAAGCATGCAGACAAAGGAAGGCGACCAGGAGGAGAGTATAGATCAATGGTGGGCTTCAAAATCAGGGACCTAGTCTGGGAGGTGGTCAAATGGGGGAAAAACAAACTTTGTATTAAATTTTTCTAGTGTCTGGAAACCAACATAAACAGTTAATAAATACGACTAATAGCCAGTCCCCAATAGATAAATGATCAAAAGATATGAACAGTTTTCAAAAGAATTGCATATTTACAATATTTACAACCATCCGAAAGAATGCTCCAAACCATCAATAAGAGAAATGTAAATCAAAATGACCCAGAGGTTTTAGCTCACATCTACAAATTGACAAAGATGCCAAAAAACAAAACAAAACAGTAATGATGTTGGCAAAGATGCCAAAAGACAAAACAAAACAGTAATGATGTTGTGGAATGATAGGTACACTAACACATTGTGGTGGAACTCTAAAATGCAAAACCATTTTGGAAAGCAATCTGGAATTATGTTAGCCTCTTGGGATACAAAGTAAAGAAGAATAAGCTTAGTAACTTGAGAAAGGACTTCTTGGTAAAGCAATGCCAAGACTCGCATAAGTATAGCAGTTTGCTAAAAACAACAAACAAAAAAAAAACATAAAAGAGACAGAAGATCCAACTCAAAATGTATAGATAATCATGGAGTGACTTTCATTTCCCAAGACCTTTTATATATTCTTTGAACTAGAGACTACATTACTGGGCTTACACCCTATGGAAACCAGTGGTAAAAGTCCCACATACATAAAAATATTGTACATAAATGTAATTGAATATTATTATGCTATAAGAAATGTATATGAAGAAAAATATGGAAAGATTTATATAAACTAACTGGGAAGAACTACACACCGAGAAATAAAAAATAAATGTAACAAAATTATAAAAATCAAGCATGACTCTTATGAAAATATATGAGAAGACAGTCCTAACCCATCCCTTCATTGAGGTGGAGGTCCACAGCTGCTACACATTACACAGGTTTTTGGACTTTTTCAATGTATCAATCAGTTGTGTTAAATTTTTTTTCTTTTTTTAAAAAAAAATACTGTTTGTTATATAGGAGAGCTGGTGTGGGGGGAAGGATACTGAAGATAATTATGATGCTGTGAGAAACAGAAGACACCAATAAAAACTTATTTTTAAAAAGATGTCATCATCAAGGCACTGTGCTAGGCTCTTGAGATATAAAGTAAAGGAGAATGAGCTTAGTAACTTGAGAAAGGAATTCTTGGTAATGAGATGCCAAGAATCACATAGGTATAACAGTTTACTAAAAGCAAAAAACCATAAAAGAAGAGAAAAGGATGGAAGATCTGACTTGCAATGTATAGACAGTCACAGAGTGACTTTCATCTCCCAAGACATTTGTATATTTTAATTAAGAGAATTTTAAGGATATATTATTTTTATATCACTTACATTTCCCAATGCATCTACCCAACCACAAAGCAATCACTCATAAAAAAAAAAAAAACTGGAGGAAAAAATCCAAAAATTAACCAACATTTCGAAAGAATCGATTACAAGCAGCATCTCAAACCCACAGTCCCCCACTTCTGCAAACATCTCTCCTCTTTGGGTGTATGTCTTATTTTAATTACAAGGAAACACTACCATGAAACAAGAAATGAGCTCTGCTCTCAATCTGAAGAAATAATCCTCCATTAGTGACACAATAATGTCTCCATGGCAACTACTATAATCGAGATATTGCAACAAGAGGCTGATAACCTATATAAAATAAAACAGCAGCATCAGATACCAAGATTAACAACAACAAAAAAGTTACCTCCATGCAACCAACTGCAGGTAATTACTCAAGTTTCAAGAAATCCAGAAGAAAAAGATCCTTTCAAAAAGGTCCACGATGCTGAATGAACCAGGGTATGAGAATGTCATGGCATATTATTTGCTTTGAGGAATGAAAAATAGGAAGAATTCTGAGACACCTGGGAAGACATAGTCAGTTAATAAGCATTTACTAAGCACCTATTATATGTCAGGTATTGTGTTATAAAGCAGTGGGAATACAAAAAGAGGTAAAAGATAGACCCTGCTCTCACTCAAGGAGCTCACAGTCTAATGAGGTAGACAACATGCAAACAACGATATGCGATAAAGCTACATGTGGGATAAATTTCAAATAATAAATAAAGAGAAGACACTAGAATGAAGGAAAGGCGTCCAGTAAGAGGTGGACTTTTATTTAGGACTTGAAGGAAACCAGGAAAGCCTAAAGGTGGAAATGAGGAGCCACTCAAAGTACCAGGAGGCCAACGGGTTGCAGAGAGAGGAGTATAAGGTATAAAAAGCATGGTAAGGAGAAGGATAGAGGAAGTTAGGAAGGATCTTGAATGTCAAATTCGGATTTTACACTTGATCCTAGGAATGACAGGGAATCAGTGGAGTTTATTGTGTAGGGGTCTGACAAGGTTAAGATCTGTACTTAAGGAAAATCAGTTTGAGAAACAAAGTGAAGGATGGACTGGAATGGAGAAAGACTTGTGGCAGAAAGACCAATAAGCAAATTTGGGAGAGAATCTCTCCGGTCCCCCAATTCAGTAACCTTTTCTGCAAGAAGGAGCCAAAGGAGTACTCTGTTGTGAAAGATTATATTAATAAAGGAGTTAGTATTTTAGAATTTTAGAATCTGACCAGTAAGGAGAGAAATTTCTTTAGAGGAGAAGGCCATAGGACTAGAAATAATATAGTTGAGTAATAGAGAACAAAGTGAGATAACCTAAGATAACTAGATAAAATAGTTCTAAAGCAAGGAGTAAATTCCTAAGTCCAGGCACAAAGAGAAGTCCCAATAGAACTTTGAGGGGTGGAGCAGCCTAAAAAAGAGAGGAGAGTAGACCATTGTTAGGGCATGCCAGGTCTCCAGTTAGAAGCAGAAACTAGCCTAGGGATAGCAGTAGGAATTTGCAGTATTTTAATTTAATAAAAGGGGACCACCTAAGACAGAAGCCGTAGGCATAGCAAAGCAGGGAGCAGGATATCAAGAGATGATGTGAAGGAAAAGGCAAGAGAAATTTGCTAAGGGAGGGTGAGGTAGAACACTCAAGAGTGTCAAGGGACTTGAGAAATCTTGCAAGAACTTTGAAGAAGTTTAATATTCCTCAGCACCAGAGAGAATTAAAGCAATGAGACAGCAATGAATGATACAGTAGAAAGAACAATGGCTCTGAAGTGAGGATCTCGGGTTCAAAATCCCACTTCCGATATTACCTGTATGCTCTTGGCATCAGTTTCCTCATATGCAAAAATGATGGGATTGGACTATCTCCAAGTCTATGATCCTGTGTTAATGAATCTAATGTAATGAGCTGGTTACACAGCACTTATCTCTTTGCTTTGGTTCCTACAGATAGGTACCCTATTGCTCTCCAAAGCTTATCTGCCCCAAGTAGGCTGTTACCTAATATCTATCAATGATCTCTGTTCTTTTTTTCTTTTGGGGGGGGGTGAAGAGTGAGCTCCCAGTATGATGACAATACCTAACTGATTTAGTAAAGAAATCAGATTCTATTCCAATAGAAGTGGTGCAAATAGGAGGGGCTCTATGGTATGTACATGAGAAATAGCACTGGGCCTGAGTCAGAAGACAATTTCTGGGCAGGAAGAGTCTTAGGAGGACATCCTGTCCAGCCTGCCCATGACTAAGAGGCCCTGTAACAGTACTATTAACAAGGAGTTATTCAGAATTCATTTGAATACTTCCAGTGAGGCAAAACTCACTAACTCCAAAGAAACACACACATTACACTTTTGGACATTTCCAATTGTTACAAAGCTTTTCCTGACACTGAATTAAAATCTGCCTCTCTGTAGTATCTACCCATAGACCTGGGATCTGGGTGCAGGCTCCATTTACTAGCTGTGTAACCCCAGATAAGGCAGGTTAACTTCTCTGAGTCTCAGTTTCTGAATTTGCAAAATGAAGATAAAAATATTTACTCTACTTACCTCTTATGGTTGTTATTTGGATCAAACATGATCATACATTTAAACCTGGAAAAGGACAGTACAAGTCAACTATTTCAACCAGCCTCATTTTACAGCTGAGGAAACTAAGTCATAGAGAGACTAACATATGTGAAAGTACCCTAAGCTTTGCCAAGCACTACCCTAAGTTATCATAATACCATTTTAAAAGCAGAGATAGAAGTTGTAAAATATTAAAGGAGGTTGGTCAATTTTTATGCCTATATACCCTGTGAAGCATTGTAGTGCAGTAAAACAAGTGCTGGGCTCAAAAGAGAGATTTGGGTTCATATCCCACCTCTGACCCTAAATGTGTGACCCCTTCTTTCCAGCCCTCCCCTCTACCCCAAGTCTCAACGACTCTGTGTCTTAACTTTCTCATCTGTAAAACAGTACCAGTAGCATGTACCTCACAGGGTGGGTGATTGTGACAATTAAAGGAGAAGGTACTTTGCAAACCTTGTCCAACCTATTCACTGGGAACCAAAGCAATTCTTCTGAACCTTAAATCCAGATGTGACTCCTCAGGTCGCATATCAATGGAATCATAAACCTAATTCTAATGTTGCATTCTGCTTGCCCACATTTTACTTTATTCCTATTGAAATAGAACCTTTCTTTCACCCACCCCTCCCCCCTTTCTGGTCTAAATATTGAATCTGAGTCAACACAGTTTTGTTTTAATAACGAGCACTGTTTTAGGGCATTTGAAGAGCAACATGGCATAAAAATCCAGAAAAGGATTTATCCCCTCTCTGACACTGGATGATGGCTTGATTACAGAGTCATTTGGTGATGTGACTAACTCAGAGGATGTCCGACTTTTGTTAGGAAAGCTCAGCTGGTTGTTTCTGATTGGCTCTTTGTTGGGGGGCAGGAGGTTTAGGGAGTAAGGTACCAATGTCTAGAACCTTTTCACCTTCGCAGCTTCAGAAACTGAAATTCTATCACTTTACTTAGGGATGGTTAAGCTTGAGGAACTGAGTTACACTAATGAAGTTCAAAAGATTGAGTTATAAACCAGAATGACAATTGGTTAATTACAGTGGAGATTAATGTGTCTACCTGGTGGCTAGAATATTGATGTCTATTACCCAGAGCATCTGGGAAACTAAGTCATCATCAGAAGTTTTCTTTGCAAGTAGAAGGAATTAGGTAGGCTTGTGGGATATTTGGATCTCATCCAATCAAAGATTTCTGAGGTTTTCTCTCTTTGAGGGCAGGGACTGTCTTTTGATTTTTTTTTTAATCCCTAAAATTTAGCACAGAGCTTGGCACATAGTAGGTAGTTAACAAATATTTACTGATTAACATGATAGGGAAACACAAGATTCAACTTCTCACCCAAGCTTAAATCTACCAAATGAATTTACGGGCAAACCTAGCTACAACATAACATTTTCATGTTCCTAAAATAGCAAAGGGTGACTTTTAATCTGTAAAGGAAAATCTTCAAAGCTTCAAAACAAAAATCTGCCCCAAAGTTTGTGATAACATTTTCTTTCCAGACTCAAAAAATTTCTGGACGTTACAAATCCCAAAGCCAGAGATTATCTTCCCATCTGAGCTGGTGCTAGATACATTTTAACAGGTCATGATGGCAGGAAGTTTGACACAGCAGAGAAAAAACTGGCTTCCAAGTCCAGAAGCCCTGGATTCAAGTTTTTCTTTTTGGGGACTAGGCGACCTTGAATCAATCCCTTCTTAGCACCACCCTTTCCCACTCCCTGTAAATCTCCAAACCTAAAGAGAAGATTGAGATTGCACAGGCTGGGCAAGTTTCCTTCCATGAAATCATGGGTGTAGCCCACCTCTTCCTTCTCCATCACCTAACTCATTATCTAACTCACTTTTCTTGAATACTGTCTTTAAAGTCATCAAAACTTTCATCCCTACTTATCCTTTGCTTCAAATTTTTTGATATATAGTTTCCAAGATTTCCATTTATCTTACTTTTGCTACATTTAGGGCAGATTGTTCCCCTTAATTTCAGTAAACTATCTCCAAAACACAAAGTAAACTAAGTGACTTTTGCGGAGAATTTGGCAAAAAACAATAAGCTTATCTATTCCAAAACACAAAGTAAACTAAATGATTTGGGAGAATTCGGTAAAACAAACAAGTCTATCCATTGTCTGCAGATTCCTTATTAAAGGAAAGATTCTCCCTGACCTTGTTCACAGAAGGGCACTACATAGCCTTTATCCATTTACTACTGAAGGTCAAACCAGAACACTGTAACTTAACAACACTGATATGGAAGCAAAGGGCCAAAAAGCTACCCCACCCCCTCCCATAAAGAAAGTCTCCATCCCTACAAAACAATGGTTTGCTTCAACTTTTCCCAGATACCTTCTCGGTGGCCTCTATCCCATCTCTAAACTGCACTAGTAGCTTAGAGCTCTAAAAACCAAAAATCTGAGGGTGGGGGTGGAGGAGGGGGGGTGTCCCCACCACCACAGCCCAAAGAGTGGTAGGAGAAGTGTTGTCCTCTTATACAATCTTCTGCTCCACATGGATTCCCGATTTACTTAAATGTTTTTCTTATTCCAAAATGAAACAAGATTTTTTTGCCAAGTCTTGTCAATTCTATAACTGCACCTCCAGAGTATCTCCCACAACCTTCCCCTCATCTACACTCCCATTGCAAACACCAGTTCATGCCCCCATCACCTTTAGTCAGGGTTACTTCAATAACTTCCTATTTGGTTTCTCTGTCTCAAGTCTCTACTGCTGCTAATCCATTGTCAACAGCAGAAACGGTGACATTCCTAAAGCTTGGGTCTAAGAATGACACTCATCTGCTAAATCAACTACAATAGCACCCTAATTTAACTCTAGAAACTGATGCCAATTTCTCTGGCATTTAAAGCTCTTGACACGCTGCCTCCAACCAATCTTTCTAGACTTGGTATACTATTCTCCTTTACCAGCAATGTGGTCCAGCCTAACTGATCTATTTCCTGTTCACTGGCATCTTTGAATTCCTGATTTTCTCCTATGAGACCTATTCACTTGCCTCTTGGCCAAAAAGTTACCTTGCATTTATTTTGAATATACTTTGTGTAGAGGCTGTTTTCATCTTTAGAACAGTTCTTAATTTTCTTTGGCTTTTGAGGAAAGCCTATATCAAGCCTCTTCTCACAGTACAGCTTGCTAACATCTATAACTGAGGACGTGCTATAGTTCAAACAGAGATTCATAAAAATAAAAATGTAATTTTTCCCCTCCTAGAGGTTCATGAGCCCCCTGTCATGTATCAAGATCCCAGGTTAAGAACTCCTGCTTAGAATGCAAACACCTTGAGAGCACGGATTCTTGTTTTTTCACCCTCAGTCTCTAAACACAGGATGTGGCATGTAATAAATAAATGCGTGTTGTTGATCATTCTTATGAAACTCTGTTACTGTTCCTTGCTGGCTCAAGCACATATTCTATGTCCAAAAACAGGGTGTCCCAAAAGACTTAGTGCAAGTTTAAGTTAATAAAGTTTATATTTGGCCACGCCCTGTACACTGGCATGTATAAGTAAAAAAAATTAAATTCTCTCCAGCCTCTTAAATTGGCTAATTTTACATGTTCACTGTGAGGCAGGAATATAGTTATTAACACCTACTTAGTTCACCCATAATGAAGATCCTAGGTTTATAAACTTTCCCCCAAGTTTTACTTGGAGAAATTTTTCACAACTTTTAAAGAGGGTCTAGAAAACAAAGAAACTTCAAGTGTGTCATATATTCTCCTTAAGGTACAACAGGAGACTCCTATGAGGAATAAAGGACTGGGAAGTTGTAGGATTCTTGCCTCTTTAGATATCTACCGTGCACAGGAAAGTTGGCTAGCCTTGTCCCTAGAATAGGAAACAGTAACTGGGAGACTACAAAATTCAGGGTGATGTTCTATCACTTCCAAAAATTTCCTAACCTGGAGTCAAAATTCTCATACCTTTTTTAAAAAAGTAAATGCCAAATGGAAATGATACTCATAATAAAATGCTGTTTTTCATTCTTTCACAATGGATTCATGCGGCATTGTTAACCTTTTCATGTTTGTTCTAGTACTTCTTCCCCTCTGTGGGTTAGATGGCTACAGAATAATTTTGTGTTAAGGGTATATATTTGTGTTTTATAAACTTATAAAAATGTATGTAATACGTGCATATTATGCTAATATGATATAGTATTTTATTAATTTATATTTTAAATATATACAATATATATTTATAAAATGTACAAATATTAAGTGTATGCATTGACAAATAGACCACACACACATGGCCATAGTGAAAAAAGACAATTTGAGTACAAATATAAATGTCATGACTCTTTGATGCTTATAACTTCTGTCAAATTTACACCAAATGACTTTCTTACTCCCTCTCTCAACAGAATAGGAAGAATAAAACATAGATGTTTAAAAAACAAGTCAGAATAAATCAGTATCTTTTGCTGAAGAAATAACAGTATCTGTACACTGCACTGTAGAGCTAAAATAATGCCTTCTATAATTATTAAAGTTTGTGAGCAACTCCTGAGACAGTAATACCCAAGACAGTGAAAACAATCCTCTCAGCAAATGCAAATCCCAGAAGACAGTTGGCATTTGTATTACATAACCCTTCTCAGTTTCTGTTTTAATTCCTGAGGTGCCCTAGCATTTTCTGAGACAGTAGTGCCCATGGTACAATAATTCTCCCAGAAGACTAACTGTAGGGACAGTAGCGTTTGTGTTGTATTAACCCAGCATCTACTGGGAGTTCAGTAGACCCTATGTTAGCAATACCTTTTAAAGGCTTACTGGCGTGACAGCTGAGCCCTTAAGCATATACACACACACATATATATATATGTGTATGTATGCACACACACATATTATATACATATATACACACATGTGTATATACATATACACATACACATACACATATACACACATACATATACATATAGTTGTTGCTGTGTTTGTCCTTTGTTCTCAAACATGATCATGACATCAGAGAGATGGCATGACTTGCAATTGACTTTGATTTGAATTGTGCATGTGCCCTTGCATACAGGAGCATTATACACCCAAACCACCTGAAAACTAGCTCTACACTATGCCCTTAGAATATGAATATATGTGTATGTATGTATTTATGTATGTACCCACACCCACACACCCACATTCCAGATGGGTAAGAAACGTAACCATTGGAGATTTAAAAATCACAATTATCTATTCTTTGCACTAAGACTTAGGGATCCATTTGTTTTTAGTTTAGAATGTACACTATGTGTAATCGTACACAAATAGTTCAAAAACAATAAATTAGCCCTGGTCCACATTTCCTTCTCTCTATCTTCTGGTATAACTTTATGAATTAATGGAAGGGAAAGTCTGTTAAGATGAAAAACTCCATAACCTTGAGTCAAGGTGTGATAGGTCAGAACACCAGAAAAGTCATCATCATCATCATGAATCAAGTGAAGAGACAGGGCAACAGTGTAAAATTCTGGGAAGGGGAAAGACAGTTCAATTATTTGGTCTCAATTCTAATCCTGAAACAAGGGGAATTCAAGGACCAAGTTTCATAATCAGCTATTGGGAACAGGAAGAAGTCCAAAGTCAAACTACTTTCTTTGATTCCCCTCTCACGCCCAAAATTCAATTCAAAATTCCATTCTCTCTTATTTGAGCTAGACATCGTACATACTAACACCACAATCTCCTAAAAATCAAAGTTTTTAATGGCCCAAAGAACAGCGGAAATACACACGATGGCCATCAGTCAGTTGTAAGACATTTCTGAAGTCGACCTATGCATAAGAAATGGTGCTGGGGCTACTAAGGAAATGTATGACCAGAAAATGAGTAAACATGACCAATTAAGGTGATAAATAATAAACCGATGAACAATTTGACTGCTGCATTGGTAGCCATGAAATGCAAGCAAAGCTTCCAGTGAATTTGGTAGATTCTTAAACATGTTCTGAATTTAAGCACATTTGTGTTGGGAAGTCAATATATACATTTTTCTCTTTCTGGCTTCCCTAAATTGGTTAATTTTAAGGAGGCAAAGTGTAATGCAAACTTAGCCACTGACAACTTCTTGATGGGTCCATGATGAACAAAGCCGGGAAGAAGGATCTTTGAGAGAACATAAACAAAAACTGCACAGAATGGGAAAGCTTGGATAGGTTACAATTTGCAGTGAAGTGGGCCTTCTATCACTGAGGATCATAGATCCATTACAGCATGAAGATTTGGGACATTTTGATTATCTAAAATAACACAAGGCAGGAGATGAACAATACAGTAAGTTTACACCTCCTGGGATTTATATTAATAGAGAAGCAAGAAATCCAAAAGAATCCCTAATTGATATAGAATGTTTCAAGTACACAAGACCTTCGGACCTCCTTTTACCTCCATTTCTTCTCACATTACCACTCAAGGATAAGACTAGTTTTTTCCATAGAATATGAGGTAACCCTGCCCCCCCACCCCACCCCCATCCCCAGCTCTCTGAAATCTGTTCTTCCAGTAATATAAGCACAGGATTATACCCAGCACCAGCACTCCCATTTGGCGTAATAATGTCTATTTCTTTTGTACAAGGTACAACTCTTTGACGTATTTGATCCCAGCAAGTCTGAAAAGTGATGCCATATTCATCCTCCTTGTATTTAAGTCTCAATTTTCTTTCTTACCCATACTCAAGGCCTTTCACCAGAGGTCAATTTGCTTTTAATGTACAACCAGATGATGAGTCCCTTCAGCGAGCACGCAAACATTGCACAATCCTGGCTTATAGCTGCACTAATACCTATGAAAAGACTACAGTTCTGGAATGGAATCAACAACTTTTGTGGCTTCTCTTGAAAACCCCTACTGTTATCTGCTATTGCAAATAGCCTATTCACCGCTAACCATTGGCTATTGCTCATTTACCCAGGTATGAATCATCAGTAATGAGCCTTGGCCTACTCATGGACAAACTGTAACCAACAAAGAGGTCTTCTTCCTAATGCAGCGTTACTTGTGATCAAAGCTTTCAATGGATCCCCATGATCTTTTGAATAAATGCCAGCCCTCTAAGTCCAGCATTTGAAGCCTCCATAATTCGACATTAACCTATCTTTCTCAGCCTTATCTTCCACTATTTCACACTGTAACTTTTCCCAGAATAGAAACATCACTGGATTGGGAGTCAGGAGACCTGTACTCTCTTGGCCCACTTTTCAGCAAGTTACTTTCTCTCTAAGCCTCAATCTAATGAAAGCACTAGACTAGATCAATGGTTCTCAAAGAGTGGTCAGGAGATCCCCTTTCAAGGGATCCATGAGGTTGAAACAATTTTCATAATAATATTAGATATAACCCACATAAACAAAAGCTCTGGGGAGGGGTCCTTAATAAATTTTACATGTATAAAGAGGAGCCCTACGCCCCCAAAGTTTGAAAACTGATGGACTAGATCTCTAAACTTCATTTCAGCACTAACCATTCTATGATTTCATGATCAGGCCAAAGTACTCATCATTCTTCAAACACATCATCCTGTGTTCCCAACTTCCAACCTTCATGCTGTTCCTCCTATCTGAAATGTCTTTTTCTCTTTATCCACCTCAACCTTCTGTCCAATTCTCTCCCATCTGACAAGGTTCATTTTACCAAGCTTCCTCTTTCACAAAGACTTGGTTAATTCCCTTCATCAAAAGCGATACCTCTCTCCCCTGAACTCCCATCGAACTTTGGACTTCTCACATTCCATTCTACCCACTAATGGTTAGCCATCTCCATTTTCACTTCCCTACGAGACTGTAAATTCATTAACGAACGACAAAGAAAACATCTTATTCATCTCTGTATCCTTCAGAATACCTAGCCCAGTGTCTTCCATATGGTATGTATTCAAAATGTGTTCATCAAATGAAAGATAAAAAAATGATGAATTCTTCTATTTATGCTTCAATTTTTGTGGCCTTGTTTTTTACTATAAACTTTTACTGCATTTACTATATATAAACTTATACTTAAATGGAGTACTATATATAAACTCACACTTCAAACTGTTTACAAGTTTATAGGTAATGATTCATAAGATAAACTGGATTTTTTTGTATATTTCCCATATATGTAACTGCTGTCTGAGCTGATCCCATAGAAAGTAAGCTCCTTGAGGGTAATGACTATCTTTGTACCTTCAATGTTTAGCCATGGTGCCTGGAACTGAATAGGTGCTATGAAACTGAATTAATAAATACTTGATTTTTTTAAGAGACGTTCCAGCAATATTTTTATATTCCAACAACTCAAATCAATGGAAGACTACTTATTAGAATCAGCAGTGTTCCTGACGCTTATTCTCCATGGAAGCGTTTGACTAGTGACAAAAACTACCAACAATAAGTTTTCACTTGATAAATTTCCTTACGCAATTGAGCCAGATGCCTACTCTTAACACATTGTGGAGTTTAGAGCAAAAAATGAAAGCCACAGCTCAAATATGATGAAAAAAACATAACCCAGACCCTTAAAGCTGATCAGAGTTGTGAATGCTTGGTGAGACAGAAGGCAGGGATGGAGGCCAGACTTGTGATTTGATTAGTATAGAGGAACTGCCAGGTGAGAAGACTTCCTCTATCGATACAAGTGGGTACCTTTTCTGCTATTGTGAGCCTAGGGCAGTGGTGTCAAATTCAGATAGAAATGAGGCCATAAATCCATACAAAAAGATCCCTTGCAAGCCGTACATTGACTCAGTTCTACAATGTGATATCTGTTTTATTGATTTTTGTATTATTTTGTTAAATATTTCTCAATTACATTTTAATCTGGTTAGACAAAGGAAGGAGAAGAGAGGGAAAGTGCTAGGTTTAGAGTTAGGGTTTGGGTTCAAGTTCGACTTTTATTCAGGAGCTCTTTGGCATTAACTTTATCACCTGTAAAATCACGAATGGGACTAAATGATCTCTAAAGTAGCTTCCAGCTTCATATGTGAAATTGTACTCAAAATAATTCAAGTTTTGTTACCTTCTCCCATCACAGTAAAACTTTGGCTTTGTTTAGGTTTTCCACAATCTTTTCACTAATAGTCTGGGCTTAAAAAAATTATAGATGTGGCATGGGCAGACTGTTAGATGATTGTTGAAAAAAATACAAAAACTCCCTTTAGAGTTTTGGATATGGGCTAGAGGAAAAAAAAGGGCAGAGAAAAAGATCGTGTTCTTAGTATAGAGACCCTCCCCCTCCTTCAAGATTGTATGTGTCAACCTATTAAGTGAAACCAGGAAAAGCAAACTTAATGTTATTGTTAAAGTATTCAATGCCACGACTGTGGCAAAGAAACAGTATCAGCAAGCTAAGGGTACCACTCCAATAGGAAACTTTTAGCACTGCCTTTTAGCAAAAGGACTTGTGGAAGGGGGAACTGAAGCTGCCACTTATCTAAAACATTTCATTTCTTCCTCAAATATTAGATTATTCCCTCTCAAAAAATGAATCCTTATTTAAATAAAATATTTATGGTAGGGCCAGCACTTTAGAGGATCTGCACCAGAACAACTCTCCATTCACTTTAAAAACCACTTCTGTTGAAGTTTTGAGAAAGCACTTTGAGATATATCCTAACACAGGGACTCCTACAAGGTCAATTCCATCAATAACTGTAATAGGAAGAGAGAAACCCGAGTCTACACGGACATCACTTAAGCCCACTTAGAGTTTTAGAAAAGAAACAGTTCCTCAGGAAGATGTTAACTTTTTAAAGAGGTGCAAAGGCTCAACAACGACCTGTTAGAATTATTTTCAAGTCCCATTATAAGAGGCAGGCCCTGCAGCAAGAAATGGGGCTTCATCATTGAGCTCCAGACTCTTAAAACGGAAAGATCACAGGATACAGCTAACAGGTGCAACACAATAGTGGATTATTTTAAGCAGTAACTGCGGCTTCTCAAAAGCCATCTATTTCCTACTAGCCCTTGAGGGACACACAGAGCTCCTATAGAGGCTGGCACAAGTCCACAGCTACATTTCCAAAAACTAAAGGTAAAAAGTCAATTATCCCCTTTACCTAACAAACAGGGGACTCTCTGGAATGCCAAAGCCTGAGAAGGTTTCTGGACTGGCATTTCTAGAGCTATGCTGTTATTTTATAACCAGTGCCTCTCAAAAAGGGGAGCGGGGGGGCAGCCAAGGTACTTGCTATCAAAATCTAATTTATGCCAGTAACCTCTCAGGTGGCCTTGTGGTCTAATCTTGCTATCAGTAAAATGGGAGTGAGCATTCTCACAAACTGACCTAAAATGGTTGCAAATGAATGAACTGCAATCCATCCAGTAATGAATAACGTGATAAAAATAAAAAGCCCAGGACCCTCCCCTCTCTTCCCCAATGAAAAGTAGGGACGCCAAGGGCAGGGGGGAAGAAAATAAAAGTCAGCAGCTCTCAGCTCCCCCCTTCCGTCTTCTCCTTCCGCAGAAGGCAAACTTCAGCTGACATTCCCCGGGTCTGCAGCCCACCCGCCTCTCTGGTCGCCGCCTCTTACCCTCTATTAACTGTGGCCCGGGAGGCTCCTGGCTAAAGGTACTTGCTTCTCTGAGCGCTGCAACCGCAGCAGCCGCCAGACAGACCCCAGCGCGGCCACCTCCGGGCGCTCTGCAGCAGCTCCCCGGTTCCCGGGGTGGGGGAAGAGAATCCCCTAGAAAGTTTCTTCCCGCGCCTGCCCCTGCCCCCGCCCCCAGGCTCCTCCCCAGGTGCTCGGCGTTTCACGCGCCCGCCCGCGACCGTGACCGTGACCGTGGCTGGAAGCTCCGGGGCCAGCCTGCCCCTCGGCCGCCGCCCGCCCGCTGCACCTGGGTACTGCGGCAGCGGCGCGCGCTGGCGGCTCCGGGGCCGGGCTGGGCTGGGCCAGGCTGGGCAGGGCTGGGGCTGCTCCGCTGCCCTCCTCCCTCCTGAGCTAGCCCCCGGCGCCCCCGCTCTCTTCTCCGGTTTGCGCTCTGCGCCCCGCGCCTCGCAGCCGGCTCCTGAGCCCCGCGCCCCGAGCCCAGCCGCGCCTGACATCATTCATTCTCCCGCTCTCCCCCCGCCCACTGTTTTCAAGCCCTGACTCACCCGCTGAAGCTGCGGCCGCTGTGGCTATTCCGGCTCTGGGCTGAGCCTGAAAAACCGGTGAGACTTCTCAAGAAGCGCCCACCTGACCCGCCCCTTCCCCGGCGTGGGGGTTCGGCCTCCTTCTGGCTCAGTGTCCCGGGGACCGCGCAGCTGCACGGACTGGCCTTGGGAAAGTTCTGCCAGCGCCACTCCCGGCCGAGTGCCTCGGGTGGGGCCTGAGAGGGAACCCCCGACCCGCGCCCTGGTCCGCCCCGCGTTCGCCCCAGCCCCGGGCCTGCTGCAGGAAATGACAGCGGAGGGAGTGTACATACACTTGGGCACCACGAGGCAGGGGCAGGCGTGTTTATTTAAAGGGTGTTCCCTTCGCCGAGATCAGGAGGGGTTGAGCTGGCCTGGAGAGCCGGGAAATGTTCCCAGCCCACGCACGGCTGGGGCTGGTGGGGTTGTCACGGTCGCCCCTATTTAGGACCGAGCCACCTTTACAGCTCTCTCGACGTGTGTCAGCGGTCCCCAGGCGCGAACTGGCTGCTCCAGTTCACAGCTCTCTGTTTTAACGAGGATCAAGTATTATTACTCTTTTTATGACTAACAACTATACCATTCGTCCTGCGGACTGATTTTTTTGTTTAGGAAGAGAAACCAGTAACCAAAATAAACAACCCAAAACAGTGTTAGGCTTACACCTGTAACTGAAGGAAAGGAGCCCTAACAGCTTTTTCCATGGCAAGGGCTGTGTGTGCGTGTGTGCTTGTGTGCGTGTGTGTGTGTGTGTGTCCCGCCAGCCTGGGTTTCTCATGCACTCAGCAGTAGCACTATTATTGGAAGTTGTGTTACTCTAGAAAAAAAAAAAAGTCAAAGCTCACAGGCTTTAACAAAAAAAAAAAAGTTACCTGTTTCTAGACATAGGATAGTTTTAGAGGTGGCAGCTTCCACAGTTTCTATTAGAATGAAAAGTTAGATAGGTCTCAGGCTAAAACTAACTACTCTAGGAGTCTGAAAAAGGTAATTTTTACTTAAAACTGACCCGAAAGATCGTGTTTACTATGAGTTATTGTTCTACATTTGGCATATATACATAACCAATAGAGAATAATGACACATTGACAAGTGACCTGGTTTGCCTATTTGTGTTGATTCATAGGGTCCAGAAGTAATTCTTACTTATAATGCAACATGCATATAAGGGTAGCTGGCAGAAAACTGGCAGAATTAGGGAATTCTGTCCTCTCCTTACCCCCCCCACCTCCCCCCCCATCCACTTTAAGTGTGTAAGGTCTCAGTATTATGGTATCGAACACACTTGCTTAATTCTGCAGAAACATATAAACACAGAAGAATGTGCAACAAACATTTGAAATACATTGGTCAGGCCCCCATTACACGATTGTTGTTTTCAAAGAACAGCTAATATTCAGGGTTGTTTTTAATCCAAGGCATTTTGCCCAGAAGGCAATAGTAAGTAAGCTCACTGGCTGCTAAGTGGTGGTCTGAGTTAATGGGACTACAAGCTAAATGCTTTTACAAATGAACTCGGACCAGGTTCCTAGGTACATGTTTCTTTTCCATGAGTACCAAATGGGATCATAGGTCTAGAGCTGGAGGAAGGAGTCTCACCTAGTCCAGAGTCCTCCTTTTACGGATGGTGAAAGCAAGGTCCAAGGAGATAAAACTGGCCAAGGTCATGCAGGCGGAAAGCAACAGAACCCAGGTCTACTGTACCACATTAAACCTATTTATTAATGCATACTGTGTGTAATGCACTGTGCTTGGGAGGTGGGGGGCAGGGAAGATGCAAAGATAAATAAGATATGAACTAAGAGGCAGCTAGATAGATGGCTTTAGAGCCGGGAAGACTCGCTTCTGGCACACACCGGCTATGTGTGACCCTGGGCAAGTCACTAAATCTCTTATCTGCCTTAGTTTCCTCATTTGTAAAAACAGCACTGTTGTCAGGATCAAATGAGATCATGTTTATGAGGTGCTTAGCACAGTGTCTGGCACATAGTAGTTGCTTAATAAAGTTTGTTTTCTTCCTTCTCTAAGCAACTCTCTAAGACTAATAACTGATGTTGAGCTCCATTTATATAGATCTTTATTGCTTGCAAAGCATGATATTTATTATATGCTATATATAATATATTGAACATATAATGTGTTGTTTATAATCATATTGCATATATTATCTATAGCATATTGCACATATTGCACAAGAAAGGAAGGAAGGAAAAGTGATATCTATAATAGTATATAGTGATGTTTATAATAGTATCCATAATAGTACAATATATTAGCATACTAGTACTATACTATACTAGTATAGTATTATAGTATAATATACTAGTGTATTATGATATATTTTCTATAATATATTGCATATATTACAATATATGCACATATACATACAATATATGTACATATATACTATATGTACATATACGGTTTTTCTCACAACAATTGTTTAATATAGGTGCCATTATTGTCCCCATTATTGCAGAAACTGAGGCTGAGAAAGCAGTCACATAGAGTTCATGAATGTCTGAGGAGAAATCTGAACTCAGATCTTCCTGACTCCACATCCAACACACTCTATCCATGACAACTCCATGTTACTACCAATTAAAGATGATTGCATGTATCATAAGTTGCAGAGAAGGTACCCTCCTGCATTGTTAAAGGAAGTTTTTTGTCACTGGGAGTTTGCTGTATCAAAAACGAAGGAAGGAAGGAGGGAAGGAAGGAGGGAAGGAAGGAAGGAAGGAAGGAAGGAAGGAAGGAAGGAAGGAAGGAAGGAAGGAAGGAAGGAAGGAAAGAAGGAAGGAAGGAAGGAAGGAAGGAAGGAAGGAAGGAAGGAAGGAAGGAAGGAAGGAAGGAAGGAAGGAAGGAAGGAAAAGAGAAAGAAAGAAAGCCATCCCTGACTTCCATCTAGTAGGAAGAGATATAACATATATATCAATAAATGTAATACAAATTTGAATCCAAGTGCATGAGAGAAGGATAAACTGCCAGGAAATTAGATAAAGAAGAAATCATCCCTACACCAAAATACAGGGATACCTTCCAAAAGATACATTCCTCCATCATATACAAGTCATCTTTCAATGACTCAGCTGGGTATAGTCAAGGGAGGTTCCGTGGAGGAGGTGATGTTTGACTGGGGTCTTGAAGGCTAACCTGCTCTGTGATCTTGGGTAACCAATTCATCATTCTGGCTCTTTGTTTCCTTGTCCACATAATAAGGGCCTTGGGCTAGATGGTTCCTTTTCCACCTGAAACATTCAAAGGTTCTGTGGGTAGGATGTCAACAAGACATTTCAGATGGAAGAGACAGAGATAGCAAAAGCACAGAGAATGAAAGAAGTGGGGCATCATTAAGAGACAGCACATAATAATACATTTTGACTGGTGTGTATACTGTGTGTGGAGTAGCATGAGGTAAGGCTGAGACAGCCAAAGAGAGAACTCTTCCTGATGTGGGCTTTCCCTATCCTGCTGTGCTTTTCCACTGGAATTACGGAATTAAGAAACAGGTAGATGAAACAGTAGATAAAGGGCTAGACCTGGAGGCAGGAAGATCTGAGTTCAAATCTAGCCTCAGACATTTACTATGTAACCCTGAGCAAGTCACTTTACCTTTGCTTCAGTTTCCTCATCTGCAAAATGGAGATAATAAAAGCACCTACCTCACAGTATTATTGTGAGGATAATTTGGGCTATTTTTGTAGTGTTTTGCAAACCTTAACGCACTCTATAAATGCCAGCTTAGTACCCCTGGCTTCTTTCAAGATTGAGTTCAACTGCCTCCTTTTGCATGACGCCTTCTCTGGTTCCCTTCTGCCAGACGCTAGTGCCTTCATCTTCAAGCTTATCTTGTATTTGCTTTATACATTTCGTATAACACATTCATATATGTAACTGTTATTTCCCCAAAAGGATGTAATATACTTGAGAACAGGGGCTAGTTTTTTTTTATTTTGTATCCCTCAAATCTAACAAACAGTAAGTTTAATTTAATTTAATTTAACATTTAATAATCAAGCATTTTAAATTAAAGCAAGCATTTAATAATGCTTTCTTGCTTGCTTGATTAGCTGGCATAATACAAGAACTTTGCCTTCCCCCACCATCAGAAGAGATATTTCTAAGGATTTTGCAAGTCTTCAATATGTGGCTATAATAATATTACAATGAATTATAAAATTGTCCTTTGTATTCAAAAGATGCTGTTGATGGTATTTCTATCAGTGTGCATGAATGGGGCTGAAAAGTTCAAAGCATGACCAGCAGCCCTTTCTACACTGTTGTGTATTGTATAGACAACAAGAGCTCAGCACAATACTCAGAAAGAGCCTCTTGTCTATAAGGGAGGGAGTTTTATCGCATAGTTCTGTCCTTGATTCCTCATCTTAGATTTGCTGTCTCAGCTTTGTGTGCCTCAGTTTCCCAGTTGTAAACAGGTTAATGTTTTTTACTAAAGCACTTAGCCCCCAATTAATCCAATGATTAATCCTAATAGAAAATTTCATTCTAAAATAGGTATACAATGTAGAAATAATAGAATTTTAGAGCTAGAAGGGACAGTGGAGATAATCTAGTTGACTTTCCTTATTTTGCAGCTAGCAAGAAACAAGCATTTATAAAGTGCCTACTATGGGCAACTAGGGTGGTGCAATGGATAGAGCACTAGTCCTGGAGTCAGGAGGACCTGAGTTAAAATTCGGTCTCAGACACTTCCTAGCTATGTGATCCTGGGCAAGTCACTTCACTCTTGTTTGCCTCAGTTCCCTCATCCGTAAAATGAGCTGGAGAAGGAATTAGGAAACCACTCTAGTATCTTTGCCAAGAAAACCCCAAATGGAGTCACACACACACACACACACACACACACACACAGTCTAGGCTCGCCCACAATCTAATGGGGAAGGCAACATGCCAACAACTATGTCCAAAAAAGATGTGTACAAGATGAATTGGAGATAACTGGGAGAAGGACTAAGAAACAGGCTAGAAGAGAATTAACTTGGCCAAAGACAACAGGTAGTAACCGTGCTGGGATTAGAAGAACCTAGATCTTCTAACCTGTATGATGGAAAACATGATACAAGGTTATATATTTATTCTTCTGATGAAATGCTGTGGTTTTTGCTTTTTGTTTTTATTGAGACCTGTGCTTTCATGGCTGTAGGGAACTCCCAAAAGTAACTTGGGGTAGGGAGTACATCACACAGTCAGGGTGTGTCAGAGGAGGGTCTTGAACTTCCTGATTCTGAGTCCAGATTTCTATCCATTATGCTATACTGTCTTATAGGCATTTTTTATTTTAACCATGGTATAAAAATAGTCAGTGAGGTGGTAATGGTGGGTGGAGTGCTTGGACCTAGAGTCAAAAAAGATCTGAATTCGAATTCAGCCTCAGACACTCACTAGCTGGGCAAATTGCTTAACTTCTGCCTCAGTTTCCTCATCTGTAAAGTGGGGATATAATGGCACCTACATTCCATGGTTGTTGTGAGTATAGTATGAAATAATATTTTTAATGTGCTTTGCAAGCCTTAAGGTGCCATATAAATACTAGCTATTATTATGCCATGTTTTTTTTCATATTTACACTGAATGGATATGCTACCTGTAGTATACCAGTACAATGAACTACCAGCAAATGAAATTCCTTGGAAAGAAAATGATTCCCTGTCATAAGGCACCAATTCTGCCTACTTTTGTCTCCATGTTTTTTAATGTACACAGACTTGTACAGAGCTATTTTCACCTATGATGCCATGGATCTCTTTTGTTCCAGTTTCCATGTATATGGTCATATAGCCCAAATCAGACCTTTCAGATTACTCAATAATATATATAAACATCCATCTTTAGACTTTATTAGGTTACCCCTGTAAGATTCCTTCACTTTAACCTAAGCCAGAAAGTGTATAGCCAGTTCAAATTCGCTTTCATGAAAAAGGGGATATCCCTCAAATTTGTAAATAGAGGCAGTGTGTTGCAATGAAAGAACAAAGACTGCTAGTCTTTGGAGTTATGAGAGGTATGGCTTTTAATGTAACTTCTCATATTTACCAGCTGTGTGACCATGAGCAAGTCACTCAACTTCCTTGAACTTCTGTTACCTCATCTACAAGGTAGGTGTAACAGTACTTGCCTCTGGGTTATTATAGGGATTGAAGATGATATATGCAAAGCTCTTTGTGATCCTGAAAGGGATATTAAAAGAAATCAGCTATTACAAAAATATTTTCACTTGGAAAATGACCAGAGACTTGGCATGTTATTGTTGGACATCAGCTTGATTCTGTAGACATCTTTCAGCTGAAACCAAAAGTCTAAAAAGAAAGATGGAGAGGTTCATTGGTTTATAGACAAACCTTTTCCTGCATGAGGGAGTAAGCAAGAACAGCACAGTCCTCTGCTTATGACAAGATGGCTGGCTTCCATTCCAGAATTTCAAACAACTTATAAACACTAACTCATTCATTTTTACAACCTCCTAGGAAGGAGATACGATCAGGGCTTTTAGCCGTACTTTTAAAGAAAGAGAAAAGGCCAAAGGTGAGTAATAATGACTAAGAAGGCTTTTGGTGTTTACTTGATCTTTTCCTTTTCCTGATCATAGGTAGATTTTAAAATAATGCTCTAACAGAGCCTACCAGAGTCTATAAATTCCAAATTGTATAATACCATACATTTATACCCATGTCCTTCCTACAAAGACTCCAAAGCACTTTCATATACGTTAACTCATTTATTGCATCTTTACCACTTCCTCAGAAATTAGTGTTTGTTGAGTCATTGGTGTGCCTCCACTATTCAGTATCAAACATCTGATGATTCAGAAGACTGTGTGTGAATACATACTTATTAAATGTTTTTCATGCTTCTCTTTGATGCTTTCCAATCCTATGTTTCTAAAACAAATTGTTGACATTCTTTTTCTTCCCTCTCTTCTACCCTAACGCAACTAATCTACATAAATATAACCTTCTAGTCCTGTCATTCTTTGGTTTGTTGTTGTAGACTTTCTTTTCTTCTCTTTAAATCATAAATGCTCGGTGAGAAGAAACTGACTTTGTTCTGTGCCGTGGAACCCAGCCACCTCTCCTGTGTACCTTGTGACCAATCAATAAGTACTTAATGACTTTTCTCTTTTCCGTTCTACTGCAGTTGTATGCTACATAGCTATTTTGCTTCTGCTAGTATTTATTTAATTTCATCCATTCTTAATTTCTTCCACCCCACCTCACCTTTATCTTTCACCTTTCTGTATTCCTTCTTATGATACCACATTTTAATTGACATTTTCTTTATATGCTTCTTAAATATTGGCTAGCTCATCTTCACATACATGGTACTATGAAGGGGTTTTATGAAATTGAATTTACCTCTTTTCAGGTTTTTAAGATCTGTATATATATATATATATATATATATATATACACAAACTTATTATGCTTTTAGCAACACTTTATTTTTCAAGCTAAAGATTGTTTAAAATAATTACTACTTGTGTGACCTTGGACAAGTCACAGCTTCTCTGCCTCTGTTTCCTCATCTTTAAAGAATGGCAGGGTAGACTAGATGACCTATGAGGGTCCATACATCTCTGCCTCGCACCCAGGAGTCAGAACCACCACCACCATCCCTACCACCTGAAATTCTATTTTATGTACTTTGTTTACATTTTGTATTTACATGTCGCCTCCCTCTTGAGAACTGGGATGGTTTCATTTTTGCCTTTGTGTCCTCATCATCTAGCGCAGTGCCTTGCACATAGTAAGTCCAAATAAATGCATGTTGAATTCAGTTGCATTGGATCTAAAAACAGAAGCATATGAAAGAACTAATTATCCATAACTAGTCTTTCTGTGACTTGAGTTCTGTGCTGGATCCCCTTCTCCACGACCCTTGGTGTGCTTGTCTTCTTGTTTACCCAATATTAAGGATCAGAGGGCCATCAAACAATGGTATCTTTGTTGTTATATCTTTCCATGAATATTGTACCATTTTCCTACCACAAAAGTGCTACTATGACTATTTTGGTGTTTGTGAGACCTTTCTTTTGGCCTTTGACCTTCTTGGAGTATATGCTTCTAAATCTATAATTTCTCCATGCCCTCCAACCCCTTTCTCCATTACCCCCAACCACAGTATAAGAAAGCAAGAAATTCAAAAGGAAAGAATAGCATATAATGGAATCTGTTGATCTCTGGGGTGATGGAGTTGTTGTTGTTTGTCCTTCCTTCTTGAAGAAGATCATGTCATCAGGAAGGTAATGACATGACTTGTAATTGAATTGGATTTAAGTGAAGGAGGGCTGTGCAAAGTCACCAGCCTCACTTTCTCTTCCAGAGCCATTTCACATCCCCTCCTGGAACGTGTCCTGTCTATCATTTCCTGTTGGTTTGTCTTTATTATTATCTTTATTGTCTCCTTGTCCCACTGGTTTCTTCCCAACTGACTGAAAACATTCCTAGATCTTCCCCTATCCTTAAAAATCTTTCACTTGCCCATCACTTCAAACTATCATCTTCTACCTTTCTTCTTCATCATAGCCAATGAATGTTGGAAATTGAATTCTTATCTCCAATTGGAATCTCCTGGAAAGAGGCACTTATACTCATTGCTTCCATTTCCTCATCTTTAACTCACTTCTGACCTCATAACTCCATTGAAACTATTCTTTGCAAAGTTACAGAAATGATTTGACGCACTAAATGCAATGTTCTTTCTCAGTCTTCATTCTCCTCTCTGCTCCTATGGACTCAATTGCCATCTCAGTACAAGGAGCTCCCAGACTGATATGTAGCTAGTTTTAATCTCCTTCCAAGTGCCTCCAGGATATCACCTGGCTGTCCCCATTGACCTTTTAAATTCAACATGGACAAAATGAAACCAATTATCTTTCCCTTCAAACTGCTTTTTCTGTCAATACAGTCACCCAGGTTTATTACTCAGTCATCTTTGTTTCTTTTCTCTCTATTAACCACCATATTCAATCAATTTTCAGGTTAAATCAATTCTACCTAAAGACATCTCTCCCATTTGACCCTTTCTCATTACCTCTCCTCCAGGCTATTTTGTTGTTGTTCAGTTGTGTCTGACTCCACCCATTTGGAGTTTTCTTGGCAAAGATATTCGAGTGGTTTGCCATTTCCTTCTCCAGGTCATTTTACCAATGAGGAAACTGAGGCAAACAGGGTTCAAGGACTTGTCCAGTGTCACACAGCTAGTAAAAGTCTGAGGCCAGAATTGAACTCATGAAGATGAGTCTTCTTGACTCCAGGGCCAGCATTCTGTGCACTACAGCGCCACCTAGCCACCACTCTCCTGATACTGCTTTTTATTTACTTCTCTGTGTCCATATTGTCTTCTCCTAGGCAAAATGTTAGCTCTGTGAAGGCATGGATTGTTTTTAAAGATTTTATTTAGAGTAGGGTTTTTTTGTTGTTGTTTTTTGGTCTTTGTATGCCAAGAACCTAACACAGTGCTTAGTATTTGGCTGGAGCTTAGTAAAAGTTGGTTGGATTTAATTGAAGAAGCCCAAAATGCATATTAAGGGCATTCTTGAAGGTAGTAGGCTAGAGACTGGGACTGGAATCCTATCCTCATCACTTACTAGCTTTGGGACCACAGACAGGTTATATAACCTCTCTCAGGAAGCTGGGGATATTTGGGGACCATTCTCAACCTTTTGAGATAAAAAAAAAAATGCTGAGCAACCAAATTCTCCCATAAAAAGCAGCTCTTGGTGTCACTGGCAAAGACAAACTACTGGCCCAGTGGTCAAGTGATGCAACCAAGCATGGTAGTTCTTATGTCCTCAGATTACAGCTGTTTAGTAGGAAGCCTTTAGCTGTGTCTTCATCATCAATTCAGTTTCTCGTTTGATCTGTTGCTCAGGAGCTGTTGATATTAAGTCTTCTGGTGGTCATCTTGCCTTGGGGCCATGACTTTTGTGGAATGCGAATGTTTAGCTTGGAGAGGATAAGTCTATAGTTGATCCAGCACTTTGTGCCATGCATCACCTTCATTACTCTCACATCCTGTCTCTTCTTCTTTTACAATGACATAGTCTGTTAAATGCCAATTATTGTTGAGAGGGTACAGCCACGAAGTTTTATTGTGTTTAGGTAAAGGGAAGACAGCACTGGTGATAAGAAGGTCATGAGATGCACAACTCTTCAGTGGTAAGTGACTGTTGCTGTTTCTGACTTCATCCCTTTCAAGGATTCCCAGCCATGACTGATAGTCTGTGCCTATTCTGGCATTAAAATCACTCAGAATTACAAGCTTGTCCTCTTTCAGCACACTGATGATGAGGGTCTCTAGGTCTTCATAAAATTTTTCTTTGACCTCATCAAGGTTCATCATGATGATGGTGGTGTGGTGCTTTCTAGAAAATGGCAATCACATTGTTATGAGACTATCATCCCCTCCTTTGGGGAGACATATAATCTTGCTGACTAGATTAGCTTTGATTGCAAAAACGATGCCATCTTCACAGTACTTCTCATCACTTTGGGCACTCCAGAAAAAAACGTGTATCCAGCTCTGATTTCAGTAAGCCGGCCTTCACTGGTTCCATTTGAATTGTCTTAGGAAGATTCTGAAGATAACCTGTCAAGTTAAGGTACCTGACCCTGAGGTCCTTTCCTGAGCTGAAATGCCAAGAATTCAAACTCTACTGCAGAGAATAGAACTCTGATGGACTGGCCAACAAAAGCAGTCACATGGAGGTCAGAAGAAATGATACAAGGACACTGTCAAGATGTCTCTGAAGAACTTTGGAAATGAGTGTGAGACATGGGAGACACTGGCATAGGACCACTCAACATGGCCTGCCCACATCAAAGAAGGTGCTCTGCTCTATGAGCAAAGCAGAATTGCAGTAGCTCAAAAGAAACATCAGACATACAGATTTCAAGACATCTCTAGTTCAAATGTTCATATGGACTATTTGTGCCCAACCTGTGGTAAAGCCTTCTGAGCTTGTATTGGTCTGATTGGCCACATTCGGACACACTGTACCTTGACCCCAACATAGTGATGTCATTTTGATCCTCTTGAAGAACAAAGGACAACAACGAACCATTGCTCAGGGTACAGCCTTATTTCTTCTCCTCATTCTGACAGTTTCTAGCATATCCTGAGTTTTTGTTTTGCTACTTGTATCCCCTTCTATTGTATTCAGTTCTTTTGTTGCTTGTCTTTCATTCTGGAAGAAGACCAATGATCACAAGGGTGATGTCTTGACTTGAGTGGTTAGGTGCAGTGAAAATGTGCTGGATTTGAAGTTAGAGGACATGGGTTCAAATTTTACCTCTATCACATACCATCTGACATTACCAATTCAGAACTCAACAAGGTCTTCTGTCATTAAAGCTGATGCCTAAGCTGTGCACCAGCTGTAAAGCTTTTACATGAACTTTGTAAATCTAATTACTACTAAGTTAGGGGCATGGTCCTATACAACTGGGGCTCATAGTTTGGGGTAGTATTTGGAGCTGGAGATAACTTTCTCTGTGCATTCAATGGCCTTAGAAAAGAATTCCTCTCCAGGAATCCTTAACCCAGGGTCTATGAACTTGTTCTTTTAAAATATTTTGATAGCTATATTCCAGTATAACTGTACTTTATAGTTTATAATAAACTATATTATATTTTATGTAATTATATATTTTATTTTATGTATTCAAAAACATTATTCCGAGGAGTCCATAGGCTTCACCACACTACCCAAGGGGATCCATGACACAAAAAAAGGTTAAGAACCCTGTACTTAACTCCTGTCTAGCACATAGGGTTTACTTTAAAAATCTGTGATTTTATCTGTAGAAGCATTCTCTCCAACAGTGCAGAAACACCTTAGTACCATAGTAGACAGTTGTTGTGGTCAAAAAAAATTTTTTTCAACCTTAGGTAAAATTTTTCTAGAGTGATGCTTGAACTGTAGCTACAGGATCCGTGTCTAGGGCCATACTTGATGCCTTCCCAGCTTGGTCACATCTGTCAGAATTTATATTTTGTTGGGCATAGCCTTTGAGAATCCAGACTTGCATTGGAGTAGAACAGCAAACTTTACTAAGAGCTTTTGTGAGGAGAGCACTATGATAGACATTGAAGGGAAGCAAAAAAGAAAGAAGGAAAGAAACTAACATTTATTAAGCACTCATTTTGTGTGAGGCACTACACTAAGCACTTTCACAAATATCTCATTCTTACAGACAAGAAAACTGAGGCATACAGAGGTTAAGTGGCTTTAAATTCAATGGGTGAAGAAAGGAAGAGACATTATCAGATAGAGGGGACAATGTGAAAAAAAAAGTCTAGAGATGAGAGAGTATTGCTGACAAGGGAGAGACAAATTCAGTTTGGTTGAAATTCAGCATATGTGGAAGACTATAACATGAAATGTAATTAGATTGTGGAGGGCCTAGAGAATATTAGTTCCTGAAACTCTTTGATCAGAGGATTGACATGGCCAGATGCATGGGTATTTAAAAAAAATAATTAAAATTAAAAATAAATAAAAAATAAAATTAAAATTAAAAATAAATAAAAAAATAAAATAAATTAAAAAATAATAATAATAAAAAAAAGATCATTCTGGTATTGATATGACATAGGGTTTGGAGGAGCGAGGAGAGAGTGGGAAGCCTGATACACTGGCTATTTCAGAAGCATAAGGAGGTGGTCATAAAGGCCTGTACAAGAGTGATGGCTATGGGAGTAAAGAGGAGACACCATATCAACCAATGGGAAAAATGTCATAGAGATGCAGTTGAAAGGACCTGGTACTGATTAGATAGCAGAAATGAGGGAAAGAGAAGAATTCGGATAATAAGCAGCCTGGCATAATGGATAGAGACCTGGCCGCCAAGCCAGGAAGGCTTGGATTGGAATCCTAACTGCTGCTTCCTACCTGGGTTGTCTCGGGCGAGGCACCTGAATTTGAGCCTCGACTCCCTCAGCTGTAAAATGAAGAGGTTGGAATGGATGGCCTCAGTAGTCTCTTCCACCTCTAATTCTATGATCCAAATTCTGAGGAGTTTCTCCCGGGTGGTTATTGCTATACTTTGTCTATGGTAGGTAATGCAGTGATTCTTTTCATCTCTACCTAAATAGTGCCTCCTCTGCCCTCTGCTATCCCTCACTAAATGCATGGTTACTCTATGTAAAAAAAAAAAATTGGGGGGGTGGTTGCTTTAAATAATAGCAGCGCACATTTACATTGGGAAGGTTTTCAGAGTGTTTATATATAACTTTTTTGGATCTTGTGATACAGATACTAGTATCCCCATTTTATAGGTTCGGAGAAGTTATGACTTTTCCGTGATCACACTGCTCCTGAGGAGGCAGGATTCAAACCTGGATAATGCATTACTCTACCCACTCCTTCACATACACACACACACACACACACACACACACACACACACACACACAAACGCACGCACGTGTGTGTGTGTGTGTGTGTGTGTGTGTGTGTGTGTGTGTGTGTGTGTGTAGTATTCAACCAAGTATGGATCGATTCTCTGCTGCTTGTGCTAATTTTGGCTTGACATTTAAACAGAACTTCTCTACCAGCCAGCATCGCACCATCCATATGTGGAATCATCAGTTACAGCAAATGGAGAACTTTGGAATGCTATGGATAAGGTTACTTACCTTGGCAGTATACTTTCCAGGGATATGCACAGACGATGAGGTTGACTCCTGCATTGCCAGAGCTAGCTCAGCATTTGGGAGGTTCTGAAGGAAAGTATGGGAGAGAAGAGGCATTAGACTGACGACCAAACTGAAGGTCTACAGAGATGTGCTAACCTCATTGTTGTATGCCTGTGAAACCATGCCAGGAAACTGAATCACTTCCATTTGAATTGTCTTAGGAAGATTCTGAAGATCTCCTGGCAAGATAAGGTACCAGACATTGAGTTCCTTTCTCAAATTAAACTGCCAACCATTCAAACTGTATTGCAGAGAGTACAACTCTGATAGGCTGGCCATGTTATTTCAATGCCAAACATATGTTTGCCCAAAAGACTATTTGACAGAAAACTCACACAAGGCAGGCACTCACAAGAAGGTCAGAAGAAGTAATACAAAGATGTTTTCGACATCTCCAAAGAACTTTGGAATTCACTGTGAGACATGGGAGATACTAGCATAGGACTGTCTAGTATGGCATGCTGAATCAAAGAAGGTGCTGTGAACAAAGCAGAATTTCAGTAGCTCAAAAGAAATATGAAATACACAAATTTAGAGACACCTCCACTCCAAATGTTCATCCAGACTATTTGTGCCTGACCAGTGATAGAGTCTTCTGAGCTTGTATTGGTCTGATCAGCCACAGTCTGACGCACTACACTTTGACGTCATTTTGGGCCTCTTAGAGAACAAAGGACAACAACCAATATGTATATTTGTTCCTGTATGTATACATATACATATATATACATATACACACACACATATACATATATACCTATGTGTGTGTGTACCTATAATTTCATCAGGGTAGAGAACTTCTAATAAGGAAAGAACTTCTCCATACACTGTTCAGATCAATTGTTAGGCAATTTGTAGTCTTAGAGTGTTGCCTGGGGTAGACTTAAGTGACTTAACCAGAGTCAAAGATTCAGTCTGTGTTAGCCCCAGGTCTGAGACTCGAAACCAGGTCTTCCTGATCTTACAACTAGGTCTCTAGCCATGCAACAGGCTGCCTTTCTAGAGAAATATAATTTTAAAACATTGCCTATGTCTGTGTGTCTATTTCTCTGTATGTGTCTGTGTCTGTGTCTGTCTCTGAGTCTCTGTCTTTTTCTCTTTCTCTGTCTCTCTCTCTCTCTCTCACACACACACACACAAACACACACACATACACACACGGAGACTAGTGCAATACGATCTTTAATAGCCCTTCCCACAGAAACTATGATGCTGTTGCTTTATCTTTAGGAGTGAATAGAATCTTTGGAAAAAACAATTTAACTGATGTCTGGAGAGAGTTAACTTTCATGGCTGAGAAAAAAAAAACCTAAGAGGAATTCCCCTATGTCTTCTGTTCCTCGTTGTGTATGTTTCTTTTGGGGAAGTGATGGTGATCGATAAAATGTAATAAATTCTTAAAGAACAATAAAGGTGACAAACTTAAGGTTTGTTTGTTTTTTTTTAACAAAACAAAACTTTATAGTACATGCAGATTTGATAGGCTAGACTTGGTGTCCAATGACATTTTCAAAATTCAAGGAAGAGGAAGAAAGATTGAGAGCTTCCACTGAAACTATAGACTGCTGAAATAATCATAAAATGATGCATAATGAGCTGAATGATTGAGTTTGTTCCTTTTTTTTGGCATGACCTTATGTGTCTAATAAGCTAGCTCACAAATCAGTTGTATGGAGGCTCTTTCAAGGGAAGGGACCATTTCGCTTTTGGTGATTGTTTCCAAGGCACTCAGCAAAAGACAGAAATATTTGTTGAACTGATTAGAAATCAAATTGATATTTGTTTATTGATTGCAAAGCTGCAAACCTCACAATTTCAGGAGAAACTAAGGATGGCTACCAGCATATAGGGTGGACTCTCTGTGGCAAACTTATGGGAGAAGACAGACAAGAGTTGCACAAGGTGTGAGCAGGCATGGGGTTGTGATCTCTTTCTTGAGAAGCAACATCAACATTGATGGGTTAACATATCTACTTTAATAGATAGTTATTGAATGGCTATTACATACACACACATATGGGAGAGAGAGAGTCCCTCAACATGCATATAATCTATTTGGGGAGAGAAGACAAATAGATGAAATATATACATGAAAAGCACGAAATAGTTCAAGATTACAATAGATGAGATACAAAAGGAGGTACCAGTAGTGTCTTCTGGCTGATTATTAAAGGTAATTATATCTGTAGAGGTTCACAAGTTTTTAGTTTTTAGTACCTTGAACTATTTCTGAGGGAATTACCCTGTAAGTCCAGAAGCGGCCCCAAGCACCACATTTCCTTTTTTCATAATTCATAATCTCTATGGCGGATTGTTTTAATTTACAATGAACTGTATTTTAGACATTGCCTAAAATCACCCATTCCCTGAAAAAGTTCTGCTCCCCCAAGCAACTAACTAATCCATTCCCAGGGAATGATTTAGGAGCTCCAGGAGGTAGGGACATATAAGCAATGAAGATGTTTTTTATTCAATATTTCTTTTTCCAGGAGAGAAGAATTTGTGTCCAATGAAATAAATATGCTCTTATTTAGGCAGTTTTCTAAGTTGAAGAGGAGGGGCCAATCTTCATTGGTAGAGAGAATTCCTCACTAAGAGTGCCTTACACTGATGAAATCACAGGTCAGAATGGGTGGGGGAGGTGGGGAAGAGAGAAAGTATTAACTCTGGATGAAAACCCAGCACTCATTCATCTGAAGGTTGATATTGGTCTCTGCGATATCTGAGGAATCTTCAACTGGCACAAGATGAGTGTTAATATAAAATCTGTGTTAACCTCCAGCTGTGCTTGATTAATAAAGACTTTTTACCTTTGCAGCAGACCAGAACTTTTCACCTGAGACTAAGAATCATGTGGGCTAGGAGGTTCAGAGAACTCCCCTTGGGGATCCAGGCTTGGCCAAAGGGCTTTGGAATGGTTCCAGAGAGGAAAAGCAGGTTTCCAGCTATGTTGGGCTGAACCCAACACTTGTCATTGTGAAGCCTGTGCAGAACCTGAATGGAAGGGCCATGGGTCTGTATATAGAATGTCAGCTTCTTGAGACAAGGGACTGTGCTTTTATTTTCTAGCCAAAGTACACATATAACTGTGTACATATATCTCTTGCACATATAGCTATACACATGGAGTTTAATAACAAAAATATCTGATGACTGACTAGGGGGCGGAAATGGGGATCAAGGAACAGATTTGAATGGAAAAGAGCAGAGTCAACAAAGGAGAAGAAATGAGGAACTGAAGCAGCATTTGATAAGGTACTTCTCATTCCTTGAGGCTACCTCCCACTAAGATTCCCCACCCCCACCCCTCCACCCCCGGAGCACTGACACAAGATTGCAAGCCCGATCCCAGCCCAAGGAAAACATGCCTGAAGCAGGGAATCATTTCCATGCTGGAGCTTCCCAAAGCCAGAATGGTAATGGGGACATAAAAATATTCAAAAAGAATATTTCCTTCAGTCTTCTGTGGCTGGAATACACACTCCAGTAACTTTCTCTGGAGAAAATTTGGAGGGGAATCCACAGGGATTAAGGTGAAAAGTTGAGGTCAGCCAGAAACACTGAAGGAGGCTTGTTGTGGTCTGGAAGGAAAGGAGTATGGAAAAATTCTTGCTGTTCCTAACAAGGGGAAAAAAAGCATTTAGCTTGGCCTCATCAGGACAAATAAAACTTGGGCGGCAGGGGAGAAAGAAGAGAAAGAATGCTCTTAAAGGTTCTTCTCAAAGTGAAACAATTCTTTGTGAGGAAATCTGATTCCTGAATTAGATCAGAAAGGATCCCAGACAAATGAATCACTTTAAAGTCATCTACACGGTAGGTAGTAAGATCTTTCTTTTATGGAGATAATAAAATGGATTATTTTAAATATGGATGAGAAATTGAATCTCATTTTTTTGATGGGGGAATAACAGTAATCAAAATTTACATTAACACTTTAAGCTTTTCAGAGTTCTGTCTTCACAAAAATCCTGTGAGGTAGGTAAGGTAAGTTTTTTTTTTCAATTTTGCTTCTGTTTTGAGGCTGGATGTCCCCTATCTCCCCTAGGCTGGCTAAAATTGCAATGGGCACTCATGGGCCCAATCCCACTACTGATCCACATAGAAACTTTAACGTGTTCCATTTTTCCCATCTGGGCAGGTTTGCCCCTTCTCAGCCTGGTGTCCTCTACTCCTGGGGGCTCATCATCTTGGTGCCAGAGTTAGTGTAGCCACCCCATTAGTCTTTTTAGCCTGACAAATTCAGAACTCCTGAACTTCTACCAGCCTTAGCCTTGTGAGCGCCCATCACCATGTTTAGTGCAAGCACTGTCATATTCACTTAATGATAATAGCAACAACAATAGCTAACCTTTATATAATGCTTACTGCATGCCGCACACTGTGCTAAGTACTTTACAATTATCACCTCATTTGATCCTCACAGCAACCTCGGGAGGTAGGTGCTGTTATTATCCTCATGTTATAGATGAGGAAGCTAAGGCAAACCGAGGTTAAGTGACTTGCCCAGTGTCATATTGCTAATAAGTATCTGAGGCTGGATTTGAACTTGGATCTTCCTGACTCCCGGCCCGCTGTGCTTCGAACTGTATCTCATTCAGTGAATAAGTTTTTATTAAGTGCTTAGTATATGCTAGGCACTGTGCTAAGTTCTGGGGATACAAAGAAAGATTTTTTAAAAAGCCCTGCCTTCAAGGAGCTCACATTGTAAAGAGAGGAGGGCACAAAACATGTAAGTAACGAGGTCTATACAGTATGTAATACACAAACAGTAGATGGATGGTAACCTCTGAAAGGCACTAGCCTTTCTAGACTGGGAAGGGTCTCCTGCAGAAGTGGTATGTGAGCTGAGCCTTATAGGTCAGAAAGGTTGTAATGCCTAGGCTCACACAGCTAGACATTGCCAGGGTCAGGTGGGACTCCAGTCTAATTCTGACCATAAAACCAGAGCTGTCCACATTATATTGCACTGCCATGTTGATTAAGCATTCCCCTAGCCATCAACTGTAGCATCTAGGTGGCACAAGGGATAGAACACTGGACTTGTGTAACAACAATGCTACTTGCCACTGCTGTGGAGGTGTAAGGCCAGTAACACCAGCACACAGGAGGACTGCTAGCACAGGTTCTTTGATCTGCTTTTCTAAGGAAAGCAACTTTAAGGGGTTTACAAACTCACTTTAATTAAACACATATATCCTTCACTTAGTTCGGGGGGAAAGCCAGCACCCTGAAGTTCAGAGCAAATACAAACAGAAATTACAAGCATAGATTATATAAACAGAGCAAACATACACAGAAATCAACAGACAGGCCTCTATCTCTCTGAACAGAGAATTACATAGTTACCAGAGAGAGAGAGGCATCAGTATCTGGGTTTTCAAAGCTGGAGCGGGGGTGTCCAACAGCTACCCAGAGTCTCCTCTGGCCAAATTACAAATATCATTCCAATGACAGTGCCCCCAAAGGCAAAACTTCAACCTCAGAGCTCTCAGGGCCCTGAGGGCTCAGAGCTTACTTAGCAAAAAGCTGTGGGGCCTGGAGCTTCATACCTAGTTAGTGAAAGGGTCTTGGCCTGCCTCTAATCAGGCCTCCCTTTGTTGGCCCCACCTGGAGTCTATTGCCCCCCCCCCCAATATTTAATCCCTGATTGGCATCACAAAGGTGTGGATCTGCCTCTAATCAGGCCTTCCTTTGTTGGCTCCACCTGAGGCCTATTCAATGAGCCATAAAGATCTTTCACTTACAGATTGAACTCATGTTGTGAAGATATGAGTTCAAATCCAGCCTCAGACACTTAGTTGTGTAACCTTGAGGAAGTCACTTAACCTCTCTCAGCCTCAGTTTTCTCATCTGTAAAATGGGGCTACCCAGGGTTGCCATGAAACTCAAATGCAAAGTGCTTTGCAAACCTTCAAGAGGTAATGTAAAATGTTTGCTAATATTACCATCAACATCCCCATAGGCCATCCTATAGGAGTTGGAATCCTTCCTGCTGAACAATTCAGTGGGGATCGAAAATTTAGTGCCAAAGCTTTATTTACTTGGCAGTTCTGTCAGTTGGCCCCTTTGGTCTCGATGTTCTCTCTATATGTCAATGAGTACAAGGCAAACTCTCTGTAGTACTCTATGGTCTCAATGAATTGTCAAATAGTTGAGGGCAGGATGTCCTAACTGTAATATGCTTGGTTTAGGGTAAATACCGGCTCAACTGATTCCTCTTGGAACACTCTTAATCTCCAGTTGGGGACTGAGAGAGAGAGAAAAAAAAACCCCATGAGGTTCCCAATTCCCTGAATCCCTTCTGTTTTTGGTGGTGAATAGGACCGGTAGGTTTTCTCAAACATTTCCTTAAAAGTAACTTCCTACAGAGCTTAGGAAGGGCTGTGGCTGCCTCCAAGATCCTCATTACACTGCTATTCTCTTTTTACTATACTCCCTGCAGTAATCTTCATGGCACCCACTATCCTCAGGAGCTAGGACTTTTTGAAAGGGGAAGGGGCTTGGTTGGGGCAAGAGGAGCACTTGTCATTAAAACTGGTGGCACAAAAGTGAAGTGAGCAGAATTACACACAGTAATAGCAACATATATGGTGATCAACTGTGACTAACTTAGCTATTCTGATCAAGACAATGATCCAAGACAATTCCAAAGGGCCCATGATGAAGAATGCTACCGTCTCCAGAGAAAGAACCAATGAACTCTGAGTGCAGATTGAAGAATACTTTTTTTGCTTTATTTTTCTTGCTTTTGTGTGTTTTCTTTTGTAATGTGGCTAATATGGAAATATGTTTTGCATGACTTTACATGCATAATCAATATCATATTGCTTGCCTTCTCAAGGAGTGGGGGAGGGGCAAAAGGAAGGGAGAGAATTTGGAACTCAAAATTTAAAAAAAGAATGTTAAAAATTTTAGTAGTAGTAGTAGTAGTAGTAGTAGTAGTAGTAGTAGTAGTAGTAGTAGTAGTAGTAGTGAGATTGCTTGCATTATGAACAAATTTGAATTACTCAAATTGGACTCCCCAAGCTGGCTGGGCTCTGGACTCATTGCTCCCTTCAGTGGCAGGGGCAGTAGGGGCAGCATCAGCAATGTATTAATATTTTTTAAGGCTAGCTAGATTAACAGGACAACTTAGCTACTTAACTCATAGGTGAACTATATAGAATGAATATAAAATTAATCACTATTTACTACCCAATGTATTAGAAAATGCATCTGTATTTCCAGTTGGAAAATATGTTCCTTTGCTTCCCGGGAGCAAGTGTTAATTTCATGGCTACAGTTACGGACTGCAGTGATCTTTGAACCCATGAATATAAAATCTGACACTGGTTCCATCTCTTCTCCCTCTGTTAGCTAGGAAGTGATCAGACCAGTTGCCAAGATCTTAGGGCTTTTTTTGTGTTAAATTTTAAGCCAACTCTTTTTACACTCTCCTCTTTCACCCTCATCAAGAAGCTTCTTAATTCCTCTTCACTTTCTGCCAACAGAGTGGTATCATCTATATATCTGAGATTGTGGATATTTCTCCTGGCAACCTTAATTCTGGTTCTTGATGCATCCAGCCTGGCATTTCACATGTACTCTGTATAGGAGTTAAATAAATAAGGTGACAATATATAGTGTTGTCATACTTTTTGTCCAATCTTAAACCAATCAGCAACAGTAACAGCAGAAAACAGAAGCAGAAGTGGCTGCTTCTCTAAATACCAATGAATGATGAGTGAAGCAATGACAAGACCTTAAGTAGGTTTAGGATAAAGTGACAACAACAAGGGTGCCCTGGATCCCACCAAGGAGCTAAATGAGGCAAGGTTGAAAAGGATCTAGGTACAGTCAACTGCTAGAGGTCAGAGCCATGGGGGCTCTGGAAGGAGAAATATTCCAATCACAGAGATAATTGAAAACTGCACGTTGGAGAGTTGAGTACTCCATGGATTTCTCAGAGGGAAGGCCAAACCCTTCCTCTTGACTGTATTAGTCTAGGAGTATTTACTCATCAGTATATGGGGGATATGAGAATCAATCTATTGATTGAATGTTCCCCATTATTTATTTTGCTATTCTGTCTTAAGTAAATATTTAGTTATTTTATTTGTGGTTCCTGTCTGATCTGTTAGTAAATTAGGCATTGGATGGTGGCTCAAGTAGTACGTTGCTCTTACATTAAATCCAGTGATGCATGGGAATTCCAAAGTGTATAGAATATATATATTGCACATGGTTTCTTTGGGAAAATATATTCTAATTATCCTGCCAATGAACTTTCAGAACAAAACTCAGTCTTTACTAAATAGTTATCCCTGGTCCAAGGATCCATTTATAGATTACATAAATCACTTACTTTTCATTGTCTGGTCTACCACCTACCTATTAGATCTTCTGTCAAACCTGGACCGAGGAAAGAAAATGAAAATTGAAACTGCCAAGTTTGCTCTTTGTCTGAAGCCCTGATAGTTTCACAGAACCTTAAAACCATATTCAACTCAACTGGGCAAAAATTCTGGTGCCTCTGACCCATCATTTCATCCTGCTACCTTGAAGAAATCAAAGCCTTCAAAATGTAACAATCTGTCCCAAGACAGCTTGTTGTAGGGCTGGGAACAGCCCTCTTGAATCCTGGTTTGGTATTTTCTAACATGCCTCATTGTTGATTTTGAATATTTTTTTTCCTGCCAATCTTGTTTGGGTAAAGAATGGTTTTGGTGATTGGGCATACCTTTTGGCACAGTAGATAAAATATCAGGCCTGAAATCAGGAAGACCCAAGTTCAAATCCAGATTCTGAAACCTATTAACTATGTGACTTTGGGCAAATAACTTAAACTTTGTTTGCCTCAGTTTCCTCATCTGTAAAATATGGATAATAATAGTACCTAACTCCCAGGGTTGTTGTGAATATTAAATGAGTAAGCACTATATAAATGTTACCTAGGGGCAGCTAGGGGGTGCAGTGGATAGAGCACTGGCCCTTCCTGGAGTCAGGAGGACCTGAGTTCAAATCCTACCACAGACTTTTGACACTAGCTATGAGACCCTGGGCAAGTCACTTAACCCTGATTGCCCCACAAGAAAAAAAAATAAAAAAAGGTTAGCTATTCTTATTATGATACCACAATTAGGCCTAAATTATAAAGAGATCAAAGAAAGGGTAAAAGAACCCATATCTACAAAATATTTATAGTAGGTTTTTTTGTAGTACCAAAGAATTGGAAATGAAAGGAACAACTTGGAATAGAATTTTACCAGGCAATAAGAAATGACAAAAGGGACAAATTCAGAGAGACTTGAGAAGCTTTGTATGAACTGACCCAGACTTAAGTGAGCAAAACCTGGGGAAAACGTATACAGTAACAATAACATTTTAATAATAACTTTGAAAGACTTGAGAAACCTGATCAATACAATGACCAGTCTCAATTCCAGAGAACTAATGACGAAGCAACACTACCTGCCACTTGACAGAGAGGTAATGAGCTTAGGGTGCAGAATGAGACATATATTTTAAATGTGGGAATTTGTTTTGTTTGGGGCCTCTAGAGGACACAGTAGAGATAGGATTGATCTTCCTGAATTCAAATCCATCCTCAGACAGTTACTAGTTGTGTGACTCTGGACAAGTCATTTAACCCTGTTTGCCTCGGTTTCCTCATCTGTAAAATGAGCTGGAGGAGAAAATGGCAAACCACTCCAAAATCTCTGCCAAGAAAACCCCAAATGAGGGTATGAAGAGTTGGACACAACTGAAAATGATTAAACAACAATAATCGTTTTAATTGATTATATTTGTTACAAGGGTTTTCTTTCTCTTTTCGATTTGGGGGTAAGAGGAGTGGGAAGGAGAGAAAAAATAATTTACGATAACTAAAAAATGAATTTCAAAAGAATGGTTTTGGTAGGAAGGTAATTAATATTATTGGATAAAATGAGATTTGATTACTACCTGTAGATTTAATTTGTCCATTTTTTTATCTCCATTAGAAAATATAGTCTGCAACTGAATATTGTGTTAAAGTTCATCTATTTAATTTAGGGCCAACTGTCCACGGGAAATGTTCAGAGAGCAGTGTGATCAGTGAACTATGGTCTATAATCTTCCCAAATTCTGTTAGTTTAAAATATGTCTACATAAAACTAAATATTTGAATGCATCTTTTAGAAAATACCAAAATAAATGTTTCCATCACATAGCAGTGTTCTTTTTTTCATGAGAATTCATGATTTCTATGGAAAAATCCCAGAAAGTATCTAAATCTCTGCCCTATCCATGGAGTTATTGAATGGAGTGATAATGTCTTCCTTTCTGCTCTGCTTGGTTTTTAGAACAGCCTCATAGCCCAGGGAGGGATGGGAAAAGAAGGCAAAATTGGAAGACAAAGAGTTAAAGGAATTCTGCTAAAAGCCTCTCTGGCTTTACCATGGCCTCCTAGAAGCTGGATTTCTTTCATGATGAAAATAAATGTGTAAAGGGGTTTTCTTCTCTTCCATAAGGAAGAAACCGATAATTTAGACTGGAAACATCTAGGAGGGATTTGAAGAGAGGGATTTATTGCTTCTGCGCTTCTTGAAAAAAACTATTTGATATCTCAAGGAAATCCACAATGCCCCAGCTACTGGTATCTATTCTAGAAGTGTCTTTTTTGCCTTCTATGGAATGTAAACAGTGTGAGTTTTATTTTGATCTTTGTATCCCCTGTGTCTAGCACAGTGTTTGGTTCCTAGAAGGTACTTTATAAATGCTTGCTTGCTTGACCATAATAACTCTTTTTTTTCTTTTTTTTCCTTTTTTTAAATTTAATATATTTAGTTTTCAGCATTGATTTTCACAAGAGTTTGAATCACAAATTTTCTCCCCATTTCTACCCTTCCCCCACTCCAAGATGGCATATATTCTGGTTGCCCTGTTCCCCAGTCTGCCTTCCCTTCTGTCACCCCACTCCTCTCCCATCCCCTTTTCCCTTCCTTTCTTGTAGGGCAGGATAAATTTCTGCACCCCATTGCCTGTGTATCTTATTTTCTAGTTGCATGCAAAAAACTTTTTTTTTTTTATTTTTGAACATCTGTTTTTAAAACTTTGAGTTTCAAATTCTTTCACCTCTTCCCTTCCCATCCACCCTTCCTCCCTAAGAAGTCAAGCAATTCAACATGGGCTACATGCATATCATTATGTATAACCCTTCCACAATACTCATGTTGTGAAAGACTAACTATATTTTGCTTCTTCCTAACC
>CM053623.1:282760163-282785050 GCA_028646595.1 Phalanger gymnotis
GACTTGTTTTTCATGGTTTTCTCTCATCCTTCTCATTTCTCTTCCCAATTTTTCCTCTACTTCTCTAACTTTCTTTTCCAAATCCTTTTTGAGCTCTTCCATGGCCTGAGACCAGTTCATGTTTTTCTTGGAGGCTTTTGTTGTAGGCTCTTTGTCTTTGTTGATTTCTTCTGGCTGTATGTTTTGGTCTTCTTTGTCATCAAAGAAAGATTCCAGAGTCTGAGACTGAATCTGGGTGTGTTTTCTCTCCCTGGCTATGTTCCCAGCCAACTTATTTGACCCTTGAGTTTTTCAGCGGGGTATGACTGCTTGTAGACTGAAGAGTTCTATGTTCCAAGCTTGGAGGGGATGTGCCAGCTCTGCCATAGCAGCACTACTCCTTCCCCAAGAACCCCCAACCTGGACTGGACTTAGATCTTCAGCAGGTTCTGTACTCCTGCTCTGATCCTCCACTTAATTCATCCCACCAGGTGGGCCTGGGGCCAGAAGCAACTGCAGCTGTAGTTCTGTAGCTGCCCCACCTCTGCTGCCCCCAGGGTGGTGGCCTAACCACAAACTCCCTGTCCCCAGCAGCTTTTCCCACTATCCTTCTCTGTTGTCTTTGGCGTTTGTGGGTTGAGAAGACTGGCAACTGCCACAGCTCACTGATTCAGGGTGCTAGGGCCTGCTCCACCCGGCTCCTGTTCTGGTTGGTCTGCGCTGCCCACGCTGGGCTCTGCTCTGCTCTGCTTTGCTCCCAGCTCCGTAAGGGATAGACCTTACCCAGAGACCATCCAGGCTGTCCTGGGCTGGAGTCTTGCTTCCTTCTGCTGTTTTGTGGGCTCTGCAATTCTAGAATTGGTTCAGAGCCATTTTTTATAGATTTTTGGAGGGACTTGGAAAGGAGATCACACTAGTCCCTGCTTTCCAGCCGCCATCTTGGCTCTGCCCATAATAACTCTTAAGATGATAATTCTTCTATGACAAATGGAACATGAGAAGATTTCACAGCTCTCAACTTACTGTAAACATGACTGTAACGCATATTCTATAAAATGTTGAGCTCCAGAAAAACAAGGAAGCAAATGGTCTTTATTTAGCTACAAATGGGGGCTTTCAAAAAAAAAAACTCAAGAAACTCATTTCTAAGACCTACCAATGGAACATAATTTGGCCAGTCTGATGATAATCATCTCTTTATTTTCCTTTTTTAAAAAAAGCTCTTAGAGTTTAAATATTTATCTCGTTCCCCCTCAGTCCTCGTACATTTCAGAAACTTGACTTCAAGTGGTTTGAATCACAAATTTAGTTTAAAATAATCTAATCTGGTGGAGAAATCATTGAGCCCTGGTGTTCTCTATACTCAGGACTGGCTGAAGCATCCAGGGAGAGGCCTAGAGTGGCAAAATTCTAGGGGAAGTAGGGAGAATCTTATTAGCACTTGGGCAATTTTCAACAATTCAATAAATATTTATTAAAATTTATAGTGATAACTCGCATTTATATCATTCTTTAAAGTTTGCAATGAAATGTCCTCATGACCATCCTGTGAGGTAGTTCTATCTATTAGTCATTTAATAAACATTTTTTGGTGCTATGTGCCAGGCATTGTATTAGGTGCTAGAGATACAAAGGCAAAAATAAACAGTCCTTACTTTTGAGGAGCCTCCAACACACACATGCATGCTTGCATGCATGCAATAACACACATGTATATACATTATATACACACGTGTAAATGCATATACATATTTCTGTACTGGTGTAGTATATATGCATATTCTGCTCATGTGTGCACATACATGCATGTATACACACAAGCTGTGATAGGTGATTAAGTGGACCCCTATTTTATTCCAATCAGTATTAATTAGTTTGATATGATTCCATAGGGATGGTGATTATGAGTTCCAATTGTAGATTTTAAGTTCATTTGCTTAATCATAGGAAGCTAACTAGAAGGCCTCTAACCTTGTTTTTCCTTGTTGTGGTGACTAAGCCTAGTGTGACAGAGGTGACTTAATGACATGGAAAGTCCCCCAGCTATTTTTGTTGTCCCTCCATCGACCTTGTCATTTCTCTATTGCCCAACATGTGGAGATGACCATGAGCACTTGGGCAGTGAGGGACCCTGGTTGCCAGCCTTTGGCCTGCCTTTCTGGTCCCATGGGTGTGCTCATTGGCCTGGCAGGACCTCCTGAAAGGTCAAGATAGGTCTGTCAAGATCTGCTCACTAGCCCATTTATGAGCCAATGGGATTCTATATTTTGTGTAGACCCTCCTGGAGGCTCAAGGACGAGGTCAATCCACCATTAAGATTATGTTTTTGGTCTGATTCACCTGCATTGTCTGGGGGTCAAGTACTATAAAACTAAGGCCCTGGAGGAAGGGGCCTTTTCAGATCATGAGGAAGATCTGAGGTCCTCTTCATTAGACGGATCGTGGGCCCTTTAATAAAGTGCCATTGGCTCAGAACTCTGCCTCAGTGGTTTTTTTCTTATAGATTGGATAATTTTGAAATCCTCATAATGCACAATATGTATATATACCTGGGTGTGTATGAATGTATTGGTGGTAATGATGTTTGTCCTCTGTTTTTGAAGAGGACCAATGACATCATAGTGGTGATGTCTTGACTCACGTACTGCCAGCTTCACTCTCTCTTCCAGAGTCATTGAAATTCATATGTATTCATCCACATATATCCATAATACTTGTACTAACCAGCTAATAATATACACTAAGTGTTTAGTTTTATGTATGTTTAGTTTCTATGTATTTGTGAATACATGTAGTTAGTAATGTTATCTCTATTTGCAGATAAGGAAACGGATCAAATACCTCATCCGTGGCTGTGTCTAAGGTCTCTTAACAATAAGTATAGCTCTTTCCATTACACAACATTATCCTCCGGCTTACTCAAGTATGGCACATTTCTAGATAAGGAGAAATAAAAATAATGAGATATAAGATGAGTGTGACAGACTTCTGCCCTCGAGGAGATTATAATCAGGCATAGGGAATGTCATGCACACACACACACATACACACACGGAATACAAATTAGCACATGCCAAGATCATAAGAGAGAAAATTCAGGGTATGGGGGATTACTTTGTCGGGGGATAGGGTGGGGATCTGGGATGATATTTGGCAGAGTGCGGATGGCAAAAATGTAAGGGCTAGGGGCATGGTTAGTAGTGGCAAGTGAAGTGCTGAAGTGATCTTGGGAGTGGGGGATGGGTCACCCTCATTCCTCCAGCGTGGCATGCCGTTTATCAGGGTTGCCAGAATTTCCCAGACCCAGATTCTGGAGTTAAAAGCTTATCTTAGAGGTCTGAATCAGAATCAAGCCCTGCATCACCCAACTACCCACCTATCTGGAAGGATTAAGTCGCACAGCCATTCATTTGACCAAATTCACAAATCCAGTTGGGAACTTAATTCTTTGGGTTTGATTTAGCACCTGAAAAACTAGGGACTCTCCCCAGAGAGTATGTCCTTCTAGAGGAGGAGGCAGCTTGGTACAGCGAAAAGGGCCCTTGTTCTAGAATCTAGAATCTGGATTCGTATCCTGCCTCTGATGCTTATTTCCTGTGTAACCTCGGGCAAGTAGCTTAATCTCCTTGGGTCTCAGTTTACTAAGCTGTAAAAACAAGTAGACCACGTGGCCTCTGAGATCCCTTTCAGCTCCAGAACCATGATCCTAGTACCAAGAACCCCTCAGTATTTGTTCATTTCTGGACATCACAGTTTAAGAAGCACAGTGACAAGAATAATGTCCACAGGAAGGCCTTGAGCCTGTGCTGTATGAAAATAAGTGGGAAGAATTGGGCTGTTTAGTTTGGAGAGGAAAAGATTCAGGGGGGATATGACTGTTGTTGTTTAGTCATTTATCAGTCATGTCCTTTGTGACCCCGTTTGGGTTTTTCTTGGCAGAGATATTGAAATGGTTTCCCATTTTCTTCTACAGCTCATTTTACAGATGAAGAAACTGAGACAAACAGGGTTAAGTGATTTGCTGAGGGTCACCACTAGTAAGTGTCTGATTTCAAATCAGGTCCTCCTGACTCCAGGCCCACTGCACCACAGTGAAGGACTATGACGTGGAAGAAGGACAAGACTTGTTCTGTTGGCCCCCAGAGGGCCAGAACAAGGAGCAATGGGTATAGTTACCAAGAAGCAAATTTAGGTTTTATGTGAGGAAAACCTGCCTAACCATGAGAGATGTCCCACAGTGGAATGGACTTCTTCCAGAGAGGGTAGGTTCCTTCTCAGTGGCAGTCTTCAAGCAGAGGGTGGATGACAACTTGCTAAAATGAGGCCCCCTTTCAGGCATGGGTTGGACTAGCCAGTAGCTGAGATACTTTCCAGACCTTCAATTCTGTGATTCTGTGTTAACTAGGAATCCTGCTGGGCTAAAGGTTCTGCAGAGAACAGGTCTACTATGAGTACAGTTTCATCAAGGGATAGAGTATCTTATACCCCCATGAGGTGGATAGGAAGGATGAAAAAAAGGACATAAGCATTTATGGAACTCTTACTTTGTGCCAGGTATCATACTAAGCCCTGGGGATAAAATACAAATGAAAAGAAAGATGTTTCTGCCCTCAAAGATCTTACGTTCTAAGGGGAGACGGCAACACATAAGAGGAAGATGAAGAGTAGAAAAGGGAGGGAGAGGTGAAGATGCCTGGTGCAGGTGAATGGTTTGGAAGTCAGAAAGTCAGGAATAGAGCCAGAAGGGCAATGAAGGGAGGCTAGGCTTTGCGGCTTGTGGGCCTTTCCACAAGATGGAAGCTACAGGAAGAATTCACCAATAGGGAGGCAGGCTTTATGGATGGATATTTCAAGGTGAGCAGGTCTCCTGGGGCTGGGCTGTTCCAGGGAGAGGAAGCCTCAGGTGCTGAGGGAAGCTCATTAATTAGTAAAGGCGGCTTAGTTTTGAAGTCTAAAAAGTCAGGAACAGGGACTTAGACCATAGGTGTGGTCTTCCCATGCAGCAATGTGGGTCAGTAGGGACCCAGAGATGAAGTTCAAAGATGGCAGTCACTGCCCTGATATGTGCTGGCGACCCAAGTCAAAGCTTTGATGGCCACATCCTAGTTATAGATCTTAATGAAAGAGTACTTTGCTAGATCAGGATTTGTGGTTTCTAGTCTTTGCTATCCCTCAATAAGAAGCATGCTTTATATCAGTATTGTATATTTATATAACAACTACCAATGTAGTACTAAGATGTTAGATAAACATAGCAATGCCCTATGTGTTCACTAGATAAGTAACAAGTGAATAGTGTCTTGTTTATAGTAGGAATGTCATAAATATCTATTAATAATAAAATGTAGAATCCACCTAATCTACAAGCCAGTTTGATAACATACTGATACTGCTTTTTCTGTAAACATGATGAGCTCTGCCAATGCTAGGGCAGCTCGGTGGCACAGTGGATAGGGTTCCAGGCCTGGAGTCAGAAAAACTCATCTTCATGACCTCAGATCCAGTCTCAGCTGTGTGACCCTGGGCAAGTCACTTAACCCCGTGTGCCTCAGTTTCCTCATCTGTAAAATGAGCTGAAGTGACAAACCACTCCAGTATCTCTGCCAAGAAAATCCCAAATGGGGTCATGAAGAGTCAGACATGACTGAAATGACTCAATAACAACCACAGCAAAAACCTATGCTGGATCACTGGTGTATTCTGTACTGAAAAGCTCTGGGCTGTTGTAATAACAATGCTACTTGCAGCCGCCATGGGGGTATAAGACCAATGACACCAGCACACAGTGGGGCTGCTAGCACAGGTTCTTTGATCTGCTTTTCTAAAGGAAAGCAACTTTAAAAGGGTCAACAATCTTACTTTAATTAAATATATACATCATCTATACTTAGTTCGGGGGGGAAAGTCAACACCCTGAACTTCAGAGAAAATACAAACAGAAATTACAAATAGAGAAAAATAGCACCAAGACCAACAGACAAGGCATCTAACTGTCTGACCATTATATACATACATAGTCATCACAGGGAGAAGCACCAACATCTGGGTTTTCAAAGCCAGGGGGACTCCTTAACGGCTACCCATAGTCTTGTCTGGCTAAATAACAGGAACACTCTTCCAGTGAGTGAGCCCCAAAACAAAATGCTAACCTCAGAGTATATATACACTTTCACAGAGCCAGAGGACATCATAACCCTCTTGACCCAGTGCCTACTTAGAAATTAGCAAAAGATATCAGCCTTCCTTCAAAACAAGCCACCCCAATCAAGCTTCCCTTAATGCACTCCATGTGAGGTCTATTAAAGGGCAGGGAAGATCTTCAAACCCCATTAACATTGCAGCTGTAATCAAGGGTGCACCCTGCTTTAATTGCCATCCTCCCAATCTCTCAGGCTCACAACTTAGGAGTCATTCTCACTACCTCTCACCTCCTGTTATTGATTCTGTTGCCAAGGCCTGCCAGTTTCACCTTTGCAATATCTCTTGGATACATCCCCATTCTCTCCTCTAACACTGCCATCCTCCTGGTGTAGGACCTCATCTCCTCAAGCCTGAATTATCGTCATAGCAGCTGGTGGGTCTGCCTGCCTCAGGTCTCTCTCCACTCCAGTCTGTCTTCCTCTTAGCTGTCAAGATGATCTTCATAAAGCACAGGTCTGACCATGTCACCCCTTCCCACTCAATCGACTCTGGTAGCTTTCTATGACAATCAGGATCCAATATAAAATCTGGTTTGGTCTTCAAAACCCCTCATGACCTGCCCGCCCCCCCCCAATCTTCTTATATCTTACAGCCTCCTTCCCCTGCCCCCAACTTCGATCAAGAGATACTGGCCTCCTTTATTCCTTGCCCAAGACATACTTCCTGACTCCAGACATTTTCACTGGCCATCCCCCATAACAGGAATGTTCTCTCTCTTCATCTCTGCCTTCTGGCTTCCCTGACTTTCTTCAAGTCCCAACTAAAATCCCACCTCCTACTGGAAGCCTATCCTGATCCCCTTTAATTCAAATGCCTTCCCTGTGTTGATTACTTTTTATTTATCCTGTCCATAGCTTGCTCGTACATTGTCATTTCCGTGTTAGCTTCCCCATTAGACCAGGAGCTCCCTGAAAGGAGAGACTGTCTTTTGTCTTTCTTTGTATCCCCAGCACTTAACATAGTGCCTGGTATATAGTAAGCATCAAATAAACGTTTATTCACTGACAGATAGACTTATATTTCATTAAGTTTTGGGGCAGATTGAGGGGAAACCACCGAGGTAAAAAAGATGTCAGTTCCCTCAGTTAACTTTGTGAAGATGCAGTTGTGGTGTAATGGATAGACAGCCAGCCTCAGATTCAGCAAGATCTGGGTTCCAATCCTACCTTTGACCCATAGTGGCTATGTGATCCAGGGCAAGTCTCTTAACTTCTCTGTGCCGCAGGTAACTCTCTGAGTCTCTAACTTGCTTTGTGACTGCTACAATGAAATCTTAGATTCAGTTGAAAAAAAAATTCTGTGAAAAGAGAAACCTGGTCTTAGACTTCAGCTGCTGTGGAGGTATTTACAATAGCAGGCATGTTTACATCTTTATTGATCCCAGACAGCCCTTTTTAATAGATTTCCATAAATTATGCATGGTCCAGGCTGTGGAACAAACTGTAAGGGATCCACCCTGAAACCAAGTAGGAAGAGAACTGTTAAGTCAGCTGGCTTACAGAAAGCATTTCTAACAATAATGTATTTGCTAGAACTACCAGCTATGTGCAAAATGTTTTATAGGCTAGAATGTAAATAATACCAGGGCTAATGCTGAGAAGATGATGCAGCACTTTGGAACACAGCCACAAGGAAATGAAACTAAACCTCACATGGAGAAAATTCAGCTGAGAGTCAGGGTGGCCTGGAGCCGCATAGATGATCATACCAACATGAGTAAAACCATGCTGAAATAGAAGGGTGGACCATCCCCTAAAGAGGCCTATCCTGATGCTGGGAATGATTGTGTCCCATGCCTCAGGAGGAATTTGTGAAGGAGGTGAGAGTGGGATGGTTGGTAAAAGGGGGAAGAAAATGGAGGAGCATGACTAGACATACACTCATCTGAAAAAGTTTGGAAGGATTTAGTTACATGCAACTTTAATTTGTCAACAATGTGATGTAGAAGTCACTTGTAGGAACAGTCCAAGGATGACTTCATCAAAAATCTCTAAGACTTCTTCCAGCTTTAAATTCTATGATTCTTACTTGAGCTCTGGGGCTCTGAGCTAAGGCTAAAGTGGATTGTTGGTCTGTGGTAAGTGCACCACCAATATGGGGAGCCCCAAGGAGCAGAGGGTCATCTGGCTATCTAAGGAGTGCTAGGTTTGTCAACAGATCAGATCAAAGCTCCCACATATAGTGGTGAGATCAAACTGTGAGGGGCCACTGGACTTCCAGCCTCAGAGAAATGGGGAGACCCAGTCTCCAAAAAACAAAAAAGAATAAAATAATGATGCTGATTCTATGATCCTGATAATGATTAATATAGGACAACCTTGAGTATTAATAAGCATTAATCAATTCATTAATTAAAATTAGCATTAATAAGAAGTCTTGGTTCTAAAGTACTTTAACGTTGACAAAGCACTGCTCTTATAACAACTTTGTGAGGAAATTAATGTTAAGTATTCTCATTTTACATATGAAGAAATTGAGGCTGAGGAAGGTTAGGGTTATACCATTAGTAAGTGTTGGGAAACATGACTAGAACTTATGTTTCCTGATTCTAAGACCAGTATTCTTTCCATTCCCTATGTTGCCTACACTTATGTCAGGCAAGACTGAGTGAAGTAACTAGGGAGGAGAAAGATTTTACCCCAGATTTGTTTTATATTTTGGAGGTTAGTATTTTTATGGGGTGTGTAGTGATGTTTCTGTTGCTGAAGCTCCTAAAGAAGGCAGCGGTCCCAGTTCTTAGAGTATGCACCATGTGCTCTTCTTGCTGACAATCCACAGGCTGTGTGAGCCTACTCCTGAAAATGTGAGATGATCCTTAAAGGAGAGACCCTGCCCCCGATCCAGAGGATCCACAGATATTCTGTGACTATTTCTTGTCCACGTGAAGAGAGCCTTTTAATTGGCTGCTGAGCTGGAACTGAGTGTGCATAATAGAGAAGGCCAAATTGCCCTATCACTTGCCTGGTGGTGATAGAGGGAAGAAATGCAGTAAGCCTCCTGGTTGGGAATGAGGTCTCATTCCCTAATCTTCCCACCCAGGTCTCTATTTCTCTTATTTGCTTTTCCAAATCCTTTTTGAGCTCTTCCATGGCCTGAGCCCAATTCCTATTTTTCTTGGAGGCTTTTGATGTAGGCTCTTTGACTTTGTTGACTTGTTCTGGCTGTATGTTTTGATCTTCTTTGTCACCAAAAAAGGAATCTAGAGTTTGAGGTTGAGTCTGAGTTCGTTTTCGCTGCCTATTCATGTTCCCAGCCAACTACTTGACCCTTGAGCTTTTTGTCAGGGTATGACTGTTTGTGGAGTAGAGAATACTTTGTTCCAAGCTTTAAGGTCCAAGCACTGCTGTTTTCTGAGCTACTTCTACTCCACCATCACCGCAGGCTCTATCACAGCAGTGCTCCTCCTCACCCAAGAACCATCAACCAGGACCACAATCCAGATCCAAGCAGGGCACAGCAAGAGAACCTGCCTCTGTGCCCACAAAGCGCTCCTTGCACACCCGTTTGGATCCGCTTCTAGATTCCTCCCACCATGTGAGCTAGGGACTGGGGAAGCCGCTGACACTGGAGCTCTGGAAGCAGCCTCAGGAGCTTCCTGCTGCTGCCTCCACCACCACTGTACCACCTCTGCTACCCCCAGGGCTGGTAGCCGGACTGCTCTGAACTCGATCCCACAGTTTCCCACTAACCTGCTCTTTGGTGTGTGTGGGTTGAGAAGTCTGGTAACCGCCACAGCTCAATGATTCATGGCCCTAAGGCCTGTTCCAGCAGGCTGACTCCCAGTCTGGTCTGTCCTGGCGCTGGGCTGAACTCTGCTCCTAGCACCGTGCGACAGACGACCACCCAGGCTCTTCTGGGCTGGAGACCTGTTTTCCATTGCTTTTTTGTGGGTTCTTGTATCAACAATCTGGCTAGCAACTACTGTGGGGGTGTAAACCAACAACAACCAGCTCACAGAACACTGCAAGCCCAGGTCCTTTTGATCTGCTTTACTAAGAAAAGAAACATTAAGGGGTTAACAATCTTACTTTAACCCAGCATATAAATATCATTTACTTAGTTCAAAAAAAAAACCAGCACCCTGAATTACATACCAAATACAATTTGTAGTGCTATCAACATCTGGGTGTTCAGCCAGGGAGCTCATTATAACAACTGGCCCAGAGTCACGTGCCACTCCTGCTGTGGCTCCGAGCTCCGAGCAAGAACACTAACCTTTGCACTCATATATATCCTGATCAGGACTCCGGAAGGGCCCCCCAACCTCACCCAGGCTGGGCGTGGAAAAGTTCACATCAGATACAAATCAATGGCTCCCAATTGTCTCAGTGCTGAGAAATACAAAAACATTGTACTTTATCTGCCCCAATCAAACAAAGGCCAGAATCATTAAAGGTCAACAGCAAAAAGTCCCACCTTAATTACTACTACAGTTCTGCAGCTCTAGAATTTGTTCAGAGCCATTTTTTTTTTGCAGGCGTTTGGAGGGATTTGGGGGAGAGCTTAAGCAAGTCCTTGCTTCCCAGCTGCCATCTTGGTTCTGCCCCCTTCCCACCCAGGTCTCAATGTAGCCTGTGAATATACAACAAGGGCAGAAAAAACATCGGGAGCAGGCATTCACTCTTGATTGAGAAGTGCAAATTAAAACAACTTTGAGGTACCACCTCATACCTATCAGATTGGCTAACATGATAGAAAAGGAAAATGATAAATGCTGGATAAGATGTGGGAAAATTGGGACACTAATGTAGTGTTGGTGGAGTTGTGAACTGATCCAACCACTCTGGAGGGCAATCAAACTGTGCATACCTTTTGATCCAGCAATACCACTACCAGATTTACATCCTAAAGAGACCATAAAAAGGGGAAAGGACCTACATGTACAAAAATATTTATAGCAGCTCTTTTTGTGGTGGCAAACAATAGGAAATTGAGGGAATGCTCATCAATTGGGGAATGGCTGAATAAATTATGGCATATGAATGCAATTAAATACTATTGTGCTGTAAGAAATGATAAGCAGGCAGATTTCAGAAAAACCTGGGAAGATTTACATGAACTGATGCAAAGTGAAATGAGCAGAACCAGGAGAACACTGTACGTAGTAACAGCAATCTTGTGTGATGATCAATTATGATGGACCTAGTTCTTCTCAGCAATATGATGATCCAAGACAATTCTAAAAGACTCATGATGGAAAATGCTTTCCACGTCCAGAAAAGAACTGAATTCAGTCTGAACTGAAGAGTCTGAATTCAGATTGAAGCAGACTATTTTCACTTTTTGTGTGACTTTTCCCTTTTTTCCCCTTCTCTTATTTCTTCTTTTACAACATGACTAATGTGGAAACACGTTTAACATGATTTCATATATATAACCTATATCAGATTGCTTGCGATCTTGAGGAGAGGAGATGAGAGGGAGGGAAAAAAAATTGAAACTCAAACTCTTATAAAAAATGAATGTTGAAAATTATCTTTACATGTAATTGGAAAAAATAATTACCAAAAAAAGATCCTTGAGGGCTGAATATTGACTTAGAAAATCATATATTAATATTGCCTATTTTTATTATACTTTTAAAATTTGGTTAAATATTTGTAAAACATTTCCTAATTACATTTTAATTTGGTTTCTGCAGCACTCAGGAATGATTTGGGCTGCATACAGCCCATGGGGCACATGTGTGACATCTAGGCAATGCTCTAAGACTATAAGTAGAAGAGAAGGTACTAACCTGCAATATTAGAGGGGATTCCCTCTTCTGAGAGTTCCCCATATTAATGTAATCACAGGTCCAATCCCTTTCCCCGGAACTGTATAGTAGGCACCGAGGATGCAAAAACATTCCCATTCCCACTGCTTTCCTGTGGACAGTTCAGAAAACAAATTATTTTGAGGGATTGGGGTACCCGTGAACAGGTGGAAAAGAATCCATTAGCAACTGTCCCAACCTAACGTCAAGAGATAGGAGTGCCAGTGGAGGTATTAGCTTACCCTCTCTGAACACAGTTTGCATTGGTTTTCATGCACCTAGAGGGTTTTGATGAGAGGGTGGATGATCCTTAATGGTGACACCTAAGACCTCCTGGCTAGATTCCTAAAAGGTTGTCCATCAAGTAATGGAAGCTCTGTGTGCACCAACCCAATAATTCGGGAAACAGGAATCCCTGGTCTGTCTATACGTTTTGTATTACCCAAAACAGAGCAGAGAAGCTCTGTACCAAAGGGATTCAGAGATCACAAAGTTACTAGCTCACCTGGAGAAAAAAAGTACCAATGATAGCTGGAAAAGAGTGAAGCCTGGCTTAGGATCCATAGGATCACAGATTTAGAAACAGAGGAGATCTGAGATGTCATTTTGTGTCCAGGCCCCTCATTTTACAGTAAGTGTCTAAGGTGGAATTTGAATTCAGGTCTTCCTGACTCCAAGTCCACTGCCTCTTACTATCAGATTAACCAATGTCAAAAGCAAATATATGTGGGTACGTATATGCAAAGCCCAGCAAGTCAGGCACTGTGGGGCTAGCGCCAAAACCGGAAGCGCTTCTGGGGACTGAGCACCAAATGAGACTCTGAAGATACTAAGAATGCCCTTGAAGGCTAAAGGAACATGAATTCATCTGCTCTCTCCAGCTTCCTAAATATTACCACTCCAGAGGAACTCTTCAGCTTGAAAAGACCCTCCTTTCTCACTTTAAGCAGGAACACCAACGAAATATCCAATGGCAAAATCTTCACAAAGAATGTCAAGGACACCACTGACGTTCTCAAATCTTGAGCTGGGAGTTACTTGTAGAGTAGGGTCCTCACAGAAAACCCCAAAGAACTTATTCCCTGATAGATTTCCTTTCCCAGTTTCAGTTGTTTTTACATTGAACCTACAGATACCCATGAAAGCCTATGATGATTCCCAGACCCTATTGGAACCTGATGGACTAACAAAGCGAGAGAATTCAGATAGTTTTATGCAACATGTAGGCTCCTCGCTCTGGGTTGGGCATGTAAGAGTCTAGACCAAAAAATAAGGAAGATCATTGCTTTCTGAACCCCTGAAGGAGTACACGTGTTTGATGGTTAATGGATGATTGCCACAGCAAAACAGTAATAAATTCTTGGCTTTCAGCAATTACTGCAGAGGAAATCATGCCTGCTTAAGAACTGACATTAACAGAATGAGGAAGCAATGAACCACAACCTCTAGGAGATATTAAGAACAAAGATTTTTTAAAAGTGAGGCCCGGAGAAAGAGTACTGGATTTAGTCAGAAGACCCAACTTTGTTTCTTTGTTGCATCTGAGCCGTGACTTTGGATAAGTCGCTTCCCTCTGGTGTATGGTTTCCTTGTCTGTGAAATTAGGAGATTTGACCAAATGATCTCTTTAGATATTTATTAATAAAAATGAACATTTGTAAATAAATCAATATTTAACATTAATATTGATATTTATTAAGAAATTGAGAATTTATTAACAAATAGACATTTATCAAGTGCCTATTGTGTGTCAGGCACAGTGCCATTGCTGGAGAACACAAAGGGGAAAATAGAACAGTCCTTTGTTTCAAGAAGCTTACATTCTATCAAGGGAAAGCAATGTACACAGATGTAGCCATATGGGGGGGGGAATAGGAAAATTAAATACAAAATAAATATAAATTAGACACATAGTAATTTCTTTAAGGTAGGTACTAGTATCTGGAGGAGGCTCCTCCTCCTCCTCCTCCTTCTCCTCCTAGCAGCTGTCATTTATATAGCATTTTAAGGTTTGCAAAATGTTTTTTAAATATTTTGCCCTCATAACAACCCTAAGGAGCAGGTGCTATTATTATCCCCTTTGTATGGATGAGGAAACTGAAGCACAGAAGCCCTTGCCCAGGGGACACACAGCCAGTAAGTGTTTGAGGTCAAATTTGAACTCGGGTCTTCCTGACTCCAAATCTAGCACTCTATCCACTGTGCCACCTAGATACCAGGCTTACTGTAGGAGGTGGCCCTTGAGATAAGACAAGCCTTGAAAGGGGGTATAGGTGCAAGACTACTAGAAACTCCAGTGTCTCAGGGTTACCTCTAGAATCCTAAGGGGGCCAGTAGTCAGTCACCCTCGAAGGACTCAGCCTCAGTGAGTGGCAGTTGGGACAGTAATCTCAGGAGTGGTGCTACATTATGGGAAGGTCATTTTAGAGGTCATCTCTTAGGTCTCCTCCTACTTTGGACTTAGGAAGTAAGGCTCATTTCCCCCATCTCTACTCCTAAGGTACTTATTCAGGGAAGTTTAAAATACATGCCTAAACCACTCACTACTTTCATAGCCGCACAGATAAGTGGTAGCTTCAAACTCCAGGGTTGTGGATCCTGACTAGCATTAAGTTATTTCCCACTACATGCAGAAGAGTGACTTGGCCTTCCGTTGTGGTAGTTTCCTTAACTGAACAATGAGACAGATCATACTAATCTACCTGACACTTTTGTTAAAAGTGGTATTGTACCTGAACTACTAAAAATTTGTTATAAAGCTCTAAGCAAACTTTGGCTGGGTCCACACAAGTGCAGGCCTGACAAAGAGCCATGGTGGGTCAGACTGGGTTTAGTGAGCTGTGAAGGTTTTCTCTTCAGCACCTGAGACAGGGTAATATGGTTTCACTGACTGCATGGGCTATATTGATTGGCTCCAGCCAATAAATTTACAACACAAAGTTTATTGGAAAGAACGTCAGATAGGAGGCAAATCACAGCCCCTCCCCCTCTGCCTCATCTTCCTCATCTGCGCCATGAGGGAATGGAGTAGATAAAGTCTTACAACTTGAATTCCTATGATCCAGATTAATTGAAATCCCTACCATCTTGTATTCCTATCCATCTTACTTTAAAGTGTTACAGAAACACTTTATCAATAGTGATTCTCAGTTGTTCTATTGAAGCTCATTTAGAAAAACTTTATAATCCCGTATTATGGAGGAAGCTAAAGCTCTAGCTTCTCTGCCAATGAAATGAAATGAGAAATGGGAGCCGGAGAATATGATTCACACAATAAAACTGCTTTCCCCGAAATTCTGATGCTTTCTTTGGAATTTCACGTGTCTAAAAACCATTAGGTAGTATTCTGGACGAATTTGAATACTTACCAGATACTCAGACGGTACCCAGAGAGAAATTTTTAGGACCAATTAATTCCCTAACACATAAAATGAGGAAGTTAGATTACATGATGGCAGCAACCCTTGCTTACTCCAAAATTCTATAGGATTCTAAGTCACGCTGGAGATGAAACATACCTTCTTTTGGTTATATTTAGTCATTTTGTATTTGTGCTGTTTAGCATTATGGTTTTGATGGATAAAGGTATTGTCAAAGTGGAAATGAACACATTTCACATTCTATTAGGTGCCTTGAGTTATGCCTTTCAAAAAAAAAAAAGCAACCCAACTATGAGAACCCCTCGTGAAAATCTGAGAAATCCTAGGTGTTATCCATAAAAACAAATAAACCAAACTACTAAAATTAAGAACTGATAACATTATGAGTACACAGTAGAGATCAAAGAGTTGAGAATGCTATTGTCTGAATAAATTCAAGAATGGTACCTAAAAATTGACTTTGCATACTACACAAGTATTTTTCACGATCATTGAATATTTTTATAAAGAACGAGAGGGAGAAGATTGAACATAAAGTCGAGTAGTACCAATAGGCAGAAAGGAACATTTGTTTTATTGGACCTCATTTAGAATGAATGGCCATTAAATTAGGATAAGACATTGAATCAGAACAGCTATGCTTAAAACAAAAAAAGCTACACGCAACTAGAGCCGGAGAAGATTCATGTCACCAAAACGACTGCCATAACCAGCATACAATTTCTTGGGACACAATGAGGGCTAGAAAGGAATGGGTACCTGGGCTGGTTTGAGTTTATGGAGTTTCTTGCAGATAAGTAAGCTAACTTGTTCTTAAAGTCAAGCCAACAAGCAATTGTCTACTATATGTCAGGCAGTGTGCTAAGCACTAAGGATACAAAGAAAGACAAATGGTCCCTGCCCTCAAAGAGCTTACAGTCTAACAGAAGAGGCAGATGACCTAATAATCTCTCTTTTTGTTGAGTCGTTTCAGTTGTGTCCAACTCTTTGGGACCTCATTTGGAGTTTTCTTGGCAAAGACACTGGAGTGGTTTGCCATTTCCTTCTCCACCTTATTTTACAGATGAGGAAATTGAGGCCAGATTTGAACTCAAGACGTCTTCCTGACTCCAGGCTTAGCACTCTATCCACTGCGATGCCTAGTTGCCCCAGTACATGTACAGAATTGTTTTATGTGCTAGGGGCTCAAAGATGCCAAATGATCCGGTTTACTCTTAAGGAATTTATATTCATAATTTACAAGCATTTAAGTGTCTACTCTGTGCCAGGTACTGTGCTAAGCATTGGAAATACCAAGAAAGTTACAACACAGTCCCTCCACTTGAGGAACTCAGGGTCTAATTGAGGAGATAAGGATTTACAAACAAGATACGTAGAAGATAAATTGGAGATAATCAACAGAGAGAAAGGACACTAAAATTAAGAGGGATCCATCAGGAAAGGCTTCCCGTATAAGGTGGGATTATAGTTGGGACTTGAAAGAAGCTAGGGAAGCTAAGACACAGAGATGAGGAGGAAAAACATTCTTGGCTTGGGGAACAGTCAGAGAAAATGCCCAGAATCTGGAGGTGATGGGTCTTATGAAAGGAACAGCAAGCGACCTAGCTGGCACCAGTGTATTGCAGAGCACATGGTCAGTTGGGTCTGAGGGTGGGGTGTGAGGCAAATGATAAACAAATGTTTATTGAATTGAAAGTATTGTCATATTATCAGTAGAAACCATAAAGATGGAAGAACTTTTTTGGGGAAGACGGCAAACTGACAAGATCAGTCTTGGGCATGTTGAGTTTGAAGTGCCAATAGAATACCCAGGAGGAGATATCTAGCAAGCAATTTGAAATGCAGACCCAGAGCTCAGGAGAGAGTAAGCTGATATATAGATCTGGTAGTTGTCCTCAGCTGTTGGACTAGCTGGTCAGTGCTCTGGTTTGAATTTCAAGGTGCAGAAAGTGACTCAGTGATAGATATGTAGTCACAGAAAATTATTGCAAAAGTACATAAGAACAAGGTGCAAACTGGAAGCATAATCCACAGTGTAGCCATTGAAGGCCATGAACTGACAGCCATATAAACCATACACTGAGCCTGAGTGCTAATTTACCAGTTCTAGGGTTCATGGAAGTCTGTTGGTATGGGCTGTGGCACTCAGGTCACTGACCTCTTTGCTCTCATAACTTCTATTTCCCTTTGGTTTTATACCCTTTAGGGGCGAGGAAGAAACAAAACAAAACATAACACAGATGGATTTTTCCACAGAGGCTCACGTGATGGAGAAGTTCTCATATGATGGAAAAGGTCATCCAAGCCTTGGAACTCTGGCTGAAGGTTTAATCATTATCTTACCCCCTCCAAGATGGCGTGATTCTGGGTATCTTTAAGAGAGAGGCAGAAGCTGGGGGTAACTGATTTCCAAGAAACAGAAACTTAAGTAGGAAAGATAAACAAGACATGTAGTCCATTACTACCATATGAGTGGCTACTCATGAGTAGCTATGAGTATATATGAAATAGTAACTGTTGCTCTTTTGGGCAGGAACCCTGAGGGTCTTCCCTTCCCAGTTTTTATTTTTTTTTAAGTTTTTGATTAAAGGGGCCATCCCTTGATTAACTTTTTAAAGAAGCCTATTCACTGAATGGGAGTTATCTCACTCAAAGTGAGAACCTGAAAAGGCCTTAGCCTAAAAGGGCCAGGGTCTCCCCATGCATCCTGGGCCATCTCCAGTCCTCCTGATGAATATAAGGCCACTGGACCCAGATGGCTCTGGAGGAGAAAGTGAGGCTGGTGACCTTGCACAGCCCTCCCTCACTCATATCAAAGTCAACTGCAAGTCATGTCATCATTTCCCTGACGTCACAGTCCTCTTTGAGAACGAAAGACAAATACAATGAGTAGCTATGGAGACTTCCTGAGATGATTCATGGACCACATGAACCACCCGCTGTCCTCTCTTGGAGTTATCTGCAGTGGAAAACAATAACAACAACACTGGATTTGGTGTAGAAGGACTTGGGTTTGAATCCTGACTCTGATCCTTACTGGCTGTGTGACTTTGGACAAGTCACTCAGCTTCTCCAGTTTCCAGTCTCCTCATCATTTGGATGAGGGTATTGGACTAGGTGACTTCCAAGGTTCCTTTCAGCTCCAAATCTATGATTCTATGATCTTTATTTGAATCTGGCATTCGTTTTCACCTTTGTGTTGACTAGCCCATAGAATGATAGTTATGGCAAGAAGACAAGAAATGGAAACTGAGGAGATAAACACAGGCAAGGAAGAAACAAAACTATTCCTTTTTGCAGATAATATGATGACTACTAAATGAGAACACAGAAGAGTCAACTAAAGTTCATTGAAACAATTAGTGAATTTGACAAAACTGGAGAATATAAAATAAAACCATATAAATCAACATTTCTGTATATTACCAGCAAAACCCATCAGTAGGATAGAAATGCTCCATTTAAAATAGCTACAGAATGTATAAAATATTTGAGTTAATCTACTATATTACACATGGGAATATCATGAATGTAACCACAAAACACTAGAGGAATAAAGACAGACCTGCTTTGACTAGTCAATGACTGAGACCTGACTTTAATAATAGGTCACATTTATACAGCACTTTATAAATATTATCTCATTTTATCTAGGGAGATAAATGCTATTATTATTCTTTTTTACATTTGAGGAAACTGAGGCAAATCAGTTAAATGACTTTTCTAGGGTCACGCTGATAGTAAATGTTTAAAACCAGGTTTGAACTCAGATCTTCGCTCGATAATCTGGCTACTACGCTCCTTCCACTGCCTCTAGCCACTTGTAAATTCAAAATTCAACCGAGACTTCACGAAATATCACAAATGGAACGTGCCTCATTTGTACTCTAGTGTGCTCAATTGTGTGTGACCTTTAGTGTTAGTAATGGTCTATCTATATCTTTTCTATGGTGCAATTAACAGAGTGCTGGGTCTGGAGTGAGAAAGATTTGAGTTCAAATGTGACCTCGGGCATTTACTAGCTATGTGACCCTGGCCAAGTCACTTAACCTTTGTCTGCCTCAATTTCTTCAAATGTGAATTGAGGCTAACAAGAGCACCTCCCTCCTAGCTTTGTTGTAAAGATGAAATAAAAGTATCTGTAAAGTGTTTAGCCTAGTGACTGGTACATAGCAGGTATCTAATAAATGCTTATTTCTTTCCTTCCTTCTGACTTATTTAAAATCCCAATTCATCCTTAATCAATCATATACTTCTGTGACACCAAAACCATTAGGTAATATGCCCAATAAGAGCAGCACGAACTGTCACGAATATTCTTTAATGGATTGATTTGTGATCTCTTCAAAGTAGTTCCTGCTCCATCAGCAGAGATCCTAAGCTCATTCATGCCTCTCTCCTTACTCATTCTTGTCCATGTCCTCCCATAAAACCTATGCACAGGATCCTCCCAGTGCACTTTGACTCTTTTAACATTTTGTGGGTGAATTATGTCATAAAAATAACATCAACAAAGTAAATTGTTGTTTGCATAGAGAAAGCAGGACAGTGTAGTGGAAAGAATATTAGACTTGCAGTCTGAGGATCTGGGTTCTAGTAATATTGGTTCTTTTAATAAGTACCTATGTAGGGGGCAGCTAGGTGGCATGGTGAGTAGAGCACTGGCCCTGGAGTCAAGAGGACCTGAGTTCAAATCTGACCTCAGACACTTGACACACTTACTAGCTGTGTGACCATGGGCAAGTCACCTAACCCCAATTCCCCTGCCTTCCCCCCTGCAAAAAATAAAAATAAAAAAATAAGTACCTATGTGGCCTTACATGATCCATTTCACTTCTTTCAGACTCAGTTTCCTCATCTGTAAAATGAAGGGATTAGACTAGACATTTCTAAGGTTACTTTTATCTCTAAATCTTATAATCTGTGACAAATACTCTGACAATGCAATCAACAAGTTGTTAGAAAAAGTGTTTGCCTTTTAAACTATTTACCAGGTTGTTTAGATTTCACACTAATCACATTCTCTAAGATACTTTAATTTTCAGTGTATTATTGCTGCTGCTTCCATTCCCATGGTACTTGTGGAGGGGTCAAAGTGTGCTGGTCAAGGTGATACCTCTGAAGATGTCCTTTGGATTTCTCCAGTTGGTTCATATCTGAATTCCTTAGCCTTCAAAGGCTAATCACTCTGCCTTTTTGCAGATAATATGATGACTCTGTTTGCAGTGAGTTGAGAAGGGCAAATCTGTTCTGATATCAATTTGTTTTGTTGTGGTTTTAAAGTTTTGTTCTTATGCCCAGAAATTTTACAATGGTTACAGCTTTAGAAACCTAATAAATAAATATTATATGAGAAAGCTACTTGCTCTCTTTTTTAAGGCAAAGACTAATTGCTGCTGTTCCTGCCCTCCCACTCTCAATTACCTCTCAAATTCCAGTCCACGGGCATCTCCATCGCCATTTCTTGGTGATATAGGAGCCTACCTATTGTGAGTTGTGTTGCTGCAGTCCTCCCTGATAATGGCTGGCACAGATCCCATGGTTTGCAGAGTCTAAATGGCATAAAGTGCTCCCCTTTAAAGACTGTGAAAAGGCAAACAAGAACAATGAAAGATTGATGTACTTTTTCCCTTGCAGATTCAGAAGAGTTGCAACAGAGCTGACTTCCACAAAGGTTTGATAGATACTTGTTCAGGGGTTACCTATTTAGGACTCACTCTAAAAGAAAGGTTCTGAATCAGAGAGAGGGAAAAGAGTGTGAGAAAAAAAGCCATTGGCTTGCCTAGTTAGAGCTCAAAAACTTAAGAATCACTGGCTCAAATGTAGATGGAGACAATTAGAATAGAGAAGTAAGCCTTTCATTAACTTGAGAACAGAATAAATTTGTATTAATTAAAACTCCTTTGTCCTAGATCATTGCAACTACTTTTTGGAGGCTTCACAAAAAAGGCAGATAGGCCAGTCCATGCTAAAAGCAGTGGACCTCAGTCTATTGGGGAATGGCTAAACATAGAATGGATGGTTTCAGAGTAACCTGGGAAGACTTGAATGAGCTAATACAGAATAAAATGAATAGGGTCAGAAGAAGAATTTATACAATAACAACAATATTACAAAGTGGGGAATGGTTCTGAACTCCTCTTCCTGAGAAAGGTTAGTCATATCATCCTTCAAGTTTCTAAGGGTACACCTGAGGAGCTATGGATGGCTTTCTCTAATGGTATTGACTCGAGACTCCATTCTGGTGTATCTTCTCCATTGTTAGTCACTAGCAATGAATGTCCTAGTCCCATTTAACCAATTAACATAAATCAGAGATTTGGAAAGAGATTTTTATTTGAAGATATAGGAAAAATATAAATATGAACATTTGTCCCTAACACCTGGAGGCTATACTATAGCAATCTAGTCTTTGGGGGAGAGGATGCTCAGACTTAACATAATTTCTACATAGTTTTTGTCCCACCGAGCTCACGTCAAAATTTGGCCTGGTTGATGGGTAGATGAGTCTGCTTCTGTGCTACACTGGACTACTGGGAAGGTCACTTAGGATTCCTTTCCTTACTATCTGGCTTCTGGCAAATCCTGACCAGTTGGAGCATATGAGGTCTTGGCCCACTACAATCTCCTTCACCTAAAAGCAGGAAAAAATAGATGCCACAAAGGCAGAAGGAATATTAGGGCCATGCATTCTCAGGTTCATCCCCACACCAGGTGAGAGAGGGCCTTGAAGTATTTTTAAAAGCACAGGCAAGCAGAACAGCTTTGAAAACTGCAGGTTGTACTTATTATATACTTAAAAAGAAAAGTGAGTGGTAGATATAAATCTGCAATTTTATATACAATCTTCCTTTTCTGTTCCATGATACAAATGGAAATGCACATCTTATTTGGTAATTATTAAATTCAGAATAAAAATAAGATTAAGAAGAATGGACTTTTATTAAGACACATTTTAACTCCTAAAAGGGAAGGCAAGAGGCCTAACTTGAAAGTCCTAGAGGCATGAGGTGGGGAGGAATGGATCAAAAGGTGAAGGTAAAGGTTATATAATAAATGATTATGGAATGAATGAATGAATCTAGATCTCACTCACCATAGAGACAAGGATACAACCAAGTCTTAAAAAGAGGTTGCTGGGCCTCAGGTCCAATAACCTCTGGGCCATCAAAGGCAGAGGAAGGATGTCAATAATCATGTGAAAAGCTGCCCTCTTGGACTTGACACACCCAGACTATGCCATCCCTTTGCCCCTCCTGATTTGAGATAAGGACACCCAGATTCAATGAAGGACCAAAGGTTTGTGAGTAGGGGCAATGTTTCCTTCAGATAATCTGATTGGCTTTCCATCTTTCATATAGGCAGGACAACCTGGGAGATTGCTAGAAGATTCCTAGTATAGGAGTATAAGACCCCTGCTAGGGTTTCAAGTGACCATTCCTAGTAATCACATTGAAGTTTGGAGATAGGAGGATTCTAGGCAACCATCATTGCTGGACTTAGTCTTCATGATTGGCTCCTGACACTGAACCTCGTGGATATATTAAAGAGGCCACCCATTCCTTAGCTATCTCTTGTCCTCCTGACTTCAAAGTATACAGACTCTGAGCTAGTCACATGGCTGACATGGATTCTCTCCCCAAACCATAAGGATGCCATGTTCTACTTAGGGGAGCTGATGCCAAATATTGAGTTACTTCCTTTTTGTGTGTTCTCCTGTTTGTTCATTTGAATGAATGAAAAAATGCTTATCAAGTGTTTATTATGTGCTAGGTACCAGGCTAAGCACTGGAGATACAAACAAAAAAAGTAAGACAGTTTTTGCTTTCTAGAAATTCACACTCTAATTGGGGGAAACAACACTTGAGTTCAGCTTCAAGGTGGATGGAAAGGTCCCAAAGTCCTGAAGGCCCAATAGTGGTGAGAATGGCAGAGCCTGGGGGACCTTAAGGCTTTTTAATAGCTTGTGTTGAGGCAGCTAGGTGACACAGTGGGAAGAGCACTGGCCCTGAAGTCAGGAGGACCTGAGTTTAAATCTGGTCTCAGACACTCGACACACTTAGCTGTGCAACCTTGGGTAAGTCACTTGACTCCAATTGCCCTGCCTTCTCCCCTCCAAAAAATAGCTCATATTACAGTACTTGGGGGTCTGTATGGTATAGATTTGGAGTATTTAACTTGTTTGTACCATAGACATCTTTGGCAATCTGGGGAAGCCTATGGATCCCTTTTTAGAAGAATGTTTTTGAAAGCATAAAATACAATCCATAGGATTACAAAGTAATCTAATCATAATGAAATAAAGTTATCAAAAATATTTAGAGAAGATGGTAAGGCTTAGAAGACCTTAGGACACAGTGTCAGGGTAGATAATAAAGACTGCTGGTCTTCCATCTCATGGAAAGGATTAAAGTAGGTGACATTCATCTTCTCAAGGTGTTGTGAGTAATCATGTCACTCTTCCTGACTGGCAGTCCTAATAGGGTCTATATAGTCTGGGATTTGGGAAAGCAAAGGAGGAAAATAGATGGTGTGGTTGGAAGACCTGCCACTGTGAAAGAGTCTGGGTGTCAGGGGAATAGGGAAAGGGAAGGTAGAGTGATCTTATTGATAGGGTTTCCTGCCTACCGGTCATCCTGGGTGGAATCTGGGCCACTTAGGATTCACGAGAAAAAACAAAGGGAAAGAAAAAAAATGGGGAGGGTGGTCCTGGAAGTGAGTCCTTCTTTCCTGTGGTATAGTGCCTAGAGGCCTATGGCTGTAGCAGCATCCTCCAATTTTCAGCAGTGTCCCCAGGGAAACAGGGGCAGCAGGCAGTGGTGCCAATTCCAGTGACAAAAAGTTGAAACAGCATTAAAAGCAAACTGATGAGAGTGAAAAGTCAGCGTCAGAGAATGATACACCACTGGAAAGAAGAGACTGCTTAGTATTTGATCAGACTCAATGGGGGTGAAGTGTAAGGTGGTTAATTAGCAACCTTGCAAAAAATGAAAACCTGCCTCATATGCCAAGGACGCTTGAATACTAGCTTCTCAAATAGTAATAAACTACTATATTCTGTTCAAATCATTCTGTAATGTATGGTATAATTTTTCTGTGCTTAGCATTTCCTTTTCTGTTTAGGAATAAAGGATCCTTTCCATACTCAATTTCATATTTTTACATTTTTTCTTTTACAATTTCAAGCTTTTTTATGCCACCACCACACATTTTGAGAAATGTTACATTAGAGGTAATAATAGAATTATCCATATAGCATCTACAGTAGGGACGATGAGCCAATGCATATGAGAACTGGGGATCCCACTTCTTTTTATTGACAACTCAGGCTTCATTAGTAATGAAACTGGTACATATCTTGGCACAGAGTATGAATACGACCCCTGCAAGTCCTAACGACAGTTTCTACATTAGAGAGAGTTTCAGCACAGGAAATTCTAGAATGGAAGAATTCAGGTTTTAAACATTTTTAAAAGGGGGCAGAGCAGCGGTGCCAGTCAGCAGGACGAGGGGGTATGTCAAGAGCAGAGATATCATAAAGCTTCTCAGTGGAGCTTCCAAAATGAAGGCTT
>CM053623.1:282785550-282802046 GCA_028646595.1 Phalanger gymnotis
AATGAGTGAATCTTGCTCTCATCAGATTTGACCTGAGGAGGGAATACCATACATACTCAATTGGGTATCTTACCACCCAGGAAAGAAGGAGGAAGAAGATAAAAAAAGGGGGGATGATAGAAGGGAAGGCTGATGGGGGTGGAGGTAATCAAAAATAAACACTTTCGAAAAGGGACAGGGTCAAGGGAGAAAATTCAATAAAGGGGGACAGGTTAGGAAGAAGCAAAATATAGTTAGTCTTTCATAACATGAGTATTGTGGAAAGGTTATACATAATGATACGCATGTGCCCCATGTTGAATTGTTTGACTTCTTAGGGAGGGTGGGTGGGAATGGAAGAGGGGAGAAAATTTGGAACTCGAAGTTTTAAAAACAGATGTTCAAAAAAAAAAGTTTTTTCATGCAACTAGAAAATAAGATACACAGGCAATGGGGCATAGAAATTTCTCTTGCCCTACAAGAAAGGAAGGGAAAGGGGATGGGAGGGGAGTGGGGTGACAGAAGGGAGGGCTGACTGGGGAATGGGGCAACCAGAATATATGCCATCTTGGAATGGGGAGGGTAGAAATGGGGAGAAAATTGTAATTCAAACTCTTGTGAAAATCAATGCTGAAAACTAAATATATTAAATAAAAAAAAAGAGGTGATCTCTATATCATTAAAAAAAAAAAAAAAGCTGCTGAGCTGGAACTAAGTGTGCATAATAGAGAAGGACAAATTGCCCTATCACTTGCCTGGTGGTGATAGATGGAAGAAATGTTGTAAACCTCTTGGTTGGGAATGAGGTCTCATTCCCTAATCTTCTCACCCAGGTCTCTATTTCTCTTATTTGCTTTTCCAAATCCTTTTTGAGCTCTTCCATGGCCTGAGCCCAATTCATATTTTTCTTGGAGGCTTTTGACGTAGGCTGTTTGACTTTGTTGACTTCTTCTGGCTGTATGTTTAGCTCTTCTTTGTCACCAAAAAAGGAATCTAGAGTTTGAGTTTGAGTCTGAGTTTGTTTTCGCTATCTGTTCATGTTCCCAGCCAAACACTTGAGCTTTTTGTCAGGGTATGACTGCTTGTGGAGTAGAGAGTACTTTGTCCCGAGCTTTAGGGTCCAAGCACTGCTGTTTTCAGAGCTACTTCTATTCCACAGTCACCCCAGGCTCTGTCACAGCAGCGCTCCTCCTCCCCCAAGAACCATCAACCAGGACTGCAATACAGATCTGGGCAGGGCACAGCAAGAGAATATGCCTTTGTGCCCACAAAGTGTTCCTTGCACTCCTGCTCTGATCTGCTGCTAGATTCCTCCCACTGTGTGAGCCAGGGACTGGGGAAACCGCTGACACTGGAACTCTGGAGGCAGCCTCAAGAGCTTCCTGCTGCTGCTATGGCCACCGCTGCACCACTTCCTCCACCCCACTGCTCTGAACTCGATCCTGCAGTTTCCCACTAACCTACTCTTCGGCGTTTGTGGGTTGAGCAGTCTGGTAACTGCCACAGCTTACTGTTTCATGGCTCCAAGGCCTGTTCCAGCAGGCTGAGTGTCAGTCTGCTCTGGCCTGGCCTGGCCCACGCGGGGTGGCCCTCTGCTCTCAGCACCATGTGATAGACCTTTCCCAGTGACCATCCAGACTGCCCTGGGCTGGAGACCTGTTTCCCTCTGCTATTTCGTGGATTCCGCAGCTCTAGAATTTGTTCAGATCCATTTTTTACAGGTGTTTGGAGGGATTTGGGGGGCAGCTTAAGCAAGTCCCTGCTTTCCAGCCACCATCTTGGCTCCGCCAATCCCATGGCATTTTTAAAGTGATCTTTTTTCATATGACAAATAGAACAATCACACTGAGACTTCATCATCTCTGTACTTGATACACTATAGGGGAAAGTGGAAACAACACTTAGGAAGCTGACGTGATTAAGTGGCTAGCTGCCACAAAGTATCATTTAAAGAACAATTTTTCAACCTATCTCAAAGGAGGGAGGATTACAACTGAGAGAAAAAGATGACAGGCAGTGGTTCTACCGAAATGGGTTATCAAGAAGATATCCCACACCTGCTTTTTCACCTCTACAGAATCTTTAATTGGACCAAGAATCTAGGGCAAAGAGGCAAGATTTCTTGTGTCGGCCAGAATTTAGCCTTTTTCATTCTGTTTCACCAAGCATGGTCTCTATTATTTGTATAGAACAAGAGAGAGATGATGGTGGTAGAAGAAAGGGGAGGGGAATGGAGAACTTGACAGCAATTTCTATACCAAAGCTTTACCTAGCTCTTTTGTAGTTTGTTGAAGTAGAGGCTTGGGGACATTTTCTGGGAACTAATGTATAATAACTAGAAGGGATTTGGCATCAGAAATCAGACGACAAACAGAAGGAATCAGAGGAGGCTGCAGAGAAGCAGTTAGGTTTTTTTTTTTTAATAGATTTAATCTTGTTGTAGGGGCTTCTGTTGACTTTCATTGCTTGCTATATTATGGAAGGGGTGACTGGTATCCTTCAGCTATGCATTGGAAGACCACCAGCAAATCTTTGTCATGGAAAGGCTTTCTAGCCATTGTATCAGATGGTAGCAGAGAGTAGCAACTGTCCCTGAAGTGGATAAATAACTGAATACAGTCTGCCGCCATAAGACCAACAGAAAGAAGCAGTGAGGACAATGCCTAGCAAAGAGCATTGAACTAATACAGAACTCTACACCTCGCATAGGGCAGCAGAGACACCACCATGACATAATCAGAGGACATTCACACCTTTGAAATGGTGGGAGTTGATGATGGTGTACACTCAGGCATCACATGTCTCTGTGTTAGCCACGTGGATTCTTCTTGGTCAATATGTTCTCTATGTGTGTACCATCCATTCCTGTTCTATGTGTGCATGTCTCCCCTCATTTTTGGTGCAGTAAATTGTGAGAGTACCCTATGTGGCCAGGGAAGTGTTTTGTTACTTTACTTTCTATGACACTTAAGTAAATATGTTTTACCGAGATTAAATGTGCCCTTTGGTTAGATGGAAAAAGTATATGCATTGGTGGTAGCTTGTGAACTATGGTTTTGAGTGAGTGCTGACCCACAGAGGGCCAGGAGCCTGGGCTTGCTTTGGGGTGGCCCAGATATGAGGGAGGGCCCGGGCATTACATAAACGTGAGGGAAAGATTAGGCTAAAGTGCATTTGGGAAATCAAGAAGTTTCAGTGACTCCAAGCTGCTCGCACAACTCCATCATCACTGATTAATTACATCAGTATTCTACTAATAATGCTTTGACTGTAAATCGTGGAAGACAATGATTGGATGGGAATTACAAGTAACCCAAAGTTCAGAAGGTGCTCATGAGAGCACATAACCAAAGAAAGCACATTTAAGAAGTGGTACAACAGATACTATGGAGGACATATGAGACCAGAAGAAGGGAAGGTCATTTGTATAGATGGACATTCCAAGTACCATATTAATAACCTTGAGATTTACTAAAATCCAAGAAAGATCTTTATAGCATTTGGGTAAATTTCCTATGAGGATATATAGATGAAAATCTACTGGCGGAGAAGTCATGGAAGGGTTTTCATTTGGATTTATTGAGGAAGAACTAAGGAAATAAAGCATCCATTAAAGTATTATAATACAAACCTACTTAAGAAACCAAGTTATTTTCATGCATGGTGCAGTAGATAGAATGCTGAATCTGGACGTAGGAAGATCCGGGTTCACATCTCGCTTCAGATTCTTACTGGCTATGTGAACCTAGGCAAGTCACTTAGCCTTTCTTGGCCTCAGCTCCTTATCTAGAAAATGAGACATTTGGAGTAAATAGCTTTTGAGGTCCCTTCCAACTCCTGATCCAAATGATCAAAACATTGGACAGTGTCATTCCTCATATAATGGCTACACTAATTCCAGGTGTTCTTCATATATTCATTAAGGAATATTTATCAGGCCCCCTAACCATGACTGGCATTTTCTGTTACTGAGATGTATTTGAAATAGTTAAAATTGTATTCTTTTAAATATCACCTATAACTTAGATCTTTAATTCAGATTGGTTTTCATAAGACAAAAAATAGACAGAGATGGAAAGGATCATAGGAGCATGGATTTAGAGTTAGAAGTGATCATGGAGGTCATTGAGTTCAACCTCATCATTTTACAGAGGAGGGAATTGAATTCTAGGGAGGTTAAATTACTTGCCCAAGGTAGTATGATAAGTACAATTTGAATTCAGGTCTTCTAACCACAGATCCACTGTGCTATCCTACCTTCCTCTAATCTATTCGAGTTAGTAGGATTTAACTATTTTGTGGTGGTTGAACCAGAGAGTATCACTAAGCCAAAAGTGCCAAGAGTATCCCAACAGCGGCCCTAGTACGAAAGGAATCTATCACTGCTGTACTCTTGGATCACATGGCTGAGTGACAAAGATTGCTGGATCAGAAGAAGGTCACTGTATAGGAAACATGACACAAAACTTCAGTATGGGGATCTTTTACTATTTCTCAGCTTATATTTCATTAATACAGATTAGGGCAGGTGGGTGGTACAGTGGATAGAGCTCAGGGCCTGGAATCAGGAAGACTCATCTTCCTGAATTAAAATCTGGCCTCAGATACTTATGAGCTGTATGACCCTGGGCAAGTCATTTAACCCTGTTTGCCTCAGTTTCCTCATCTGTAAAATGATCTGGAGAAGGAAATGGTAGACTATTCCACTATTTTTGCCAAGAAAATCACAAATGGGGTCACAGAAAGTTGGACATGACTGAACAACGCTTTATTAATAATAATGACTATTAATTTTTTGGTTCATGAATAATTCTGAAGTTATTATTATTACTGCTGCTGTATCCTCCAGACAATTTGCAGAGGAGAAGCTTGTCCTCCCCAACTGAAGATTGGTTAATTTTACAGGTATGAATAAAACTGAGAACACTGAGCAAAAATGACTCATAATCTGTAATGTGGTAGGGGAACTTGAAGCAATGCTCTAAGCCTAAGCTTTGCCAAATAATTGTTGATTTGTCTGGTAGAGGAAGGGTTCTTTATTAGGAGTTTCCTACACCAAGGAAATCAAAGGTCTAACCGACTATAACAAAAAGAACTGTTGGAGTCACTCCTGTGGTGGCCATCAGAAAGGCTTTCGATGCTTCTGCAGAAGGCTGAGAGGTGCCATGAGGATGCAGAACTTTGGGGCAAAATAATAGTATATGCACACATATACACACTGTCTCTTCTAGGAAATAGGGACAGGGTCTCAGTCAAGAACCAAGAAGTATAAACCAAAAGGCCAGGCTGGGTCAGGGAACTAAGGCCTGGAGAGGCTAAGTGAAGTCTGAGGTCACAGAGAGTAAAATAGTTTCTGACAGCTGAGCCAGGATTTGTAGTATTATGCCACCTAGCCACGTGGACTGTCTGTGATACAAAAGTCACATAGTAGCTTGAACTTGGGGCGAATTTTTCCACATTACCCTAATGTGAGAAAAGGATATAACAGGTGCTTCAGAATAAAAGGATTTCTACCATTACCACTATCCAAAACCAGAATGGGCTACCTCAGGAGACAGCAGGACGTCAAGGATAGAGCAGATGCCTTTTGGGGCATGCTATAGAACAGACTTGTCCAGGGCTGGGTTAACTACGTGACCTCTGAGTTGCATTCCAACTCTGTGAATTTTGAAAAGTTTATAGTCTTTAGAAGGGTCTATCCAGGGAACTGATTCATCTAGCCCAAATCTGGGCTTTTGCTACAGTACATTAATAACAATAAGAGCTAACATTTGTATAGCATTTAAAGGTTTGCAAAGAATTTTACAAGGATTATTTCATTTTATCTTCACGCTAACTTGTAACAACGATGCTATTTGCCGCTACTGTGGCTGTGTAAGGCCAATAACACCAGCACACAGAAGAGCTTCTAGCACAGGGTCTTTGATCTGCTTTTCTAAGGAAAGCAACTTAAAGGGGTTTACAATATCACTTTAATCAAATATACACACATTACTTACTTAGTTCAGGGGGAAAAGACAACACCCTGAACTTCAGGGCAAATACAAACAGAATTACAAAAAGAGAAAATATAAACAAAGAAAATAACACAAATCAACAATATGTATATACATATGTAGTTACCAGAGAGAGAGGCACCAACTTCTGGGTTTTCAAAGCGGGGGAGGGGCTCCTTAATGGCTACCCAGAGTCTCCACACCAACATTCTTTCAATGAGTGTGCCCCCAAACAAAATGCTAACCTCAGAGTATATACACACTTCTTCAGGGTCAGAGCACTTTAAACTCTCAAGGGTTTCACACCTCTCATGACCTAATTAGCAAAAAGGTGTGGGCCTTTCTACAAACAAAGGCAAGACTCAGTCAAAGGCATTCCATTGCCTTAGTGCTGAGAAGGACTCCAAAACAAAAGACAAGATAAAATCCTACTTTGCTTGCCCTTACACAACTCTGGGAGCTAGGTGCTATTATTATCACCTCCATTTTACAGATGTGAAAACTGAGGCCTACAACGTTCACAAAGTTTAAGTAACATGCCCAGTGTCATGCAATTGGTAAGTGTCTGAGGCCAGCTTTGAACTCAGGTCTTCCTGACTCCAGGAAGCTCTATCCACTATATCACCTAGCTGGTTTTCAAAATGAACTGTTTCTGTACAATTGGTTATATGAAGATAACAGCAGAATGTGGGAAGTGGGGGCAGCTAGGTGGCACAGTGAGTAGAGCACCAGCCCTGGAGTCAGGAGGACCCGAATTCAAATCCAGCCTCGGACACTTGACACACGTACTAGCTGTGTGACCTTGGGCAACTTACTTAACCCCAATTCCCCCACCAAAACAAAAAACAAGAATGGGGGAAGTGGATAGAAAGGCAGCTTCAGAATCAAGGTGTGTTCAAGTCCTGCCTGACGCACACAAGCAATTGAACTTAAGGCAATCCTCAAAGCCTGAACATTGCCAAATAGTTGTTACTTGAGTTCAAAAAGAGCTGTTAGACTATGCCTTAAACCCAAATCACTGGCTCTCACAGATTTGCCAATAGTAGGTCCTAGCCCAAGCCTCACTTGCACATTGTTTGGGTTTTAATGGCTCACAATGAGTATAAATAGCAATTGTTTCTGTTCTGGTCAGAAATTCTGAGGGTCTTCCCCTCCCAGATTAATTAATTAATTAATTTGTTTATCTATCTATTTTTTTTTAATTTACTCAAGGAGGCAAACTAGGCCATCTTTTGCCTCTTTTCTTACCTTAAATCACTGAATCACTGAATGGGTGTTGCCTCAGACAAACCGAGACCTAGAAGAAACCTTAGCTTAGAAAGGCCAAGGTCTCCCACTGTGCCTGGGACCATCCCCAGTTGTCCTGACCCACATCTTGCCTTTGGATTCATATGACTCTGGAGGAGAGAGTGATGCTGATGACTTTGCACATCTCTGCCGCACTTAAATCCAATTCACTCCCAAGTGTGGACGTCACCTCCTGATGTCGCTGGTCCTTTTTGAGAAGGACGGATGAACAACGGGAACGACAACAAAGATAGGTTCTTTATTAGGAGTTTCCTATACCAAGGAAATCAGAGGCCTGACCAATTATAAAAAGAACTACTAGAGTCATTCTTACGGTGGCTACCGGAAAGGCTTTGTACACTCCTGCAGATGGCTGAGAGGTGCCATTGGGGTGTAGAACTTTGGGGCAAAGTAATAGTGTATATACACATACATGTATGTATATTTTCTATACACATATATACCTATACCTATACATATGTATATACATACAGGCAGATAGACAGACAGATAGATAGATAGATAGATAGATAGATAGATAGATAGATAGATAGATAGACAGACAGACAGACAGACAGACAGACAGACAGACAGACAGATAGATAGATAGATAGATAGATAGATAATATAAACTCCTTTTCACTTTGTTTTTGTACCCCTTGCACTTAGCACAGTGACTGCAATGTGGTAGGTGCTTAATGAATTCATGTTGCTTAGATCACAGAACCATAGATTTAGAATTAGAAGGAATCTTAGAGCGCACAAAGTGCAACTTCCTCATTTTACAGATGAAACTGGAGCACAAAGGCTAACATACTAGTTCACAGTTCCATAGCTAATAAGAATCCGAAGCAGGATTCAAACTCAGGTCTTCCTCACTCCCTGTCCAGCTTGTTGCTGTCATAGACTTTGGAGAATTGGCTTGAACCAATCTAGCACATCAGGCAGGATCTTGGGAATAGATGAGGATATCATGGAGATGAGCCACTTTGGGAAGACCTTGCTCCTTGCCTGTCAAAGTAATCTATGGGGCTCCAGGGGCTGTCTGGGACCATATTTGCTGACTTCAAATGCTGCCTGAGGCAGCAATTTACTTCTTAGGGAGTAGACAAGGCACCTGGGAGCACTGCCAGCTCCTCAGGGATGTGCCAATTGTTTCTACAGCTCCCTGGCCTCTGGTGCCACCTTCTGGGGATGGAAGGATGACCAGGCGCTCTACCTTCTGTAGGTACTAACAGATGGTTTAAGGGGCCAGGCACTGACATGTATGGAAATGTCCAAGTCAGTGTAGCTGTTGTTATTCAGTTATTTTCTGTCATATCTGACTCTTTGTGGTGCTATTTGGCATTTTCTTGGCAAAGATACGGGAGTGGTTTGCCATTTCCTTCTCCAGCTCATTTCACAGATATAGAAACTGAGGAAAACACAGTTAAGTGACTTGCCCAGCGCCACAGAGTTAGTAAGTGTCTGAGGCTGAATTTGAATTCAGGAAGATGAGTCTTCCTGACTCCAGGTCTGGCATTCTATCCACTGTGCCACCTAGGTGTCCCAAAATCAGTGTAGAGGCTTGATTAAAGGAGTTTCCTAATCTATGCGGTAAGCCTTTGTTTGGGATACCTGATTGCTTCTCCCTGTGGAAGGTAGGGATTCAACCCTTGGTGCCTTTTAGAGGATAAACAGTAAAACACAGGTCCTATTATTACATCTGAGAGGGATGCTAGAAATCATCTATCTTCTCATTTTACTGGTAAGAAATGGAGGAAAAGGGAGTTTAAATGACTTACCCAAAGTTACACATGTAGTAAGTGTCAGATGCAGCATTTGAAACCTGGTCTTCTGACTATGAAACCCTCATTCATTCCTCTTTATTATGCTGGCCCCCACGGGTTTCATTGATGTTGGCTGAATGTTCATTGCTGGGGGCAATGTTTTGGAAGGAGTCACTCCTGTATAGCCAGACCATGAAAGGACTTGCTTGGCCAGCTTCTTTGTTTATTTCATTTTATCTGTAGGAGTCTGAAAATTCTTGAAAGGGGCCCTGGGTGCTGGTGGATGGGAGGATCATCTTATGGGAAAGAAGCCCTCATTCCTGGGTCAGGATCCAAGCAAGCAAAACCAAAAGGCCATGTCACACCAGTAAGTCCCCAGGAGGGCTGGGGTGGAGGTGGGGTTCCTTTGGAGTACCCAAGCACAAGGGAAGGGAGGCTCACACTGGGAGTTCTTTATCAAAGGTAGGAAACAAGAGCAGGGGCTTCAAGAAGCTGGTGGTTTGTCTTACTCAACCCCTCTCCTGAAAGCTTTGGCAGTTTTGTGGCATTTACTTGCTCTTCCTGACCCTGCCCTGAGCTGAAATACTCCTGTGATCTCATGCCAGGGCCCTTGCCCTGTTCTGACTCAGCTGTGCCAGGGCACAGACACTGAGCATCTAGGATATTCTCGATGAAATCATGAGTGAGGAACTTCTAGGTTCACTTGCTCAACTGAGTTGGTCCTTCTCAACCTGAAGAAAAAAGCTGTGAATGCGGCTCCATCATTACCTTACCTCCTCTAAGACTAATAATAGCTAATATTTATATAGCTCTCACTATGTGCCGGGCACTGTTCTAAATGCTTTACAAGTATCTCACAACATATCCCCATTTTACAGTTCTGGAAACTGAGGCAGGCAGTGGTTAAGTGACTTGTCCTGGGTCACCCAGCTAGTAAATGTCTGAGGTTGGATTTGAATCTATACCTTCCTGACTCCTATTCTACTGCTCCTCTATTCAGTATGCCATGTAAAACAAGCAGTAACATAAATGAGATGACTCTCCCTTTTAGGAAGAATCTAATTATGCCAGGATAAGAAGGCATCTGAGATATTCATGTAGTAGATACAGCATGCAAAAGCAGAAAAGGGTGTTTTAAACTAAGCCATCTACTGCAAGACATCTCCCTGGTTGCCAATAGCCCTCTTGGGCATCAGCTGAATGATGGAGATGCTCCATTTGTTTCGTTATAGCCTCAGCAACTTTGGGCATTTTTGTCAAGGTTATTAAGACAAATCACCGAAAGGAGAGTTGTATAGCAAGATTGGGCCTGGCCATCCTAGCACAAGCTTCAGGGACCCTAGATGCTTATCTAAAGCTGGGCCCACACAAAAGCCACAAAACCCAGATCTCTAGCAAAGTTCAAAATCATCATTCTCAAGCAAACAAAAAGTAGGAAGAAAAAACTTGCCTCTATTTTTCATATCTATTTATCATGTCTGTCATCCATCTGTCCGTCTATCTATCTATCTATCTATCTATCTATCTATCTATCTATCTATCTATCTATCTATCTATCTATCTATCTATTCTTATATCCTATCATCTCTCTATCTCATGACATTGAGATATATACATATATATTGCAGTTTTAAAATATAAACACACATATATTTTCCCAAATTGCAGAAATATCATTGGCATCCTGTACTTGCTTGTGTTGCAGAGATATCAAAAGTGTTTCTTTTTTTTCGAAAGGGGAAGGCAAGGCAATTGGGGTTAAGTGACTTGCCCAAGGTCACACAGCTAGTAAGTGTGTCAAGTGTCTGAGGCCAGATTTGTACTCAGGTCCTACTAATTCCAGGGCCAGTGCCATACTCACTGCGCCACATAACTGTCCCTTTTTCTTTTTTTTTTCTTCATCTGGTCCTATCACTTCTGTTCCAGTTTGGCCTCAGAAACATTTGCTTCTTATTGGCAAACTCAAGTTAGCCAGCTGCTCTAAATATTGTTAGAAAGTAAGTGGGTATCTTGTTGGGGAAGGGAGAGGGAGACATCCTGTGGGAACGTTTTGTGAATTGTGTTCTACCAGATTCTGGCCTGGAAATCATAGAGTGACCTTGAAGCATTCTGCTAGGCCTCATAATTCCTTTTCATCCTGTTTTGATGCTGGGCATAGTCTGGACCCAGAATTGTCAGTTTAGTCCACATGATCTTATGCTGTCTGAGGGGGTTAGCAGTAAGAGCCAGGTGATCATTGTCGGGAAGGGGTGGACAGCTGCCCTTTGAATGGGAGGAAAGCCATGGAGTCTGTGCAAGAAATCAACCACCTTCATGATGCTGTTTCTCTAACCAGGGATGGGGAAACCTGTGGCCTCGAAGGTCCTCAAGTGTGGCATGTAGCCTTGAGGCTTCAGGTTCCCCACCCCTCCTAGTCTAACTGTTTCCACCACTCCTTGTGATTCACCTTGGACCAGTTTAGTGCTTGGCTTTGTCATTCAGGACCATTATTATGGCTTCAATAAATCTTTCATGACTACTCCAATGCCAGCTGAATGAGGTCATAGAATCATTGATTTAGACCTGAATGTGACCTTAGAGATTATCTAGTTCAACTTCCTCTTTTTTAAGGAAGAAAAAAATGAGGTCCAGAGACTTACCCAAGGACACCCAGGTAATACAAGAATCAGCAAAGTCAGCATTTGAACTCATTCCTCAGACAAATCCAATTGACTTCACTGTCCAGTCATTGCCGGTCATGTCCAATTCTTCATGACCCTAGCTGGGGTTTTCTTGGCATTTCCTGCTCCATCTCATTTTACTAGGAAACTGAGGCAAATAGGGTCAAGTGATTTGCCCAGGGTCACATAGCTAGTAAGTATCTGAGGCCAGATTTATTATATGTAGCATTCAGTTATACTAAAACAAATTATAAAGGTAAATTAAAATGTAAAAAGGAGATCTGGAATCCAAAGAGTGGTTTGTTTGTTTGTTTTCTGAGTTGAATGAATAGTAATGTGGCCAATGTCTGGTTACGCTTAATGTTACATATCTGACCACCCACTCCTACCTCAAACCCCAGGCTCTGCTCTCTGTTCCCATGTTTCCCTATCCAGGATACACCAATCTAAGCCCTTTCTCCTTGACTCAGCCCTATGATTAATCCTCTTCCTTTCCACACTCTCCTCCTCCCCCTTTCACTGCTCTGATAGCTCTATCTGCTTTGTTTTCCAGTTCAGTGTGCTCTCCCATGTCTTTTTCCTGCAGGTGTCTTGTCTGCCTACTCTCTCTGAAAGGAGAGATTGTCCCATTTTCTTGTACTTATATCCTCAGTACCTGGTTCAATGCTGGTAAATAAAGGCTCTTAATGAATGCTTATTGGTTGATTGATGATTTTTACCCTAGAATTAGGTGTGCAAGCGTGACATTTTTCATTTTATATAGACAGGACCAAAAATGATCAAATTACGAAAGGAAGGAAACATCACCTCCAAGATTGTTCTTCCAATCAGAAGTAACATCACTGAGGTTTGAACAGGAATCTAAATAGTTTCATTCTCTCATTTCTATGGGTAGAATAAGAGTAGTTTAGAGTTGGAAAGGACTTCAGAGATCAGTTAGTCATTCAACATTTACTAAATACCTATGGTATGGATAGGACTGTGCGAGAGCCCTGGAAAGGATATAAATCATAAGGAATGAACCCTGATCACACACACACACACACACACACACACACACACACACACACACACACAGACAGACAGAGAAATGCCGAATGCTTATAAAGAGCAAGCATGGCTTGAAGGAAGACAGATGAGAAGACAGTCCTACTCTACCCCTTTGCAGAGATGAGAAGACCACATGCATTACACATTGCACATATTTTCAGAATTTTTTTTTATCATTTTCCATCTCTTCTTTTTCTTTTTGCCTTAAAAATACTATCTGTTAGATGGGATGGTTCTCTCAGAGAGGAAGAGGTGGAGGGAGGGATACTGGGGGAAACTATAATGATGTAAAAAAACAAAATATATCAATAAAACTTTGTTTTTTAATTTTTAAAGAAATGAACCCTGATGTCATATGGTTGTCACAGTCCAGGGGAGGAAAACAATAGAAACACAGATAACTATAATACATGCAAATGAGACAGGGTCCCTTGATATGTTGGAGAAAATTCAAGGAAAAGATCCTACTAAGTGCCTTCTTAAGGCTTATTGAAGCCTCAAGGTAATTTACATACCCGCTGATGCTAAGTGCTGTGGGTATGGGAAGGGGTGTGTGGAAATGAACTCTCTTTTGGGTGAGGGCATTACAACGAGGTCTTGACAGCTGCTTGAAGGGATCTTTGAACTTCTGGATGGGTATGACTACGGAAGAAAGGAAATAAGCATTTATTAAGCACCTACTATGTGCCAAGTGCTTAGTGGGCACCTAATAAATGCTTGTTTCATTCCTTAAGCACATACTATGAGCCAAGTCAGGGTAGCTAGGCGGTACAGTGGATATTGCACTGGGCTTGGAGTCAGAAAGATCTGAGTTCAAATTCAGCCTCAGACAGACACTTACTAGTTGTGTGATCCTGGGTATATCATTTAACCTCTATTTGCCTCAGTTCTTTATCTGTAAAATGGGGATATGCTGGAAAAGGAAATGGTAAACCACTCCAGTATCTTTGCCAAGAAAATCCCATGGACAAAGTCCGTGGGGACATGTAGATTTGGACATGACTAAACAACAACAAATATGCCAAGTACTTTACAGATATCCCAATTAATCTTCAAAACAATCCTGGTCGGTTGTTTTTTTTTTTAAATTTTTGTTTATATATTTTATTTTTATTATTATCCTCATTTTACAGTTGTGGAAACTAAGGTGGACACAGGTTAAGTGACTTGCCTAGGGTCAAAGAGCTAATGAGTATTTGAGAATAGATTTGAACTCAGATTTTCCTGACTCCAGGCCCGGTGTTCTTTCCACTAAGCTATTTACCTGCCTAGCCTGTGAGTCCGTGGGCCTGACTAATCTACGAACTAGGAATGTGTTGATTGGCTCACAGGCAGGTTGGCTGGGACATTATCACGAAAGAGTTACAGCACTTCCTTGGAACAACAAGAATCCTTAGAAATACATGGCAGTTCTAAGAAATAATAGAAACAAATGGGAACATATGCTAGCTTTCAGGAAACAAAACTCTGAGAAGTATTCCAGCTATGATGGTACCCTCCGAGCATGAGTTTTGCAGGGATTGCTTTCTCTCCAAGCAGCCTGGGAGCTTGGGAAAGATTATATCCCCTTGGGTATGGGGTAGGGGGAATTGAGGATGATTCTATTTATTACTTGATTATCTCTTGATATCTGTTTTGCTATTCTGTCTTAATTAAATCTTTTGCTTTTTGTTTTATGGTTCCTGCTTGGAAGAAAGAGAATGGATGGGGGCTTAGACTTATTTTCACAATATTCAAGACTTCCAGCTAATATGATGGCATGGATGGGACCTAGAAGAGCCCAAATCCCCCACAAACATTCTGGTAAAGCTCTACAAATACGCCAGAAGGGACAATGACAAACAAAACCAAGTATCAACTCATTCCTCCAGTTTAGGACAGCAAAAAGACCTTTTAGGAACCTGCAGAGTTACTCACTTAAGACAAACTGGAGATGTCTGAAGGTGCAGCCCATAGGCAGCCAGGAGATCCAGCTGGAGAAAGTCCATACTAATGTCCAGGTAGCACAGGGAGCCTCTGTGCCAAGCCACAGGGAGAGGTGGGGTTCAAATCTGTATAACCGTCATTATCCTAAAATTACTCCTCTTGTTATGCAATAAGGGGTTCAAAAATTGAGTGGGACCCTTGTTACCTACAAAAACCACATTAAAGAGTGACAAAACATTTTTTTAATGAATTCCAGATGAGAATGTTGTTGGAGTAGTAGAAAAATATAGTGGAGTCAGAGTGAGAAGACCAGAAGACTGGATTTGAGTCTCATCATGGAACTTTCTAGCCTATGTGACTATGAACAAGTCACTTTTACTCTCTGGCCCCCAGTTTCTATATCCATAAAACAAAGATACAAAAAAGAGGCTTATTGTGAGAAATAGGCTTTAAAATCCATGAAAGTTTTTATTGTGAATCTATCAACAAATACTAATTAAGCGACAATGTACCAGGCATTATTGTTATGACAGACCAGGGGAATTAGGGAAATTTTCATGGAGTAGATAGCATTGGAACTGAGGTTTAAAGGACAGGTAGAAAATCAGTAGTTAGAAAGGGGAAGACAGACTTGAAAGTGGTATCTAGATTACTAAGAGATATTATCTATGTAGCATATAAGTTCTCAAACTGTTTGTCCTCGGGACCCCTTTATACTCTTAGCAATTATTAAGGACCTGAATGAATTTTTGTTTATGTGGGTTGTATCCATTAGAAATTAAAATTGATCGGGAGGCAGAGCCAAGATGGTGGCTGGAAAGCAGGGACTAGCGTGAGCTCCCCGCCAAGTCCCTCCAAAAACCTATAAAAAATGGCTTTGAACCAATTCTAGAACTACAGAACCCACAAAATAGCAGAAGGAAGCAGGGCTCCCGCCCAGGACAGCCTGGATGGTCTCTGGGTAAGGTCTACCCCGCATGGAGCTGGGAGTGGAGCACAGCAGAGCAGAGCCCAGCGTGGGCGGAGCAGACTAAACAGATCAGGAGCCGTGTGAAGCGGGACCTAGCACCCTGAATCAGTGAGCTGTGGCAGTTGCCAGACTTCTCAACCCACAAACACCAAAGACAACAGAGAAGGTTAGTGGGAAAAGCTGCTGGGGACAGGGAGTTTCTGGTTAGGCCACCACCCTGGGGGCAGCAGAGGTGAGGCAGCTACAGAACTAGAGCTGCAGTTGCTTCTGGCCCCAGGCCCACCTGGTGGGAGGAGTTAAGTGGCTGATCAGAGTAGGAGTGCAGAACCTGCTGAAGATCTAAGTCCAGTCCTGGTTGGGGGTTCTTGGGGAAGGAGGAGTGCTAGTGTGGCAGAGCTGGAGCATCCCCCCAAACGCGGAACATAGAACTCTCTACTCTGCAAGCAGTCATACTCTGCTGAAAAACTCAAAGGTCAAGTAAGTTGTTGGGGAACATGGCCGGGCAGAGAAAACACACCCAGATTCAGTCTCAGACTCTGGAATCTTTCTTTGGTGACAAAGAAGACCAAAACATACAGCCAGAAGAAATCAACAAAGTCAAAGAGCACACAACAAAAGCCTCCAAGAAAAACATGAACTGGTCTCAGGCCATGGAAGAGCTCAAAAAGGAGTTAGAAAAGAAAGTTAGAGAAGTAGAGGAAAAATTGGGAAGAGAAATGAGAAGGATGAGAGAAAACCATGAAAAACAAGTCAATGACTTGCTAAAAGAGACCCCAAAAATACTGAAGAAAACAACACCTTAAAAAATAGACTAACTCAAATGGCAAAAGAGCTCCAAAAAGCCAATGAGGAGAAGAAT
>CM053623.1:282802546-282822006 GCA_028646595.1 Phalanger gymnotis
AGAGAAGGCAGGTGAGGGGGAATGAGTGAATCTTGCCCTCATCAGATTAGACCTGAGGAGAGATTACATACTCAATTGGGTATCTTACCCCACAGGAAAGGAGGAATAAGATTAAAAAAGGGGGGGATGATAGAAGGGAGGGCAGATGGGGGTGGAGGTAATCAAAAGCAAACACTTTTGAAAAGGGACAGGGTCAAGGGAGAAAATTCAATAAAGGGGGATTGGTTAGGAAGAAGCAAAATATAGTTAGTCTTTCACAACATGAGTATTGTGGAAGGGTTATACATAATGATATGCATGTGGCCCATGTTGAGTTGCTTGACTTCTTAGGGAGGGAGGGAGAGAGGGTAGGTGGGAAGGGAAGAGGTGAGAGAATTTGGAACTCAGAGTTTTAAAAACAGATATTCAAAAACAAAAAAAAAAGTTTTTTGCATGCAACTAGAAAATAAGATACACAGGCATTGGGGCATAGAAATTCATCTTGCCCTACAAGAAAGGAAGGGAAAAGAGGATGGGAGGGAAGTGGGGTGACAGAAGGGAGGGCAGACTGGGGAACAGGGCAACCAGAATATAAGCCATCTTGGAGTGGGGGGGAGGGTAGAAATGGGAAGAAAATTTGTAATTGAAAGTCTTGTGAAAATCAATGCCGAAAACTAAATATATTAAATAATAAAGAAAATAAAAAAATTAAAAAAGAAATTAAAACTGATCATTCCTTAGAATATTTATTTATTAGTTCATTTAATAATGACAATAATAACCCAGTGGTTGATCATTGTCCTTTGTCTCTAAAAGGACCAAAATGACATCAATCACTGTGTTAGAGTCAAGCTACAAAGCTTCTGACTGTGGCTGATTGGACCAATACAAGCTTGGAATGCTCTACCACAGGTTGGGCACAAATAGTCCGTGTGAACATTTGGGGTGCAATATAATAATAATGTAATATAATAACAAATCCATTACATGTTAACATATAGCATATTTTATGAGAACTTTATTTTCCAAAATAAATAAATTTAATGAGAATTGAAGTGGCATTATTAATATCTGGCTTAAGAGAAGACAGCTGGATTCTCAAATCTATTTCTGCATTCAATTCATTGTGATTTTGTTTTGAAAGGAAGATCTGGCCTCACACAGATCTGTAGTTGGAAAAGGGAAGGTTATTTTAGTAGGCAAATGATATCTTAGTACTGTCATCAAAATAGTTTTGACTTCAAGGACCCCCCAAAATGGTCTTGGACACTTCTAGGGTCCCACACTTTGAGAACCACTGATCTAGTAGAAAGGAATGGTGAACAATGTCAAAACATTTAGACATCAAAGAGGATGATGTCTAAAGAGAGGATATGGGATATGGTCCTTAGGAGGTCATTGGTACTATTGAGGAGAGTGATTTCAATAGAATGGTGGGAAGACAAGCCAGATGGCAAGAGGCTGAAGAAATAGCAAGTAATGAGGAAGTTCGAGTATTGGGTATAGAATAACCATTTTTTTTCAAGGTTAACAGAAAAGAGGAGGAGAAAGCTATGATAGTAGCTAGATAGGATAGAAGGGTCAAGGGAAGCCTTCTTACTTTTTTAAAGAATTGAAAATGTCTGAGCATGTTTGTAGGCAGTTGGGAAGAAAACAGAGGCAATAATCCTAATAGCTAGCATTTTTGTAGTGCATTAAGGGGCAGATAGGTGGCACAGCGGATAGAGTGCCAGGCCTGGCATCAGAGAGACTCATCTTCCTGAGTTCAAATCTGGCTTACTAGCTATGTGAACTTGGGCAAGTCAACTGACCCCGTTTGCCTCAGTTTCCTCATCTGTAAAATGACCTGGAGAAGAAAATGGCAAACCATTCTTTCTTTGCCAAGAAAACCCCCAAATGGGGTCACAAATTGTCACATACAACTGGAATGACTGAATAACAGTATAATTCTCTAAGGTTTGTAAATTGCTTCACACTCATTCCCATTTTACAGGTGAGTAAACTGAGGCAGAGTTCAAGTGACTTGCCCAGGAATGCACTTCTAGTAAGTATCTGAGGCTGGATTTTGAACTCAGGTCTTCCTGACTCCAGGTCCAGTTTTCTATCCATCTTGCCATCTAGCTGCTTAGGTATATAAAACTTCGATGGAATATATTGGCCAAAGAGATTATTACTGGTACTTATTTTCAGAGGGAGTAGGAGCACCCCAGGATTAGTTGTGGTGGGGAGTAGGAGTACTTTTTATGAATCTGAAGGGAAGTATGAGAGATTGGGCGATGTCGATTGGGGACAGGTACTAAACATCAGAAGTGGCATCCTTGCATTCCTCTCTAGTGAGTAGGAGGTTAGACCATGTATTGTAAATAGAAGAGGCTGGGGAGATTGGAGGAAAGAAGGAAAAAGAAAAGGCTTGGAACAGGTGCCAAGAGGAATGAGATAGGGAACCAGCAAGGGTAGATGAGGAGGAGGGCTGTCAAGCAGCTGAGGTTAATTAAGGTAGATTAGTAGTGGGTGAAGTTGCCTCAGTTCCATCATTTTTGTTAACAAAGCTTGGCAGCCCTAGAGCAGCATCAGAGAAAAAAGATAATGAAGGGTTTTGTACCTGAAGAGATGAGAAAATGTTTCTCCTTCCCTCCATTGCAGATGTGGGGATTCTGGGTAGGAAATGCTGCCTTTGCTGACCCATTTGTTGAATTGGTTAATTTTACCCAACTGCTTTCCCTTCATTTTCTTTTTTCTTTTTACCTTTTCTTTCCTTTTGTTTTGATAGAATGAAAGGCTCACTGTTGGGGAAGAGGGAGGGATGCATATGGAAATGAAGATGATGTAAAAAGAAAATATATCAAAAAATTAATTTAAAAAAAGGAAAAGGAAGATGGTCAACTTACCAAAGTATGAGGTTCCACAGGTAGGGAGAGAAAGGTAGAGTCAGTAGTGTGAGGGATTTTAAGAGAGTAGCTGGTGAAACATTAAAGTGGACCACCTTGGAACCAAGGCTGACAGTGGGAGCCAGAGTGTGGAGATGGACTGGGAGACCAGGGACCAGGGAAGGGTCTAAAGGTCATGATAGAGGTGAACAGTAAGTTTAGTATGAGTGAAAAGATAGAAGGGGCTTGTGACTAGAAAGTAAAACCTAGGGTTTCCCTATTGCCCAGTAGGACAAATCACAAGCTATCTCCTCTGCAGTGATCTGCAGGCTCTGACCCTAAAGGCTATGTCTGTCTAACTAATAATTATAGTTAGCATTCATAGGGGACATTATAGTTTGCAAAGCATTTTACAAATATTATCTCGTCTTATCCTTACAGCAGGCCATTCCGGTGTGGTAATGGTAAAACACCAGCCCCATCCTCAACCCTGGAGGGACAGGATATAAGACTCTCACTATGAGGAGAAACCAAGAATCTGTTTAAAGATCCACTGTGTCTTGGGCTCTTCAAGCTGAATAGCCAATAAGAGGCTTGCTTCATCATTCCAAAGTACATCCTTCTGAGCTGAACTTTCTCCTAAAGAGTCCAGATTATAGGCTTAGTTCTCTATGAGGATGTACACCAATCGAAACCCAATAACAATAATATTTTCATTACCAACCTCATAAAGTTGTTATGAGAAGTCAAAGAAGGAATTTATATGAAGTCCTTTGTAACTATAAAACAGTATATAAAGGAGGGTTGTGGTTTTAATAGATAAGGAAGCTGATGCCAGAGAGTTTAACAGGCTTGGTTCAAAATCTGCTTCAAATACTTTATAGCTGTATGGCCATGGACAAGTCATCTAATCTCTTTTAGCCTCCATATCATCATCTGTAAAATGGGTATTATCATACTTACTGAGACACTGAGATTTTGTGACTAGCCCAGGGCCGCACAGCAATACCTGCTTCCCAGGGTTGTTATAACACCTGGAAAGTCCTTTGCAAACCTTAAATCACTTTGTAAATGTTAGCTATTCTATTATTATCATTATTTAGCCTCACAGCTAAAGAGTAGAACCAGCCAGGATTAGAACTTGGGCCCCTGACTCTGAATCCAGTTTTTTTTTGTACTATACTATGCAAAACAGAAGAAGTGGAAAATGGATATTGTGATTAAAGTCATGTTGACTTATCTTTAGAAAAGTGAAATCAATATTTATTGAAGTCTAAAAGACCATAAGCTCTGTGAGAGCAGAGACTGTGTCTCAGTTTCTGCGATTCCTCTGGATTCTTAAATCTGTTTCTGCATTCAATTCATTGTGATGTTGTTTTGAAAAGAAGATCTGGCCTCACGCAGATCTGTAGTTGGAAAAGGGAAGAGTATTTTAGGTAGGTGGGTAGGTGGTATAGTGGAGAAATAGAGTAATCACTAAGACCCATCATCCTGGGTTCACATCTGGCCTCAGAAGCGTCTTAGCTGTGTGACCCTGGGCAAGTCACTTAACTGCAGGTGCCTCAGTTTCCCCAGCTGTAAAATGAGCTAGAGAAGGAAATGGCAAACCAGTCCAACATCTTTGTCAAGAAAACCCCAAATGGGGTCATGAAGAATCAGACACAACTGAACAACAATAGTGCTTTGCATTACTTTTTTTTTTGTCCAGACCTGTGATTTCATTGTAGGTAGTAGGAAACTCCCCAATGTAGAAACTTCCTACAAATAGCAATTGGCCTCTGCAACCTACTATCTTAGAGGTCTCCTGGGACACTGAAAGGTTATAGCTGGTCCAGGGTCACACAGCACTTTTTAGAGGCTAGACTTGAACCTGGGTCATCCTTACCTCGAGGTTAGCTCTTTATCCACTATGGCCTCCTGGCTCTCAGATATGTGTTTGTTGCACATAGTTGGTGTTTAATATAGATCTGTGAATGAATTAATTTATTCCAAACTAAATTTGAAAGAGTTCGACTTTCCAATGCTGTCCACTATAGAAGGATCTTTGGATGTAAATTTAAAAATATATATATATATATATATATATATATATATATATATATATATATATATATATATAGCATATAAAATGAGACGGTGTAGTGGGCAGAGAACGGGCCTTGGATCCATAAGGATTTGTGTTCAAGTACTGCTTCTGACCCATGTTGCTATTGACCCTGTATAAGTCACTTAACTCTCAGTACAATAAACAACTCTCTTAGACTCTAAGTTAAAGAGAAGGTGACAATTTGCCTCAGCAGAAGGGATTTCCTCACCTTTGAGTTCCATATACAAATGAAGTTAGAAGTCTAGTTCCTACTTCTTATCCCTATGTAAATCTCAGATGTGGCAAAACATGCTGAAGGCACCTTTGCCAGTGAGTGGATTATGACACTCAGTGTATTTTGATAAAATATTTGGTGTGCCTTGACATGCTGCATTTCTTCACTTTCCTTTTCCGGTTTTTGATATGGTAAGGACCAGGCAGAGCAGGTGGTAGCTATGGTAGAGAGATGAGAGGGTAGCTGTTATATAAACCAAATTGAGAGTGTAGGGTGTGGATGAGCTGATGGAAGAGCCAATGAAGAGATAGTTGGATGGGAGAGTCCCCATCTGTTCCTCCTTCTCCCAGAAAGCTGGCCAACTGAAAGAGGTTGGGAAGAAATAATTTAGACCACTTGTACTCTAAGACAACCTGCCTAAATGAGAAAAGCATGCAAATGTATATGAATGATGCCTTTCAGACTTGCCTTTGGATCTCCCCTGTTTAATAAATCACAGCTATCTGAATGATAGGCATTAGGTGATGAAATCTCTTCAAGTAACAAAGTATTTCAAAATGTACTAGAGCTCATTTATGTACGTTAAAAATATAGTGAAACCAGCCCAGGGAGACTACCATGGTTTCACAAGACATAAAGGCTGCCATGTGGAAGAGATTAGATTTGTTCTGTTTGGTCCCATACACAGGGCAGAGCCAGGCGTAAGGGTGGAAATTCCAAAGAGGTGGATTTAGGTTTGATGTCATGAAACACACCTCTGAGGTATCTACAAGGGAAATGAACCACCACTGCAGGAGGTGTGTTTGTTGCCAGCCGTGTTATTCTACTGAGGCCTCTTTTCCCACTACAGGCTGGACTAGAGGCCATGTAGGTCCTGACTTTGAAATTCTGCAGTTCTAAAAGAAAGAAATGCTATTTGATAGGCAGTCTTTGAACATGGACTAACTTCTTCTTAACTTGAATGAACCCTTGATGTATATCTATTGGTATAAGGAAGGCCTGGTGAGGGGATAGTCCCCAATCAGCTGAGTCACAAGAACCTTTGGGAACATTGATCCAAAGGATAGTGCTCCCCTCTTGTTGATGAATCCACCATTTTGAAAAATGGAGACACTTTGGGCTTACAATTGGCAACTATGTTTTTGGTGTTCGGCCAGTTAGTGTCCCACAGTATTGGTTTCAGGAGCAGATCCCAGGTATACACTTCGTTCCATAAAATATTGCTTTGAACATACATCCAACTGAGAGGCAGCATGGTATAAAGGATAATGGTGTAATAGATAGAGAGCTGGGTTCAAGTCCTGCCTCTGACATCTGGCTGAGTGATCCTGGGTAAGGCACTTAACCTATCAGTGCTCTAGACAACTCTCCAAGACTGTAAGTTTTAGAAAAGTTGCCAACCTACATTGGCAGAGGGATGATTACTTGCAGAAGCATCATCTTCTAAACTAACTAAATCACAGGTCCAGCAAAAATAAATTAATTTGGGCTAAGGACCCAGAGAGATATTTTGACTCCAGAAATGACAAGAGTGTATTAAGATGTTGCAGTGAACTCTTAAGGGGACTCCAGGAAGATCCCTAAATGACCTAATAATCTACCTTGGAGCAAGGATGAAACTAAAGAGTCTTAGGAAAGGACTCTAAAGCCCTATATAAATGTCCTATTTGGAAGCCTCAGTGTGGCATGGAGGGATCTTGAAAGTTATTCTAGAAGAGTGTGGTAAGTCCTACTATTCTGGCAACAGAGTGTGTCTTAAGATCAACCCAGATTAATTTCCTTATCGATAAGACAAGAGGGTAGATTGGATGACCATAAAATCCCTCTCAACTCTTAACCGATGATCCTCTACTAGGTGACAATATTTTCTAAAGCACTCATAAAAACTTCTTTGCAATCAAATATTAGTAATCCACATTGGTGGAACAAAACAGTGACACAGATAGATAATCCAAATAAAACATAATTCAAAAGTTATTTTTGGTTGGTTTTGGATTTTCAGTTGCATATGGGTGTCTCTGATGTTTTGAGAATTCACATTCTGAATGAAAAATAAAGCAACATTGTGAATAGCTAACTAAAGAGGAAATGGAAAAAAATTTTTTTGCTATTTTCAGAATTTTCCTATGCCTCCCACTCTATATTGCAGATAAATAGGCTTGTCTCTCAGAATAACAAAAAGCACCAGGCTGAGTGGAAATTCTCCCCCTCCTGGCTTTTGTTTATGATATTTCTGGCTCACATGTTCCCGGGATTATAAGAAGTTAAGTATTTCAGCTTCCAAGGTCCCTTCTGATGCAAAATGAAGTAAGCACAACTAAGAAAACATTATACACAATGACTACAACAATGTAAATGTAAAAATAAATAAAGAAAAAAGAATGCTTTGAAATTATAATGACTAAGTTCAACCCCAAAGAAGAGATGAAAATGTACCATCTCCCATCCTTCCTTGCCCTTCCCCTTTCTTTGCTAGTTATGGAACAGTGTATATTATGTCAAACTTTTCCCGTATGTTGGTTAGTTTTGCTGAACTGTTTTTTTCTTTTTTAATTCTTTGTCATGAAGGATGATTCTCTGGGAAAATAGGGGTAGGGGTAAAATGAGAAACACAGATGATATAAAAACATAAGATAACAATTAAAATTTACTTAAAAAAATAAAAGATCCCTTCCATACCCATTGCATTGGCAAAGATTATTTTAATAAATGACAACCATTTGATGGTTGTGGCATTGTAGAGCAAAGTGATCTGGAGTGGAATGTCTGGGTTTGAATCCCAGCTTTGCCACTTAACACTCTTGGGATATTAGGTAAATCATGTAACTTTTCTCAGTTCCCTAACCCATTAAAAAAGAGGCTTGGACCAGATGACCTTTAATGGTCCCGTCCTGCCCTAAACCTATGGTCCTAATGCAATAGGCAAACTATTACATTGCTCATAGAACTACGAATTGATACAACCTTTTTCTTTTTAGAAAGCAATATGGCATTATGCCATAAGAGCTGTAAAAATTTTTATATGCTTTGACCCACTGTGTCCATGATAAATCAATCAATAAGCATTGATTCAGCATCTGTTCCATACAATGCACTATGCTAGATATTGGAGATGTAAAGGCAACAGTAAAAAAAAAAATGACCTGCTTTAAGGAGATTATGTTAATATTATCACTATACCCAAAGGATATTACTGATAAGGGGAAAATGAATAGCTATAGAAAAGTATTTCTAGAATATTAGGTCTCTAGTGTAAAAGAGACCTAATATGTTGTCAGAGGACTGGGGTCTGAATCTCAGACTTGTTACTATCTACATGATCTTGAGTAAATCACCTAACTGCTCTGGTCCTTAGGTTCCTTATCCATAAAATGAAGGGTTTTAACTAGATGGCCTCTATGGTCCTTTCCAGCTTTAAATCTATAATAGCATGCTTTTAATTGTAATAGCAAAAATCTTTAAACAAACTGTGTGTCCAACAATTGGGAAATCACTGAGCAAATTGTGGTATTTAAATGCAATGAATTATCACAGTAGCATGCTGGTTTTTCTCCCTGTCTCATGTAACTCCACTCCAATCCATGCTTTACTTAGCTATCCAAACTATCTCTTAAAGCTCAGATGTAGCCATGTCACTTCCCTATTCAATAAACTAAAATGACTCCCTATTATCTCCAAGATACAAAATATTCTGTTTGGCTTTTGAAGCTCTTCAAAACCTAACCTTTCCTACTTTTCTAGTCTTCTTACAACTTCCTTCCTTCCATGTACTTTGTGATCCAATGACACTGGCTTTTTTGCTGTCCCTACTCCCTTTGCCGCTCAGTTGTCTGCCCTGGCACCAACAGATCAGAGCCCAGCACCGGCAGTTCAGAACTTTGCAGTGTTGGTGCTTTCTGGCTGCAGCCCTTAGCAGGCTTTTGCTGCTGAAGGGCTGTAGCCAACCTGGCTGTTGGAGCACATTTCTGCACCCTGGAGCCACTGTCTTCACAGAGTTGGAAAGAGGAAGGGGGAGGTGGGAAAGGGTATTGATGTAAACCTGTGTCATGTCCTTGAGTCCTCCAGTACAGTCTTGCTGCTTTAAGAAGGGTCCTCAGCCTCAATGCCTGTTCATTTGTTTGTTTGTTTTTCCCAACCTTCATTTAGATTCTGGGTGTAGTATACCATAGAAACAGCTGAAGTTACTTTATCTTTGGTATATAATTTCTGTTTTGAAGGGGTTTGAGAAGCTGTGGGGATTGTTGTTCTTGTTGCTATGTGACCCAGAAGTCCCAAATAACTTATGAAATGATGTTCACGGTGGCTTCTAGGAGCACAGTAAGACAAGTCTGAAAACTCCTTATTTTCTTTTCCAGGGAAAAACCTGTGAGCTCTCCTTCCATTTAGCTTCAAGTTCTTTCTTTCTCTTAAACCTTTCTACTAAATCCAATGGATTTCTCTGATCTGCCAACTAACTGAAAATTGAGGCAGCTGGTGGCATAGCGGACAGAGCACTGGACCTGCAGTCAGGAAGACCTGAGTTCAAATGTGTCCTCAGACCCTTAGAAGCAGTGTGACCCTGGGCAAGTCACTTAACCTCTGTCTGCTTCCATTTCTTCAACAGTAAAAGAGGGATAAGAGAAATAATAATAACACCTATCTCCAAGGGCTGTTGTGAGGATCAAATCAGATAATATTTGGAAAGTGCTTAGCACAGTGCTCGGAACATAGTAGGCACTATCTAAATGTTTCCTTCCTTCGTCTTAGTTTAATTATAACAAGAATGCCAAGATTAACATGATTCAGTTCCTCTTGTAAAGGCAGCTAGGTGTCACAGTGGATAAAATGCTGGGTCTGGCATCAGGAAGACCTGAGTTCAAATCTGGCCTCAGACACTTACTAGTTATGTGACCCTGGGTAAGTCACTTAACCTCTGTGTTCCTTCATTTCTTCAAATGTAAAAGAGGGATAAAAGAAAGGTGGTAAAAGTACATACTTCCCAGGCTTGTTGTAAGGACCAAATGAGATAATATTTGTAAAGCACTAACTTAGGTTTGATGTCATGAAACACACTCAAACAGTCACAGGTATCTACAAGTGAAATGAACCATCGCTGCAGGAGGTGTGTTTGTTTCCAGCTGTGTTATTCTAGTGAGGCCTCTTTTCCCACTACAAGCTACTATTTAGGACATAGTAGAAACTTAATAAGTGCTTGTCCTTCCTTCCTCCTAGTTTAATTTTTTAGCAAGAAATTCCTCCAGTACTGTGGCCACTGGAAATAAAATCTCTTATTTAAAGCACTATCAACTAAGTTGAAGGTTATTGATGGTTTAAAAGTTGTAATTCTGGGGCATCTAGGTGGTGCAATGAGTAGAGCACCAGCCCTGGAGTCAGGAGGACCTGTTTTCAAATCCGGCCTCAGACACTTGACACATTTACTAGCTGTGTGACCTTGGGCAAGTCACTTAACCCCAATTGCCATGCCCCCCCCAAAAAAACTTGTAATTCTTTGGCTAAAGCCTTTCCTGATCCTACAATTGCTGATGTCTTCTAACCCCAACTACCTGGTGTGTAATTATTTTGTATTTATTCACTTTATATTTACATCGTATGTACATCTATATGTAATTACCTCCCTTGTTAGAAGTAAGATCCTTGTGATTAAGGACTGTTTTCTGTTTTGTACTTACATCTCCAGTGCCATGTATAATGCCTGGCACGTAGTAGGCATTTAATAATTGTCCTTGACAGACTGATTCTTGGAATGCTCTGTCTGTGTTTCTAGCCCTCCACCACTACTGCTGTAGAAACATAAGGGAGCCTCCCTCTTTCTGTCCCCTCCCTTCTTCCCTCCCTCTCTTTCTTCTTTCTTTTACCCTTCCTTCCTTCCTGTCTCCTTCCCTCTTTCTCTTCCTTCCTCTCTCTTCCTTCTCTCCCACCATCCCTCCTCTTTTCCTTCCTTTCTTCCCTTCCTCCCACCTTCCGCCCTTCCTTCCTTCCCTTCCTTCCTTTTTTCCTTCCTTCCTTCCTTCCTTCCTTTATTATCTCTCTGTCAGAAGGTGAGTAGTATCCTTCATCACTGATTCTCTGGAATGGTTAATCATTGTACTGATCGGTTCTTAAGTCTCCCAATGTGCTTTCTTGTTATCTTTCTCCCCACCCTCTTTCCTCCAAAGGGTTCATGAACCCACAAATCAGTCCTCTAGTTGAAGAGAAGAGAGTAAATTAAGTTAATCTTTTTTTGTTTGCTTTAATTGTGGAGATATTAGTCCTCCTTCCTATCCCATTTTTGTATGGGACAGCTTCGCTGGTAAACATTTACCTCATTTATCTGATGCAATTTGTGGTTTCTCCAAGAATTGGTTGGGAGCTTTTGTTTATGGAGCTGATTATGTTCTACTTGAAAAACTGTCGTGTGCTTTTGCTACCAGATAGGACTGGTATCTTGACTGCAACAGATTTGAGAAACAAATTTTAAGGGGATGGTTTTTCAAACAGGTTCAGCATATATTGTGTGTAGAGGGAAGCTAATTTTCATGTCTGGTCATGGGTAGAGCCTTGCCTTCAGAAACCTCGTTATCATCCCATGATTAGCACTTTCCACGGAAGGCTTGGAATGACTAAGAGAAGTATAAGTTTGGGGATTGATGAGCAATAAGCTAGCTGACAGCAACCTTCTCTAGCAGACCAGGTTTATAATTTTATTGATTTCATTACCATCATTGCACTCTCTGTTGGAGATGTAGGATTGGGAAAGATGGGTGTAATACTATGCCTTTTTGTTAGGTGATATGGAGAAAACTAAATTTAAGAAAAGAATAGTAAGATCTACTAAGCAGGGCAGTGGGGATGGGGACTGTCCCTATATTTTCCTTAATACAGAAGTCTTCTGGATGAGGAAACACCTCCCCCAAGTAGTCTGGCAACTTTTCTTAACTTACAGTTTTTAATTAGAGCATTTCCCAGTGCATTGACAGATTAAGTGACTCGCCCAGGGCCACCCAGCTAGAGGTGGGATTGGAACACAGGTCTTCCTGCCTCTAAGGCTAGATCTTTAGTTATTATTCCACGTTGCCTTCTATAGCCCAATGATGTTTAAATAAAAGGAGATTTATCATGGTGCAGAGGAAGCTGAAAGGACCATAGGTTCAGTGCAAGAAATGTACTTGGAATTCATCTATTCCAACTGTCTCATTTTGCAGATGAGGGAATTCGGTTTCAGAAAGGAGAAGTGAGTTAGGGTTATTTTGACTACTCTGGGAGCAGCAGTCAACCTTTGGAAAGATCCTTTTCTCAGAAGCAACCACTGAGACTCCTCTAGGGGAAATGTCCCTGGCCTCCAGGAGGCAACATGCCTTGGATGGATGCCTATGGAATTTCTTCTGGCATAGGTCTGCATAGGGAGTGGTTTCTCTCCACCTACTCAGCTGCCATACCCTTCTTTTTTTTATAGCAGAAGGAAGCTGGAAGTAGAATTTACCAGCTCTTCAGGAAGGAGGAGATCCATTCCATCATGCTGCAAAACAGGTGAGTATGAATGTAGCAGAGAGAAGATGGGGGAGAAGGCAGGGAGCAGGAGAGGGAGCTTCTTTGGATGAGCTCCAACCTAGGGAACCCTGAAAATTATTGTAGTGGCCAGCTGCCTAGGTACATGGCGCTAGAAGGTGAAATGAGGGTGAATGACCTGGAAATCTTAGAGAACGCAAGGTTCTGGGTGAGATTTCAAGGAGCTTTTATTCATACTCAGGGCATACCACATAGATGGAGCAATTTGGGAGAGAAATTGCCAGATTGGCAGATAGATAGGCAGATATATAGGTAGACAGATATGTGCTTACTAGGTGTCAGGCACTGTGCTAAGACCCATTCAAGTGAAAGCTGGAAAAGTCCTGGGAAAAGATAGCCTTTATGTCTGGCCCACTGTATTGATTTGAAGCTGCTGTTATCAAGGGAGATGGGTTTGAATCTTGGTTTCCAAGCTTACAAGCTGTGAGATTCTGGGCAAATCATTTATCCTCTGTAAGCTTCAGTTTCCTCATCTGTAAAGTAGGGCCAATAATACATGCACCGTTTTTGCCTCACAGGATTTTAGTGAGGAGAGTGACTTGTAAAATTTAAATCTTTTATAAAAAGTGAGTTTTTATAATTATTATATATGCAAGTTAAGGGACCATTTACAGGCCCAGATGATTTCCTGAGATATTTCCTTCCTTCCTTCCTTCTTTCCTTCTTTCCTTCCTTCCTCTCTTTTTTTCTTTCTGAAGTATGTTTGGATCTCATTTTCTCAGGAAGTCCAACTAGTCAAGTGTTATGTGCTAGATAGCTCTCATCCAGGAGCTATTTGTTGAACTGTCTTTAACTGGAGTAAAAGCTCTGTGGGTCAAAGACATGCATATCACATGCCCCAGAAGTCTCAGTCCAGATGCTTCTAGAAAGGGACGTCACTATGGCTATATTGGAGTGGCTCTACTCTACTATGATGGTGCTACAATAAGACAGACTCTTGATTGTTGTGGCTTGAATAGGTGTGGGGACAGGGACTGTACTACTTTGGCATGAGACTTATTCTGAAGCTTGTGTGTGTGTGTGTGCGTGTGTGTGTGTGTGTGTGTGTTGTTTTGTTCTTGGGGACTAGGAAGGAAGAGGAGAATGGAACCCCTTCCTGATTTCCCATTCACAATTGTGTTTAAGAATATCCTGTTCCCTCTATCTGGGGGACCCAGGGCTGATCATTCATCACATAACCCTGTGAAAAAGTCAACTATGCATTAAACACTGGCAAATTTCCATCACTTCTAGGAGAAGCAACTTGTTGAATAATTTTTAGTTGTGCAACCAGAACTAGTTTATAGGTAAACTTATTTTATGTTATCTATTTCTTCATCTAAATTCCTGGAATCAGAGAACCTGTTTGGTGTAGTGGAGGGAAAACAGGCTTTGTAGTCGAGTCTCTGGGACCAGATTTTTAGCTCTGACGCTTGCTAGTTGTTTGATCTCAGGAAAGTTACTTAATTTCCACATCTGTAAGATGAAAGTATTGTATTAGATGGCCCCTTAGGTCATCTCTTATTGTATCATGGACTCCTTTAGCGGCCTGGGGAAGTCCCTGAGCCCCTTCTCAGCATGAAGTATTTAATCTACATCCACAACTGAAGGAAATGCTAAATTTCAATTAGAGGTTAGTAAAAATAAAGATATACTCCCCCCTCCCCCATTCAAGTTCACGGAGCCTTTCAAAGTTGTTTGTCCTTCCTTCTCAAAGATGACCAATGATATCATGAGGATAATGTCTTGACTTGTAAATGAATTGGATTTAAGTGGGGCAGGGCTGTGCAAAGTCATCAGCCTCACTCTCTCCTCCAAAGTCACTGAAGTCTAGTGGCAAGACATAGGTCAGAACGGCTGAGGATTTCCCCAGATGCAGCAGGGGCCTTGGCCTCTTTAAGCTAAGGTCTTTCTCAGGTCTTAGTTTGTCTGAGGTGACACTCAGTCAGTGATTTAAGGCTAGGTTGAAAGCAAAAGACAACCAAAGCGTTTTCGCTGCCTGGCCATGTTCCCAGCCAACTCACTTGACCCTTGAGTTTTTCAGCTGGGTATGACTGCTTGTAGACTAAAGAGTTCTATGCTCCAAGCCTGGGGGGATGCACCAGCTCTGCCACACCAGCACTCCTCCTTCCCCAAGAACCCCCAACCTGGACTGGACTTAGATCTTCAGCAGGCCCTTCACTCCTGCTCTGATCAGCCACTTAATTCCTCCCACCAGGTGGGCCTGGGGCCAGAAGCAACTGCAGCTGTAGTTCTGTAGCTGCCCCACCTCCGCTGCCCCCAGGGTGGTGGCCAAACCGCAAACTCTATCCCAGTCCCCAGCAGCTTCTCCCACTAACCTACTCTGTTGTCTTTGGTGTTTGTGGGTTGAGAAGTCTGGTAACTGCCGCAGCTCACTGATTCAGGGCGCTAGGGTCCACTCTGCCCAGCTCCTAGTCTGGTTGGTCCGCGCCGCCCATGCTGGGCTCCGCTCCGCTCCCCTCTGCTCCCAGCTCCGTGTGGGATAGACCTTACCCAGAGACCATCCAGGCCGTCCTGGGCTAGAGCCCTGCTTCCCTATGCTATTTTGTGCGTTCTGCAGCTCTAGAATTGGTTCAGAGCCATTTTTTATAGGTTTTTGGAGGGACTTGGCGGGGAGCTCACACTAGTCTCTGCTTTCCAGCCGCCATCTTGGCTCTGCCCCACTGAGTCCAAGTTTTACAGAATAAATCCTTTTATTAAGGATTTACTAAGGATGTAATTGTAATTTATAGATAACCCACCTGTAGCCTTTTTTCATCACTGATGCGCCCATCCATATCAAAGTGAAAGAAAAACAAGGATTTTACAAATATTCTCTGGATGCATGCTTTGTTTCCTGTTCTTGGATATTACCCAAAATGCCATTTCCCTATGAGGGAATGGGTAATTAGGTGGCACCATATTCTACAGAGTGCTGCGCCTGGAGTCAGGAAGACTCATCTTCCTGAGTTCGAACCTGGCCTCAGACACTTACTAGCTGTGTGACCCTGGGCATGTCACTTAGCCCTGTTTGCCTCAGTTTCCTCATCTGTAAAGTGAACTGGAGAAGTAAATGGCAAACTACTCCAGTATCATTGCCAAGAAACTCCCAAATAGGGTCATGAAGAGTTGGATACGACTGAAAAAAATGGCTGAATAACAACAACAACTAGGTCCAGGGAAGTTAGGAGCTCACTAAGGGGTTCATTTGCTCTGGACATGCACGTGAAGGAGCCTGAACATCTACCGGTCAGGTTTCATATATCACCCTCTTTTCCTTGTTATGCTCCCACCCTGGGGCTCTGAAAAAAGTTACTTGTAGCTTAGGATTGGCTCCTGTGCTCTAACCCTAACTTTAACCAACAGTAGGAAGGTAATCAGTGTACAATGTAAACCAGGTATGGGACAGTGATTTTTTTCCTTCACCCAAAAGAAATGCTTAACATGGAAGACCTACAAGTGAGTATTGACCTACAATTTAGACAAGATTCGGTAATACTGTCATACTCTCCAGGGAGACTGAACCTTCATCAAAATATAAAGCATTTTGTGAGATTGTTTAAGAGGCATTTTAACATTTCACTTTGGCTCTGCTGCACTATTCAAAGGAGTTGCACTGCTTTGCCTGTTTGGGGGCACCTCTCTGATATAACTTCCTCTGCTGCCATTTAACTCTGACCAAGGAACCCAGGCCCTCCAGCCTCTCACACTCACAACATTGCCTTTCAAAGACTGGGTATGTCCAACCAGGGATTGATGTTTGGTTGTTTACCCTCAGGAAAGGAAACAAAGCAGAAAAGGCATCTAGGGGCCAAAAAGGTCAGGGCCAGCTGAATACCTGTTATACATGCCACATGGGACTAGCTGCCATTTTTATCTCTACCCTTCAGGAAATAGATCAAACACGATTTGTAACCAGGAACAGAAAAGTACTACCTTGATTTTTCTTATCATAGATGGCAATCTTAACTCCACCTAGGGTTAATGATTATAGTCTATAATTATGTAGGACTTATCAATTTCAAAGGAAAGTGTTTTATAGCGGAAAGAAGGCTGGGTGTGACCTTGGGTACATCACTTAACTTCTCAAGTGCTCTGGGCAATTTTCTTAGACTGTAAGTTTCAGAGAAGATGGAGAACTACAGTGGTAGAAGGAAAATCCTTCCTTCTGGGATTTCCTTAGTCCAATGAAATTACAGGTCCAGTTCCCTCCTCTCTATTCCAAATTGTCTCATTTGATCTTCATAAAAATCCTGTGGGAGACTTGGTGTATTACTATCTGCATTTTACAGATGAGGAAACTGAGTCTCAGACAAGTTGCACAAGTAGTCAGTGACAAAGCTAGAACTCATCCCGGGGTCTTCTCACAAATGTGTGTCCTTAGTTACCTCCTGTAGTAGGGGTAATGGTGTGTGGGTGTTCCAGTGTGAACATATCCCCATTACCTGATAAACGGTAAAACCTACAGATAGTGCTAGACAGTAACATAACCTTTGTAGGCAACTCATTGTTACCATAGGTTTGTACACATCTGATACTCTCGTGGCATAAGCAATGCATCTTGTTTCCTTAGTATGGACATAAATATTTTAAAAATATCCTTGGAAGTGTAGTTTACCTTTTTTTTTTTACTTCTGATCGATGCCAAAGGCCAGACCTCATACATACAACAATTCTTACTTCATATACAGTATCCCGTAGAATTCTCTAGAATGCTGGGTCTGCAGTCAAGAAGACCTGAATTCAAATCCAGCTGCAGACACTGGCTATGTGACCCTGGGCAGATCACTTAATCTTTGTTGGTCTCAGTTCCTTCACTATGAAATGAGGGTAATAATTGCACCTATCTTGCACAGTTGTTCTAAGGATCAAATGAGAGAATATTCGTAAAAAGTGCTTAGTACAGTGCCTGGCACACAGTAGGTGCTACATAAATGCTTGTTCCCTTACCTTTCCCCTGTATCTTCGATTCCCTACCCCACTGCTAAACAGTGCTCTGCATGTAGCAGCCACTTAAAAAGCATTTGATTAATTGAATTCAATTCATGAATATAGGCATCAATTTCTATAGGATCAAATTTCAATAGTTTCTTGTTATTTTGATATACACATACATGGCTCTATTTGTAGTGTGTTTTAAGCCTCATAGTTTTCCTCTTTGCTGTAAATTCATAAGATGGAAGCACCTCCTTGTGGACCTGGATTGGAATTCAAATTTTAATTCAAAACATCCTACGTTTCTGACATGATACAACGATTCCAGAAGAATTGGGGTCATCAAATAAAAAAGGCTTTCAGATTTTCTATTCTCTTAGGTTTAAAAAATTCTGTGTAAAATGGGAAACCACTGGCATTTTACATTTTTTGACTGTTGCAGGGGCCAGAAACCATTCTACTGTTAACACAGTATAATCACATTAAGTCTTTTTCCCAGCAGTCATTTGTTACTATAAAGTAACAGAGAATTAAATTAGATGGACATGCAGACAGAGAGAGCTTTTGAACCAGCTCGAGTTTAAAGCTATACTTCATTTGAGCAACACTGCTCCATAGTCACCATCTCTGAGCTATTTACATTATTGTATTGAATAGGCCTTATTCACCAAATCATATAAAGGTTGATAGGACCTCTTTCTGCCTTCCATTTTAAATAAAGGAATAATTTGCTTACAAAATGATTCATCAAATACTCCACATACAAAACAAAACAGAACAAAAAAGGCTCCACATTCACCAAAATATGTATGACAGCACACTTGTGGGAGCAAAGCCCCAGAAACAAAGCAGATATACATTGATTGGGGAAGGGTTGAACAACCTGAGGTACATGAATGAATGCAATATTACTATGCCATAAGAAATGACAAATATGGGGCACCTAGGTGGCCCAGTGAGTAGAGCACCAGCCCGGGAGTCAGGAGTACCTGAGTTCAAATCCGGCCTTTGACACTTGACACATTTTCTAGCTGTGTGACCTTGGGCAAGTCGCTTAACCCCAATTGCCCTCCCTTCCCCCCTGAAAAAAAAAAGAAATGACAAACATGATGAATACAGAGACACATGATGATGTAAAATAAAGGAGGAAGAGCCAAGAAAACAACATACAATATGATCACAATTCAATGGAAAAATGGGAAGGGGGAAACATTTTTGTTCAGTTGTTTCAGTCATGTCTGACTCTTTGTGACCCCATTTGGAGTTTTCTTGGAGTTTCAAAGATACTGAAGTGGTTTGCCATTTCTTTCTCGACCTTGTTTTACAGATGAGGAAAGTGAGGCAAACAGGTTTAGGTGACTTGCCTGGAGTCACACAGCTAGTAGGTATCTGAGGCCAGATTTGAACTCAGGAAGAAGAGTCTTCCTGACCTCAGGCCTGACACTCTATCTGCTGTACCACCTAGCTGCCCAGAGGGAAACATACAGGAGGAAATTTAAGTAACATGAAAGATATCATTAACATTATTTTAAAAAACAAAAAGATTCTTCATAGAATTTCTTTAAACCTCATGAGTCCCATCAGTTTTAACTTGTACAATTTGAATCATCAGTCAAACATGCATACAGATACTCAATGTTTATATTTCTGTAACCTTTAAGTTTGTGAGAGCTTTAAGAAAATAATAATTTAGGGGCGGAGCCAAGATGGCGACTGGAAAGCAGTAACTGGCGTGAGCTCCCCACCAAGTCCCTCCAAAAACCTATGAAAAAATGGCTCTGAACCAATTCTAGAACTACAGAACCCACAAAGGGGCAGAGGGAAGCAGGACTCC
>CM053623.1:282822506-282837761 GCA_028646595.1 Phalanger gymnotis
ATTGTGGAAGGGTTATACATAAGGATACACATGTGGCCTATGTTGAATTGCTTGACTTCATAGGGAGGGTGGAGGGGAAGGGAAGAGGGGAGAGAATTTGGAACTCAAGGTTTTAGTAAAACAGATGTTCAAAAGTAAAAAAAAAAAAAAAAGAAAATAATAATTTATAAATGTAGCCATCTAGTGGTAAGTTTTAGACTTTCTTCTGTATGATGCAGGTTATACACCCAGTTTACAAATAAAGTGTGTTCAAAGGTTTCTAAGTTGGTTGTTTGGTACTTGAAGGGAGGAGGAAACAAAGTGTGTGGCGGGAATTGAAGTCAAGCGAAATCGACAGTATTAAACCATCCACTCTGTGCCGAACACTGTGCCAAGGAATGGAAGGGAGAGTGCAAAGAGGATAAGGAAAAGAATTGAGGCTGGGGCAGAGAGAGAAAGGAAGAAAGGGAAGCATAGTAAAAGGTTTCCCTGAAGAAACTGTACAAGGGTTGCTAGAGAATAGGAAATGAAGGGGATTAAAGAAGATGTGTATGTATGTGTGAGAAAGGGTTTCCTGATCTGTGCTGCATGAAAACAGAGGAAGGAGGGCAGCACATTCCCCTGGAGAGGGAAGAAAGGCATTGTTAGGGTTCTGGGTTTTGCAGGAGCCAGATACCTACACTCCTACTGCTTTGCTGAACTAGGAGGTTCACAGGTGTGCAACGGTGCACACATTTTTTTTTTTGATGTATTGATTGCTTTCACAACAGAGGAACCTCAGAGATCTTGCAGGGTTCAAGTATGTAGTACTGGGTAAGATGCAAACAGCCCTGTACATGCTCACTGGAGCTATCCATGACTATCAATAGGCAGCCGTCAGTGACTTTGGATTTCCAAGCTGAGATGCCCTAGGGAGGCAATGGCCAATGCGTGTAATAGAGTGGAACCAGCCAGACATGGTAACAGTTAGGCTATGCTACTTGGTAATCACTGCTCCATCCAGAAATTGGCCTATTCACTGAATGGGTGTTACCTCACTCTGAGTACATTAAAAGACTTTAGCCTGAAAGGGCCAGGGTCCCCCATTGCATCCTGGGCCATCTCCAGTCATCTTGGTGAATATCAGGCCACTGGACCCAGATGGCTCTGGAGGAGAAAGTGAGGCTGGTGACCTTACACAGCCTTCCCTCACTCAAATCCAAGTCAACTGCAAATCATGTCATCATTTCCCTGATGTCATGGTCCTCTTCAGAAACTAGGGCAAACACAAAGCATTGGGAAGGACCCAATGTTGGTGATCTGATTGATGCCACAATCACTCCATCGAGGCACTCCATCTGCTCTCTACGCTTTTGCCCTCCTGTCCTATATGAGGAGAATGTCCTTTCTGCTTACTGCCATCTCATAGAATCCATTTAGTTGGCGTAGTGGATAGAATGCTAGACTTGGAGTCAGGGAGGCTTGAGTTCAAGTCTGGCCTCAGACACCTTCCTGGCTGTGTGACCCTAAGCAATCTGCCTCAGTTTCCTCAACTGTAAAATAGGGATAATTATAGCACCTACTTCCCAGGGTTGTTGTGAGGATCAAATTAGATAATTTTTGTAAAGTGGTTGGCACATTGTTGTTGTTCAGGTGTTCAATCCTGTCTGACTCTTCATGACTCCGTGGATCATAGCACACCAATTCTGTCCATGGGGTTTTCTTTGCAAAGATGTTGCAGGGGTTTGCCATTTCCTTCTCCAATGAAGGAGGCACATAGTAGGCACCTAATAAATGCTTATTTCCTTCCCCTTTCCCCTTGCCTCTTCCTTCAAGACACACTCAACCACCTCCTTCTGCATGAAATCTTTCCTGATTCCCTGAATGCTTAGTGGCCTCCCTCTTTTCCAAACTACCTCCGTATAACTACCCTGTATATATCACTTACTATTTATACTGCATAGACTTATATGGATACTTGCCTCTCCCATTAGAATGCAAGCTCATTATGAGTAGGAATTGTGTAATTTTTTTCATTTGTGTCCCCAACACCTAGCACAAAGTCGGCTCCTAATAAATGCTTTTTGTTTAATTGGTTGCTGGATGGAAGGCCAGTACAAGGCCCAGCTCCACACATCTCAATCTTCATCTCACCTCATGCTGACTGTCCCCTTCCTTGGCAGGTGCTCTTCCATATTCTCCCTGGCTCCACGTGATACCCTAAGCAAAAGAGAGGGCACTAGCTGCTGGTGTGTAAGCCCATGCTTTATGTAAGCCTTCTTTCTCTCTCTTTCAGCAAGAGAATAGGGCCCAGTGATAGACTTTCCCTTCTATGAAACAATAATCATACTGTACTGTTATTTTAGCATCATAGGCTTGCTCTAACTCTCCTTTGTCTTTTCACCATAAATCAATTGCCAGAGAGCAGAGAGTGGGAACGACTGTTTGTAGTTAGAGGAAAAGCTTACATTTCTATAATGAAAGTGTTCTCTCCCTCTGCAAATGCTGAGAGCTCCTGGATCTTTCTTTGCCTGCACTCTTTCATATCTTATATCACGCTTATATATGTTACATTCCCCTCTAACAATAGCTGGCGAATAATAGCTCAAGGATTATGAGATCCTTTGCATACCTTCTCTCATTTGATTCTCAAAACAACTTTGTCTCCAAGTCAAAAAGCATTTATTGTTTACTACATGCCAAGCACTGTGCTAGGCCAAACACAAGCAAAAAGATAGCCAAGCTCTGCCCTCAAGGACCTTACATCCTAACTGGGGAAAGACAACACATAAAAGTAGTTCTCTTTTCTTCATTCAGTTGTCTTGACTTTTGTCTTGCCACTGGACTTCTGTGGTGAACCATTGCAATATCTTTGCAAAGAAAACCCCACGGACAGAACTGATGTGCTATGATCCACGGAGTAATGAAGAGTCAGACAGGATTGAACATCTGAACAACAACAACGTTGTTCATCCTTCCTTTTTGAAGAGGACCAATGACATCACAGGCGTTGTCTTGACTTGATGGTAAATTGGATTTAAGTGAGGCAGAGTTGTAGAAAGTCATCAGTTTCACTCTCTTCCTGAGCCCAGCAGCAGGACAAAAGTCAAGACAGCTGGAGGTGGCCCAGGATGCAGTGGATGACCTTGGCTCTTCAATGACTGGCCACGCTCTAAGTCCTCCCCTGGGAAAGATGGGGGAGGAGTTCAAGATAGGAAGAAAAGGTACCTAGTTAAGAGCATGATGGAGAAAGAATTTCAGAGAGTCAGGAGCAGAGCCCCAAGAGGAATAAAAGAGTGAATATGGCCAACCCAGGTACATTCCTTAAAATGGTTCCAGGGAAGAACTGACTGATACTCTAGCTATCATGTGGTTCTTGTTATCCCTATTGTACAGACGATATAATTGAGGCTCAGAGAGGCTCTTTGTCTAAAGTCCCACAGCAAGTATGAGAAGGGGGATTCAAAACTTCTCGCTCAGAGCTCAGTGCCTTTCTGAATAGGCCAGGCTTCGTTCTACTAAACCAGAAGCTTCGGGGTTGTGTTGTTTTTCATTTTTGTATCTTTTGTGTCCAACATGGTGCCCTGAATCTAGTGGGAGCCTAATAAACTTTGGTTGAATTGTATACAATGCTTTAAACATAGTGCTTTTAATTTTCATTTATAAAAGTTACAGATTTTTACCCCTCCCTTACTCCCAAATTCATCCCCAATAGCAAAGTATAAAAAAGAGTGGGAAAAAAAAAAGCTGTGGGATAGCATCTGGGAGTTTCAAAGGTCTGGAACTATGATTCTCCCTTATTGCACAAACTGGAATCTTGGGACCAAAGCTCTAGAAATAGAAGGGATCTTTGGCACTCTTTTATCCAAAGTCTTCATTTTACAGATAATGACAATGAAGTCCAGAGCTCTTTGTATCCTCAGTTGGTTAGGGAGATTAATATGATGGTGACTTCCTGGTTTGGGAAGGGAAAGGGAAAGGATAAAGATTTACAAAGCACATATTATGTGCCTGACACTAAGCTAAGCACTTTGTGGAATATTATTTCATTTAATTCTCACAACTCTTCTAGGTAGGTTCTGATATCGTCCCCATTTTGTAGTTGAGAAAATTGAGGCAAACTGGGTTTAGTGACTTGTCCAGGATCACACAGATTTGAACTTGTCTTACTGAGTCCAGTCCTGGTGCCCTATCCCCTCAGCCACCCATCTGCTTCCAAGAGAAGTTAAAACTTTCTTTGTGTTCTTGTTTTCTAAATTCATCAGTGACTTCTCCTAGCCTTAGGTACAAAGACTTTCTTTCTTTCTTTTTTTTTTTTTTTTTTGGTCTACTGGGTACAAGTAAATTTTTACTTGTGAAAATTTAAAAAATTTTCATTTCTTCTTAAATGAAGATTTCACATAGTAGATGCTTAATATATGTTTATTGATTGACTGACATAGAGGGAAATGCCTTTTGAAGCAAAATGAAGGGAAAGGAAGAAATGAAAAAGAAGAAAAAAAAGAATGCCTAGGGCCATAGCTAGAACCCTCATACATGTAAAAGGAAGATTCTAATTTATTGATCTATGAAATTTACTTTTATGTTAGAAATTCATGTCAATAATTGAAACCGAGAACTCCTGCAAGCCTAAGCAAGCAGATGTGCCTTTAAATTAGATTTTCATGTTAGAAACTATTGGATGTCTCAAGTTCAATCCAATTCAATTGTTTCTTGGTTCTCTGTCTGTAGTAGTCTGATGTAGTATATGTTATGAAATATGTATAATTAAGATTGATTTTTCTGGGACTAAATATTTTATAACTTCTTTTATTCGATTTATATGTGTTAATTTTACTGATAAAATGGTTATTTGTGAAAGTAAATTAAATGAGATAGCTTCTATAGCCAGGTGAATTATTAAAGTATTTATAAATAATAGAAGAAACTCCAAGTACTACAGGGTGCATCACAAGAGGCAGTATAGGAGTCAATGAGGCCACAGATCCATTTGAGTATTTATAAATAACGGAAGGAAAGGAGGAAAGTACTTAGCAGGCTAGAAAGTGTTATGTACATATGAGAGTTTGCATTTATACAGTGCTTGCAGGTTTGCAAAGCCCATTAAAAATATCATCTCATTTGATCCTCAACAACCCTGGGAGATGTTCTGTTATCGTACCCACTTTCATTGTTGTTGTTTGGTAATTTTTCAGTTGTGTCTGATACTTTGTGACCACATTTGGGGTTTTCTTGACAGAGATACTGGAATGGTTTTCCTTCTGCAGCTCATTTTACAGATGGGGAAACTGAGGCAAACAGGGTTAAGTGACTTACTCATGGTTACATAGCTTCTAAGTGTCTGAGGCTGGGTTTGAACTCAATAAGCTGAGTCTTCCCAACTCCAGGCCCAGCACTCCATGCACTATGGCCCAACCTAACTGCCCCACCCCCATTTTGCAGATTAAGGAAACAGTCTGAGAGATTGTGACTTCCCTAGGATTACAGATAGTTAATTTCTGAGGCATGATCTATATTCAGGTTTTCCTGACTACTCTAAGTCTGTGTTACCTAACTGCATAAGCTATTATTATTCCATATATACGTATATATGTAGGTCCATACATACATATATGTGTATATGTTCACATATACATATATGTATATGTGTGCAGGCAGTGTTTAAACATACACACAAACATGCATAAGTATCCATACATACATTCTGAGAGATAGTATCAGCATAAAGGGTCAGTTTTAGAATTAGGAAGAACTGAGTTCATATGTTAGAAATCCACAGTTAAAGAGACAAGCGGAGAGACTAATAATCAAAACCAGCATTTCCTCTTAAAAAAAAAACCCAGCTATTATCTATTGATATGACAATATCGATCCTTTTTTTTAAAAGAGGAAACACTGGTTTTGATTATTAGTCTCTCTGCTTGTCTCTTTAACTGTAGATTTCTCCTATATGAACTCAGTTCTTCCTAATACTAAAACTGACCTTTTATGCTGATATTATCTCTCAGAATGTATATATGGATACTTATGCATGTTTGTGTGTATGTTTAAACACTGCCTGCACACATATACATATATGTATCATGTTAAGCATTTCAAAATTACATTTTTAAATTTTTAAATTTAATTTTTATTTTCAATTCCAAATTCTCTCCTTCTCTTCAACCTCTCTCTTATATGTTGAGAAGGCAAGAAATATGATACCCATACATGTGAAATCATACAAAATATATTTCTGCATTAACTATGTTAGAAATATGCTTGACACTGACTGAAATTCAGATATCAAGGGCAATTTATTATTATTGAGGAATTCAAAGGAATTGGTAAATGTTCCTGGCCAGGAATGGACTCCACCCTTCTTTAGGAAGAGGGAGTGGGGAGTACAGGAATGAAACCAACTTTATTCTGTTAGACATAGATTGATGCACCATCAGCTCAGTACCTCCCCTCAGAGAACGGATTGGTCTGCTCCCTTCTAGGTCATAATCTTCCCTATAAACCCCCAACATGCAACTCCTTGGCATGTTCCCCTCTCCGCAACATACGTCCCATGTTCAAAAATGGCAGAAAACTCCTCCCTGTGGGTGTATGAGGTAATATTCAATTAGCCAATTAAGCATGCGTGGTAGCCATTTGACCCATTTTTCTCTTCAAACCTGACCATTATCTGGCCAGTTTAGACCAGTTTTGCCTATATCCTGAAACTGAGGTTTCTACAAAACCACAAACGCTATTCCCATTGGCTGAGGGCTCACATCTCGGTTAATCTTTACTCCTTCTTTGTTCAAGCTGACAATTAATCTGTGGAACTTAATTAACTCTTCTGTGGAAACCTAACTTTCCCTAACTTTTACTCATCTCTTACAACTATGTTTAAAAGAAAAATAAAGAAAAAACTATGCTTCAATCTGTACTCAGTCCATTTGTTGTCTGTCTGGAGATGGTAGCATGTTTCATCATGAGTCCTTTGAAATTGTGGTGGGCCATTGTGTTGAACAGTTACTGATTCTTTCAAATTTCATTATTTTTACAACATTGCTGTTATTATGTAGACTGTTCTCCTGGTTCTGCTCACTTTGCTTTGCATCAGTTCCTATAAGACTTCCCAGGTTTTTCTAAAACCATTCCTTTCATCATCATTACTTAGAGCACAACAGCATTCTAGCACATTCATATACCGTAATTTATTCCACCATTTCCCAAATGATGGGAATCTTCTTGGTTTCCAATTCTTCGCTACCACAAAAAGATCTGCTATAAATGTTTCTGTACATATGGGCCCTTTTCCTTTGTCTTTGATCTAGTAGTGGTATTGCTGGGTTAAAGGGTACACACAGCAGAACTAGCATATCCTAATCAAGCAGCATGGTTCAAATCTTAGAATGTCCTCAGCAGGCAGAAGGGTCAGAAGAGTCTCTGGGTGAAGAAAATCACCCATTCTTGGAGATGAAAATAGGGGCCATAGATGGTAGGAAACCTGTGTTCTAATTCTAGCTCCATAACTAATTCATGCTGGACATGCAGGACAAATGATTTTCCTTCAATTCTCTCTAGGTCTCATTTTCTTTATCCATAGATTAATGACTTCTGAGGTCCCCTCCAGCTTCTATAATCTGTGGATGCCTAACATGATACATCTATGGAAATCAGCAGGGGTAGAGAACCCTGTTTGGAGGGTACACATTAAAGAAGAACAGTGGGGAAGCACATGCTGTTGGTGTCCACCCTAGTCCACTGGTTCTGACAGTTTCCAATCTAAATGTAGGGGTGGGCTTCCATCCCCACCCTGATCAATCAATCAATCAACAGAATAAGCTTAGCATTAAGGACCTTTTGCATAACTTTATCACAATGTGAGAACAAGCCCTCAAAAGACTTTTGGCCATTGGGTGAGAGGCAGATGATGTCACAAAGGGAGGATCTTGTGATTGGTTGAGAAGATCAAGTTGTGAGCTTGTACAAAAAAAAAGAACATTTAGTTCTGCAGTGAGCTTTGAAAAAGAGTTGGAACAATTTAGTGGTAAAGGACTCAGGTTTAGATGAATTCTCTCTTGGATGGTGGAGGTGGGGTGGGGAAGAAGGAAGTTAGGATTGAATTCTTTCCATACTACTCATTAATACTTTGTTATTGGAAAGAGTGAACCAGTAGGAGAGACAGCATCCAGATTGGAGGCAGAGAGACACCAACCAAAGGCGACTCCTTTAGAAAAGGAGAGACTATATGTCTCTCCTGCCCTATCTTGAAGCTGATACGTGTTAGGGTAGAACTGAAGGGGGAATGGCAGATGCTTTGTCTCCACCTAGACATGGAGGTTCTCAAGCACATGGCCACATTGTGTTTATTATTTCCTGATCATAGGCAACCTTATAACATCCAGAGACATAATTAACCAGCTTATGATCTTGGGAATTACAAAAGGTTGGAAGTTGTAGAGGTCTATCAACCTTGGTAACAGTATCCAAGGGAGCCACAGTAGCTGATGGCTTCATCTGAATCAGGAGTTAAGAGACATATTGGAGGCAAATTTGAGACACCAAGGAAAAGGAGCTTCAGGGAGCATGAGCAATTGGAGCAGAGAGAATGGGCAATTATGGGCTTTGACAAGGGCATTCAGAACCCAGAAGAGAGCTGCAGCTAAGGGGAACTTCATGCAGACTTTACAAAAGTGGAAAAGAGCTTCCACTAACTGAGAGCTGGGAGGTAAGTCTGCCACTCACCACCACTGTATTTAGTTTGAACCTACTCTCCCTAGGGACTGGTCTGTGCCTGTTTGGGGGAAATTTTTTTTTTGTAACTACTATCCTCACTACTGCTTCTTAGTGAGATACCTTTCATATAAGTTAATAAGTCTGACTGATTGTCAATATCAGGATGCATACGGGTGGAAATTCCTGAGTGATGGTACTAGAAGCCCCAATCCTTCAGAACCCTGAATGGAGAAGTTACACTTATCACCTGACACAGTGCTCTTTGAAGGGCTTCATCTGGGATAATTTGGGGTTCCTTTGGATCTGCAAAGACTCACTGGAGAAAAGATTCTTGTTCTTGGATACCCTAATTTGCAGGGATCTGCTAGAGAAAAGTTGGCAATTTTTTTACTCTTTTGTTTTGGACTATAATTAGTCTGTTTAGTGGTGTATTTCCTTATAAATCAGACCAGTTCCCTTGAGATAACTAGGTACTAATATCCATTTCATTAGTACATCTTTATGAAAAAGTTATGTTAAACTTTATGAAAAGTTAATGTGAATATTGTGGATTGTGAATCCTTAAGATGATGGTGCCTAGTAGTTTGCTTGGGGTCACTATGATATATCATAAAAGTTTTTTTTTTCTTTTAAGGAAACCTATACTGCTTTTCCTATTTGTGATAGAAATCCTGATAACTTGTCTGAAATCCACATGGAATGTAGGTCAATAAGATAAAGTTTGCTGGCTGTCTTACATACATTAAGTCATTAAACCCAACTGCATAATATCCTTAGAGATGCCTAATAGCTTTTTGGGTCTTTTTTGAGTTTGCTTTCCTCTTACCTTGAGAAGGAATTATAAACTCCATTTGAATTGCCCTAATGCATTGGCAGGGATCCTTTGGGAGATTGGAGATGTCTTATGGTACAGGGACTGAGAGGAAATTTAAGTCTGGACCTGTCATGGGATAGCCTTATTTGTGAAATGGATGGTGACATTTTGTATGCCCTACATGTGAATGGATCTAGGATTTCCATTTGGATTGCCCTATAGTAAAGCAAAACATGGAAGAGTCCAGTCAAGCCTAAGTCTAATCCATGTGATAAGAGTCCCACAGGTTCTGGAAGCTCAGAGGGACTAGACTTTCCCTTTGATAGGGGAAGCCTCATTTCCTTTCCTTTTTCTTGTCTTTATTGCTTTTAGGTTGGGGAAGGTGTTTGAAAACAAGACAGGAGATGATCTATAAGAATTTTACAAAATGATATATCTTGTTAAATTGTATAACTTTATACTTGGAAGTTTGGAAGAATGCTAATTTCTAGACTGTTTATGAAGTGTGCCCTATAGACTTTTTCTGAGACTTTGCGAAAGTACAAGGTACAGGAAAAGAACAATGCTTGCAACCTCCATCCTAAATCACAAGAGACCTACAAATTGCAGCAGAAAACTACTTCCCAGTATTTCTACATGCCACTGACTTCAGATGAATGATTGTTCCTTCAGGCTATGACTGATCCTTGAGCTAAAAACATCATGAAGAAGGTAGGGATGGTGGAAAGAGTGTTTTCATTTTTTCCCCTATTGTCAGAAATAGAATGGAAAACAGGGAAGCTGGAAGAGTATAGGGTAGATTATTAAAAAATAAGGCCACCTCAGCAAAAATTGGGGAACTAGCCCAACCTAGGTGGTTGTGACCTCATGTCCATTTGTTGGTATATTGTAGAGCTATGATGAAAGTACAGAGGTGTGGAAGGTCAGCTGCCTCTGACATATGCTGGCCACATGACTATGGGTCAATCACTTAACTTCTCAGTGTCTCAGATGAAGTTACAGAGGAGTTGCTGAATTGCAACGGTGGATGCAGCTTTCATATTGGAAGTTTCCCATACGACACTAATACAACAACCACATGATAGAGCTATGGAAACCATTTTTAAAAGGTAAAAATTATTTAAAAAGATATTTGCCTAGGTAGAAGAATCCTAGAATCAGAACCAAAAGGGAGTGGGGTGGGGAGCCTGAGGCCTTGAGGCCACATGTTGTCCTCTAGGTCCTTTGACTGAATCCAAATTTCACAGAACAAATACCCTTAATAAAAGGATTTGTTCTGCAAAACTTAGACTCAGTCAAGAGACCGTACTCAAGGACCTAGAGGGCCACATGTGGCCTTGAAGCCTCAGATTCCCTACCCCTGATAGCCCCAGGGATTCTCTTAACCTGGAATCTACAAACTGTTCCCTTTAATAAGGGGTCTTGGGATAAATTTCAGGGGTTCTATGAACTTGGATGAGGATAAAAAAATTAACTTCTCTATTTTCACTAACTTCTACCTGAAACCTAATATTTCCTCTATTATTTAAAAATATTATTCTGAGAAAGGGTCCATAGGCTTCATCAGCTTTCAGGGAGAGGGGTGGATGGGTTCATGACGCAGTTAAGAAGCCCTAATCTAGTGTAACTCCTCCATTTTACAGATGAGGATACTGAGGCCCAGAGAGATTAGGACCGTGTTCAAGGCCATACGGCTAGTAAGTGATGGAGCTGAGACTAGAACTCAGGTCTTCTGACTCCAAGTCCCACATTTGTTCTATCTAGCTACTCTTTGTCTCCTTCGGACCACAAAAAAAGGGGCACATGTTATGGAGAAGAGCTATAGTAATGACATCACAATACCAAATCAATCAGGACAAAGCTTTTTGCTTTGGGAAGAAAGGATTACTTTGAAGAGAGGCTGGGTTTCTGGGTCATAACCTCATGTAGTGAGTGGGACACATGCAAATAGGATTTAGTAGCTGTTGTTTTCAGGGTTGGGAAAAATGCATCGGAATTTGAGTGTTTGAGGGTTAGCAGAAAATGAAGAGGCGGCTGGGTGGCACAGTGAATGAAGTATGAGCCTGGAGCCAGGAAGACTCATCTTCCTGAGTTCAAATCTGGCCTTAGACACTTACCAGCTGTGTGACCCTGGGCAAATCACTTAACCCTGTTTGTCTCAGTTTCCTCATCTGTAAAATGAGCTAGAGAAGGAAACGGCAAACCACTTCAGTATATTTGATAGAAAACCCCAAATTGGGGTCAGAAAGAGTCAGATGTGACTGAATATGACTTGAACAAAGAAAACAAATGTAAAGTTTGCTTTTATGTGTGAAGTTTGATTTTTGTGGCTGTTTGTTATTCTGTTTAGGTAACTCGTTTTAGGGTGTGTTATAATAAAAAAAATTTCCCTTTGTCATTGTTTTGGCTTATACTACATGTCACATTATCACTGTCATATATGTGTGTGTATGTGTATATGTATGCATATATGCATGTGTGTATGTATATATATATACATATATATATATATACATATACGTATACATATATGAAGATGACACTGTAGGTTAGCAACTTCTCTATAAACTCAGAGCATTGCCTAGGCCAGTGAGAGGTTAAATAAGACTTTCCCAGGGTCACACAGCTAGAATGGGTCATTTGAAGGGACCATAGAAGTTGCCTAATTCAACCCTCTCATTTTATAAGACCAAGGGAGATTAAGTGACTTGCCTAAGGTCAAAAAGGTATTAAGTATCAGAAGCAGGATTTGAACTCAGGTCCTTCAGAGCCAAGTATACTAAGTACATGATTGAACTGTCTCTGCCTCAGTGGTGATGGAATTGTACAACTCTGATGAACGAAATGGAATTCTGACTGGCAAGTATTAGGATGCTGTGTAGAACAAGGTGATGTTCACTGATTTATATACTTGGTTGAAAACTATCACCTTGGCTTTATTACCTCTCTGCTTTAATGAACTAGTATGACCTCCTCATTCTCTCTTACTGCATTGCCCCCCACCAAAAAAAAAAAGAAAATCAGGCCATTGGATTTGATTACCTCTGATCACCTTTGGGTTGGACCGTTCCAGTGTAACTGGATAAAAAAAAATCAACTAACAATTATTTAAGCGCTATGTGCCAGGCACTGTGTTAAGCACTGAAAATACAAAGAAAGGCAAAAACATGGTCCCTTTTCTCTAGGAGCTCACATGTTAGTGAGGGAGAAGAACCAGCCAGGCCTGCCTCATAGAAGAGAGGATTGATTGACTTAGCAAGGACTGGGGTTAGATCTAATAAATGGAGGTACAGAACCTTCCAACTCAAGATACTCTCTACGTATGGCAACTGAATAACTGAATAAAAAATATTGACTTTAAAACATATAATTTTGCCTACTGACTTCTTAAAGGCACTTTGTTCAGTGATCTTAATATTCTTTGTTCACATAGCTCCCCTTAGTGGAAGATACATGCTTTTACAATTTTTGTTATGCTAACTCTAAGATCGAATTCAATTCAAAACATTTCCTACACGGTTGGGTATACAAAGATTAAAAAAAATACAAAGTCTATGCTCTCGAGGAGATTATATTCTATTCGTGTAATTATCTCCACAAAACACAAATCTTTTCAGACATACAAAATTGTGAAGTTACCCAACGAGGGTTAACTTTGGATTCTTGTGATCAGCCCGAGTTCAACAGTGTTAAGCAAGAAAGTCTCTGAGTCTGAGTGGTTCTTCTTAACAGTGGGGGCAGCCCAAAATTTGAAGAGTTGGTGATTTCTGAAACAGTTTGGTAAAATGTAGTCATGAGCAGTGGATATGCCAGTGCATGTTTGATTTGTATGTATATATGATCTGTCTTAAGGTACTCAGTGCCCTTCTGATGAATCCCAACCCCAACTTTATCCAAATCTGCTCCCAAGAAAGATTTTGATACAAGTATTTGTACCACAGTGCAAATTTAGGTTAATATCTTCTGTCAGCTATGATGCCTTTTAAACGTTGTCACTAATTGTAGTACTGTTTGAGTCTCTGTTACACAAATTTCAGGCACTTCAAGATGATATATTTAGATCTCTGGGGCTAGCTAGTTCAACCATCTCACCTTCTGAACAACGAAATGAAGGCCCAGAGATTTGCGCAAGGTGACATGGGTATTAAGTGTCAAAGCTGGGATTTGACCTTGGGTCCTGTGACTCCAAATTCTGTACTTTTTCTGTTGTACTGTGCTGCCTAGCTGGTTGCAATGTATTTGGGGCATGGCCCCTGTTAGAAACATACTTACATTGTCTAGGAAAAGACAAGACTCGCTGGGAAGCCAGGAACGTTTTAATTATAATTTACATTTATTCCCCGGAATAAATGGGTACCTCCTCTGAACAGAGTACAGGAGAAAGTACAAAGGACTCAGATGGACTTCAGTCCTTTAATAGACCCTCACCTTGAATCTCCCACCAGGCTCTTCATTGGCCAGATACAACCCCCTGACTGCCTACATGCCCTCCTCAAATGGCTCCTTTAAGCATGTGTCCCATCCTCTGACCTTTCCCCCAACCGACCTGAGGCCTGGTTCCTGCTAAAGCTGGGGTGGGGCACGGGGAGATAGATGCTTTCGATTCTCTGAAAACAAAACCCCTTCCCCCTGTTTCTTACAGCCCCTAAAATAACTTCATTTTGGCTGTTTCTTTATAAGGCTGGGCCTGGTTCGAAACTTGAAATAAAATAAATCTTGAAACAAAAAAAATCAACTTTTGTGTAGTGTAGGTAGAAGTACAGCTATTTAGAGGTAGAAGTCAGGTTTTTTTCTTTTTAATGTTCTTTTATCTCTTCTCTAAAAGAACTTGATTTAAAAAAAGGGGGGGGGGGCTTTTAATACTGTGAAGAATATGCCAGACCTATTTTTTCTTAGGTATCACTTGTATCACCATCTATCTGCCTAGGAAAGCATGGCCAAAATTTTATATTGGCATTTAAGCTCTCTGTAACTTGGCTATGCCTTCTTTATTCAGTTTTATTTATCTTCCCATTCTCACTGCTCCAAATCACATTTTCTTTACAGTTTCTACTGCCTTTGCTGTCCTCCAAATAAACCATGCTTATTCGCATCTCTGATTATGTTGTTCTTCTCATCTAGAGTGGTCTTGACGCCCAACATATCCTTTAAGAAAAAAGAATTCAATTTTATTTTATTTTATTTTTTTAGGTTAATTTTTTGTTTATTTAATATTTTTAGTTTTCAGCATTGATTTTCACAAGAGTTTTCCCTTACTTTCTTGTAGGGCAAGATAGATTTCTATGCCCCATTGCCTGTATATCTTATTTCCTAGTTGCATGCAAAAAACTTTTTTTTTTGAACATCTGCTTTAAAAACACTGAGTTCCAACTTCTCTCCCCTCTTCCCTCCCTGCCCACCCTCCCTAAGAAGGCAAGCAATTCAACAGAGGCCATGTGTGTATCATTATGCAAAACCCTTCCACAATACTTATGTTGTGAAAGACTAACTATATTTTGCTCCTTCCTATCCTATCCCCCTTTATTCAGTTTTCTCCCTTGACCCTGTCCCTTTTCAAAAGCGTTTGCTTTTGATTACCTACTCCCCCTATCTGCTCTCCCTTCTATCATCCCCCCTTTTTTATCTCCTTCCTCCTTCTTTCCTGTGGGGTAAGATACCCAATTGGGTGTGTATGTTATTCCCTCCTCAGGTCAAATTTGATGAGAGCAAGATTCACTCATTCCCCCTCACCTGCCCCCTCTTCCCTTCCTACAGAACTGCTTTTTCTTGCC
>CM053623.1:282837861-282948276 GCA_028646595.1 Phalanger gymnotis
TATATATATATGTATATATGTATATTCCCTTCAGCTACCCTAATACTGAGGTCTCATGAATTATACACATCATCTTTCCACATAGGAATGTAAACAAAACAGTTCCACTTTAGTAAGTCCCTTATGATTTCTCTTTCTTGTTTACCTTTTCATGCTTCTCTTGATTCTTGTGTTTGGAAGCCACATTTTCTATTCAGCTCTGGTCTTTTCACTTTCACTTGAAAGTCCTCTATTTTGTTGAAACTCTATATTTTGCCTTGGAGCATGAAACTCAGTTTTGCTAGGTAGGTGATTCTTGGTTTTAATCCTAGCTCCATTGACCTCCGGAATATCATATTCCAAGACCTTCAATCCCTTAACGTAGAAGCTGCTAGATCTTGCGTTATCCTGATTGTGTTTCCACAGTACTCAAATTGTTTCTTTCTGGTTGCTTGCAATATTTTCTCCTTGATCTGGGAGCTCTGGAGTTTGGCAACAATATTCTTAGGAATTTTCTTTTTGGGATCTTTTTCAGGAGGCAATCGGTGGATTCTTTCAATTTCTATTTTACCCCCTGGCTCTAGAATATCAGGGCAGTTCTCCTTGATAATTTCTGAAAGATGATGTCTAGGCTCTTTTTTTGATCATGGCTTTCAGGTAGTCCAATATTTTTTAAATTATCTCTCTTGGCTGTTTTCCAGGTCATTGTTTTTTTCCAATGAGATATTTCACATTGTCTTCCATTTTTTCATTCCTTTGGTTCTGTTTCATAATATCTTGATTTCTCATAAAATCACTAACTTCCCCTTGTTCCAATCTAATTTTTAAGGTAGTATTTTCTTCAGTGGACTTTTGGACCTCCTTTTCCATTTGGCTAATTCTGCCTTTCAAGGCATTCTTCTCCTCATTGGCTTTTTGGAGCTCTTTTGACATTTGAGTTAGTCTATTTTTTAAGGTGTTATTTTCTTCAGTATTTTTTTGGGTCTCCAATCTTATTTCATTTTCATGTTGGAACACATCCTTTAAGGTCTCAGTTTAAGCTCTACCTGGTCCATAAGACCTTCCTCAGAAATTCTACCCCAATCTGATATCTGCCCTTGCTGATTTCCCATAGTATCCAACAACCGCATCATGTATTTTGAACCTTGGTATTTGTATGGTCTTCTAACTGGTTTTGGTACATATATGTCATGTCTTTCCAATGATTGTAAGCTCAAGATCTGAGACAAAGTAATATGGTTTTGTTATCAATAACAGGAACAAGAACAAAACAAATGCTTAATAAATAATAATTAAATAGGACTATACTCTTTTGGTGGTCTCACAAAGGGCCTATGTGACCATGTGCAAGTCACTTAACCTTAGTGCTGTAAGTTAGAGGTGAGTTACTGATCTGTACCAGTGGATGGAATTCTCACACCAGAGTTCCCCACAGTGATGAAATCTTAGGCCCGGAACTGCTCTGTCCCCCTCCAAATAAAAGCCATAGGCAGATTTTAGAAAAATGGTCCTTTACTCTAGTCACATTTGAGTCTGCCCTTCTCCAAAAGGACCCATATGTATAAAAATATTCATAGCAACTCTTTTTGTAGGGGCCCCAAATTGGAAACTATAGGGATGCTCTTCAACAGAGGAATAAATGAAAAAAAAAGAAACTGGTGTATTACGTAAGGAATTATGGTATATTAATATAAGAAATGATAAAAGCGATGGTTGGAGAAAAACCTAGGAAGGTGTAGTAGGAAGGCCGAATTTATGATCTCAAAAAGGATCATGTATATATCTGAATGGTTCAAAATTGCAAGGTATATAGAATTCTCTAAGTAGATGGCATCAAAACATTTATTTAGGGCCCACAGTGAGAGATTCACGAACCAGCCTCCCCATTCCAACGTTGTGATCACAAGCCTCCAGGCCCAGTAGACCCACCTCACAAGAGTAACCAGGAGGCCACAGAAAAATAAGATGGCATAAATCATATTCACCGGCCTCAAGTCCTCACTCGAACTCCTGGGTCCACACACGGGTCGGCTCTGCTTCGGCTTCAGCTGTAGTTTCTCGCCTTTGGCATTCTCAAGCCCCACCTCAACGACCAGAGACCAGAGACCATTGGTTCCGGAGTTGGCCCCTCTTCAGCCATTAATCTAGGCCTACACAGGTTTCACACCTGACAGGGCTTTGGGCCTGGGGCTTAGAACTTAACAGGTGAAAGTACTTTCAAGGTAAACAAAAGCCAAAACTCCTGAAGTGCCTTTCACAAAATAAACAAAAGCCAAACTCCTCAAGGGCATCTGTTAAACTAAGCCCATATTGCCTTACTGGCACAGAAGTCTTGGAGGAACTGATGCTGAGTGAAGTGAGCAGAGCCAGAAGAACACTTTATGTTATAACAACAACACCAACAATTAAAGACTTAAGAAATATGATCAGTGCAATGACCAGTGTGACTCCAGGGGCTGATGGTGATGCGTCTACCACTCCTGACTCTGTGGAGGTACTTATTTGTCATATCCTGAATACAGGCTTTGCAGATGGCTTTGCTCTGTCTCTGGATTCTGGGTGATTATTCTGTTTCACTGTCTTCACTGTGGGTCACTGTTTTGAGATATCAATCACGGTGGATGCAAATATTTTCGCCTTGATGCCAGGGTCATGTTGGAGTTGGCTCAACCCAGAGCCATTTGTTAAATTTTCAGTGTAAGATGTGCATCAGGGCTTGATTTATTGTTTTGTTGATTATCTAGTCTTAAGAAAGTGATGAGGGAAAATGGTAAACATTTACCAACAGACCCCAGCTTGATGCACATTTATATGTGTTTGTATGCTTATATTTAATTCAGGGAAGATGATGCCAGCCTTAAAGTCAGAAAGTGGTGTGACCCTGGGCTAGTCTCTTGACCTCTTTCAGCCTTAGTTTCTTCATCTGTAAAGTGGGGATAATCATAGCACCTCCCTCCTGGGTTGTTGTGAGGATCAAGTGAGATAATCTATGTAAAGTTTTTTACAGCTAGGTGGAGAAGTGGATGGAACACTGGGCTGGGAATCAGGAACATTCATCTTCTTGAGTTCAATTCTGGCCTCAGCCACTTACTAGCTGTGTGACCCTGGGCAAATCATTTAACCCTGTTTGTTTGCCTCAGCAGTTCCTCATTTGTAAAATGAGCTGGAGAAAGAAATGGCAAACCACTCCAGTGTCTTTGCCATGTAATTAGAAAATGTCTTCACCATAGATAATTGGTCTCTTAGTCTACTGTCAAATTTCCTGGTCATCTAGTAGTCTATGTGCCTACTAATGGACTCCTCTTAATATTATTTTTTTTCCCTCAGATTGCAACCTCCTGCAGAATCCTCTGAAGTCTTTTCCGCGGTTAGACTCCATGAGACATATAAATGTGGCCTTCTACCACATCTTTCCTTGGTAAGGACAAGAACTGATCTGCCCAAATTCCCAAGAGCTTCTGTACATGCCACTGTTAACAACTGGTCAGGTTCCTGATGTTGTTAGCTTTTAATTAGCCCCTGATGGCCTAAAACCCGAGATTCCTTTTATAAGAGTTTCTCTTTCCTGAACTTCCTGTCTGAATTAGTTTTTCCCTCAGAATGTTCTCTGTCACTGTCAAGGTGCTATGTCTAGTTTAGATGACAAGATCACCTCGCTAAAGTGGGAAGGGACCTTTGGAGGTCATCTAATCCAATCTCTCATTTTATGGAATGTTCAAGGTCATATGGGTAGTGTCAGAAGGCTGATTAAAAAAAGATAGTTCTTTTTCACTTATAACAACTCTCTCCAAAAAAAAAAAAAAAAAAAAAAAAGGAGAAATCCATCCTTGAGTTGAAATGTCTGTGTGCATGGCTACTAGAGATCTTCATCTTATGTAACAAGTTTATTCTCAAAAAAATTTTTATATCATTTAAAAAACCCCCAAAATTACACTTCAAATGCACCAAGGGACCTTATTATTTAAAGGTATTCTAATAATAATCTCCTAAATTATCTGTTTCATAAATTTGGATTTTTATCTATCAGGTTTTCTTTAACTGAGGCATATTTGTATAATAGTCAGTAGGACTATGGCCATGTAATTGGGTAGATTAAGTCCACGTGCTTGTGGATACATGAAAGGCATAGTGTGATTTAATTCAGCTTTGCAAACAGTTTCCAAAAACTACAAATCCCACAAAAATTCTATAGGTTCCAAAGTGTGCATTCATCTAAAGTACTGTTACTGTCTCATTGGATCTATTTCTCTGTATGCTGTAATCTACCTTGTCACAAGGATCTGAGTATAGTATATAAGCTGCTTCTATTGACTACACTGGTCTATGTTATACTCGTTTTATATGTGAAATTAAAATTTCACTACTCTATGTCTGCCTGATTCCCCTAAAATCCTAACACTTACTAAACAGCCTCCTCATTCTCATTTAATTCCTTTATTGGAATGTGCCCAAGCTGGCTTTAAGAAATCAACAATTCAACCAGGATTTCAGAGATTCCACGGAGGTAGTGTGGTGATTAGGCCTAGGAGCCTGGGAGACCAGAACCCAGTCCCACCTCTGGCTATGTGACCTGTGGCAAGTCACTTAACTTCTCACTGCTCTAGGCAACTCTCTAAGGGTGAAATTCTATAAACTGCAGAGAAGCTTCCAACTCACAAAGAGATAAAACTTTCTTCACCTGGGAGTTCTTCCTTGAAGTAATGAAATTATAGGTCTAATCTCTATCCTAAGTGTTCAGCACTGCATAAGAGACACTCTCATCTTCAGCCGAGAGGCGATGGGAATTCCTCAGGACCTTCTGCCTATTTTTGTTTGTTTTTGGAGGGGAGAAGGCAAGACAATTGGGGTTAAGTGACTTGCCGAAGGTCACACAGGTAATAAGTGTGTCAAGTGTCTGAGGTGGGATTTGAACTCGGGTCCTCCTGACTCCAGGGTGGTGCTCTACTCACTGCACCACCTAGCTGTCCCTCCCTATTTTTTTCAGTAGCATCATCTACCAAGTTTGCTATACTTAGAGTACCTTCCCCCTTTCACCTGTTGAATTCTTATCCCATTCTTTGAAGCCCAACTCAATATCTTCGGTTGTCTCTCCACTTCATAGGTACTTCATTATGTACCTTTCAAAGGCAAGGATCACGCATTATGTTATAGTTACCCAGTTTTGTGTCTTTTCTTATAAAGACAGGAATCATATCTTGCATCACCTTTTTAATTCCCTCCAGTGTCTTGTACAGTGTTCTATATACTGGAAGCCTTTTATGATCCCCATGTATGTTTAACCATGACACAAGAAGAGGATTTTCCTTAATGGAATAGATTGTAAATACAATAAGTAAGGATAGTTGACAAAGTGTCAATTGAAATTACAACCTAGGATCTCTGTGTTTAATTTACCACTAACATTTCATAACATAATATATGTCCATAAAATATTAAGATAAGAAAAAGTCACATAATTCAAGATAGTGTCTGGGGTCAAAGTTCTTACCCTTAATGGCCATGGACAGAGGAATGAATGCTCCATCTGGGCTTATTGACATAAGATAGAGGTATTCTGAGTTTACTCAGAGAACAAAGAGACTGTTAGGATCAGGCTTTTCTTCTGGTTAATCAGTTCAGACTCTGGGTCTTATTGAAATTACAAAAATGATATAAAATGGTATAAAATGTTCCATACCAGTCACCAGTGGAGTGAAACAAGGCTGTGTGCCTGCTCTCATGCTTTTTAGCATGATGTTTTCAGCCACGTTGTCAAATGCTTTCAATGAGGATGAACACAGCATTAGGGTCAGCTACCGCACTGATGGTAAATTCTTCAACTTGAAAAGTCTGTAAGCCAAGACCAAAGTGGAGGGAGGGTTGGTGTATGATTTTCTGTTTGCCGATGATTGTGCCCTCAATGCAGCCTCTGAAGCTGGGATGCAACGAAGTATGGCTCAATTCTCTGCTGCCTGTGCTAATTTTGGCTAGTAGGCTGGAGTGACTAGAGGTGGGAAGCCAGGAACCCAGAAAATAGGGTTTTGGTGAGATTAAGGGTAGGAAGCAGCCTAAAGGGATCCAGAGATAATAGACAAAGAAAGGCTAGGTTAGGTTAAGGGTAACAGAGAATTGAGAATTGAGCATAGTAATAGTGAAAGGCTTATAGTCTCAGGGGAATGCCTGATGTAGTGGGAAAATTCAAGCAGAATTCAAGGTGGGGTTTTCCAGAACTCAAATTCTTCTTGGGTAAGGGGTTGGGCCCTTATGGTCATGAGGAATAATCCTGTTCAGGGGAAATACGCTCCCCCTACTGTAGCTCTTGGGTTCTCACAGATACATTTCCCATTGACACAATCAACTGTTCACAACGTAAAGTAAGTCTTATTTGCACAACTAGCCACTTGAAATAATGACACTTTTACATCTTAAGAAATAATAACAGTATAAGACAGTCATATACCAAAGTGAGTGCATAAGTAATGAAGAACATCATAATCCACATGTCGAACTTGGGTTACACTCTCCCACGAATAAACTCAGTATTAGTAGGAGAGTGAGCACACACAAGAACCTGGCAAGGAAACCTACGAGGAAGGAAAACTCAGACACTTGGTGGAGTAATTCACAACTCTAGTCCGCAGGCTTTGAAGGCATTGGTCTATTCTGGAATGTCTGCACCACTCGGTTTATAGCTCACATTAATCCTCACATTTTTCAAGCAGGCAAATCCTCTTCTAGACTATAGTATAACGTAGTATCTACAGGCTCTTTCAACTTACAATCACCCTTAAAAGGGCCTTTAGGAGGCCCAGCCAATTATTATTCACACTCCTCTCATCAGAACAGAACTCATATCAACATAGCTTAGATTGATTTTTTAAGCCAGGCAAACAAGCTTAAACAGGTCACCAGGATACAAAAGCAGCTGCAAAACCTGTCCTCTGCTCTTCTTTTCCTTCTCTTAAAGGAGGTGGCAGAAAGGAGCCATAGGCACTTTTGAAAAGCTTTACCTGTCTCCAGTCTAGACAGTGCCTGCCAAAGGGCAGTAGCAGCTACTAAGGCTCTTGGCCAGTGAAATAAATTCTCTCTGACCAATCTCAAATCACTTAGCTGCAGCCTTCAGTCTCCTATCAGCTCTGAATATAAATGACCCAGTCACAGAGGTTTTGCAACCACTCTTAACTCTAAAAATACCAAAGGGCTCATAGAGGTTATCACAACCACAGTTAACGCTGAAAAATACCAAAGAGCTCATACAGGTTAACACAACCACAGTTAACTCTAAGAAATAAAGTAAAAACAAAATAAAAAATAGGACCAACGGTAATCATAAGCAAAAGGCTTTCTTTATTCCATTGGAGAAGGGAAACTAGACACACTTTCCTGGGCCTTCTCTAAGAGGAGACCCATGTTAGTGTGGGGAAATCTCAATGCATATAGCAAGGGTTATGCAGTGAGCTGTAGCCCTGACAATGAGGGGTAACAGCAACAGTGAGACAAGTTTGATTCATAGTAGGGCTTTATGACTGGAACATGGGTCCTGCAGGTGCTTTTCTGAACTCAGGGACTACCTCGGGTGCTGGTGTAAAACAGTTCTGGGATTTTGCCGCAGCTGAGTTCACCAGAGGGTGAGCACAAAGGATTGTTGTCATGCCAAGCACAGGGCACAGTTTGCTTGCTGGGCCTTAGATAAACAGGGTGTCTCCTAATAGTAAAAAGAGAGGGGTGGTCTCGGCATGGGGATCCTGACATACCTAATTGTTTCTAGTTGCCACCACTCAAAACCACCATAGCACAGTTTTCCCACCCAACTGCTATATCTTTAATCTTTACCACAAATTCTTCATATCACTAACCTGTTATATCACATTCCTATGCTATGTTCTTAAATATCCACTGGCTTAAATGGAGATTTTCCTGATAGTCAATGATTCACCTTTCACTTCATAGCAACCAGCTACTCAACAAATTTCCCCCATGAAATTAATAGCCCTTTTAAAATCATACCTCAGTCTCTAAATGTTAATATGATTTCCTATTTTTAGTTAACCCTATTTATTGATAAGAAATATAGGTAAATTACCCAAGCCCATAATGCCTTCAATTCTAAAGTCACCAATGTGGTCTTTCAACCCATCTGGTGTCCTTGAATATAAATACTTATATTTCCTCAGTTTTTTAAATAAATAAGAGTTCTTTATGTGTGCCTATACAGGATGTCATTATACATTGTTCACAGGGTGATTTGAGTCTATATGGTACAGTTAATTTTCTATCTAAAATTGCTCAAATCACATCTGAAAGCTACATTTTTAATAATTTAGAATTTTAAAAATATATACTAAATTTCTCTTCCTACTACTTTCAGGCATCAGAATGCTAATCTATAATTGCCTCATCTTACAGTCTTTAACAATTGATATAGCTCTTTTTCTTTAGGTAAAATGTTTTCTGTCCCTTTTGGCCCTTAGCGAGCTCCATAGGAATGGAGCGGTATCTTAAAGGCACAGTACATTTTATACTTTGAACTTGACTGAAACCCTATTTCACCTGCCTGAAATGCTCTTTGTCCTCTTGACTTTTATAAAACTTTTAGAAATACCAGGAAAGATTTTTTTCAGTCTTTAATTTAATAATAAGAAACAAGAAACAAATTAAGTATAGAAAAGAGAAGTAAAAGGGGAAATTTGTTGTTCTTGTTCGGTTGTGTCGGACTTTTTGTGAACCCCTTTGGATTTTTCTTGACAAAGATACTGGAGAGGTTTGGTATTTGGAAACTGAGGTAAACAGGGTTTGCTCAGGGTCACACAGCAGATAAGTATCTGAGGCCAATTTTGAACTCAGGAAGATGAGTCTTCCTGACTCTAGGCCCAGCACTCTATACAAATGTGTCACCTGGCTGTCCCAAGGGGGAAACACGGCCAGTATTTTACTTTCCTGCTTCCTTTACCAGCAACAACCAGAACTCCTATTTCCCTTGCTTCCACTTCCGGTTTTCCATACTTTCCTTTTCAACAGTTGGGGATGCTTCCAATGCCTTAGACCTGTCCCTGCCCTGACTTTATTTACCATTTACGAACAGACTTTGTGAAGCACAAGAAGGGAGGGAGGAGAGAAAATTTATCAGGATGTCTTAGCTCCATTGACCTTATACCTGGTAATACCATTACCTTGAATAGCATTGTTTTTGTGCGAAAAGGCAGAGTTCAAGTAAGCTGGGTACTGCCTATACTGTTGAGAGGGATAATTTTAGAAATAATGTAGAAAATATAATCCCAGGTTGGCATTGTACAAAACCTAGAAAAATGAACATGCCATAAAATTATAAGGGAGGACCGGAAGCAAGAAAGCAAGCTTGGGCCTTAAAAACAAAATCAAATAGAGTTCAATTGGTACACTTGATTAAATGACCCCTACAGTAAAGGTACAAGATGAAAATAATTACTATAAATTTGTTTGGAATGGACTAGGACCCCCAAATAAAGACTAAAAAGGAAAAAAAATGACAAAGTGATATGACAAGTGCTTCTGGAATGTATGAGGAGAATAAGGACAGATTTAAGGTGAGGGAGTAGAAGCAAGATGGCAGAGTGAGGGGAAGCATAAGAGCCTAGTGTTAAGGCAATCAGACTTTTCCCAGTTCTTCCCTTTTGGGATGCTAAGACTATCAAGTCTCCCTTTTGTTTGAATGGGTGGGAAACCTTTTTGCTATCTTTATCTTGGAAAATTTCTCAGCTATTTCAAAACAACCAGGAGTCATAGACTTGTATATGATGTGATACTGGGGATGGGGAACACACCCAGCCTGGGTGAGGTCAGAGGCCTCAGGGCTCTGAACAGGATAAAATTAAGGGAAGCTTGGCCTTTGACTTTTGGGACACACTCATGGAAGGAGTGTTGAGACTCCAGGCAAGCCGTAACTGCCCCCCAGCTTTGTAACCTAGACTCATTGGTTCTTCTCTGGTAACTATGTATTGAGATTTGATCAAACAAGGTCTTGTCTGTTGATGTTTGTAATTTCTGTTTGTATTTGCCTTGAAGTTCAGAGGGCTGATCTTTTACCTCTGAAGGAAATGATTGATATATGTATGTTTAATTAAACTGAGATTGTTAACCCCCTTAGAAAAGCAGATCAAAGAACCTGTGTTGGCAGCTTTCTGTGTGCTGGTTGTTGGTGGGTCTTACACCCTTACAGCAGCTGCTAGAAGATTGTTGCTACACCTAGCTGTCCTCTAAACAAAGGTCTAGAGAATGCATGAGACTGAGTTCTCACTGGAAAACCTGAGAAGTCATAGTCATTTTTCCATCCCAGGGTGGCTTAGGGAGACAGATAAAGAGGTCAGCGGACTTTGGGGGAAGGAGTTTGGTCTGGAGTTCAGGGCTGCCATGGCGTGCAGCATTCTAGCACTAGGGACTAAGAGAGGACTAAGACAGGCCACCATGAAGAGAAACCAGAGCATGCTTGAGCAAGTGCTGAGTGCAAAAACAGGTACCATCTGGCTACTATGACACCCAGTACATGGTCACTGATTCAGGGCAAAGAGGAGCTGTTCAAAGGATTGGTACTAGCTTTAACTGAGCATGGAAAACATTCTAGGAAGCAAATGTGGCTCTGATACCAACAGCAGAGAATGGTTTCCCAAACCAAAGGGAAGCTGCTTGCTCACTATCTTTGAATGTACAGAGCCTCCACGTGGGTCAATACAGACTAAATCAAGCAGCAGTTCGCTGAAACTCCTAACCAGAAACAAGAAACAAGCCAATAGACCCAACCTAGGCCAGGAACTTGCAGAACTCGGGCCACTGAACAGACCTCTCCCTAGATCTCCCCACTTTGGGAGCACCAAAAGCTTGTAGGCCTGTAGCCAGAGCTGTGAAAGCAATAGGACATAAGATGGAAGCTCAGGCCAGACATCATTCCATCCTCAGAAGTGTTCAGAATCCAATATAAAATCTAAACAAAAGTCTAAAGCTAAAAAGTAGGCTGGAAAATGAGCAAACTAAAACCCTTATGTTAAAGAGCTATTATGTTGACAGGGAAACGCAAGACACAAACAGAGAAGAGAATAATATAAAAACATCTACAAGCAAAGCCTCAAAGAAAAATGCAGCTTGGACACAAGTCCAACAAGAATCGTAAAAGAGCTAAAGAAAGAGATAAGAAATTTTAAAAACCAAATGAGATAAGAAAACCAAAGAGATAAGAAAAAAGAGCAAAAAATGATTTTAAAAACCAGCTGAGTAAAGAATGAGATAAGAGGCAAGAGCTATGAAAAGAGAATTAACAGCTTGATACTCACTGGAGAAAACTCCTTGAAAATTAGAATTGACAATTTTCAGGGGAAGAAATTCAAGCTATTAATAACCAAATGAAAAAATGCTCTAAATCATTAATACAGAAATGTAAATTAAAATAACCCTGAGGGACCACCTGGTACCTATCAGATTGGCTAAGTTGATGAAAAAAGGAAAACAACAGACGCTGGAGGGGTTGTGGAAAAATAGGTACATTAATGCATTGTTTGTAGAGCTGTGAACTGGTCCAGCTATTCCGGAGAACAATTTGGAACTATTCCCAAAAGGCTATAAAAGTGTGCATGTCCTTTGACCCAACAATGCTGCTACTAGGGATATACCTCAAAGAGATCAAAGAAACGAGGTTTAAGACTCATATGTACAAAAATACTGGTAGTAGCTCTTTTTGTGGTTGCAAAGAATTGGAAACTTGAGGAGATGCCTACCATTTGGAGAATGGCTAAAGAAATTATGGTATGCAATTGTGACGGAAGAAATGATGAAGGGGATGTTTATTATGAACTTAGGCAAAGTGAAGTGAGAAGAACTAGGAGAACATTTATACAATAATTGCGATATTGACAATTAAATTTGAAAGACTTAATAAATCAGATCAACACAATGAACTACCCTAATTCCAAAAGACTCATGCTGAAACATCCTGCCCACTTTCAGAGAGAGAGAGAGAGAAAGAGAGAGAGAGAGAAAGATAGAGAATGATGGATTCAGATTTTAAACTGAAGCCTATTTTCTATTTTCTTTTTCCTTCCTTCCTTCCTTCCTTCCTTCCTTCCTTCCTTCCTTCCTTCCTTGCACATGACTAATGGTGGTATTTGTTTTGCAAGATTATATATGTATATATCATATATGTACATAGGCATACATATATGCATACACATATACGTGTGTACATATATATCTGTGTATATGGTTACCTATGTGTGTATATTTACTTTTCTTTCCTTCTCAATAGGTAGGGAAGGGGAAAATGGGGAGAATTCGGAATTGAAAATAAAATAAAATTGAATTAAAGAAATGCCTTGGGAAAAGCTAAATTCTTGGCAAGTGGATTAACCTTGCTAGTTCTTGTTGTTTGTTTTTGGGGGAATAAGGTATGTTTGAAAGTCTTGTCCTATGGAAAGTAAACAATTATACCAAGGGATGACAGTAAAGATGAGATGATGTAAATACAGAAGTTTTTGTTTTTGTTTTGTTTTTACCTAAGAGAGATCTTGATATTTTTGGAGGATAGAAGGTTTGGAGGAGGGGGAGGGTACCTGTACTGAACCTGATGAATTAAAAAAAAATGGCAGACTTCATAAAATCATAGACTTGAAGGTAGTCGAGATTTTTGAGGTCATTTAGTCCAACCTCCTCATCTTACAGTTGAGGAAACTCAGGCAGACAGGTGAAGAGACATGCCCAACCAAATCTCTAGGTGGTAAGGTAGATACAACTTTGGAGTTGAAAAGAGAAAGACTGGAGTTCAAATCCTATCTTAGGAACTTAGTAGCAGTATAACTCTGTACAAGTTACATTCTCTGAGTCTCAGTCTCCCCTCCTGGAAAATGGGAATAATAATAGCCTCCATACTCCCAATTACCCAGGGTTCAGAACTTAGGTGTCATCAGAGACTTCTTACTCTTCCCTCTCCATATCCAAAACCTGCCCATTTCACCTTTGCAACAACCTCTCCAATGTATCCCCTACACTCCACTGATAACTGCCATCTTGGTGCAGGCCCTCATCACTTCATGCCTGAAATATTTCAGAAGTTGGTTTGTTGGTCTCCCTACCATCCTCCACTCAGCCACCACGCACTCTGTGATCCAGTGACATTGGCCTCCTCCATGTTTCTCCAACAAGAAGCTCCATCTCTGGACTCAAGGCATTTTCACAACTTTCCCAATCCTGGAATGGTCTCCTTCCACCTCCTACCTTCTCTGGCTTCCTTCAAATCCCACCTAAAATTTCACCTTCTAGAGGAAGCTTTTCCTGGGAAAGGAAAGAATTTCCCTTAATTCTAGCACCTTTCCCTCTGAGTTACCTCCATTGGTGTATATGTGTGAGTATACATATATACACACCCACACATATATGTGCATGTATGTATACGTATATATGCACAACGTATGTATACATTTATATACATATATGTATATATACATACACCACTACATATGTGCATAAATATATGTGTATACATGTATGTATTGAATCTAGAGAATGAAAAATGGATATATGTATATGTGTGTATATATACATACATACATACAAATATATATACATATATACGTACAGTTATTTGCATATTGTTTTCCTCATTAGACATTCTGCTCCTAGAGGCAGGGACCGTCTTTTCTCTATATTTCTGTCTCCAAGCCTAGCACATAGTAGGCACTCAAATGTTTATTCATGACCCTTTAAAAATTTTTTTTTAAAAAGTCTACACTAGATAGCGGTAGGAGGGACAAGATTAGCCTTAAAGTTAAAAAGAAAACACAAAATCGTCCCCGAGTAGGGCCACGACAAAAAAAAGTCTACATCAGATAGATGGACGAGGGAATGACTAGGCTAGGCTTAGAGTTAAAGCCACGCCCAAAAGGGACCATGATCGAGGATGTCCCTGGGCAGCAACGACTCCCCAAGTCCTGCGCATGCGCAGCCTCTCCAACGCTCTCCTAGCTCCGAAGGAGCCTGAGGCTGCGGAGGGTGGGAGAGAGAGACTGAGGGAAGCGCTCCTACGTCACGACACAAGCTAGGATTCGGATCTCCCCTGGTCTCCAAGACCACGGTCTCCTCCGCGGGCGCGCCACTTCTTTCCACGCGCGCGCTGAAGGTCTGGACGCTCCTCCTCAGCCGCCCCGCCCCCTCCGGGCCCTACCCTTTCCGCGGGCTCGCGCCGACTCAAGCTGTCTCTGCCACTGAATCTCTTTTTCGCTCCCCTCCACCCCTTTCCCCATTGGTTTCCTCCGTCGGCGCACGCACGCGCCCTCGCACCACCCGACGCACCCTGCTCGCTCCAGGACGATCCTTTCCGCGGGCTCGCGCCGACGCGAGCCGTCTTCCCCTCCGTTTGGTTTCCGCGCACGCTCTTGCTTGCTCCTCCTACGCACCCCGCCCCCTCAGGGCCCAGCCCCTCCAGACCCCGCCCCCGCTCCGTCCCCGTCCCCGCCCCGCACGCGCTTTCCTTACTTTCCACCCCCGGCGGGTGGCATCCTCTAGTCTGAGTGTGAGTCTTGGCGGCCATGGAGCTTCCCGGGAGCTTGTGCAAGAAAGTCAAGCTGAGCAACCAAGTACAGAACTGGGTGAGCGCCCGAGGCCGGGAACGAGGAGGCGGGAACCTCCTCCTCCCCGCCGGCCGGGAGGGAGGAGGGCGGGCGGCCTGGGTCCCCGGGAACCAGTGCCGGGGGCGGGGCGGGGGGCTGTGCTGATGTGGCAGGGTCGGCTCGTGCTCGTCTGGAGACCCGCGGGGTACCGCCCCCCGCCCGCTCTGCGAGACCAAGTCCCCTCCTTTCCCCGCCCCAGAGCAGCTGGAGGAGCCTTCGCTTCTTCCCCGGACTGCCAAGGCAAGCGCCTCTGTAACGGAGACTTACCAGCATCCGCAGCCTGGACTAGTCAGGGTGCCCACTGAAAAGCAGCCTTTAAAAATGTTGCACCCCTCCCCCGCCCTTCATGCCCTTCCTTTCTACTCCCACGGGGCGGGGGCAGGGTGGCTTTGGAGAGCATCCCTGCCCTGGTGCCAGGTGGGCACCTTCCCTGGCCTTCCCCCGACTCGGCTTGGCTCAGACGTGTTGCAGCCTCAGGGTGCTGGGCTCCATCTCCCCTCCCTCCCCCCGTCTGTGGTTGAACGGTATAAAAGCTTGCAACAATGTAGCCATTCACAGGCCCGGGGCAGACCCGAACTGAGCAGCATTTGTGGCTGAGCGGTTAATTGGGGACACAGTGCAAACCCTTGTGGCTACCCCTGGAGGCTGGGTTTCTTGGAAGGTGTGCGGGAAGATGTGGGGTTTCTACCGTTTGCATCTTCCCTGCCAGCTAAGTTCTGGTGGTGAAGCCATTTATGTGCTGAGGGTACCCTGTTCCTTCCTCATTTGCTGCAAGACAAGTTTATAAGGGCATCGATGGGCCCGAGGGAACAAGTTGAGGAATCCTTGTCCTATCAATAAGCCCTTATTATTTGTGCCAAGCTCTGGGGAGCCTATCAAATAGTCACTCTGGGGGAATTAAAAAAAGACCCACTTCAGGGAAGCTGTGTGTTTTGTTTATCGTATGACTAGTATTTCTTGGTTGCTCTGGAGTTGATAGATTGGCCAGGTGTCCTCTTACCTTCGCTCTTTTCACTGATCCCCATACAGTGCCAGCAGAAAAGAAAGGTGAAAGGCATCTTTCCACTAGCAGACAGACCATCCGAAACTCTACCCAGAGCAGGTTAAGTAATCCTTCATAGAAGATAGTCTTATACTGGTGACTCAAAGGTGTGCTACAAATATGGACCACCCAAAAGTTTAAGGAATCAGGTCCACACACCCAGTCCTGCAAATTCTACTTCACTATTGTAAAGGCCAATGCACAAGGATAGAGGTTTAACAATATTGCTAGACCTGGGTTCTAGTAACAATAGCTAGTAGCATTTTTATAGAGCTTTAAGGTTTGCAAAGCACTTTTAAGATACTATCATATTTTATCTCCACAAAAACCCTGAGATGTAGGTCTTATTTTTATATATCTTTTACAGAGGAAACTGAGAAAGAATGAAACTTAAGTGACTTGCCGAGGTCACGTAGGTTGAACTTGGGTCTTCTTGGCTCCAAGTCTTGTTGCTCCAGCATAGTCCTGGTTACCATTTAGTGTACATAGATAATGTCACCTTAGGCAAATCATTTAACACTAAAAGGATCAGGTGTGTTGACTGAATCAAAATGTTTGTTACTTTCATTTTGAAATAAAAGTTTTTATCCTATCTCTATTTTCTTTGCCATATTAAGGATAAAAAAAAGCACTTGCAACAATTGGCTGCATCTTGGGTCCTTTAGAGTAGTTTTAAATTGTTACTAGGTTAACTTCCTTGGGTTGCTATTTTCTCAGGTGTGGAAGGGCTGTGTTCCCCATATTATTACGGTAATTAAATGAGATAATGTATTTAAAACTGCTTTTTTAAACTATAAAATACACATTTACTTAATCTCTAGGATTTTAGATCTGGAGCTGTAAAACAATCAATCAGGCAGCAAATGTTGATTAAGGGTTTGCTGTGTGGTAAGTGCTGGAGATACAAATAGAAGAAAAAAGACCAGTCCCCTGTCCTGAAGGGGCTTAGGTTTTTTCCCCTAATATATTTTTATTTCATTAAATATTTCTCAATTACATGTAAACTAAAAATATTTTTTTAAAATTTTGAGTTCCAAATTCTCTCCCTCCCTCCCAAAGAAGGAGCTAAGTTTTGGTGGTAAAGCCAACTTCTGCCCTGGGGACATCCTTTTCCTTTTTCATTTGCTGTAAGACTTAAGTTTATAATAGCCTCAGGTGGAACAAGTTAATGGATCCAGGTCAAACCAACAAGTGTTTTTATTAACCTCTTACTGTGTACCAAGCACTGAGGGAGCCTGTTGAATCGATGGTTGCCGTAGGCGGATTAAAAAAATTATATACACACAGACTCTCCCTTTTCCTCCTTTCTCTCTCTCTCCCCTCTTTCCCCCCTTCCCCTAGGCAAGCAGTACATGTTTGTTTAACTTATTTTATGACCAGTATTTCTTGGTTGCTTAGGGATGATTGGTTACCCAGGTGTCTTCTTAATTTTACTCATTTTTGCCGCTTCCCATTCGGTATGAGTAGAGGAGAAAGGTAAAAGGCCTCTTTCCACTGGAAAGAGCACAGACCACCAAGGGGAAGGCAAAGTGGGAAAGAACTAGGTAACTAGGTTGACTCCCCTCCCCCTTCCTTGAGAAGGCAGGCAATTTGATATACATTATACATGTGAAGTCATGCAAAACATTTCCATGTTAGCTATGTGGCAAATGAAAACACAGATCAAAAAGAAGCCCCAAGGAAAATAAAGTTAAAAAAGTATGCTTCTATCTGCATTCAGACTCCATCAGTTCTTTCTCTCCAGGTGGACAGGATTTTTCATCATAAGCCCTTTGGAATGGTCTTGCGTCATTGTATTGATCATCAGAGTTCACAGTTGATCATTGTTCAGGTGTTCAGGTTCTGCTCACTTCATTTCATATGAATTTTCATGTAAGTCTTCCCAGGTTTTTCTCGGAACCATCCTGCCTGTCATCTCTTAGAGCACAGTAGTATTCCATCACAGGCATTTACATTCTAATGGGGGAAGACAACTCATAAAAGGGAAGCTGAATTGAGGTGTGGGGAGAAGAAAGTACCTCAGAGGGTCGGAAGCCCTGTGGGGAGGGGAAGAAAGCCTGGACAGATGAGGTTATCAGAGGATCAGCCGCTAGCATTTATTTAGCACCTTGCTATGGTACCAGTACTCTGCTAGGTACCGAGAATAGAGAATGAGACAAGGAGCTTACAATCCGAGGACATGTACAAACAGCAGAAATATAAAGTGGATAAATACAAATATGTACGAAACAAATACAAGGTAGTTTGGGAAGGACGGGTGTTAGCATTTGGAAGAATCAGGAAAGGCTTTGTGCAGAAGATGGTGTCTTAGCCGTTTCTTAGAGAGACTTATGAGACTGTTAACTTTCACTACCTCTTACGAAAGGTTTAGTGGGAAATAAGGTTTAAACTAAAGGCTCAATTAATTTTTGTGATTATCTTAGAAGATTAGTTATCCAAGCCTCTGCTGTTCCTTCTGTAGATATGTTATTGAGAGCCTGTCGATGTATGTAACCCTGCGCTAGACTGTGAGGAGGTTACAGAAGAAATAGAAGAAAATTAAGCTGGCTGGGTAGAAAAAATGAATAGATTACAGGCTTGGCACCTGGAACACCTGAATTCAAATCTTGCCTCAAGCACTAGGCGTCCTGCACAAATCCCTTAATCTCTGACTGGCTTTCCTTATCTGTAAAAGTAGTGACTTGGACTGCATGGCCTGAGGCCTCTTCCAGCTCTGATCTTACTGGATTTTTTTTTTGTCTTAGCTTTGTGACCCTATTTAGGGTTTTCTTGGCAAAGATGTTGGAGTGGGTTACCATTTCCTTCTCTAACTTATTTTTACAGATGATGAACTAAGGCAAATGGGGATAAGTGACTTGTCCAGGGTTACGCAGCTAGTAAGTGTCTGAGGCTAGAGTTCCAGATTTTCAGTCCACTTTGCCACCTAGCTGAGTATAGACTGTAAGTGGAGGAGATAGGGGGCCCAGTGGATGGAGTGCTGGGCCCGGAGTCAGGAAATCCTGAGTTCAAATACCTCAGCTACTTCCTAGCCGTGTGACCTGGGTAAATTGCTTAACCTCTGCCCACCTCAGTTTCCTCAGCTGTGAAATGGGGATTATAGTAGCACCTACCTTCCAGCCGTGGTGTGAGGATCAAATGAAGTTTGTGAAGCCCTTAGCAAAGTACTTGGTATGTAGCAGGTGCTGAATAAATGGGTGTTCCTTTTCTCTTCCCTCCTTCCTCTTCCTCTAGTTAGCAATTTAGCAAAGAGGGAATATGGAGAGACCACCTGTAGAAGAAGTGGGGCTTGGTCTTGACCTTTCTTTGTGGTAAGATCTGGTTGTGGTGGAGAGGGGAAAAGCATGATCAAAGAATTCAGAATGACCCTGACGATAACGGGGAACAGACATCTTCTATACCTCCTTAAAAATCCTTCCCTTTACCCCCCAGCACAAGTGTGACCTGGGCTAGAAATCCTTCTTTGCCTCTCAAAGTGGATCTTTTGCTACTCACATTTTTAATACTGCTGTGCCTGGACCTTTCCTTTGAATGGCTCACCTTTTTTTTTTTTTTAGAATCATACTTAAGTGTGTTAGTTAACCTGCTCCCTTTATCTTTTATCAGGTTAGGCTCCTCTTGAGGACAAGCATTACTTTTAAAAATATTTTTATATCCCCAGTGCTTTACATATAGCAAAAGTTCAATATATGTTTATGGTATTTCGTTGAATAGTGAGGAAACCTCTGTAGGTGGAATTTAATTTAGTAATGGGAGATAGCTGGGGTGACAAGGGCCACAGGGTCTGATAGAAGACTTAGACACTGTGAAGCTATTGGAGATTTCTGAGCAATGTGTGGTCTTATTAAATTTCTGCTCATCAAAGGTTCTCTGTGGTTGGTATGTGGGATCTAGCTGGGTGAAAGAAGACAGGTAGCAGAAAGGCTAGTTAGAGAAGAGTGTGGCTTGCATTAAGGTCATAGTGAAGGGTCTGCAGGCAGAGGAAGGGAAAGATTGAAAGGTATCTGAGGGCCATGTCACAAGAAGAGTAGGTAGAATTTGGTGGCTAACTGGATGGAGAGTCTGAAGCAGAGAAGGAGCGGTCAAAAGATAAATTTGTGGTTTGGGGCCCAAATAACTGGGCATGTAGTGGTGTCAGGGATGAAAATAGGGAAGTTGAGGAGGAACAGGTGGTTTTTGGGGCAACGGAAGCTAAATTCAGTTAGATACATTAAGTTCAATTTATAAACATTTACGAAATGCCTACTATGTGCGAGACACAATATTAGAATTTGGAAATACAAAGACAAAAATGAAAACTCCTTGGCCCTCAAGGGGCTTCTATTCTACGAGTCCTAGTATTCGTGTCTCTTTTCGCCATCTTGAACCATTGGTGAACCAGTACAACCCTGCACTGTCCTCCTCTCATCAAGTGGATGCTTCTGTGCCAAGCCTCAGCCTTAGATCACTCCAGCCATTCACTCCCATTCATGTGCACGCAAGGTGGAGAAAATGGCACCATTCTGACTGGGTCCACTGCATATTTATATTATGCACCCTCAGCTGGGCCCTCACTTTGGTGAAGCAGTTTTTCTACACTTCTTTTATCAACTCACTATCCCACTCTCTCCATTCCAAACTTTTTTTTAACCTTTCTCATACGTCCCATAGATTCCCCTCCCTGTACCTCCTCAGCTAAGAACCTTGCCTTATATTTTACAGAAGTTATTGAGACAACAGAGTTCTCACTTTTAAGTGTGACTTTATATAAATAATTCTGAAAGCAATCTGCATTCTAAAAAAAAAACCCATGTAAACTTTATTGTATAATACTGTGCTTTCTCTCTCTGCTTTCTGCCTTTGGTGCTCTGTGGCCCCCTCTCCCTCCTCCTCCAGAAAAGAAAAAAGCCCTAAAAGAACCCCTTCAAGTGAATGCAAAAGAACCAAGGCAAGAGAGACCACCACCAAGGCCAGAATAGGGGCTTGGCTTGAGACCTTTGTACTGAGAAAGGAGACCTTTGCCCTCCTCTGCCTACCTGCCCTAGTTTCTGGTCCCGTAATCTGTCTTCTGTCTCTCCAACCTTGGGTATTATATGTCTGTCCTCAGCCACTGCGTGTCACCAGTCCTCTCCTGTCTGTTTGTGTCCAGCCCCCACATGTCTGTCCTCTGCATGTTCTTCCTCTTAGTTCCTGCCAGGCCCCCACATGGCTGGCCCTGGCCCGCTACATGTTCCCTCTCCTGCTCTCGTTTCTTTGTGCCTGGCACCCATGTGTCCTTGAACCATGTGCTGGCCCCTCTCCCTTCCCCACATCTTTGGGCAAATTTGCATTATGTAAAAATTGCTTTGTGTAGAGGTCTGTGGTAGGTATATCCATTTACACAGAGTAAGAGCTATCCGTCTTCACTGTGAGCCTCCTCTTTTCTGCTGTTCCTCATCTCATCCCTCAGATGACTTCTGGTACCTTCTCCTTCACCCCTGTCTCATGTGGTGAAGGGGGTCTCAAGTCCTTAACAAAGCTAACCTACCTGCACAAGTGGTCCCGTTCCATTAAATTTGAACAGATCACCCTCCCTGTCATCCCTATGCTATGGCTTACCTTCAGTCTCTCATTCTCTACTGCCAACTAACATGCCTGTATCTCTCTCCCATCCTTAAAACACTCTCTCTTGGTCCCTTCCATCTTTTTGAACTGTCATCCTAGATCTCTTCTCCCCTTTGTGACCAAACTCCTCGTTAAAGGCCATCTAGAACAGATGCTTCCACTGTCTCTCCTCTCACTCTTACTTCATTAACCCCCTGAAACTGCTCCCTCAGAAGTTACTGGTAATCTTTTACTGTTCTTTGTCCTTCATTCTTCAAGAGGACCATGACATCAGGGAGGTGATGCCATGACTTGCAAGTGAATTGGACTTAAGGGAGGGAGGGCTGTGCAAAGGCACCAGCCTCGCTTTCTCCTCTGGAGTCATCTGGGTCCAGGGGTAAGATATAGATCAGGATGACTGGCCAGTGATCTTTTCATTGCCAAATCCAATGGCCTTTTCTCCATTTTCACTCTTCTTGCTCTCTGTGCAGCCTTTGACATTGTTGGTCATCGTCTTCTTCCTGGTCTCCTACCAGTCAGACCGTTCCTTCTCAGTCTCCTTTGCTGAATCCTCATCCAGTGCACTATCTGTTAGGTGTCTAACAGAGTTCTGTCCTGGACGCTCATGTCCCTCTATACTATTTCACTTGATGGCTTTGATTATCATCTTTGCCCTAACCTCTCTGCTGAACCCCAAACTTTCGTCTTCCCTTGCCTTTCTGACATCTCAAACTGGATGTCTAATAGATATCTTGAACTTAATATGCCCAAAATTGAACTTACTATCTTTCCCACTAAATCCTCCCCCTCCCCACCCCAATTTCCTGAGTACTAGCATCCTGCCAGTCCTTCAGACTCACAACCTAGGAGTCATCCTTAATTCCTCACTATCTCTTGCCTCCCATCCCCTTTTTTTGTATGTGTTTGGGGTTTCTTTTTGTAATAATATTTTTTTCAATTACGTGTAGAGATAGTTTTCAACATTCATTTTTTATAAGATTTTGAGTTCCAGTTTTTTTCCTTCCCATCGCCTCTCCCCAGTACAGCCAGCTTATCTGATATAGGTTATACAAGTGCAATCACGTAAACATATTTCCACATTAGTCATGTTGTAAAAGAAGAAACAGAACAAAAAGGAAAAGCCACAGAAAACAACAAAAAAATGAAAATTGCTGTTACTATTTACAGTGTTCTGACTCTGATCACTTCACTCGGCATCAGTTCATATAAGTCAAGGTTTTTCTGAAATCTTCCTGCTCATTATTTCTTATAGTACAATATTATTCCATTACATTCACATACCACAACTTGTTCAGCCATTCTTCAGTTGATGACCATTTCCTGAATTTCCAATTCTTTGCCCCCACAAAAAGAGCTATAAATGTTTTTGTACATGTAGGTCCTTTCTCCTTGTTAATGATCTCCTTGGGATACAGTTTGATTGCTCTATGGGCATGGTCTAAATCTCTCTCCAGAATGGTTGGGTCGGTTCACAACCCCACCAGTAATGTATTAGTATCTCAATTTTCCCACATCTCCAACATTTAGAATTTCTCTTTTCTGTCAGACTTGCTTAGTCTGATAGGTGTGAGGTGGTACCTCGAAGTTGTTTTAGTTGGCATTTCTCTAATCAATAGCGATTTAGAGCAGTTTTTCCATATGATTATAGTTTTAATTTCTTCTGAAAACTACCCGTTCACACCCTTTGACCATTTATCCATTGGGGAATAACTCGTGTTCTTCTAAGTTTGACTTAGTTCTCTGTATATTTTAGAAATAAGATCTTTATCAGAGATGCTGGCTGTTTAAAGTTAAAATTATTTCCCACCTTTCTGCTCTCCTTCTAACCTTGGTTGCATTGGCTTTGTGCAAAACCTTTTTAATTTAATGTAATCAGAATTATCCCTTTTGCATTTCATAATGTTCTCTGTCTCCTGTTTGGTCATAAATTCTTTTCTTCTCCATACATCTGAAGGTAAACTATTCCTTTCTGTCTTGATTTGCTTATGGTATTACCCTTTATGTCTAAATCATGTATCCATTTTGATCTTATCTTGCCATGGGTCCCCCACTCCTTCCTTTTCCAAGCTGTTGCCAAGACCTGTTGACTTCACTTTTTTCACATCTCTTGAATATTCTCCCTTTTCTCCTCCGACACTGCCAGTATTCTAGTACAGGTTCCCATCACCTCATGCCTTGATGACTGAAACAGCCTGCTAGTGGGTCTGCCTGCCTCAAGGCTCTCCCCACTCCAGTCCATTCACCAATCAGCCGCTAAGGTGATTTTCCTAATGTACACATCACCCCATTACTCATTAAACTCCACTGGCTCCCTGTTGTCTCCAGGAGCAGATACAAAACACTCTGTTTGGCATTCAAAGCCTTCATTAACCTAGCCACCTCCTATCTTCCCAGTCTTCTTACGCCTTACTCCCTGACATACGCTCTTCCAGGCAATGACACTCACCTCCTGGCTGTTCCATGCACAAGGCGCTCCATCGCTCCGCTCTGGTCATTTTTTTCTGGCTGTCCCCCATACCTGGAATGTTCTTCCTCCTCTGCTCTGACTGCTGACTTTTCTGGCTATAAGTCCCATCTAAAATCCTACCTTTTACAGGAAGTCTTCCCCTACTCCTCCTTCATATACTTGAACCAAAACAACATATTTGCTACATATTGAATATAGAAGTAGATAAGAGAATCTGTCTGATTGTCTTCTATTAAGCCAGTCATTAAAGAGATTTTAAAAAATATATAAAACACTGGTTCTCTTCTCACTATTTTTTTTTTTGAGTAATTTGAATAAAATGTCATTTATGTTGCTATGGAATGGGCTTGTTTTAAATAAATTAATATGTAAACATTAAAAAAATTTATCATTTTAATTTCATACATGGTAAATATTAAATAAAATCCACGTAAACAAAGGCTCTTAGGGGTTCTTAATTTTTAAGAGGGTAAAGGGGTCCTGAGACCAAAAATTTGGAGAAGTGCTACATGAGATCATTTGTCAACTGAGGAATGGCTCTTACTCTTATAAGATTGTATTTTTCCTTATTTAGTTTGGAGTTGAGACCTTTATTAGAAAAACTTGCTGTAAAAATTTGCCCCCAGTTGTTTCCCTTTTAATCTTAACTTTATTGGATTTGTATAAAACCTTTTCATTTTTATCTAAGAAAAATTATCCATTTTATCTAATGTGATCCTTTCTGTCCTTTGTTTGGTCATGAACTTTTCTTCTCTCCATAGATTTGGATAATTCTTTTGGTCTTTTTCTAATTTATCTATGATATAACATTTTATATCTAGGTCACATATACCTTTGGAACTTATCTTGGCATGAGGTCTAAATTAATTTCTTTCATACTGCTGTCTAGTATTCCTAGAGGGTTTTTTTTTTTAATCAGATGGTGAATCCTTATCCCAGTAGCTGAGGTGTCTGTGTATACCAAACACTAAGTGACAAGGTTTTTTGTGTGCCTAAACTGTTCTAATGATCGATCTATTTTTTAACCAGTACCAAACCCATATCTATAGCCATATGTAAAAGTACTTTAAATCACTAAAAAGAGAAATGCAAATTAAAGCATTTCTAAAGTTCTGCCTCACATCCATCAGATTGACAGAGATGACAAAAAAAGAGATAAGTATTGGAGGGTCTCCGGAAAAATGTTCAGTCAGTCAGTAAACATTTATTAATCACCTACTATATACCAGACACTATACTAAGCACTGGGGATACAAAGAAAGGCAGAAGAAAGTCCCTGCCCTCATGGAACTCATAGTCTAATGAGAGAAGGCAACACATAAAAAGAAGCTGAAAAGGGTGAGGGGAAGGGAAGAGAAGAATACCTGGGCATGGGACTGATGAAGATCTGCATCATGGGGTGCAGGCACTGGGAGGTGCCAGCACTTGGGTCCTCTAAATTGGAAGATCTCTCTGCTGTCTGCCCTCTCTACCTTCTTCAAACAGAGGAAGGGAAGAGTCCTGGAGCCAGCTAGTCCTGAGGAGGAGTGAGTTTCAGAGTTGATTTAATCTTGTTGGAAGACTGGTTACTGGAGAGAGTGGTGAAGTCCAGGAGATCAGTCAGGTGGAAGATGAGACAGGCGCATTGATGCCTGTTGTTTGGCCTTTTTGAAGAGAACCAATAACATCACAAGTGGATTGCATTTAAGTGAGGCATAGTTGTACAAAGTCACCAGCCTCACTCTTCCTGAGTCATAATCACAGTCCAGAGGCAGGACAAAAGTCAAGACAACTGGTGATGGCCCAGGGTTGGCGTCTTCAATGCCTGACTAAACTCTCAGCGCCCCACAGCACCCACTTCAGCCACCTTCTGTTGGAAGAAACATTGTTCTTCTGCGTCCATTCTACCACAGAAAGTCTTCTCATGATTGAGGTTGACATGCCCTTTGTAAATATGTAAAGTTATTTTGGAAAGTGTTTTGGAATCATATACAGAAAGTTATTAAATGGTGTATGCCCTTTGACCTGCCCATAACACTGTTAGGTCTATACCCCAAAAAAATCAAAGGAAAAAAGCCCTATATGTACAACAATAGTCATGGCAGCTCTTTTTTTGGTGTCAAAAACAAACAAAAAACTCTCCAAAAATCCAGAAAACTAGGGGATACCCATCATTTTGAGAATGGCTGGACAAATGCCTGGTATATGAATGTAGTACTATAAGAAATAAGGAAATAAGTGATTTCAAATGGGCATAGAAAGATGTCTTTGAATGAATTAGAGTGAAGTGAGCAGAACTAGAGGAAGAATTTATACTCTTAACACTTAGATTGTAAAAATGATCAATTTTGGGGACTTTTATAAAGTGATGAAAATGCAATGGACAGAACAAAAAGTGCAGTTTATAAAATAACAACACTTTAAAGGCAAACAACTTTGAAAGCTCTAAGAACTTTGATCAATAGAATTATCATCTACTATTCCAAAGGACTGATGAAACATATTATTTACCCGACTTATCCACCTCCTGACAGAAAGGTGGATTTGGGGTGCAGAACGAGACATAAATTTTGTTAATTTGGCCGGTAAGGGAATTTGTTTGCTTGACTATGCATATTTGTTACAATAAATTTGTTTTTAAAAATTTTTTTCAATGAGGTATGGGTTTCGAGGGAGAAACAGTGGGTTTCCTGTTGATTAAAAAAGACAAATTAAGGTATCTCACCTTCTATTGCAGTTTCACATTTTGAAACATGAAAGAGCTGTCTGAAAATCCACTTGGCTCTGTTGATTACATTTGCTTGTAAAAAATCTAACATCTAAATTTATTTATTACCAATTTGACAGTCATGAACAAATATGAACATTTTCACATACAAAGGACTGCCAGAGAGTTTGTGAATCTATACATATAATTTTTGTTTTGAAGTATACATCAGCTTTAACATAGTACTAACACTATCTTTCTTGACTATGTCCCTTTCTGGATAAACTCTTTTCTTTTGTGTGTTATTAAAATCTTTAATTGATGATACTCTTTTTTTTTTAACCACTTCTCTATTCCCCACAACAGTCTACTCCCCATTAAAGCTCCTTTTTTTTTTTTAACACATAAGTATAATTAAGCAAACAAATGTGTTTTGTATAATGGTTGTGTCTGAAAAATGTATATCTCATTTTATACTTCAAAGTTTTAACCTCTTGACCTCTGCCAAGAAGTGAGAAACATGCTTCATCATCAATCTTTTCAAGTAATGATTGATTATTCATTGCATTGATCAAGTTCTTAAATCTTTAAAAATTGTTGACTTTTACAGTGTTATAGGCCATGTAAAAATTATTTTTCTGGTTCTGCTCACTTTGGTCTGCATTAATTCGTACAAGTCGGTTTTTTTCCTAATCCAACCCTAATTTGTCATTTCTTATGGTATGGTTAATTATAGTCATATGTCATTATTTCTTCAACCATTCTCCAATTGATGGCCACTCTCTTTATTTCAAGTTCTTTGCTATAACAAAAGTGCTGCTCTAAAGTATTTTTTGTTCACAGGGTCCTTTCCTTCTTTTTTGATATCTTTGGGGCATAGGGCTAGGAGTGGGTATTACTGGGTCAAAGGGTGTATGCATAGTTAGTAACTTTTGGGATATAATTCCAAGTTACTGTACAGAATGGTTGGACTGGTCTTTTACCTTTTTAATGAACATTGGGTAAGAAAGGAGCAGACAGTGGTTTAGGTATGCTAGTTTGGATGAGTACATCCTGTGGTATGGCTGTAGAGGATCCATATTCTCTTCTTTATAAAATAGCCTAGTTTGGGATTTCTTCCCTTCTCCTCTAAATTATTTAAATTACCTCTGAATTGGTCTTTTGGTAAGTCTTAATTGGTAATTGCCTCTGGTCTATCACCTTCTGATCTGTTTCATCCATGTTACTTCCCAAGAAATCTTGCTAATGTCCCACTAATGTTACTTCCATGTAATTGGAATAAAAAACATTAGAACAACATGAGGAAAGGTTGATGAAAGAATATTAGACTTTAAAGAAAGAGGGTGCTGGTCTAAAATTGGCAATTGATAAATGCCATTTTTGTAGAGCCTCTGTTAAGTATGTCAGTCACATAGGATCTCTGCAAAGGAGTGACCACTGATCCAGAAAATGTAGAAGCATTCCTCAGCTGGCCATGGTCAAAGAGTCTACGTGAACTAATGTCTTTTCTAGGATTCAGTGGCTACTATCATAAATCTGTGAAGAATTACGTTACTACTGTCAAACCTTGTTATTCAAGGATATGTGTGTGTGTGTATGTATGTATGTCTGTATGATTGCAAAGAATAAAAAACATAAATCAAATTAGCTTAAGCCATCAGATGTCTTTTGGAGACTATTGGGATGAAGAAAGTGAACAAACTTAAAGATTTGGTCAGATTCCTCACAAATGCACCAGTTTTAACCCATGAGTCAGTCAAACCCTTTATAATGCCTCGTAGTGTAGTGGAAGGCTTGGGAGCAGTTTTATAGTAATAAAATGGTAGTCAGAAAAACCTATGGAATTTGCTAGTAGAGGATTTATAGAGAAATTCAATATATAATATGCAAACTAGAATTTCTAGCTTTAAAATGGGCTGTTGCTGAAAAGTTCATAGATTAAGTGCCTGGAATAGATCCGGGGTTCCCAGAGAAGGGCCATCATTATGTAGCTACGAACACTATCAAATATTATCAGGATGCTAGGAATAATTCTGCTTTGGAGGAGGCCGAGTCTCCACCCTTGTGTTTTCCATTTATTCAAAATCACTCATAATGATATCATTTACTCTTTATTTTTTGTATTAACTGGATTTTTGTTTTATTTCGTTTCCAAATTCTCTCCTTTCCTCTCCCCTTCCCTTACCCTTTGAGAAGGCAAGAGAAACAAAACCCATTAAAATATGTAGTCATGCAGAACAAGTTTCCACAACAGTCATGCTCCACAAGTAAAAGGCAAGAAAAAGAAAGAAGAGAAAATATGTTTTAATCTGCACTCTGAGTCCATTAATTCACTTATCTGAAGGTACATTGCATATTTGTGGTGGGTTATTGTGTTGATCAAAGGGGCAGCTAGGTGGTACATTAGGTAGGGTGCAGGGCCTGAAGTCAGGAAGATTCATCTTTCTGAGTTTAAATGTGGACTTGAATACTTATTAGCTGTGTGTGACCCTGGACAAATCACTTAACCCTGTTTGCCTCAGTTTCCTCGTTTGTAAAATGAGCTGGAAAAGGCAGTGGCAAACCACTCCAGTACTTTGCCAAGAAATCCCCAAATGGGGTCACAAAGAGTCAGATATGACTGAAAAACAACTAAACAAAAAAATTGCATTGATCAGTTACTAAGTCTTTCAGATTTGATTATCTTTACAGTATTGCTGTTCCTGTGTGAAGCCCCCTTATGTTGGTAAGCAAAATGGGCTCCTTAGCACTTAGTTCAACAAGTGCCCTTGTAGAGTTTGGCTTTTGTTTGCTTTGAGTAATTCAGTGTATTTCATTGAGTCTTACTAAGTGCTAAACCCCAGGCCCAAACCCCTATTAGGTGTAAATCCTATGTGGGTGTGGATTGGCAACTAAGATGGGGCCCTAGGTAGGGCTAACTCCGGAGAGGGCCTAGTTTACATGTCTGGGACAGCAGAGGCTCTTAGACCATCCTGTCTTTGTGACGATTTTAGGTCATGTGGGTGAGTCGCATGTGTGACTCATCCCTGATGCTGAAAAAGATATAATACCAGGGGTTGGCTTCCTCTTCCTTGGAGCTCATTCTCAAAGCAGTGGTGGCGTATGTGACTCTGGGCCAGCTCTTGTTCTGAGCTCCCGGGCTGAACCTGGATGTTGGTAACTATGAATCTGTATTTGGTCTGTCTGTTGATGTTTGTACTTTGTAATTTGCTCTGAAGTTCAGGGTGCTGGCTTTTTTCCCTGAGCTAAGTGAATGATATTTGTATGCTGAATTAAAGTAAGCTTGTCAAACCCCTTCACCTTCCTTTCCTTAGTTAAGCAGATCAAAAGAACCTGTGCTGTTGGCAGCTTTCTGGGTGCTGGCTGTGGGTGGATCTTATACCCCCACAGAAGCTGCTAGCCGTGTTGTTGAAACACCCCTGACCTTATTTTTAGTTGATTCTGTGTAAATTATTCTCCTGGTTCTGCTCATTCATTTTGCATCAGTTCATACAAGTCTTCCCAGGTTTTTCTGAAACTATCCCCTTCATCATTTCTTAATATAATACAATAGTATTCCATTGTAATAATATACAACTTGTTTAGCCATCCTTCAAATGATAGGTGTTTCCTCACTTTCCTTTTCTTTGCAACCACAAAAAGTGCTCCTGTCAGTATTTTTGTACCCATAGGTCTTTTCCCCTCTTGGGGGTATAGCCCTAGAAGCAGTATTGTTGGGTCAAAGGGTATGCACTCTTTAACATTTGATTGTCATTCTAAATTGCTTTCAAAAATAGTTGAACAGGTTCACAACTTCCCTTAAAGAGCCTGTTTTCTTTTTATTAAATTGCCAACCATCTTAGGGAGGGGGTGGTGAGGGAGGGATATAATTTGGAACTCAAAATATTTTAAAAATGATTGTTAAAAATTGTCTTTATATGTAATTAGAAAAAAATACTATATAAAAAACTGGTTTTTTTTTCATAGTCTGTCCAGCATTTGTCATTTTCTTTTTTTTGTCAGTTTACCTACTCTGATAGGTGTGAGGTGGTACTTCAGAGTTATTTTAATTTACATTTCTTTCATTGTTAGTGATTTAGATTTTTTTTATATGACTCTTGATAGCTTGGATTTCTTTCTCTGAAAGCTGCCTGTTATATCTTTTCACCATTTATCAATTGGGGAATGGCACTTATTTTTATAAATTTGAATTAATTCCCGATATATTTGGAAAATGAAACCTTTATCAGAGAAACTTGTTGCATAGATTTCCCAGTTTCCTGCTTTTCTTCTAATTTTAGCTTTTTTTAATGCAATCAAATTTTATATAATTAAAATTATCCATTTTACCTTACGACCCACTTGTTCTTGTTTGGTTATGAATTCTTCCACCCTCCATAGGTCTGAAAAGTAATTTCTTCCGTTCACCACTAATTTGTTTATGATTTCACCCTTATATCTAAATCATGATCCTATTTTGACCTTATCTCTGCATATGATGTTAGATGCTGGTCTTTTGCTAGTTTCTGCCAGACTAATTTACAGTTTTCTCAACAATTTTTGTTGAATAGTGAGTTCTTTCCCCAGTACTTGAGATCTTTGGTTTTAACACACACTTGGTTAATTTGCTCATTTGTTTTTATATATAGTGTACCTAATCTCTTCTGAAAGATCAACCTCTCTATTTCTTATCCAGCACCAAATTGTTTTGACAATTACAGCTTTGCAGTATAGTTTGAGATCTGGTACTACTATTCCCATTTCTTCTTATTTTTCTTTTTAATTTCCTAAGGGGCATGGTGGATAATGTGTGAGACTGAGAGTCAGAAATACTTAAGTTCAATCCATTGGAATAGGCTCAGAGAGGGAACATCATACATACTCAGTTGGGTATAGAAATCTATATTACCACAGAGGAAAGTACTATGTGAAGGGGCTAAGAGAAGGGGGGGTGTGATAGAAGGGAGGGCAGATTGGGAGAAGTAAAAGTTAAAGCAAAACACTTTTGAGAGAATGGATAGGGTGAAAGGAGAGAGACAGTAGAATAAACAGGGAAAATAGAATGGAGGAAAATATATAGTAATCATAACTGTGAAAAAAATTTTCAGGTAGTTTCTCTGTTAAAGTTCTAATTTCTCAAATATATAGAGAACTGATTTAAATTTATAGAAATAAGAGCGATTCCTCAAGTAATAAATGGTCAAAGGATATTAAGATGCAGTTTTTACATGAAGTAATCAAATATCTATAATCATGAAAAAATGCTCCACATCACGATTGATGAGAGAAATGCAAATTAAAACAACCCAGAGCTACCACCCCACACCTGTCAAATTGGCTAATATGACAGAAAATGACAAATGTTGGAGGGGATGTGGGAAAATTGAGACACTAAGGTATTGTTGGTGGAGTTGTGAACTGATCCAGCCATTCTGGAGAGCAATTTAGAACTATGCCCAAAAGGCTATAAAATCATGCCTACTCTTTGACCAAGCAATACCACTGCTGGGTCTGTCTCCTAAAGATATAGAAACCAAAAAGGAAAAGGACCTGCATGTACAAAAATATTTATAGCAGCACTTTTAGTGGTAGCAAAGAACTAGAAATTGAACGAGGATGTCCACCAATTGAGGAATGACTGAATGAGGTATTGTATAGGATTGTGATGGAATACTGTTGTGCTATAAGAAACCATGAACAGTATGCTCTCAAAAAACGTGAGAAGACTCACATGAACTGATGCGAAGTGAGCAGAACCAGAACATTGTATACAGTTACAGCAATACTGTATGATGATCAAGTGTGAATGACTTCGCTAATGTATCCCTAGTGCCTGTCACTTAGTAGGCTCTTGATAAATGCTTTGTGGACCCAGCTTCTTCAGCTTGGGCTCTTCTCTATGTACTCTATCCTTCAGCCAAACGGGGTGTTGCAGGTATGTACTCTAATTCATTAAGAAAGGCAAAGGATTGTCCCTCCTTTCTGAATCTCAGTCTAAGATCTATTAAGTGCCTAAGGGTAGGGCTTGTCCTGTCTAAGCTTTATCTCCCCCCTCCTCCCTCTGTCTTCTACACACCTTAAACTGTTAGTAAATGGGTGTGGACTTAATTAAGGTCAAATTGGTTGCCATGGGAAGAAACCTCCCCTGTCCTCTGCTCTCTGGGAGTTTGCTTTTTCTTGGGTGAAGTAGGAGGTGACTTCAGAGTGTGCTCTGGGTGGCTATCTGCTACCCATATCCTAACCCAGAGGTGGAGAATCCCTGTCCTAACCTGTTTTGGGTAAGGAATTAAGGAATTTCACATATAAGTCTTACCAAAAGTTATTTGCTTTTTAAATTTTGTGTAGAAATCAGATTCTTTTTTAACTTTGAGCTTTCAACTTGATGTGTCTGTTACCTTATTTTTTTAATTATGGTTTTGAATTATGGAATTTATTTGGTTATTTCCTATTCCACTGTTGTGTCATTTAGCTATAGAAATCCCCCCTCTGCCTCATATGTAAATCACCTTATCTTTTAAATGAATTCCAAAACCTTATTTTTGACATCCTGAAATAAGGAAATCTGGATTTTTTTTGTTAACAATTTAATATTTTTTAGTATACTAGATTGTGTATAGAAGTTTGATATTAGGTTAAATTGTGGAAGAAAATGGTCTACACTCAGTGTATTTCAGGAGAAATTCCTTTAGCTAAACAAATGCAGCTTAATTGTAGAAGTAGCAGATTGTTGAGTCTTCAGAAATGAGAGCATTAAAATTTGTTTATAAACATGATTCATGCCTAAGGTCCATTTGGATTATGATCCAGTTTACAAGTGGGAAAAGGTTGAATTTCTCTCTGTTTTTGTTTTCCATCTTGCTACTCGACCATCTTATGTGCTTTTAGTATATGCAAACATCTTCAAGTGTATGTTAGAAACATTTGAAGCCTTTTCTCAGTTTAAAATTAAGCTTTTATTTTGAGCTGAAGTAAAAGTATGTATTTCAATCCTCAAATGTTTTTTCCCCTGTCCATTTTCTTTATCCACTTATGTTAATTTTTAAAAAATGTGTTTGTTTGTGTTTTTGGAGATTGGTAGGAATCAAAGACCACTTTGTCTTATGAAAACAAGTTAGTAATTTTAATAAAATTAAATGAGTGACACCAATACCCTATATTTTATTTTAAATAGGAACAAGTTGGGCTACTTTATTTTCCTATTCTAAGAGCTGTTTGGTCATAGGACAGAAAGTATTCGTGAATTTCTTTCTTCTCCATGCTGAGCAGAGATTACATTTCATACCAAATGAGAACCTTTTATCTCACGTATCCATACTCTTGAACTTCTGAACATTAGTGACACTTATGGCTTATAAAATTTTGTTAAGCATTAATTTATCAACACTTTATTGGGTGCCTACTGTGTATATAAGGGACTTTGCTTGATGTAATATAGCTTATAGTTGCACAGGGGAGGTGGGACATAAATATAGAAAATAATAACTTTGTTGTCTTTATGCCTAGCAAAGTTCTGGGCACATAGTTCTTTGTTTTTCTTTTGTTCTTGAAGAAGACTATGACATCAGGAAGGTGATGCCATGACTTGCAAGTCAATTGGATTTAAGTGAGGTAGGACTGTGTAAAGTCACCAGCCTCACTTTCTCCTCCAGAGCCATCTGGATCCAATGCTGAGATATAGATCAGGATGACTAGAGATGTCCCAGGATGCAGTGGAAGACCTTGGTTGGCCTTTTTAAGCTAAGGTCTTTTCCAAATGTCATTTTGACTGAGATGTAATGCTCGTTCAGTGATGAAGGCTAGGTAACAAATGAGGCAAAGAAACTCCACTTTTACCTGTTGAAAAGCAACAAAAATAACAAAAAATTGGGGTACATAGTAGGTGCTTATTAAATGCTGATTGGTTGTTTGGTTTCAGTATACAATTATCTAATGAGTTTTAACTATTTAAACAGAGTATTATTTCTGTACTAGTTCTTTTTTGTTGTGATGATTTGTGTTTATCTTGGTAGAGAGCCAGACTGAGTTAGGGGAAGATTTAGGTTTCAGTCCTGTCTCTTGACACATGTTGGCCATGTTACCCTGGGCAAATCATTTAACATCTTTGTGCTCCAAGCACCTAACATCTTAAGTTGGAGAACAGTTGGGCCTGCATCGGTAGAGGGATTTTCTTCATGGGTAGTTCCCTACAGTGAAATCACAGGTCTGGACCAAAACCAAGTCTTAATATGTTCCCAAAAAAGTGCCAGCAGTTTGGTTCAGCTTCAAAAATTACTAATACCAGAGCAGAGGTAGAAGAAAGGCTCTCCTCACTAGATGGTCCCAACAGCCTTCTTGGTCTTTTTTCCTACAGTCTTTCCTTCCGCCATCCAGTTCAGCCTGCACGCTGCTGCCAAAGGGATTTTCCTCAGTCATAAGGCTCACCAAATGATTCCTATAGTCTGTGAACTCTTTAATTTATTGCCTCTTAGACAGGAGGACTTAACTTATTTTGAGTGGCCTCCATTGGCAGTCTGGTGAAGCCTATGGACTCTTTCTCAGAAAAATGTTTTTAAATACACAAAATAAAAAAGAGGATTACAAAGGAAGCCTATTATATTGAAGTACAGTTACCAAAATACAGATTAAAAAAAAACCAAACAAGTTTTTGGCCCCTGGGTTAAGAATCTCTTGTTATGAGTCTAAGAGGAAACCTTTGTTTAGCTTTTGAAGACCCTTCACAATGTGATTCTAGTTTATCATTCTAGTGTTAGTGGCTATTACACTGCACACTCTGACCTAGCCCAGCTGGCCTGCTCTCCTCTCCTCATATACACACGAGACCTCCCTTCTCTGAGGTTTTTGTCTGGACTGTATTCTGTAACCTCCACCTTACTGACTCTCTTTTCCTTAAAGATGTAGGTCAGCCATCATCTTTTGCCTGAAGCCTTTCCTCATCTTCTCAACTGCTACTGCCCTCCCTCTCAAACTACCTTGTATATAACTATTATCTCGCATATGTTTGCATTCACTTTATGTTTATGCTGCCCATGCTTATCTATGCACTTGTTTTCTCCCTCATTTAGGAAAAGCTTCCTATTTATTTTCACCCTATATCGTATCTTGTTCTTTTTTTCTTCCCCCCCGGACCAAAAATCACACAGATGCCTCATTGCTATTTTTTTCTTCTAAATTTCTAAAGTGAGAAAATAATTTAGCTTTATAAAACATGATCTTTACATCATTACTTTTGGTAGGTTTCGTCTCTCTCTCTGTCAGTATTTAAGACGTTGCCTCCAATTCCTTCGTTCTCTTTCTTGATTCCTGTTTAACCTTTTTCAAGGTCTAGTTACACATTCAACAGAACCTGCCTGGCTTGTTCTTTGTTTTGAGAAAAAAAATCCATTGAAAATTCAACCTTGTTAGCTTTGGACAAGAAGGGACTTGAATTCTGAAAGTGCTATGTGTTTTTTTTTAAACCAGTGAAATGACTTTTTTTTTTTATTTAATACACTATAAATTTGATTGTGGGGAAAGTAGCAGATAGAAATTCGTGATAATAAAGGTTTGCTTTAGTGTTTTGCTGGTCATTGGCTTTTGAAAAAAAAGTTTCTGGTTTCCTTGAAAAGACCTTAGAATTGGAAGGGGAGGGGGTATTTGAGCTGTTTGACTCATTCAATGTCAACTAACATTTATCAGGTGTTTACTAAGTGCCAGATATTATGCTAAGGACAAGGGCATACCAAGAAAGGCAAAAACCACCTCCATAAGTTTACAGTCTAGTAGTAGCCCACTCCATATTTGGGCTGCTCTAATTAAAAGACACTTCTTTTATTGAGCTGAAATTTACCTCCTTAATAGCCTCTTTATCTCCAGCTTACTCTTCCCCTCTGGAGTCACAAAGTGCAAATCTAATGCTCCTTCCAGGTATTTGAAGCTGGTGATTGTGTCTCTTCCTTCTTCTTTACCCTCAAGTGTTTTCTTTTCCAGCCTAAATATCCTTAGTTCCTTCTGTTCTTCCAGGTATGATACATAGTATCCAGTCTTCTCACCATCTTGGTTCCTGTTGTAGTTTGTCACACTTCCTCCTGAGATGTGATGTGAGACACATCTCTAGTGTAGTCCAGGGTAGTGGTTCTCAAACTTTTTTGGTCTCAGTCCCCTCCTTACACTTTTAAAAATGATTGAGAACTAACTTCCTCCTCCTTAAGAGCTTTTGTTTTTGTGAATTATGACCATCAACATTTACTGTATTAGAAGTGAAAATATCTTAGTATTATTGTGAAAATAGTTTTGATCTGTCTTCTTTCTGTTTTTTTATAGGGAATGCAGAGGGCCACCAATGTCACTTACCAAGCACATCATGTCAGCAGGAATAAACGAGGTCAAGTGGTGGGGACCAGAGGTGGATTTCGTGGTTGTACAGTTTGGTTAACAGGTATAGTCAACCAAAGCAAATTCATTTTTATACCAAGCACAGACGCTGTAAGTAGACTGCTCCATAGACCTCTATGTAAAGCAATTTTTATTTAAGGTGAATTTGCCTGTGGAGGGAGGGGGCAACATCTGGTTCAAGGATTTGTGGGAGTAGTGAGTGCAGGAGGAGGAAGATGTGATGGCTAGCCATAGTAGGTGTGAGGGGGGCAGAGATATGAGGGCTGGATGCCGATTCAGACATGAGAGGATGGATGACATGGGGGCCAGGGACAGACATGCAATCCTCAAGTGAAGACTGACAGAGATCAGATGTGGGGGGAAAAGGTGTGTCTGTCTCTCTTGGCACTGGAGGTCTTAAGCCAATCCCCAGATCTAGCAGTGGTGGCCATCTCTCCTCATACATTCTTCTGCTTTCACTTTGAGGGTTTTTTTTGGTGGTGCTGATAGGGTGGGTGGCGGGAGGCTTTGAAGCACCGAGTCAAGGGGCAAGAGTGGAGAGAGAGAAAAAGAGGGTGCAGTACTGTGTGGTAGAGTTAACATGTTTTTTTTTTTTTTGGTATTTGGATTTCTTTCAGAATTCTTTATAGAAAGTGCAATTTATGTAATTTTAATTTACATAAAATGAGAACTGTCTATAGGATAATCTAGAGAAATGGTTCTCTGAAGTGTCGTCTTCAGACCTCCTTCTCAAGGGGTCCACAAGGCCCAGACTATTTAAACATATTTACATTTAAAACAATTTAAACATATTAACTATTTAATATACTAGGATATTATTTGTCTATTAAAATCTCTATTTTCCAACTGCATATTTGTGGGGATAATTTTCTTCATATATCAACCAAAAAAAGCATATCAGTCAGATTTACTGTGAAGGCAGATATGAGAATCCAACTACTGTCTATTAAATTAGACTTTAAAGATATTTGCAAAAATATCTACCTGCCACTCACTAATTTTTTTTTTTGCTTTGGAAAATAGTTACTTTTCTTAAAAATATGTTAGTGTGTAATGGAAGGGGTTTACTATCCTTATTTGTAAAGGAATAAATATTTTAAAAAATTATCAGTTTTTATTTCTAAAATGGTGAATGTTGACAGCTATGAAACACATAAATAAAAGCTTTTTGGGTCCTCACTAATTTTTAAGAGTATAAAGCGGTCCTGAGGTCAAAAAGTCAAGAGAACCACTGCTTTAGAGAACATAGAATTATTCTAGAAACTCAGGTTTGGAATTTAGTTCATGGTTTCTGCCTTTGGGTCTCTGTGAGACTTTACACAAATTACATGAAAGTTTAATACCTAAAAGTTGCTAGTCGGCAGCGGGGTGGTGCACTGGATAGAGTGCTGAGCCAAGAGTAAGGGAGACCTGAGTTCAGATCTGGCCTTGGACACTTGCTAGATGTGTGACCCTGGGTAAGCCACTTAACCCTGTTTGCCTCAGTTTCCTTAACTGTAAAATGCACTTACCTCCTAGGGTGGTTGAGAGAAACAAATGAGTTAATATTTGTAAAGCACTTAACATGGTACCTAGCCCATGCGCTCTGTAAATATCATCATTATTATTATCATTACTACTCGTTGAGTCATTTCAGTCATGTCTGACTCGTCATGATGTCATTTGATAGTAAGCATAGTTGTATCTTTGCTTCTCTAGGATACTGTGAGAACAAAGGTCATCTGTGAAGTAGGAAGGGGAAAGGAATAAGCCCATCCGCCCCAGAGTTTTTTCTGAGATCTCCTAAATGAAGCTTAGGTGTGAGTTGTGGTTAGGTTTCGGCAAATGTGGGTAGTAGGGTCCCCAACTCCCACACGGATGGGAGTCAGCTTACAATATTGGTATCAGTTAAGGGACAGATTTTATTTCACCCACCACAGAAAATATATACAATGGGAAGGATTCACGGGAGCCTATGGACATATACATAAGCATAAAATACTTAAATAATAGCCCATGGTGCTTACTAGGAGGGCATGGGTGGATTCCATGATATAAAAATAAGTTACGGACAGTATCTTAAAAAATCCCCAGCTACTGGAAACTATTAGAATGTGTCTGTGTCCGCCTCTTCCCATTCCTCTCTCAGACTGTGAGTAAGCTTCACCATGATTTAGGGTGAATATAAAGAGCATGTGGAAAAGGGAACGAAGGTTAGCTGGGTGATAAATTGGGCGACCTCATCACTTCAGTGGAATCAAAACCTTCCTGCTAACAGTTTATGGACATTGTGGGAACTGGTCTTTGGTCCGCTTTTGTTGCTCTCTTTCCCATCCTCGAGTAATATGATTTAAAAGAATGTACGTTTTTCTTTTTAAATGATGAAACTTCAGTAAGGCTATAATGATATGAAAGAGTCCAAAGGGAGCGTTTGAAATTTACCTAAGTACCACCCAGATGTGAAAATTAGTTAAGTTCTCTTGCAGATTTTCGGTGACTTCCAGATAATGTTCAATTGTGTGTGCCGGGGTTATTGCAGATACATTTCATCATTTCAGAATTACATATGCTCTCCTTTTAGCGATGGCTGTTGAGGTAGATTTTATTTTTGTTGGTGTTGTCAGTAAACAGTGGAAGGTAAATGGTATCATATTACTTCTTAGATGTTTTGGTGCTGCTGCTCATAGAGTGCTGGATTTCCAGGAAAGAAGATCTGAGTAAATCTTGCCTCAAATATTTACTAGCCAAGTGACCCTGGACAAGTCATTTAATCGCTTATCAGCCTCAGTTTACTCACCTATAAAATGGGGATATTAACATCCCGAGGTGGTTGTGTGAGGATCAAATGAGATAAAATGTGTAAAGTGCTTTGCAGATATTAAATATTATATATAAATTCTAGTTACTGTCACGTGAAGATATTATGACCCTTTTTCTTTGGTAGTAGTTCTCACAAACCCATATTACATGCAAGCTCTAAACCAGAGAATCTTGACCTTTCTTGTGTCCTGGCCTACTTTGGCTATCATCTAGTGAAGCCTGTGTAACACAAAATGTGTAAGACTCCAAAGGAAACAAATTATCGAAATAACAAAATATTTGAAAAACAAAAAAAATCAAGTTCAGAGATCCCAGGTGAGGAATCCCTGGTCTAAACTGCACTTGGTGATTTTCAACTCCCAGGTTTATCCGGAGCAGGGAAGACCACAGTGAGCATGGCCTTGGAGGAATACTTGGTCTGCCACGGTATTCCGTGCTACACTCTTGATGGTGACAACATACGTCAAGGTCTCAATAAAAATCTGGGCTTCACGCCAGAAGACAGGGAAGAAAATGTCCGTCGCATTGCAGAGGTTGCGAAGCTCTTTGCAGATGCTGGCCTGGTGTGTATCACCAGTTTTATATCTCCTTATACCCAGGTAGGTGTCTTGGCTTGTATGGTCTGTGTGTGTGTGTGTGTGTGTGTGTGTGTGTGTGTGTGTGTGTGTGTGTGTGAGAGAGAGAGAGAGAGAGAGATACTTTTGAACTCTAAAGGAAGCAAAGAAAAAAGGCAGATTATAAAGGAAGCAATAGATTTATACTTTGATGCACTTTGAAAATTAAAAATTAAAAGGCTTACTGTAGTGATGGTGAGCAGCTAGGTGGCCTAGTGGATGGAGCACTGGTCTTAAAATAGGGAAGATTCATCTTCATGAGCTAAATGCGGCCTCAGCCACTTGCTAGCTGTGTGATGCTGAGCAAGTCACTTAACCCTGTTTGCCTCAGTTTCCTCATCTGTAAAATCATCTGGAGAAGGAAATGGCAAACCACTCCAGTATTTCTGCCAAAGAAAACCCACAAAGACTGAACTGACCAAACAATAACGTTAATGACTGGTTCAGTATATGACCTCAATTCCAATTCAGTAAATCTTGTGTTACAACATTCCAAGTTTAAGTATTCTTAGGTAGGATAGAATTTGGGAGTCATATGACCAAAGAATTCATTAAAGACACTTTCAAAGATTGCTTTTGATGAAAGCCTGTTGCCTTGGGAAAGTGATGAATCGGGTTCTTCCAGACAGTTTTATAATTATTGGTGCAGTGGGTTCATTCTCCCAATGGCTCCTGGATGTTTAGTCTTGGTTCATCATTGTCCCTCTCCTTTATCATCCTAGACATAAATCTAATTTAAAAGAACCCAAACTGCTGTTTTTAAATACTGGACATAATTTGAGGTTGAATATATTTCACATATTGCTTGGAATTGATGTATTTCTTTACATGACTGATGTGATCTTCATAAATGGGCTCCTCAGTCTTTTTGTGTGGAGGACTCACCTATCTTGCCTTCAGGTCCCCCGTAACCTTTAGATTTCTTTGGACAAGATGGGAGTTATTGAAGGTGGGTTGACTTTGGTGTGGTGTACTTTTCCCAGACCATTACCTTTAATCTAGCTGTACTCTCTTTCCTTCCCAGGTTCTTTAACTCTACATTGAGCTCCCTTCTCAAATCCGTTGCCTTCTTGTCCTGTCACCTTTCATGACTTGATAAACCCCAAGTTGGATTATTCCCACCACCTACCTAAGCTGTTCTTTTTTTTTTTTTTTTTTTGAGAGGAAAAGGCAAGAAGGCATTTGGGGTTAAGTGACTTGCCCAGCTAGTAAGTGTAAAGTGTCTGAAGCTGGATTAGAACTCGGGTCCTCCTGACTCCAGGGCCAGTGCTCTGTTCACTACGCCACCTAGCTGCACCCCTAATCTGTTCTTATAGAAGTTTAGTCAGAGGAAGGTATTGCAGAATTTAGTCAGATACAGATTTGTGTTATCTAATATCAACCGAGCCCTCGTGGCAGCAAGGCAGTCCTTTTGCTCCTCTCCTATTGACTCTCTTTCGCACTCCCCTCTTCCAGTTCTCTTCTCCACATTCCTGCAGCATCCCCTACTTTACGTTCTCTTGCCTCTTGCTTTTTTAGAGAAAATCGAGACCATTTGCTCTAAGCCTGTTTTTCTCTTTTTATCTCATAGTCCCATGACTTCATCTCTTAAAATTTATAGCTGCTGTGTAGTTAGCATTTATATAGCAGTGGCTGTCTGCCAGGTACTGTGTTAATTGCTTTATAGTTATTGTCTCATTTGATCCACAAAGCAGCCTTGGCAGGTTCCCACTTTACAGTCAGAAACTGAAACAGAGAGGTTGTGATTTGCCCAGGATCACAGAGCTAGTAAATTGTCTGAGGCCAGATTCAAACTCAGGTCTTCTTGACTCCAGGCCTGGTACTCTAGCTACAACTCCACCCAGCTGCCCCTTCACTCCTCATTCATTCCAATCTATAATGAAGAGGTATCCCTTCTTACTAAAGCCACTGTGTACATGAACCTTTGATCCTGCCTCACCTCCCATTCTCCCACAGATTGCCCCCATCATGCACGTGTCATCTTCAGGCTCTTCTTATCTGCTGGTGCACTGCCTACAAACACGCTCTAGTCTCTTCCATCCTTAAAAAACAGAACAAAACACTAGAACACTCTCAACTAGATCCTACTGACCTTGACCTAGAACCTGTGTTGTCTTTCTAAGCCAGACTCCTTGAAAAAGCTGTCTGTGATTATCCCACTTCTCTCTTCCCAGTCTTCTCTAAAACCCTTGAAATATGATTTATCAATCAACCGAAACCTTTCTCTTCACAATTACAGCTCTCCTCTTAATGGCCCAATCTGAGGGCCTTTTCTTAATTCTCACCATGCTTGACTCTGCAGCATTTAATACCATTGACCATTCTCTCTTTGGGTATACTTTCTCCTCACTTGGTTTGTTTTTAAATTTGATTTTATAGAATTTCTTTTTTAAATTGTACTTTCTTCTTTCCCCAATTACATGTAAAGATAGTCAACATTCATTTTTTATAAGATTTTTGAGTTCCAAATTTTTTTCTCTTTCCTCCCACCCTCCCAAGACAGCAAGCAATCTGGTAGAGGTTATATGTGTCCTCATTGGGTTTTCATGACACTGCTTTGCTGTCCTCCTTCTTGGTGTCCGTTGCTGGATCATATCCGTGTCATGCCCCCTAACTGTAGGTGGTCCTCCAGGGCTCTGTCTGGCCCTCTCTTCCTTTTATTTTCTACTGTCTCTGACTTGGTGAGAGCTCCTTTTGGTTCTGTTATTTCTGTGCAGATGACTCTGGCCTTCTGGCTGTTCACTCCATCTCTCAGCTCCAGGTATTTTCTCAGGCTGTCCCCCATTCCTGTGATGCACTCCCTCCTCCATTGACCTGCCTGGTGTCGTTTAAATCCAGAGTGAAACCTCACCTTTTACAGGAAGCCTTCCTCAACTCCTCTCTATTCCAGTGCCTTCCCACTCTTAATTGCTTTCTATTTATTTGTATATATCTTGCTTTGGATATGTTGGTTTGCATGCTGTCTCCCCATTAAGATGGCAGGGCCTGCCTTTTGCCTCTGTTTTTATCCCTCTTGCTTAGCACAGTGCCTGGCACGTAGTAGGCTCTTGATAAGTGTTTGATTGATATGTCCAGCCCTAGTCTTTTCATCTAAATCCTGTGTCATGAACTGCCCATTGGCCGTTTCAGCTGAATGTTCTACAGTATCTCAGATGTGTCCAGAACAGGATTCTTTTTCTTTCTCCCAAACCCACTCTTCTTCCAGACTTCCCTATTTTTTTATATGTACCACTATCCCATCCTTCCAGTCATTTAGGTTTGCAACCTCAGGGTCATACCCTGGACTCTTCACTCTCAGCTACCTTACTATAGCTATAGGTATGCTCAATTTCCAGATCTTGTTTTTTCCATCTCCACCACCACATCTGCGTGTGTCTGTGTCTGTGTGTCCTTCCTCAGCACCCAGCACAAAGGTCTCATCTAATCTTCTCCTCTCCACACAGCCAGCACCCTAGTCATTACTATAATAGCCTTTGAATTGGCCTCCGTGCCTCAAATTTCTCCCCATTGCAGTCTGGTCTCCACACAGCCACCAACATGATTTTCTTAAAAGACATACCTAATTAAGCCACACTTCTACTCAGTAAACTCCAGGGGCTATTACTTCCACAATTAAATATGAGCCCTTCTGTTTGGTAAAGCCTTTTACTACTAGGCCCTTTTCCATGTTTTCCACCCTCTCCACTCCCCCTCATGCACTCCAGGCATGCTGCCTTCTTGAACTGGTGTTCCCCATGCTGGGGATGTACTTGCGCCTTAGAATCCCTAGGTTGCTTTCAAGAACACAGTTCAAGTGCCATCTTGCTTATGAAACCTTCCCTGATCTCTTAGCTGCCAGTGTCTGCCCCTGCTTTGTGTGGGGTTAGTATATGCTTGTATATTCCCATGTCATCTCTTCTGCCTGAATGCCAACTCCTTGAGCACAGGTGCTGGTGCCTGACACACAGCATTTGCTTCATGATTCTCATTTTTTGATCCATTCCCTTTAAGGATGATGCAATTCAGTTTTTGGTCATTCAGACCTTACTCTGTCTTTTGTCTGTGTAACATGCCAGTGATGCCATGTAAGTACATAAACGTCCTTGAAGAAACCTACCGAGATGGGTTCCATAAATCTGAATTACATTTCCTGTTTGTTCAGAAATATTTAATATTCCATCGGAAACCACCCTTCTTTGTTCAAGATTAGTGAATAGCTGATAATGATATTTTATTGTTTTCACATACGTCATCTCACTTGCTCTTTACAATAAACTGGCGTGAGAGTGGAAGTGAAATTCCAGGTTTGGAAAAGATGGAAGCTGTGGCTTCCAGAAGCACAGTCCTGTTTTTTCACTTGCTTCTGTGCTTGCTCTCTAAGGCCTTGGAATGCAAATGCTTCTTTACAGTTTTGTTTTTGACCTTATCTTTGTTGTCTTTTAGATTTTTAGCTCCAAGGCCTGAGTTTTGCTTTGGGGAACATCTAGTCCCAGCCCATGTTGAGATAAGGCATTTATATGTCTACTAAAAATTCTACTCCTTGGGTGAAGGGAAGTTCTGAGTTTTGTGACCCTGGGCAAATCCCTTAAGCGCTTCTTTCCAACCTTGGGAAGGAGGGGCTGTTATTATCCCCATTTTAGGGATAAGAAAAAGGAGGCTGACATTGACTAACTTTTGCCCAATGACTTGCCTTTATTTACCCAGTTGTTCCCTCTGACCTTAGCTCAGCCTCTGGGATTCCAACTGGGCTTGTTAATAGCTCATCCATAATATTCATTGCTAGCATTCATATAGTGCTTTGTAAATGCTTTACAATTAATATCTTATTTGATCCTCATAGCAATCCTGAGAGGTAGGTGCCCGGCCATCTTACAGTTGGAGAAACAGAGGTAGACAGAGGTGGAGTAAATTGCCCAGGGTCACGTAGCTACTAAATATCTGAGGCAGGATTAGAACTCAGGCCCAGCACTCAGTATACTGTGCTGTTTCAGTGCACCAAATGCATGATGATAACACATACCCATAGACTGCACCTGTTCTGTGGGCTTGTCACTGAAGAGTGCTGAGGTTAGCCAGAAGGTGTTCTCTACTATCTGCAGGCTCACCAGCCACAGAGGGGCCCTGAGGGCTTCGTATATTCATCTGTTATGGTGACAACTGCCTTCTTTGGTTAATTTAAATAGGTTTCTTTATGCAAAGATACTCTTCTGCCTGTATTGGTCTTTACACCTTCGTTGCTGTGAAAGCTTTCTGGCTGCTCATTTCCAAACCACTAAGCCCAGTGCCCAAGGCTCTGGAGGCCACTCTGACTGCATACACTTGGTCTCTAACCTTCTCCCTCCCTCCCTCTCTCCCCCTTCCTTCCTCTACCTCCCTGTCTTTCTCATTTTCCCTTCTCCCTCTTTTATTCCCTTCTGTTCCCTCCCTCCTGTTCTTTTGTCCTCTCCCTTTCCTGTATGTCTTTCACTTTTTTCTCTCCCTCCCCCTTCTCTCTCTCTCTCTTTCTTTCTCTCTCTCCCTCTCCTCTTCTCTCCCTCTGTTTCTGTCTTTCTTTCTTACTCTGTCAGTCTGTCTCTGTCTCTTTTCTGTCTTTGCTTGTCACACTATCTCTTGCTTTTTTTCTTTACGGAAGGAAAGATCTCTTTCTGTATCACTCTTTCTGCCTCATTCTCACTCCTTTTTTCACCCTGTATCATAGTTGTCTGAATTATCTCCACCATACTACTGTAGGCAGGAGCTGTATTGTGTGTGTGTGTCTGTCTGTGTGTCTTTGTGTCCTTCCTCAGCACCCAGCAAAAAGATCTCCTCATAATAAGTGCCCAAATAAATGTCTTTTGAATTGACTTTTATTTTTCTTCCATGAAAGTTTTTCCACGGAAGAGACATCCCCCCTCCCGCCCCCAAGTATTTGGGTGAACAAATCTATTCCTGAACTTTTGGTGTCAAAGCCTTGATGGGTTTTATGATTTGGATGATTGTGCTAATAGGACACAGTGGCTTGGTTTCTCTAGAGCCAAGCAAGGACCGTCTTCGGTGATAGTGCCCTTCGATGTCAGAGACTGGTCATAGGCATCTTGAAAAGACTATAAGGGATCTTGGCCAAGCCAACAGCAGAAGAATGTGCTTGTTAGTTTTTTTTTAATTTTAAACTCCTAAAATGTTGTTTTTTGCCCTAAGGATCGTAATAATGCAAGGCAGATTCATGAAGGAGCAAGTTTACCCTTTTTTGAAGTGTTCGTCGATGCTCCTCTGCATGTATGTGAAGAAAGAGACGTCAAAGGACTCTACAAAAAGGCCCGAGCTGGAGAAATTAAAGGTAAACAAGGATGGTATTTCCTTTTCTGTGTTATCATTAGGGATCTACCTTATGAACCACAGCTGAAATTGGCATTTGGGGAAATGGGCAGGACTCACCTCACTCCCCAGCTCAATAAACCCCAGTGACTCCCTATTGTGTCTAGAAGCAAATAGCCAGGGCCATTTCCATCCATCTTTTTAAAAAATTATTTATTTATTTTTAGTTTAGAACATTCAGTTCCACAAGCTTTTGAGTTTTAAATTTTCTCCCCTTCCCCCCTACCCAAGATGGTGTGCTGTCTGATATGGGCTCTACATATACATTCACATTAAACATATTTTCATATTAGTCACGTCACAAAAAAGAATCATCACCAATAGGATGAAATACACATCTCTAGTCATCTTGAACTGTATCTGTCCATCAGACCCAGATGTCTCTGGAGGAGAGAGTGAAAGCTGCTGCCTCACCTAAATCCAATTCACTTGGAAGTCATGGTATCACCTCCCTTATGATCCTCTTTGAAAATGAAGGATAGACAAAAAAAGGAGCGAATACAAATGCCCATTGGGGATTTTCAGGCTCTGCACAATTCTTCCTCAGCCTTCCTTCCCTCTGTGCCTCTGCCTCTTAGAATCTCCAATTTCCCTTTGAGACTCAGCTCAGGCCCCACTTTCCATGTATGAGACCTTTCCTGAACCTCTCTACGACCCCCACCCATTCCCTGCCTCTAGTGCTCCTCCCTGCTCATTTTCCATTGGATTTGTATGTGTTGTAGCTCTGTGAGACTGCAGGCTTCTTGAGGAAAGGCTGGTTCCATTTTTGTCTTTTGTCTCCAGTGTCTGGCATAGTGTTTGGTGTGTAGCTGGGGATTAATAAATACTTGTTGAGTAACCACCTGGTGAGAGATACTCTCCTGAAATCAGGACGCTAGAAGGCGTGGAATTGGTAGAGTTAGGGACAGCCCACCTGATGGTCTTAGAGGCTCGGGATGGAGATAAAGTGGCAAGCCGGTGTTACTTTCTGTTCCAGGGAAGGGAGTTGGAGTAATATTGAGGAAAATTCCCAAATTTTGAAATCTGAAAATTCCTTGGGGTTGGGTCTGGACCGTGTTTGTCTTTGTATATAGATTTGTGTATAAAATTTGGGTACAAAATTCACAGATCACTGGATGGAATCTCAAAGGCCAATTATTTCAACCCATACTTCTCCTCTCCAGCATTTCTGACAAATGGGTCCTTCAGTCTTTTCTTGAAAATCTCTGCTGATGAGGTGACTCCTTCACCATCCCAGAAAGCTCTCTGCTTTGGGGGAGCTAGACTCTTTAGGAAGTTTTTCATCATATTTAACCAAAATTTTCCCCTCTGCAACTTCACATTATGTGTAGTTCTGCCTTCTAGAATTAACAGGATAAGAAAGGATTATCTTCAGATATTTGACAACAGCCATTGTGTTTCACCCTGGCCTTTCAGTTCCCCTTCTCCCCCCTCCCCCCAACTAGCTTTTGTTGATTATCTCTGGTTCCTTCTTTCCTTGTGGTTAATCTTCGATCCCCTAGCTTTCCTGGTTCCAACTTGTCATTGCATCAGGGGCGGAGACTGGGAGCATTTTAAGAATTATGAGCTCTCGACCAGGGTACACTTTGCCTACTTTTTTTTAGAGCCTGTTTCCCTCTGCCAGGACAGATTTCTATTGCCTTGCCCAAGGACACCTCTGAACTCTTTTCCTTGTGCTATAGTGAATTCCAGTCAGAGGACTTGGGTTAATATCTGACATTTACTGCCTGTGCAATAGTGACCTGCGATGAATCACTTAATCCCTCTGGGACTCGGTTTGCTCATCTATAACATGAGGGTCGTGGACTAGATAACCTCTCATGACCTTCCCAATTCAAGATCCATGATCCTACGAACCTAAAATTCCTTGGGCAAACAGTTACTGAGAATCCCTGTCCAGCGAACCCCTATTCCTCCTTAAACTGGTATTTACAAATATCCTTCTGCCTGAACCTCCTGGTCTGAGCAAAAAAAAGGTAATACCAGGAGGAAAGCGGCTAAAATCCCTAGTCAGCACAAGCTCTTTTGAATAATAATAACCATAATAATAATAATGAGACATAGGTTTTTAAGGTTATTTCTTTTGATCCGCAACAACTCTGTGAAATAGATATTCCAGGTAGTACTCCAGTTTTACAGGTGAAGGAACAGGTTCAGCAGAGTGAAATCACCCGACGGGTCGAGTAGAATTTGAACCCATCTCCTTGACTCTGGGTTTAGCACTCTCTCCATGCAGGCACTGCTTCCTCTTTGGCGCCTACTGGAAGTTTATTTTTGTTAATAGTGAGATATCTCATCTGTCCTTGATTTCTAAGTGGTTTAGTGTCTCTCCAGAGTTAGAGGAAGACCCGAGGGGAAGCTGCTGCTCTTGACTCGAAATTGACTGGTGATGAGGGAGGGACAAGGATGTGAGGATAAAATGGCTAACTCAGCTTAAGAAGTGCTGATTCAGTGCTCCCTGGGGGCCAGGGAGAGTGGATAGAGAGCTGGTCCTAAAAGTTAGGAAACCCCTTCCCAGGTGCAGGATAGATGCGGTGGCACCACTGGCTGCTCAGTGGCACCTGGGCAACTCTATTTTTGATTACAAGCTGCTGGACTTTTGTTTGCCCATCTGCATGGGCAGAAGGAGTTATTTACTTAGGGATTTCCTGTGCCGATGAAAAAGCTTAACCGAACCAGAAGTGTGCCAGGCAGTGGGGACAGAAGGACAAATGGGAAAATGGGGCCTTCTCTCAAGGTGGAGAAGTGACTAGAATGTTGGGCCTGGAGTCAGAAAGATCTGAAGTCAAATCCAGACCTTGGGTAAGTTGCTAAATTTCCATCTGCCTCAGTTTCCTCAAGTGAAAAATGGCGATCATAATCATGCCTCCCCCTCAGGGTTGTTGTGAGGATCAAATGAGATATTCGTAAAGCACTGAGCATAATGTCTTGAATTTAAGGCTCTGTCCCTGCTCTTGCCTTCCTTTTCAGCTTTAATTTGTCTTATTTTTGCTATTTTTAGACGTCCTAGCTAAGCTGGACTCTTTGCTGTTTCTTAGATTTGACCTGTTGTCCCATGCCTTCATGCACTTGTACAGGCTGCTCCTCGTTCTTGGACCTCACTACCTCTTATCTCTGCCCATTGGTGTCCTTTTGGGCCTTCAAGGCTTCATTTAAGTGTTTTCCCCTCCACGAATGCATTCTCCTTCCTTCTCCCTTGTCCTGGTCACAGGCCATCTTCCTGTTATAATTCTTTGAAATATGTTTTGTATTCCTCTGTAGTAGATTTTAAAGTCTTTGGGGAAAGGAATGTACTTAGATCTTTATATCCCAAGCATCGTGTCTCCTACAAAATTGGTTTTGATAAATATTACGTAGAGCGAGTGTGACTCTAATTAGTTGAGAAATCGGGAGAGGGGAAGGTGCCAGGAGATTTGAGATGTGCTCATGTAGCCTGGCATTTAACAGAAGGTGAAGGAAGTGGATTCTGGAGGCTGATGACTGGCACCTTAGCGTAAACTCCTGGCAGAAATCTAGAACGCATCATCCTACATAGCAGCCAGTGAACGTTTAGAAAAGAAAATGAAAATTAGCTGCGTCCTTTTCGAGAATTCATGTTCTTCTTTGGTAGAGTTACTCAGCTGACAACTATATAACTCTGAGGTTTGCAAACCACTCTATAACGATCATTTCATCCTCACAAGTAACCCTGAGAGGTAGGTGCTTTTATAATCTTGTTTTACAGGAGAAGAAAAGAGGCAGGCAGGTTAGAGCCTGAACTGCCCACGGTGCTGGACTGGAGCTCTCAGCTCCCTGACTCCTAGGTCCAGTGCGCCACCTAGTGCCTCCGGCTGACCAGTCCCTTAGACTTCAGTCTGAAGTTTGGCCAAGTTTTGCAGAGCTCCTTATGTAGAGCATCTCATTTGTTCCTCGCAGCAGCTCTCTGAGACATCTGCTAGAGGCGTCGTCACCGTTCTTCTGATGAGGAAACTCAGAGTGAAGAAATTATGCCGAGTAGATGGTTATGTAGTGTCTCAGTCAGGATTCAAACTCGGGCTTCTTATCTCTGACTTTAGCATGCTGTCTGCTCTTCATGCTTCTCATTCTGTGATCTTAGTATCCTGGGTTTAGAACTGGATGTGAAAAGTGGTAATTTTGGTAAAAAAAAAATTTGGCTGGACCCCTTAATATTTTTGTTGCTATGATGGTAAAATCATAGAATCATAGTATTTCTTGGGCAGATTTTGCAGCTGGTTGAACTACCTAACCCAAGGAGCGCTGATCGTGCCCTTTTGTTCACTTCTGAAGAGGTTTCTAGGGGAGGTCCGTCGGGCACTGCCCTTGGCTCTGTTCACTGTCTTTTTTATAAATGACTTGAATGATGTTAGGAATAACTAATATGATGACAGAATCAGGATTTAGAGTGAACATCACAGGCTTGAACTCCAGACCAAAAATCACAAGTTAACTACATTATTTAAAAAAATCCCTCGTATCAGTACAGTTTTGAGGGGAGACCGACTGTCTTAGCTGCAGTTTTTATGAGAAAGTTCTATAGAGCAGAGGAATGTGTTTGTTGAGGGGCAGGGTTAATATTAATGAAATATTTTAAGGTTCACAAAGCACTTTATGTGTATAAAGTTCATACTCATTTGATCTAGTGGGCATGGGATGAAGGTATTATTATTATCTTTATTTTACTAATGAGATTTGTAACAGACAAGGTGCGACAGAGAGGTTAGGTAACTTGCCTGAGGCCACACAATTAGTGTCTGAGGCAGATTTGAACTCAGGTCTTCTGATTCTAAGACCAGCACTCTATTTGCTGTGCCACGTTGGTGCCTATCTGGCTTGATAGCAGACTTAGTACACATTGCTTAAAGAGCTAAGTAGTAGACTTCATTAGCAAGCTACTAATTAAAGTCTCCTGATGATGAGAATTTACAGCCATCCTACAGTGTACTAAGCTGGTCAAGGCCACATCTGGAGTCTTGAATTCTGAGTGCCCCATCTTAAGTGGCACTTAACAAGCCAGAGCATATCCAGAGGGTGTCAACTAATAGGAGGAAGGATCGGCACCCCACCTCAGACTATGCTTAGTTGAAGGAATTGAGGATGCTTAGGCTGGTGGCTCAGAAAAGAAAGGTTAAATTCTGTGCTTTCCTTGGCCCTGTCTAAGAATCCGTCCAGACTGGTATTTCCTCTCTTCCTCTCTCACACACACAACATTGTCTGCTATCTCTACCTTTGTATTAGCTATTCCCCATGCCTGCAACACACCCCCTCCATATTTCTGCTTCGTGGAGTCTTTCTTCAAGATGCAGCTGATGCTCAATCTTCTGCACAAAGTCTTTCCTAATGGCACTAACTATGAGTGCTGTCCTTTTCAAATTGCCTTGTATCTAACTGCTTGGCACTTATTTGTATTTTTACTTTTATATTTATTCTGTATGTTTATATACATTCTTCATGTTTCTCTTGTTGGAGTGTAAGCTCCTAGTAGGGATTGTATTATTGACTATATCCCTGGTGCCTAGCACAGTGCCTGGCATATAGTCAATTATTCTTATAAACAAACTCTGCCTCACCAATTATATTGAACCCACCACCCATTCTCTCAGATTGTCAGGGAAGTTACATAAAATTGTATTTTGATGCATATGTTTAATAAAGAAATAAAGCAAAACAGCCCCCTTTTACCCAAAAAACCCACCCAGAGGAAAAATCAATCAACCCCTGCCCTACTTCCTCAGAAATGTTATGTAAGGGAGCCAGGGTTTCATTTTGTTGTGTACTTACAGCCACATCAACACTGGATCAGTTAGCAATGAGTCTGAGCTGGAGAACCTGTGTGTGTGTGTGTGTGTGTGTGTGTGTTTAAACCCTTTTCTCTCCACTTTTATTAATAGGCTTCACTGGGATTGATTCCGAATATGAAAAGCCAGAGGCCCCTGAATTGGTGCTGAAAACCGATTCTTGTGATGTGAATGATTGCATCCAGCAAGTTGTAGAACTGCTACAAGAACGGGTAAGGAGAGGTCAAGGAGGGGGATGCCAGGGGTCAAATGTGCCTATTCTGTACCCACTCTGTCTCCTCTTCCCATGTAAGTGAAAGTGAACAGTCAGAATCTGAGTCAAAACAAAGGTCATGTACAAGGTCATGAATTATTATTTTTAAAATTTGGGTGAAATGATGCTGAAGGTGGGTTATAAGGACAAAACTTAAGTCCAAGAGGGATTCTTTTTAAAAAAAAATTTGTCTATTTAAGTTTTTGATTTTTTTTTTTCCAATGAGACAGTCAAAAGGTGTCTATTTGTCAAAATTCTCATTTGATATTAATGATGGAGTTGATGTTTTAGGATTTTTGATCCAAGGTAAATAATTATTTTTTTAATATTTTAAATTCATTTTTAAAATTTTGAGTTCAAAATTCTTTCCCTCTAGCCCCTCCTACATTGAGAAAGGCAAGCAATATAATGCCCATTGTACATGTGAAGTCATGTAAAACGTATTTCCATAGTAGCCATGTTGTAAAAAAAAAACAAAAGCAAGAAAAGCGAAGAGAAAAATATGTTTCATTCTGCACTCAGTTCATCAGTTCTCTCTCGAGGTGGATCGCATTTTTCATCATGGGTCCTTTGGATTACATACATTCTAGATATACAGTACGAATGGGAGATAGTCTAAGGTCATTGACTCTTAACCTTTTTGTGTGTGTCCTGGACCTTTTTGACAGTCTGGTAAAGCCTACAGACCCCTTCTCAGAATAATGTCTTAAATGCATAAAATAAAATACGTAGGATTGCAAAGGAAGCCAGTTCTATCAGTCAACCAGTAAACATTTATTAAGTGCCCACTATGTTCCAGGCATTGTGCTAAGTTGAAATACAGTTGTCAAAATATTAAAAAATAATTCACAGTCTCTGGTTGAAGGATCCTTATTTTCAGGGAGGAGACTAGGAGCAGAGGGGAGGGGTGCCACAGCAGTGGGGCACGCCCTCCTGCAGCAATGCTTTGCCAGACCTGTACTTGGACTCGATGTAGGACGTCCTACCACTGTGCTTTGTTGCCCTTGGTCTTTGAGAACCCAGGGTCACTGCTAGGCCATGAAGAAGTGCTAAAGTAGGACTATATAGGAAGCTCCTTAAGAAGAGTGATTTTTTTTTTCATTCTTTACCTTTGCACTCCTCATGTCTGACTCATAGCCTGGTACATAGTAAGCACTTAATGAATGCTTATTGATTGAAATAGTCCTATTCTGCCTGGAGGAAATTAACTTCTTTAATAGTTGTATGGGATCCTGAGATACTATGGGTGAATCTGCATGGACAGTATGTCTAATAGGAACCGTAACACATTATTAATAAAAGAAAACCCCAGTTAAAAGACACTTATATGTGTCTACATCTGTCCCACCTCCTACCCAGAGAAATTGCACACTAGAAGTTTTAGAAGGGAAACTTTGAGAGAAACCCTGTTGCTTTTCATCATTAGGAATCACATATGCCTGCCTAAAAAAGCTTTGGGATCTCCCTAATGCCCCCTCATTAAAATCTGTAGCCTGACATTTAAAGTCTCCCATAATACGGCTTCACCCTACCTTCTCAGACTTGTTTCTTATCATCCTCCTTCATGGACTTTACAATCTAGCTAAAATGGCCTGTGGGCTATTCCCTAAACTGGGGAAGAGCTGCCCTCTTCTGGCCTGGATTTACTCCATCCTTCCCTTTACTTCTTAGAATCATTTGTTATTTAGTCATTTCAGTCATGTCTGACTCTTCATGACCCCATTTGGAATTTTCTTGGCAGGTACTGGAGTGTTTTGCTATTTCTTTCTCCATCTTATTTTACAGATGAGGAAACTGAGGCACACTGGTTAAGTGACTTTCCCAGAGTCACACAGTTAGTAAGTGTCTGAGGCCAGATTTGAGTTCAGGAAGATGAATCTTCCCAGCTCCAAGCTCAGTACTCTGTCCTTTGTGCCACCCAGCTGCCCCACTTAGTATCCTTAGCAACCTAGTAATTCCCAGCTCAACTCAGGCTGTACTGTCTACACAGACTCTTTGCTGATCTTCCCATTTATTGGCGCTTTTACTTTCAATTCATTTGTATCTACTTATCCATGTATGTGTTGTATTTTCCTAGTGAGTGTAAACTCCTTGAAGACAAGGACTGCTTAGTTTTTGTCTTTGAATCTCCAGTGCCTGGTGCAGTGCTTTGTGTGTAGTAGGGAGTAATAAATGCTTGTTGAATTGGTTTCTTCGACTAACAATATTTCTACTTTAAAAATTTCACAGTTTTAAACATTATAAACAGTTTCTTAACATTTCCTCCTTTGCATAGAATGTATGGTATTTTTGGCAAAGTGATTGCTAAAACTTGTGAGGCTGATTCTATTAGTTAAGCTCTTGAAGTCTGTGAGAGATCATGTAACAGCCCTCATAGCTAATTTTAATTGTATGTATTCTCTAGACATGGTTACAGCTAAAATGATTAATGGCAAAGACATTCAGAATTCCTTTCTACTTTATAGGTATGTATCTTCTTCTGTACACACTTCTCTCTCCCTCTCTCTGTCTCCCTCCCCCTCCCTCTGTCTCTCTCCTCCACCTCCCTTCTCTCCCCCTTCCTCTCTCCCTCAAAGTTCAAATCCTATCTTTTAATCATACTAGCTCTGTGACCCTGTTCATTGCACATTGGAAGTTCCTCATAACAGTGAAATTACATATCTGGTCACTATCTATTTACAGTCTTCTAAAATCTTGGGGAAAAAGCTGCCTACATTTTCACAATGCTTAATATATGGATTGACACCAGCACCCTTGCTTAGTCTGTACATCAGATGCGATGTATTTAAGGTGTCCTGAGGGAAGAGGGTTGACAGAGGTGCCCTCATTCTTTATTTCCCTGTCACTGTAATATGACCCGTTATGATTTACCAGTGCCCAGTTAAGTATATTTTTAGGTTAGATTATCTAGTTTTAACTAACCCTCAAAAATTGACAAGCAGCTTAAAAAATTCTTTCCCAGAAACTCATTGTTGAAGATAATACTAATAATGTGGATAAGAAGAACATGGCAGAGCTCAGCCTTCTATTCTGAGTAGTACATCTTTATCACCTTAAGAGGCAAAAACAGTAATTGTGTAGTCAGATATGACAAGAAGTCAGAAAACAGCCATGAAAATTTTTTGTACCACACAGAACCTCATTGGCTATCTGAGGCCAAAGTCTGGCATTGTCCTACTTACAGTTCAGTAAAACCTACTGTTTCTGTGATGATAAGTGGGCCATCAGTAGTATGTGGCCTAGTAGATGGTTTGGAAAAAAATACACATAATCAGTTCCACTAAGGTAAAAGTAACCATTTAACAATGGGAAAGTAACTGCCTTTTGAAATGAATGAAAAAGATTCATGCTGAGGGGAGAGCATTTTGAAAAGAGCTGTTTGAAAATAATAAATAATAATAGCATTTCTGTAAGTGCTTTAAAGTTTTATGAGCACTTCATATGTTACCTCAGATCATCCTTATTTGAAATGTGTCCATCCTTATGTAATTTAGTTGCTAAACAATGTAAGTTTGTTACCTATAAAAATTCTCTTATCTGTATACTTGAAAAACTTGGAAACAGAATTTGAAATGTTTCCATTTTATGGGATTTTGTTGCCAAATGATCTAAGTGTGTTGTTATCTATAAAAATCTTTATCTGCATATTTTAAAAACTTGGCAACAGAATTTCCTAACCTGTGGTTTAAAAAATCTTCCAAATGAAGAATTTCAGTTAGTTTTGAACTGACATGTTAAAAATATGATAATGCAATTCAGTTAAATTAATGTTCAAGAACAACTGATTGACATCTGTGAGGATGGAAATTTAGGCACTGAATTTCAGCAAAAACCTTTGCAGAATTGGTGGCTGGACCTGAAAGGTGAATATTGTGATTTATTTAATTGTGTGTAACCAAAGTTGTACTTATTCTATGTGGATTTACAGCCTTTGAGGTGTCTGTTCTAGCCATGACCAAGTTTTGAAATAAGGTCATCTTAGAACCAGACCTTTGAGTCACTGCATCAAAAGAATTAAAACAAATAATGAAGCAAACTCCATCGCATTGCTATTAATACTAAGAATTATTAAAAAGGAAGAGATCTAAAGGAAATAAACTTATTGTTTTGTTTTTCAACAATACAGAAAACCTTTTTGTTCTCTATAGAGTATTCTTTTTTACTTTTTTACATTTTGTGATGCAAAGTAGCATAATAATACATGCATATAATTTCTAAATAAACATACAAAATGGGAATACGTGCTTAAAAACTTTTTTACTGTTGGAGTATGTAATAAAAAAAGGGTTTGGCAAACATTTTTAGAACAATTAGAGGAAGATTCGACTTTATATTTCAAGTTGGGGATTCCTAGCATGTGGAGAAATCTACCAGGCCCTGGATATTATTTGAGAGAGCGAAATAGTTACAAAGCATATTGTACCAGTCACCGTGTGAGGCACTGAGGATACAAGTAAAAAGAATGAAGTATTCTTTGCTGTAAAGTTTACCTCTTAATGGAGGAGAGAGGAAGACAATAAGGACATACTTAATCAGAATATTAATTAATATCAATGATTTATTATAATTAATTATAATAATGTTATAAAATATTAATATAGAATTAATGTAAGGAGGAAAAATATAATAAAGTTAAATTTAAGTTAGGGAAGGAGGGCATTGGCATTTTGGGGATCAGAAAAGATTTCAAGTTCAAGGTGGGGCTTCAGGTGAGTCTTGAAGGAAGAGAGGGGTTCTGCGGGGCAGAGGTGAGGCTAGCATGTATTCTCGGCCACGGCAGAGACTCTGGGGTGAGAGATGGAATACCATGTGAATGACATTTTGGCTGGGCCCCAGAGTTTAGGAGGATGAGTAGTAGACAGTGAAGTTAGAAAAAAATAGGTTGCGGCAGGTTGTGAAGGATTTTGAAAGCCAAGTGGAGGAATTTGTAAGTTTAACTTCGAAGCAATAGAGTGTCTAGAGCAGGGAGAGACAAGGCAAGGAGATGAGTTGTTATTAAGTCATTTTTCATTCGTGCCTGACTTTTTGTGACCCCATTTGGGGTTTTTCTCAGCAAAGATACCAGAGTGGTTTGCCATTTCTTTCTCCAGCTCATTTTACTGAGGCAAACAAGGTGAAGCGACTCTCTCAGGGTCACATGGCTCTTAAGCATTTGAGGCTAGAGACATCACCTAGTTGTCCCTAGGGAGACCAGTTAAGAGGGTGTTTTTAATAATCTAGGCAAGAGAGGATGAGGAAATTAGCCCAATTTGTTAGTGTCCAATAACAAAACAGGGGTGCATTTGACTGGATGTGCTTTCCCAGGAAGAATTTTGCAGCACTTCCTTGAAAACCCAATTTCTCGACTAACAACAACCTTTCCCTTGTGTTTTGCCTTCTCTGCACTCAGCAAAAAAATTAATCCTTTTGTTTTTGTTTGGGGAGGAAATGATGATAGATGGGCAAACCATTAGGTCCCCAGAGACCTTCAGGAAACAAACCTTTTACACCAACTACATGCAAAGGGACGGTGGATATTGTTGCTCATGAGAGCAAATCCCAAATATGAAATAGTTTTACAAAGAAATTTATTAGGTCATTTGGTAGAGGAGAGTGAGCTCGAAAGGAGGTCTGGTTCCCTCAGTCCAGGCTCTGGAAGGTTTACATTATGTAATATTTAGACAAAAGAATGCAAACCACCTGTGTGCAATTAAGCAATTTTGCCAAGAGGGCAGCTTGAGAGTAAGGTAAATTGAGATGAATATTAGTAAATGTAAACAAGAAAGATAAAGTTTGGTCCAAAACAGAAACAAGCTTGGATGGGCCCAAAATAAGACCTGGGTATGGGGACCCAGAACGAGACTGTTTTGGGTGGATCTGGGACCTGGAGGAATCCAAATTCCTTGTAACCATCTCTAGCATTCCTGGGGAGTTACTGAGGTCAGGGCAGCATCCTGGGTTCAGTCTCTAATCACATTAAAGTTGGATTTAAACAGCATAATAATTAATAAGGTATCTTGAACAATATAATAAATGATAAAGAAATCCACATTTTGGTGTAGCAAATAGCAGACAGGCTTTGGAGTCAGATAAACCTGAGTTCAAGACTTTCTCTTAACACATACTAGTCCTGTGACTCTGGGCAGATGCACTTCCATCACCCAGGGAAATCTCAGAAAGGTTGCTAATCTGTGGAGACCCACAGGGTCAGAGACACCGAGAGAGATGGAAAAGGAGACCTTTAGTGGGAAAGAAAGAGAAAGTGAAGGAGAAAAGGGGTATAGTGCCGTGAGGTAGGTGCGAGGGACACAGAAAAACTGAGTCAGACCATGCCTGCCCCATAGAAGCTTTCAATAGAGAGATTTGATCACCATTTTTGTAACATATACCCCAGGTAATGGGAATGCCAGCTTTTCCTTCTGGATACTTTAGTACTCTGAAGAGACTACATTTTGGAGGGATTTCTGTGCGGAGTACCCCTTTTAGTGCAGTTCCATTAGAGAAGTTCCATTTGTTTTGTCTGAGGAGATGCAGGTATGTATTCCTCCTCACACAGTCATAAATAGTGAACCAGCCTCAGGATGTCACTATCAGCAGGTAGCTTCTGAGTGACATGGATCCCTCACCTGCTCACAGTCTCAGACTCTGCAGCACCTGCTGTCCTTGATCCGTGTGTGTGTGTGTGTGATTCTCTGAATCACAATTAAGTGGTTATATAGTGAATATGAGGATCTGGGATTTGGGACAGAAGTTCTTTCTAACCTTGAAATGGTCACTAGATGGCCTGCTAGCATTGCCTTTTAGCCAGCCTTCTTGTGGTTGAAGGAAGTAAGACTTTCTGCTGCTGTTTTTAATCTGAAGTGATGTTTTAAATGCTGTTTTTAAATCTAGATTTTACTGGTGCTATAAATTGTTTAAAGGTTTGTCTTTCTACAAAATGGTGGTTTAATGCCCTAAAATGTCTTTTACTCTGCACATAAAAACCAGCCTTCGCAGCTTGGTTCTCAAGTGTTGCCAGAATGTTGTGTTGGTCTGCATGCTTGGGATGGGCGCTGTTCAGATAATAATTTAATAGGTACATTAAAAATAGGAACGTCTTAATGTTCAAAGGCGTACTTGGCTTGAGAAAAAAGTGCAGAAAACTGAGGGGGAAACTTTTAAAATGTGGGATCAATGTGCTCATTAACTCGTTAGTGGCTTATTTATGGAGAATGAAATGAAAAGCCAAAGGCTGCTATTTCCAGGGGGCATCTGTTGTATGACCTGCACATCTTCTCCCTAAGAAAAATAAGGGCGAGTGATCATTGCATGATGAAGCTATAGAGCCAGCATATATCCTTTATTTAATCACTTCTGTGATAAATGCTTATTAAGTGGCTTCTGTGTACAAGTCTCATTGAGCTTATTTAAGGTGTTTCTAGTAGAAGATTTTTAGTTTTAGAAGCTTTAGTTATTGGGGTTCATAAGCATACTCAAGGGGCAGGATGGTGTAGTGGATGATAGAGACCTGACCTCAGAGTCAAGGAGACCCGAATTCATGTCCAGCTTCTGACTCCTCCTGTGTCTGTGTTAGCCTTTCAGCATTATCATGTAACTGCACAACAGGTGTTGATTTGCCTAGGTAAAGGGAGTTTCCTGAATGAGAATTACCTCTGTCAGCATTATCATGGGTCTCATCTGAAACAGGTCCCTAAAACCATACTGATTCAGTTTTGGTTTTTGTAAAGTTTTTTATTTTAAACTTAAATACAAAATGAGAAAAAAAAAAACCATTGCCATGTACACAGCAGACCATAAGAGAGGATTTGATATAAAACAATAAATTTCCATTTCAAGAAAACCTATGTAATACTACACATTATTTTCAAAGCTGCCCAGCTTTTCTTTGCTTCTTTGTTGGTTTTTTTTTTTTCTCCCTCCCTCACCACTCCAGAGAAGGCATGGATATATATACATATACCAAGATATCTGTAATGCACATATGCACTCATACACATATACCAAGATATCTGTAATGCACATATGCACTTATACACATATACCAAGATATCTGTAATGCACATATGCACTCATACACATATACCAAGATATCTGTAATGCACATATGCACTCATACACATACGTAAGACCTTACTATGCTTATTTCTTCCTATCATCCATATTTCTGAAGGTGGATAGTATCTTCCTTCATAAGTCCAAGTCTTTCCATGTTTTTATAAATTGACCAACTCATCATTTATTACACCACAGCAATATTCTAACCTAATCATATCCTACCAGAGATTGTCTATGAAAGTCTCCCCCCACCCCAATTTTATGCATTCCTTCTATTTTTGGCTATATAGGTTTTATTTATATAAGAAAATGTTAATTTAAAATAATCAAAATTATCCTTTTTATACTTCAACAATGCTCTCACCTTATGATATAGTTTGAGGGCTAATACTGCTGAATCTATTTACGTTACGTCTTTTTTCCCTGATTTCTTTGAAGTTCCTGACCTTTTGTTCTTCCAAATGGACTTTATTATTTTTTTCTAACTCAGTAAAATAGGTTGTTTTTTTTTTTTTTTTTAGTAATTTAATTGGGATGATATTGAATAAATAGGTTAGGTAACATTGTCATTTAAAAAATCATTTTGGCTCTACCTACCCATGGACAATAAATGTTACTTCATTATTTCGATCTGAGTTTATTTGTAGAAAAAGTGTTTTATGCTTATGTTCATTTAGTTCTTGTGTCTGTTTTGCTCAGATATTTTATACTGTCTAGGTATTTTAAATAGTCTAAAATACTACTGAATAATATTGATGACAAAGTTTCTGTTTTTCACTTTTGATTAAATCTATTTTAACTTTAACTTTGAGATCATGATTACTATCCCTGCTTTTTTTTTGCATACTAAATTCTATTCCTACCCTTTATTTTATCTTTGTGTGTATCTGTCATTTTTGTGATGTTTCCTGAATGCAACATATTGTTGAATTCCAATTTTTAATCTGTTGTCTGTTTCCATTTTATGGGTAAATTTGCCCCATTCACATTATAAGCTACAATTATTTGTGTATTTTCCTCCCTATTTTTCCTCACTATTCTTCTCATCCTATTTACTCTATCCCTCCTCACTCCTCTGCTTTACTTCTACTTGCTACCTTGCCCTCCTGTTCCTTAACCTACCTACCCTCCTAGGTGTCCCTTCCGTACGCTCTCTCCCCACCCTATCCCCTTGCCCTCTTATTTCTTTCTGGATTTAGAAGACTTTTCTACATACATTCGTGTGTGTGTATATGTGTGTGTGTGTGTGTGTATGTATACATATATACACACATATAATATGTACATATATGTATATATCTGTGTGTATATATGCACATATATATATATATATATGTATATGAGAGTGAGAGTATGTTCCCTTTTTAACCCGTTCTCATTGGAGAGTAAGGTTGCAGCACTATCTTCCCCACCCCCCCATTAGCTTCTATATCAATTTTCCCTTTTATTCATCATTTGTATGAGATAGTCATTCCTTTTTATCTTTTCCTACAGTTTTATTTTTTTAGAATCACCCCATCATACTCAGCTCAGCCCAAGTCTTTCTTTCAAACTACCCAAATAATGCTAACACTCATAAGAGTACTGCTAATATTTTCACATATACGAAGTAAACAATATGACTTTATTGAATCCCTTGTAGTTGGGCTTTAATGTTTACCTTATATTTCTCCAGGATATGTTATATGTCAAATTTTCCTTTAAGTTCTGTGGGTTTTGTCACAAATACCTGAAAGTGTTTGAGTTCATTAAATGTCCACTTCTTTTTTCATTCAGGATTATACTTCACTTTGCTGGGTAAGTTACCCTTGGTTGTAATCCCAGCTCTTTTGTTCTGCAGAACAGAATATAGTATTCTGCAGAGTATAGTATTCTAAGACCTATGGTTGGTCCTTCAGCATAGTAGCTTCTAGATCTTGTGTAATCTTTATTATAGCTCCATGATATAATTTTTTTTTCTTGTTGCTTCCAGTATTTTCTCCTTAGCCTGGGAGCTTAGTAATGGCAAACAAAGTGGGACTTTTTGCTGTTTTTTCTTTTGGAGTGCTTCTCAGCACTGGTAATCAAGTGCCTTTGAGTGAGCCTTGCCTTTATTTCAATCAAGAGTCTTTGATGACCTGCTTAAGTCACAAGAAAGCCGAAGTCACATGAGTTTGAGTCACATGGTTGTGGTGCCCTCTGACCCTGAAGAAGAGAGAGAGAGAGAGAGAGAGAGAGAGAGAGTGTGTGTGTGTGTGTGTGTGTGTGACTCAATGGAAGAGTGTTTGTATGATTTGGCCAGATGAGATTCTGGGTAGCTATTAAGTTGCCCCTTGGCTTTGAAAACCCAGATGCTGGTATTTCTCTCTCCCTGGTAACTATGTACGTATTGTTATGGACAGACATTTAGAAGCCCTATGTGCTGATTTGTGTTATTTGCTCTGTTTATATAATTTCTGCTTGTAATTTCTGTTTGTGTTTTCTCTGAAGCCGTTTTCCCCTGAACTAAATGAATGATAGATATATGTCTAACTATAGTGAGATTGTAAGCTCGTTTGAGTTGCTTTCCTTCAGAAAAGCAGATCAAAGAACCTGTGCTAGCAGCCCTCCTGTGTGCTGGTGTTGTTGGTCTTAACACCTCCACAGCAGCTGCTAGTAACATTGGTGTTACAAGTTTTTAAACTTAGCTATGATATTCCTGTAAGTTTCCCTCCTGGGATCTCCAGTGATTTTTTTCTATTTCTACTTTGCTTTCTTGTTCTAGAACTTCAGGGCAATTTTCCTTGATAATTTCTTGTAATACTGTATCAAGATTCTTTTTTTATCATAATTTTTAGGTAGTCCAACTATTCTTGTATTATTTCTCCTTGATCTGTTATCCACGTTAGTTGTTTTTCTGATGAGATTTTCACTTTCTCTTCTATTTTTTCACTTTTTAAATTTTGTTTTATAATTTCTTGGTGTCTCACAACATCATTAGCTTCTCCTTGCCCAATTCTGGTTTTCAAGGAATTATTTTCTTAAGTTTTTGATTCTCTACTTACAATTGGTTGACTTTCTTTTCACGATTTTCTTGGATTGCTCTTTCTTTAATGATTTTTCCTCAATCTCTCTTATTTGATTTTTAAAGTCCTTTTTAAGTTCTTCCCAAGAACTCTTTTTGTGCTTAAGACCATTTTACATTTCTCATTTTAAAAGGAGTGACTTTTTTGGCTCTATTGTCTCCCTCTCAATGTAAACCCAGATCTTCTCTATCCCCATAGTAACTATCTGTGGTTGGGATTTTTCTCCTTTGCTTACTCATTTTTATTTATTTGTTTATTTTTAAAATGTTGATTTTAGCAGCTGTGTAATCAAGTTGTAGTCCTGAGGTATGGGGAACAGTATCCCAAGCCTCAGGTCCTCCTTACAGTTATTTTCCGAAGTCTGTCTTAGGGCCCAAACTTGGCCTCTGCACTCCTAAGCCACAGGTAAGGCCCCCAGCCGTACCGTCCTGCAAATGCTCTTCCTCCCTGCAGTCCCTCCAGTGGCTGCAAGCTCCAAGTGTCCTCTCTACCTTGGAACCGAAACCAGGGATTCTGCTGTCCTGCAAGTGCACACAGCCAGCGGAGTCCCTGCCCCTCATTACTACACTTGGCACAGCTGTGCTTGCCATCTCTGTGCAACGAAAGATCCTTCAGTCTTCTCCTACTTAGTCGGCAGACCCTCTCTGCCTCTCTGCTCCAGCTGCCCCCAGGCCTTATTGTTTGTTGGTTCTGCAGAGTTGGCCTGGAGGTGTTTGCACTTCACCTTTGCCCCTGGAGGTGGGGTTTTTCCTGGGGTCAGATTATCTTAGTAACACAACTGTTTTACCCCATGTTTATTTCTGCTGCTCTGAGTCCATGTCTTTTTTCTGGAGGAGATTTGGAGAGCTGAAAGTTTTCTGATCTTCTCTACCATCTTCCCAGAGTCCCCTTGATTCAGTCTTCATCTGGGTCTCTAACTTTTTAAATATCCCTATTGACAGATAGCAACTGGATTATAGATGCTCATCTGAGGAAGAAGACCTCTAGAAATTCCCCTTGTTGCTTTCTTACTAAGTACCCACTATTCTGCTGTTGGGGTTAGGGGGGAGGCATTTAGGCCTATAATTCATTGCTACTTGGTTGGCCTGTGATCTGTTATTTTTGTTTTAAGGGAAATTGCCTGAAATAAATTATTTTATGTGCAAGTTTCAAGGAACACACACTGTTTCCAAAAGCAGATTGGGTGTCTGGAGAGCCTAAGGAATCCCAAGTCAAATGGACAGCTTGTGTGTGTCAGGAAAAGCATTTCAGTTTCTGTTGTCCAGATACTCTGGCATTCTCTTTGAGGTGGTTTTATCCCTCTTAGAGGTTCGTTAGTGGTTTTGTGACAACTCATGACTTGTCACTAGAATGTGCTAGAAATGGTTTGAAGCTGGAATTTTTTGTCCTCCTTTGCCCTTCTTTGAATTCCTGCTTGACTGATTGTCTCTGTCCTTGTCTCTGCCTCTAATGTGGCAGCAATGAAGTATAGCTTGGAAGTTCTCTCCTCGCCTACCCTGCCTCTCATTCCTCTTATGCTATGTCTTTGAGTGTTAATTCCAGAAGTATAATTTGGATGCCTTTTTGAAAAAGAACCCCCCCCCCATTTTGATCTCTTAGCTTTAATTTTGATGTTAGGCGCCTGAATTCCGAGACTATAAATTAATGTGAAAATATAGTTGAGTAGCATAGGGTTTTTAAAAAAATATGTGCTGTAGTATTTTTTAATCAAGAATTTTGTATGAAATACATGTGACCAAGGACTTATCCCAGGAACAGACTAAGAAACACTTAAACAAAAAGAGAAGAAAACCTTTTTACCTCTTACTTGACTGCTTTTGACGTTCATATTCCTGGAAGAATGATTTTCTGTTAAGCACGTTTTCTTAATTAGTAGGATCTTAGCTCTAGAGCTACAAGGGACCTCAGAAGCTGTCTAGTATGACTTCCATATTTTACAGATGCAGAAACTGACACGTAGGAAAGTTTGAGTGACTAATGCAAGTCACACAGTAGTAAGTGTCAGGCAAGATAGGAATCCAGCTCCTCTAACTCAAAGTCCTTTCCATTGCCTTGCTGCCTCCCCAGAAAGGTCTTACCATAATATCACAATTTGAGATGACCATTAAGCACTATTCTCTCTCCTCGTCCAAAGTCATATTCTTGGAAAACAGCAAATTGCAAATTCACAAAGTTAATGTGCTTATTTTCTACAAGAGAGCATGTTTAAAATGAAAACATTGGCTTCAACATGCTCCACAAGTGTTGTTGGTGCTTACATTTTATTTTTAAACACAACTCTTCTTTGCAAAGGCAAATGCAATTAGGTGTATTTTGAGACTTTTAATATTAGAATACAGCCAGGCAAGAGTTCTAAAAAGTCATCCCTAGTAGTATCAGAGCATGTGTAGCACTCTGGAATTGAAGCATTATTTATTTTTTAAAATTTAGTTTTTCAGTTAACAAGCATTCATCTTCTTTCTCTCATCTCTACCTCCTGTCCTCATTGAAAAGAGGAAAAAACCAAAACAAAAGAAAAAAACCCAACCTTGTAATAAATAAGCATAGTCAAGCAAAACAAATTCCCACATTGTTTAAAATATGTATTTCATTCTGCTTCTGAGCCATCAGGTTTTTATCAGGAGGTTGTCTGCATAGTTCATCGCTGGTCCTTTGGCATCATGAGCGATCCTTGCATTGATCAGAATTAAGTCTTTCAAAGTTGTTTGTTTTCACATTGACGTTATAAAATACTCTGTAGCAATTCATATGAGTCCTCCCTGGCATCCTTTACTGTGTATTCAACAGAAAGAAATTAACCTCTTATACGTTAGTAGGCTTAGATGGAGAAATAATAGCATAAGAATGAATCATTTTTTGATTTTCTGTTTGTCATTTATGACATTTCTCATATCATTCATTGAAATAACAAAAACTTGGCAGGAGTGAAATCCCACTTACTTCTCCAGCCCTTAGGAGTTTTTGGTCGATCTTTTCAAGGCCTCCTCATCCGGACTCCAAACCTTAATAGGCAGCTTGGAAGGGTAGCTCTCTTCATGGGTCTCTTTTACATAGGCTTTTCCAGATTGGATTTGTATTCTTGCTCATGTACTTGCCCCCCACCCCTGCCCCCCATATAACCTAGCTATCCATTATGCCCCATGAGTGAGTGGGGCAAAAAAAGGCTCACCCATAGAGTTTAACAACTCGTGCTAAAAGAACCTACCCTGGAATTGGCTGTTGGCTGTCATATGAAATGTAAAAAACCCCAAACCAACCAACCAAGAAAAAAAGCCCCCAACCGTTTGGGCGTTATTACATAGTAAACCTCAGAATGTTTAATCCAAATGAGATATATGTATTATTCAGTAGCAGTAAGAATGCCTTTTAGATAAATCTTAACCATCTGAAAAAATATTTTAACATTGCTGTTGTTTTTTCTTTATATAGGATATTGTGCCTGTAGATGCTTCTTATGAAGTAAAGGAGTTGTATGTTCCAGAAAATAAGCTTCAGCTGGCAAAGACAGATGCAGAAACTCTACCAGCATTGAAAATAAACAAGGTAAGGGTCAGAGGACATTTATGTGCTGTGGCTATCCATACTGTTGAAATAAAATAAGTTTATAGTACTGAGGTATTCAGTTACTAAAACTAATATTTTTTTAAACAGTAATGATAGCTAACATTGATATAGTATATTAAGATTGGCAATTTAACAAAATAATAATCATAGCTAACTGGTATATTTTGTAAGATTTGCAAAGCATTTTACATTTGTTATTTGATCTACGTAAAAGTCTTTTTTACAAATGAGACAACTGAGGCTTTGAGAGGTTGACTTGTAGGGCAGTTAGGTGGTGCAGCGAGTAGAGCACCGGTCCTGGAGTCAGGAGGACCTGAGTTCAAATGCGGCCATAGACACTTGACAGGCTTACTAGCTGTGTGACCTTGGGCAAGTCACTTAACCCCAATTGCCCTGTCTTCCCCCCTCCAAAAAAAGAAAAAAAAGAGAGATTGACTTGTCCAGGATTGCCTAGCTAGTTATAAGTGTCTGAGGCAGGATTCAAACTCAGGACTTCCTAACCCTCAAATCCAGTGCTCTCTCAGTTATACCCTATCAGCCATACTGAAAAGTATGTTTGAAAAACAACACCTACATACACACACACCCCTTAGCTTCCCTTTTCTTTCAAATTTTTTTAAAGGTTTTCATTAATCCATTACTTCTGACCTTAATAACAGGCATATTTCCCATTGAATACTGTTATTTACTGCCACTTCCTAATCGATGGACCTGACTTGGCGATGGCCGTTGTAATTTCTTGTTTTGATGTGGACAGTTTTACTGAAATGAATCTGTGATTTTACGTACATGTTCCGTACTGTGGTGAAGATTAGTAACCTGTGTCTAGCCTATGCATCTCTTGTCTGTGTCCTCTCATAAATTTGCTTCAGTAGGCCCATCCAACATGTCTGGGAACCTTACATGACTTCTTTTGAAATCTTGAGGTTGCCACTGGAGCATTGGGGTGTCTATCAGCCTTTTCTCACTCTTGCTATGTGACTAGCCCGTCCTCCTCTCTTGAGCCTACATTTCTTTTGGGGCATCTTTTTCTCTGGTGCTCCTTTGTAGCTTCCTGGTCATTATGCGATAGTTTGCTTACCCTCACCACCTATCTCTTCATTGCCTTTTCTGTGCGAGACTCATTTTTAATTCTTTGGAGATTAGGGTTCCATGACTAGAGACAGCTAGGGTGCTAGACTTGGAGTTAGGAAGACCTGAGTTCCAGGCCTGCCTCAGACACTTATTCATTGTGAGATAATGGGCAAGTCATTTAACCTCTGTGTTTTCTTGGTTTCTTCTTCTGTGAATGGGGTAATAATATTAGCACCTATTTCACAATATTGTTGTGAGACCCAAATGAGATGCCGTTACAATCTTAAAGCACTGCATGAATGCTAGCTTTTATGAGCCAAGAATTTATTCATCACCTACTATGTGCTAGGACCTGGCTAGGTACTCTAGTAAACACTTTTGGCAAACAAATCTTCTGGTTCTATGCCTCTTTTGATATGACTGTCAGACGGTCACTAAACACGCACATTTCAGTTGTTACTTCTCTCAAGGAACTTTTCATATTTTTATTTATTCATGGCAGATAGCTTGTTGGAGGAGAGCATTAAAGGTAGTGCCTTACTCTGCGAAATCAAATTTTTTTTTATAGTCAGTGAAGAATATCACAGTGAGATCTTGCATTCTTTCTCATCCTTTGGTCATTTATGTTATGGTAAAGATGTGGCTTCCTGTAGAATAACCCTTGCCTATTCTCTTCTAACCCTGACAGCAACGTCAGATAAAAATATCTCTACTATACTACACTCGTTTTAGACACTGGTCTTCCAGAATGTTTTATTTAGTATTCCAAGCCATGGTAGCCAAATTCTTCCAGCCATGATGGGAATGAAGCATTGCTGTCATGAGGCCATCCTCTCCAAGTGGAGATGCCAACGGGAGACTCAAGGGAGCTAGTGTGGTGGAAGGATACAGCAGGTGCTGAAGGAAGGCCTGTCGGATGTGAACTCGCGTCTCCTCGACTCCAGAACCATTCCTCCATTTATCCACTGGGCTAGCTAGCTGTGGCATTTTAAAGAGCTGCGTAAACAGAAGCTCTTCTCCAGCAGTCCTGCTCTCACCCCTGCTGTCCGAATGATGACTTCTTCTAACATGTTTGTTGCTGCTTGGGATCTGGCCCCTTGCTGTTGTCCTTCCTGCCACTTGTGCTATTTTAGAAATATTAGGAAATGGCGCCCGCTGTTTCCTCTCTCTACTTTTCTTTGTTCTTCTGTATTCTTTCCACTACAACTTTCTTTCCTCCTCTTCCTCTTTCTCCTTTTTTTAATGTTGCAAAGTACAGATACTATTGCGTTTGATCCCCCAACAACCCTTTGAGATAAATGCTATTACTATCCCTGTCTGACAGTTGAGGAGACCGAGGCAGACAAGTGACTCGCCTGGGATCACATGGCTAGTAAGCGTCTGAGTCTGCATTTGAACTCAGGTTTCCCTGACTCCCGTGTCCAGCACTCTGCACCATGCTGCCTACCTTCCTATTGCACCATACTTCTCAAAGAAGCCTGCTCTGCAGTCTGTGGCTGCTTTAGCCAACTATAACTTAGTAACTCCCTACTCTCTAATTGGAGATTTTTGTTCTTAGTGGGGCTTGTTAGATTACGGAAAAATTTATATTCTTCCTTGAAAACTTGGTCTCTACTTATTTCAAAATAAAGTTTTTAAAGTTCACCGGTTTGCTTAAAACTGTGCTTGGCACATAGTAGGTACTTAATAAATGTTGGTCTATGGATGGATGGATTTTATGCTCTTTTGTAACGCAGCATTTGGTTATTTTGGCAAATAATGGATATGTGACTTTGCTTTTCTTTGTCATCTCTTAGTTGGACATGCAGTGGGTGCAGGTTTTGGCAGAAGGCTGGGCGACTCCACTAAATGGTTTTATGAGAGAGAGGGAATACCTGCAGTGCCTTCATTTTGATTGTCTGCTGGATGGTGAGACATTTTACATTAAATATTGCATTGATTTAGAGAAATTATATTGTCTGAGATTACTATAGTTTTCTTAATGTTTTCTATCTCCAAGTTTTAAGAGTATATAGATATTTCAATATTGAAAATTCATGTGAGGCCATATCTTTTTATTTTTTAATTGATTTTCTTTTTTCTTAATTTAGATTTTTCTCAAAAAAAAAAGAATTTTTTTTTAAAAAATAAATGGGATGGAAGAAGTTAAACATGGACCCAAGAAGCAGAATCCTTTTCTTTTGCCCTCCTGTTCTTTGATGAATGAATGTTATGAATTTTCAACTCAAACAGTTGTATCTTTCTATTAATAAACAGAATGACCCAGTGCAGAAAAATCCACATGTATAAAAGTTTCCTTATGATTTGTAGGCTTTAGGCTCAGAAGGGACTTAAAACTCATATGTTCTACCCTCCATTTTACAGATGAGTAAATTGAGTTTTCAGGGCACTTCATTTGTAATCCTTTGTATTTTAGTTTATGCATTTTAAAAAATGGTCCTCAGAGGGATTCCCAGGTTTTACTAGACTGCTTCAGTGACATTCCTGGTAGAGCTGGGATGTGAACTCGGGTGGGTCCTACGAGTCTAGGACTAGTTGGTGCATTTTCCCAGAAAAAAATGATAACCTTTTGATTTTTAGAGAAAAATTGTTCGTAGGGTCCAATATAGTTACCCTTGTTTTTCCTTTCAAAAGTGATAAAAATAGTTTATCATCCTTCCAATTATCTTTATTTCACCAAACTAAAACAAAAAAGATGGGTAATGGAAAGTTTAAAATTCTTTTTAAGAGCTGTTTTGATATTGTGATGGAAACATCTATTCAGAAATTCTTTCAACCTTTTCTAAAAATTATTTTCTAAGAATTTAAAGACACTCATTTTTGATGGGATCATGATTTTGATTTACTGACAAATATACAAAATCATGAAAGTTACTAAGGATCATGGTAGTCATTCTTAGTTCATAATAGTTAAAATCCAGGCTTAACCTTTAACTTTGCAAACTAATTTTTGTTGAAAAGTATAACTTCCTACATTGAGTAGACTATTATTTACTATGGTGGTAGCCTATTAAACTATTGCTAATCTCAGTCTGAGTGCTGGGGAGTAAAACAGATTTACAAGGCATTTTTTCTGAATTTGCTTTTGGACCTTGGTATTTTAGCCATTCTTTCCTAGAGATCGTATTGCAAACATGTAGATGAAATATCACCTTTTAGTTCTCTCCCTCAGCACTCAATGGAAAGAGCCAGTTGTCATTTCCTCTGTAGCAGTGTCTTAACCTGAGTTCCATGGACCTATAGTTTTCAGGGCATCTGTGAACTTGAATGGGGAAAAAGAGCCATCTTTATTTTTTTTAGTAATCTTTGGTTTCCTTTGTAATCCTTTGTATATTACTTTATGCATTTTTGAAAAATGATTATCATAGGGATCCCCAGGTTTCACCAGACTGCTAAAGGGGGTCCATGACGTGCTGAAAAGGTTAAGAATTCCTATTCTATAGGAATGACTGTCTATTTGTGATGCAAATTGACCCTTTTATCCTTTGCTTCATCTGAAAGGAATGTTAGTAATTTTAAGGCAGTAAAACAAACATTTTTTTAATTTTGTTTTTGCCTCTTTTGTCTAAAGAGGTTTCTGCTGATACTTTGATTTCTGAAACAAGTGTAGTATATGTCATTTCAGCCTGGGTAACTTCACTTAAACAAATCCACATGGATTTGTTGGACATTCATCCAAGAAAATCTTGTATTTTCTTACATGTGAGCAAGAAGGAAACACAGACCATTGAGTCAGGTTGGAACCTGACCAGAGTGGGGAGAGGGGAAGGGTCCTCATGTTGAGCTAGCCAACCTGTTAGTCCTCCTGATGCTTTTTGTCCAGTGATAGTAGGTTAGTTAGGATCTGGCTAGGTTATAAGGCATTTCTGCCCTCCTACTCTACGTGTAAGAACTGGACTTTCTGCCACAGTGCACTGCTTATGTCTGTCTGCTGTCTCCAGCAGGGAGATTCTCTTATCTTTGGACAGAGAGTTTGTAGTGCATTCGTCTCGTGCTCAGGGGGTTGGGGCCACTGCTTCTCTTGGGATATATAATACCTAACACGTGGGCTAGGTGGTGTAGTGGATAGAGCCCTGGGCCTGAAGATCTGAGTTGAAATGTGGCCTCGGATACTTACTAGTTGTGTGACCCTGAGCAAGTCACTTAACTCTCTTTGCCTCAGTTTCCTCGTCTATAAAATGAGCTGGAGAAGGAAATGGCAAGCCACTCCAGTGTCTTTGCCAAGAAAATCCCAAATGGACTCACAAGGGTTGGACATGACTGAATGGACTGAACACCACCACTACCATGTAGAGCATAACAGTTAGAAAGGTGCAGAGTCAGGAAAGGGCCAGGTATGTTTGAGGAATAATCCATTTAATATAGAACATAGGGATTGTATAGAACCAGCGTTCTTAATCTGGGGTCTGTGGATAGATTTTCGAGAGTCTGTGGACTTAGATGGGGAAAAATATTACAAATTTATCTTCATCAACCTCAAATGGAAATTTAGCATTTCCTCCAAATACTAAGATTCCAAAAAGGGGACTGTAGGCTTTTTCAGACTGCCAGAGGAGGCCAGACCCCCAGTGTAGAGGCCTAATCGGATATAAAGTGTGCCATGACTATTCAATGAAGATGACCATGGCAAGTCAGGCATTACAAACTGCTTTCTCGGCACACTCTCCCCTTAATGCTTTGGTTATGTTTTCTCACACTTCTGTGGTCCACAGCATGAGCCAGTGTGGTTCATGGGTTGATACGGAATCATTGTCTCGATTACGTTTCATTTGCCCTTTTTTCTAAAATAGAGGTCCTGGTTGGTGGTAGGTCTGCCTTCCCTGAATGGGTGCCACTTGTCCATCTGTACCTATTTTCCAGTGGAGCAGGGTTATAGGCTTGAACCCTATATGTCTTAGCACTAAGAATACCTCATAAACTTTCAAGTGAGTATCTGATAATCCAGACCTTATGTTTGTGTGCTTTTTTTCCTTGTCCCATAGGAGGAGTAATTAACTTGTCAGTGCCTATAGTACTGTCAGCTACTCAAGAGGACAGAGAGAGACTGGATGGCTGTACAGCATTTGCCCTGATGTATGAGGGTCGTCGAGTAGCCATTCTCCGGAATCCAGAGTTCTTTGAACACAGAAAAGAGGAACGCTGTGCTAGACAATGGGGTACAACCTGCAAGGAGCACCCGTACATCAAGGTTCTGTTAATCCCTTCCCCCTAAGTATTTGCGTTTATGCTGATCTATGTTAGCTTATGTTTTATCATGACCATTGTAATCTCCCTATTGGCTGCTTGATTGAGATAGCAAATGTTTTGTACATTCAAGATCACTCTTGCCCAGGTGAAGATTGAAACCCTTTGTTCCTGACCTTGTCTCTTAGTGAGCATCAACTGAGATGAGTGGTTGCAGGATGCATCATGGGTTCATCAGGAAAAAGTCATATTAGAATACCCTGATCCCTTTATTTTTTACAATTACTGGGCTAGGGAAATAATATACTTGGATTTCAATAAGAAATTTGGCAAAGACTTACAATATTATTGTGAACTGGATGGAGAGATGTGGACTGGATGCTTTACAAGCTAGGTATATTCATAATTGATTTAGGGCAGATGTTCTTAATCTTTTTTTTTTGTGAATCATGAACCCCTTCGTCAGTCTAGTGAAGCCTCGTAACCCCTTCCCAGAAAAATGATTATAAATGCATAAAATAAAATACATAGGGTTATAAAGGAAAACAGTCTTGAAAGACTTAGTATATTTTCAAAGTACTTTTAAAAAATATCAAATATCAAATAAATCACCTCACCATGGTAATATTTTTAGATGTTTCAGTGCCAAAACTCAAGGATATTTGTTCACTTGATAGAGACCTTGGGGCCATTTAGTCCAGCTCCCTGACCCATGGAAGAATTCCTCCTCCAACCTCGGTGGCTGCACCTCCAGGGCCAGGGAGCTCTCCATTTCATTTGTAAGCCACTTTAAAATACATTAAGACTTTGAGGACCCCCTATATTGAAATATAGTTGTAAAAGTGATTTTTGAAAGAAGGCATGGTTTTGGGTCTAAGAACTCCTGATTTTATGATCCATGTGAAAACTAGAAGGATAAGGGATGCTGCAGTATTCTAACCTCAACCGTATCATGTCCAGACATTTCCTCATGTTTATTTATTCTAACTGCCTTAATAATGAGAAAGTTTTTAGGAGTTAGAAGTATCATTCCTCCAGAGGCTGTGCTCTGGTCTGTGAGATACCACAAGCACTGTTTTCTGCCCTGGAACTGTGAGGAGGGTCCCTGCTCCACTGTGGCTGCAAGCTCTAGTGTGCTAATGCAGACAGGTTAGCCTTATTGAATCCCTTATGATTTCTCTTTCTTATTTACCTTTTTATGCTTCTCTCGAGTCTTGTGTTTGAAAGTCAAAATTTCTATTCAGCTCTGACCTTTTCATCAAGAATGCTTGGAAGTCCTCTATTTCATTGAGTGTGATTTTCCCACTGAAGGGTTATACTCAGTTTTGCTGGGTAGGTGATTCTTGGTTGTTATTCTAGCTCATTTACCTCCAGAAAGATATATGTATATATATATATTCCACTTCATATTCTAAGCCCTCCTATCCTTTAATGTAGAAGCTGCTGAATCTTGTGTTACCCCACGTATGGCAAAGGTTTCTCCTTTTGACCCCCTTATCATGTGTGGGCTGCGAGGTCCAGAAACTGCCACTTCTGCTGCTGCCACTGAGTCAGTCACCCCCAAGGCCTACTGTGGTTTGCTGGAGTGTGGCCTGTGCTGGACTGTGTTCCACTCTCACCCTGGTATAACAGACCTTTGCTGCCAAACTTCTAAGTTGTCTCGGGCTGGACAATTGTTTCATTTTGTTCTTTTGTGGGTTCTGTGGCTCCAGAATTTGTTTTGAGGCATCATTTAAAGTTGTTTGGAGGGGTTTCGTGGAGAGCTCAGAAGAGCCCCTACCTTTTCTTTCCCATCTTGGCCCTGTACCCCTCTTTAATGTTATTTAAATGACTTTTATTTGGTTAATTAGATGAATTTTTTTTGCAATCTTTTACTACAACTTAAACTACTAGTTTTTACTATTTTTTTTAGGTAAACTTCATTTGAACACTGTCTGAATTATCACAAATTATTTGTAGTCCAAATTAATGAAGTCTTTTTTTTTCTTTTTGGAAAGCTTGCTGGATTTATTTTTTTTTCCTTTTTTTTCACATTAACACATACTTACGGAATAAAAAAAAATTTCATAACATAGTACAGTTAAACAGATGATTGGACATGAAACTGCGAATCTGCCAAGCATAGCCTGCTATTCCTTTCAAACATACAACTGAATTTATCTTGTAATTTTTTTTTTTCTGCCCTCTCCCCACCCTGCCCTGGAGATGGCTACCATTAGACATTAATAAGCATATATATTTTATGTGTGTGTGTATGTGTAAAATTACTTCATACATACTTATCAGTTCTATCGATGGATGCAGAGAGTGTCTTTCTTCATATGTCCTTTATAGTCCATTTGGATTTTTATAATACTCAAAATAACTTATTCACTCAAAGTTGTTCTTGAAACAGTATTGCTGTTACGGTATACAGTGTTCTCTTGGTTCTGCTCATTTTGCTTTTCGTTATTTCATACAAATCTTTCCATTTTTTCTAAGATCATTGTGCTCATCGTTAATGAGGATATTAATGTTAATGAAATTTTAAAATTATATTGGATCAGAGGACTGTCATGGAATCAAATAAGTCATAATAGCTAACACTTATATAGTGCTTTGAAGTTTACAAAATGCGTTATAAATACTATCTCATTTTATCATCACAACAGCCCTGGGAGGCAGGGGCTATTATTATCCTTATTTTATAGATGAAGAAACTGAGGCAAGCAGTAGTGAAATGACATAGGGTCACGTAGCTAGTAAGTGTTTGGGGCTAGATGTGAACTCAGGTCTTCCAGACTACAGGTCCAACACTTCCTCCTCTATGCTACCCAGCTGCCTCTGGTAGAGTATTGTGATTACATAATTATTGGAAATGACTAGTAGTTAATCAAAAGTGTAATTCAGATAGCTAAAGTATAAGCGTATAAGAGTCAGTCACCAAATGAGATTAGAATGCACATTTCAGTTGCCCCATTAAAATAAAGGATTTAAAAAGATGAGATTGAAATGTTTCCTTAATCCTTCCTTCTCTGGAAATTGAATCCTGCTTTACTAGCTTAAGGCCTTCTACCATTTCCTTTTCGGAAGCTTTGTCTGCCGAGATGGCACCATCCCGCTGTCCACTTTGGCTTGTCTACAGTCTGCTGTAAATTTGGATGGAAAATTTAATTGTTTGTTTCCTGGCTTCACAGGAGCACCCTATTTTCCTACTCCTGTCACAGCGGATTAAGCAGTCTTTGTAATTGTTCTTCAGGGCAATGAAGCCATTGCTAGAGGTTACTGGGGGCATGTTTCATTCCATACACTGGACACACATCACTTTTTAATAGTTCATCTTCTGAGAACAACACATCATTGTATCCAGGACTGGCTAAATCATATTAGGCGTAGTTCAGTGTAAGCTCTGATTTCTGTTTGTTCTGACTTCACCAGATTCTCATTAGCAAGTGTCAAAGTAGTATTGTACTCTTTTCTACAATAAAAACTTGCTGATTTTGGCTAGATTTCTGTGGGTGTGAGGCATTCATTCACTCCTTTTGTATTTGCTGCTCCTAGCCATAGGTATTTGTGGTTGAAAATGATCATTCTGATTTTTCAGTTCTTCTCCTTCGATGCTTAACTGTTTGTTGTGAATATTCTTCCCTTAGAAGGTGCCCTGTCACACACATATGGTGGCTCACAATGACATTGACCTCTCCAAGTTGGACTTTCCTGGCTATTCTCCAGCTCTGGCAATTCAGAAAGCTGGGTTGTTTCAGCTGGTCAGAAACTGCTTTATAATCGTCTCCCCTGTTGGCCGTTGTTGATGAGGGAGCCTATCCTTCATGACATTTATATGATGTGTTATATACTAACATGCTTCTAGGCATCTTAGGTATTTGTGTGTAATGGATTTTATTTGAGAAGGAAAGAACAGTTTAGGTGTGATAGATGTGAATGTTAAACGTAATACGATTTTCAAAGAAGCCCATATAATATCCCAGAGTTTGCCAAAATTAAGTCACATCTTTGCCTTGTTGGCAGATGTTTGCTTATATACACAGAATCCACTCAGTAATGCAGTGTTATGGAACACACTTTTCAGATGCGAAAGTCTGTTTCTTGTCATGTTTTGGGGTGATAATTGTAGCTAGAGCTTACCCTGCTTTCAGAAAACCCTGTACTCGGGCCAATTCTGTGGCCCAAGTAGGGTTTATACACTTGACATTTATCCTTTGGGTTAGTGCTCAAACACTGGGCATTTTTTTTCATGTATTTTGAGGCTGTATTATTGTAAGCGGGATAGCTATTTTTTAAATCTTAAATTTATAATAACCTATATTTTGATTTCGAGGATGATGGCTTTTAAATTTGGTCATTTATTTTATTATCTATATATTTTTCAGCAGTCAAAACTTGTGATTGTTTTCTATGAGGTTGAGTAAGGTAGAAAATATGACTAAAAAGCAAGTGATTTTGTTAAACAAGAAAGTGGGGAATTGCTCCAAGATTTTTTGTTTTTGTTTATGTATGTTACTGTGTGGTGAAGTAGAAAATATGTTGGACTGGAAGTCAAGAGATCTGGATTCTAGTCCTTTTTTTTGTTACTGACTTTCTAATAGCAAATCCCTTTAATTCTCTGTGACTTGGTTTTCTTTTCTGTAAATAGTTTGAACTGTATGATTTTTAAGTTCCCTTCTACCTCTAAAGTTTTCTTGGTCTGTCTATCTAGCAAATATTTATTGAGCATTCTATGGACAGAACTTTGTAAGGTGTGATAGGGGATACAAAGGTGTACCATATAGGCAGCTCCATGGTAGAGTAGATAGAGTGCTGGTCCTGGAGTCAGGATGACCTGAATTCAAATCCAGCCTCAGACACTACTAGGTGGGTCTGAGCAAATCGCTTCACCACACCACTGTACCCCTGGCACATAGTAGGTGCTTAATAAATACTAATTTCCTTCTCCTTTCCTGTAATTTTCTATTTCAATTTGACACCACTGCTGTAGAGGAGGCAGGAGTGGGGTGGCTTCGTCACAGCTGGAATGCTTAGCCTTAAGGACAAGGGACATCTCAGTCCCTGAGGAAAGAAGGGAGAGATGGGTAAAGAAAAACATAGAGAATTCCCAAGATAGAGAAGATGAAAGTTGCAGTAGTTCCACCTGTATGACTTGGAGCTCTGACCTTATCTGAGAGATAAGGAGGCATGGGCCGAAATTGGAGGCCTCAGGGCCTTGGAGGAAGGATTCCCTCAACAGCTGCTGTGGCTAAATCAGGGTTGTGAAAGGAATTTTGAAAGGTAGTTTTTAAGAAGAGGAAGATTACTAAACAGCAGTAAGAACCTGTTGATGCTAAAAGCACTGACCTCTAATGAAGCTCCCCATCCTTTTTATGGCTGTCCGATTTCCATATGCAGCCCAGGAATGGTGCTGAAGAAAGAAGGCGGCTTGGGGGAGGGTCACCCAGAGCCTGTTGCCATATCTTTCTTAACAAGAGCACCTTCTACATATAGTATCTGCAGAATCAAAGGAGTTTAGACCCAGCACTCAGCTAGTCTGCCACCCTATCTCATGGGTGAATCAGTTACACCACTCACATTTAGGGTTCTTTCAATCTCTGCTTGAATTCTCCAGGGACATTCTTTGAGTTCACAGGTGATGAGGCAAGCGCTTCCATTTTTAGATGGCTCTAAGAGCCCAAACCCGCCTCCCTTTAACTCCTACCTATTGTTCCTAGTTTAATAATAATAATGGTGATAATAACTAGTATTTATATAGTGCTTTAAAGTTTGCACATTGCTCTATGTATATTATCTCATTTGATCTTTATAACAACTCTATGAAAGAGGTGCTGTTATTGTCACTGTTTTACAGATGAGGGAACTAAGGATCAAAGAAATTAAATGATTCGCCCATGGTCACAACTAGCAAGAGTCTGAAGTGGTGTTTGAACCCAGGACTTCCAGACTCTTAAGTCCAGCACTCTACTTTACTCAAAGTGAGAACCTGAAAAGACCTTAGCCTAAAAGGGCCAGGGTCACCCAATGCATCCTGGGCCATCTCCAGTCTTCCTGGTGAATATCAGGCCACTGGACCCAGATGGCTCTGGAGGAGAAAGTGAGGCTGGTGACCTTGCACAGCCCTCCCTCACTCAAATCAACTACAAGTCATGTCATCATCACTCTGATGTCATGGTCCTCCTCGAGAATAAAGGACAAACACAACAATCTGCTGTTTTACCTAGCTGACCTCTAGGACAACACAGTAAATATAATCTCTCTTCCATGTGCAAATTCACATCCCTCCCTTAAGTTACCTTCACTTCTCTGGGATGGATGGCTTCCATTTTATTTCATTTCTGAAATTATTTTCTACTCACTTTCTCACTTTTATTTCTAAGGGTACATTTGTTTAATTAATTTAAATTATTTTTTCTTCTTTAAAAATTTTTATTCATTTATTTTTAATTTTTAACATTCACTTATATAAGATTTTGAATTCTAAATTTTCTTCCCCTCCCCAGGATGGTATGCAATCTGATATAGGCTATACATGTACAATCATATTAAACATATTTCCACATTAATCATGTTATAAAGAGGAATCAAACCAAAATTAAATTATAAATTGTTATGTGTAGGGCATTGTATTTATATCCTTAGCCCCTAGCTGTGCCTGGTACATTGTAGGAGGTTAATAAATACTTGTTTGATTAAAGAAGTTATCACATCTTTACATTATACAACTTAAAGCATTCAGGAATAATGTAAATGGGAAGCCTTTGTATCAGTTTTTCATACCTTGTAAGAGGCAGCTGGGTGGCCCAGTGGGAAGACCAGTGGGTTTGGCATCAGGAAAACCTGAGTTCAATCTTGGCCTTGGACATTTCTTTCTGTGTGATCGTGGACAAGTCATTTTACTTTTGCTTCCATTTTCTCCACTGTGAAATGGGGGTAATAACAGCACTCATCTGGAAGAATTGTTGGGAGGAGCAAATGAGATAATATTTGTAAAGCGTTTAGCTTGGCGCCTGTCACATAAAAGATGTGTCAGAATCCCAGCAAATTATATTTGCTTAGTGGAATTTGTACTTCTGCTTTTATTTTATTTTTAAATTTTTTTTTATTTCTAGTTTACAACATTCAATTCCATATTTCTGCTTTTAAAGGGAATGCTTCCTCATTTTTTTTTTCAATTTTTCCCTTTTCCTTTCTGACAGATGGTGATGGAGCAAGGGGATTGGCTGGTTGGGGGCGACCTTCAAGTCCTGGACCGAATTTATTGGAATGACGGCCTTGACCAGTACCGCCTCACCCCTGCTGAGCTGAAACAGAAATTTAAAGAGATGAACGCTGGTGAGTCATTCACCTCCATTTCTAATCTGGTATTGTTATCACCTCACTTGGATGCTTCATATTACCGGCTCATGATGGGACTCGTTGGAATTCTTGCTTGAGAAGAAGTGATAACTGCTAAAGTTCAGATTAGACCTGGCCAAAAAAAAAAAAACCAAACCCCAAAACCAAAAAATGGTGCAGTGGGTCCCTGTTAAAAGCCTCTAGAATAAAATGGAACCTCCCCTCTTTGGCTCTTACCGTCCCATCATGGTTGGACTTGCCTAACTTTTCCAGGCTTTTTACATGTTACTCTCTTTTACACCCTCTACTTCTGGGCCAGACTAGCTCTCCTGCTGATCCCAGTGTGTGACTCTGCCTTTTGCAAAGGCTGGATCCTCCCTTCTTCCACTGCCTGAAAGGTCCTCCCATTTCCACTCTCTCGCTTTCCTCAAGGCTCCCCTCTTGACTCTTATAAACTGGTTATTTAGAACAGCTTCTGTGCTGGAGATGGCTTTTCTGGCCTCATGATTGGATATTGGGTGACAGCTGCTTCAGGATCACCCTTAAAACAACCTGAACATTATCAGTAGTTCAAAATTTACTGAAATGCTCTGAGCTTTGTACTGCTCACTTCTTAATTGGTGTTTGTATATGGGTTCTTCCTGGAGAATCCTTGTTTACTAGGGCTGTTCTTCCCTTGCTTTCCCGGATTCTAATGCCCTCCATTCTAGAAATTATTTTGTATATCTTTTTTATTTTTTTACATTTATGCATTTGCTTTTCTGCTGATAGAATGTCAACTCCTTGAAGTCAGAGGCTGCTTTATTTATTTATTTTGTGTTGTCAGTTCACAGAACAGTGCCTGAAACATAGTAGATAATAAATTCTTGTTTACTTTTTTTCTTCCATCTAAAAAGGACAGTTTTAATAAGAATGGAGGGAGAGATGACTATAGGAAAGGGATTTATACTGGGAAGAAAGGTAGCGCACAACAGGCATTTTCATATCTTTGTATTTTTTTTTTAGAATATGGTTTGGCGTACTGTGTGAAAGAAATATTCTGAAACCTTATCAACAAGTTGTACATTACCAAATTTGCATGTGAAAAGGAGCAGTTTTAAGGCAAAATGACAACTTTTATTTTTAAATAGTCTGTGTACAAAGTAGGCAGTTGGTGGCTCAGTGGATAGAGCACTGGACCTAGAGTCAAGAGGACCTGAGTTCTAATCCTGCCTTAAACATTCACTAGGTATTTGACTCTGAGCAAGTCCCTTATCCTGTTTGCCTCAGTTTCCTCATCTGTAAAATGAAGTGGAGAAGGAAATGACAAACCACTCCTGTATCTTTGACAAGAAAACCTCAAATGGGGTCACAGAGTCGGACATGACTGAAAAATGTGTTTAACAACTAATTTTATGATTGAGGGTCTTCTCTTGCTAATGAGTCAAGTAATACTTAGATTGAGTTCATAGAAAGCAAAGCTGAGGGCGCTTTTATTTACAGATGAGGAAACAGAAGCCTACAGAAATTAAATCCCTTGTTTGATGTGTCATGTCTGATGGCAGATGTAAGCAGAGCTGGAATTTGAACCCAGGTCTTTTGACTCCAAATCTAGGCTCTTTGTTATTCTACCTCCTTTGCCTTATAAAGAATAAAACAGGATTTTAGCTTTTCTTCTTTGCCTGCCCTGAGTGCTGTATATGGAAACTTAGCAAATTTATTACTTGTTGAAATTTATTTTCTAATGAGTAGAACATAGTCTGCTGGAGGCCTTGTCGAGGTCCTTATCCATTAAAAAAATTCACGAATATCTTTTTAGAAAATATCACCAGAAATCTGCCCTCTTCTCCATCTCTCCCTCTTGGCCCTCACAGAAAGCCAACCTGTATGACAAATTTTTTTAAAGAAAAAAGATAAAGTAATCAGCAAAATCAAATCAATACATTGAGAAAATCTGGAAATATATGCAGTAATTCAACACTGACAAACCAGCTCTCTCTGAAAAGGAGTGGGAGGCTTGACTTAAGGTTTGAAATTTGCATTTGAATTCCTATTAGGATTGTATGTGATAATTGTTGGTAACAGAGAGCCTTAAACTTTGATTGTTTATACATAAATACACACACATGTACATACACACATGTAGGTACACATAACATGCATATTATACATATGTTAAAAGAAAAGTAACTGTTACAGAGAAGCAAGTATTGTTTTAATAGAGAGGTACTTTGCTTAAAGTAGTTAGAACCTAATGTCATTAGCCTGACATCAGAGAACAAAGAGCCACAGTGCGTTGTTTTATTTGTTTTTATATTTCAGACCCTCTTTGCTATTAGACAAATAAGTAACAGACCCAAGGGTTATGCTCTGGCATGGGCATCACGGTTTGTTTGTTTGTTTGTTCTGCTGGTAGGGCAGCAACAAGCCACTGCAGAAATCCAAGATGTACTACAGAGGGGAAGAGAGCAGTGGATGGCTTCTAGCTAAGGTCTTTTTTATCTTTTTCCTCCTCTTTATCCTAGAAGTAGTTGATTGTTTTCAGACTGTTAAATCACTTTCTGACTTCATCACCCTTGACGGCTCATGGAATGTTCTGCCTCTGGGAAGATTAAGAAGTCTTTTTTTAGTGTACCCATTAGGGAATGTGAGAAGTGGTCTATTTGAAGAGGCCCGGGTAATTGAATTGATCCATTGGTGGACCAGTATGCTGGAACAGGAGGAGAAGGTTCAAATGAGTCAAGTAAAACCCATTCAGTCCATGGTTATTGTACATTAAACACCTTATGATTAGCACAGTTCCTGATCCGTATTAAAAGCTTAATAGATGTGTATCGACTGACTGATTAAAAGGTTGGAAAATAATCATTAACATAGCTCCTACCATCAAGAAGCTCATCTAATAGGGAAGTCTCAGAAGGATTCTTGAAAGAAATGAGTTGCAAGGAGTGTTTTATATAACAGTAGCTTGTATTTATAGAGTGTTGCAAGACTTCTAAAGCTCTTTGCTCGCAGCAACTCCGTGAAATAGATAGGCAAGCATTATTTATCTATTGTACAGATGAGAAAACTGAAACTTAGAGAGTCTAAGTGATTGAACCAAAGTCACGCAGTTATTAGGTGTCCGAGCCAGATTTCAGATCCAAGTTTCTCTAGCATCACAAACCAGAATTCTTTCCAGTGCCCTGTGGTACTCTCTTCCATTTTGTTCTTTATAGTCAGGGTTCTTAACCTAGGATCCGTGAACTTGGCGTGGTTTTTTGTTTTTAATCTCATGATAACTGTACTTCAGTATAATTTTTTCCTATTATAAGTCCATTTGTTTTATTTTATGCACTTAAAAGCATGATTTTGAGAATCAAAAGGTCCATTGGCTTTGCCAGGCTGTAGCCAAAGGAGCCCATGACACAAAACAGATTAAGAATCCCTGCTTAGTCAAAGGAATAGCCCTAGACATTGGATGAGTATTCCAAACAGTGGGAACAGATGGTATGTATGAAGGCTCAACTTTGTGAGAGGCATAGCTTTCACTATATATTATACTATATAGTCTATATTACCGTATATGCATTACATAGTATACAGATAAGTTCTCATGTCTGTATACATACACATATATGCCGACTGGGAAGGAGGCTTAAAACACAGAAACATTAGGATCCGGAAATTCATTTGTTAAGTATGTACTATGTGGAAAGCGCTGATATTAGTTCTGAATTCAGGATGATTAAGATGGAAGGAATGGAAAGAGAAAAATAAAGCCTGGGAAATGTGGATGAAGAATGTGGAAAATTTAACAACGGCTTGGGTCAGGAATCAGTAACCCATGGTAGTGTGTCTCAGAATTGTGCCACGGTTCATTACCATCATCATACTTCATTGTCTGTGCTTAGTAAGAGAGCATGTTTTGGGCTACTTCACTGGAAGAGTTGGTGACAAGTACATGACTACTTCTTTGTTTTTTTCTAAAGAAAGCATCACAAGTCATTTCTCTCTGTCTCCTCTGTCTCTCTCTGTCTCTCTGTCTCTCTCTCTCTCTCTCTCTCTCTCTCTCTCTCTCTCTCTCTCTCTCTCTCACACACACACACACACACACACACACACACACACACACACACAGCCAGTAGCTAGAAGATGGATCATAAACATGGCACCATAACCTTTCAAAGGTTTCAGATTCCTGGATTAGATGTTAAGGTAGAAGAGGGGGATCTGAGGAAAATGCAATGAACGTGAGTCTGGGAGAGTAGGAGAAGATTGATATTAGAGACAACGAGAAGGGAATTAGAAAGGGGTTGAGCATTTAGAGGAAAAGTTAAGGAGCATAGTTTGAAGCCAGTTTATTTTTAGGTTTTGGGATAAATAAATTGACATTTTTTAGGCAGCAATAAATACAAAACTTGGAGGGATGAGAAATCAAGACATGAACTATGGATATGGAAATTGTATCTGTGACTTTTGTGACAGTGCACTCTTGCGGCTTTCTTCCTCTCTGACTGTTCCTTCCGTTTCTCTTGCTGGCTCTCCAGCTTCCTGCCAGCTTGAGTGGGTCCTGTAGTTCTGTCTTTGACTCTCTTCTCTGCACATGCATCCACTCCAGAGGCTTCAGTTATTACCTTTAAATGGATGACTTATACTTTGTTGTCTTTACCTTTACCCTTTCACCTGCTGTTTCCATTTTCCTGTTGAATAACTCTCCCTAGATGTTTGCTAGTCCTTAAAACTCACCATCCCTCCTCTCCCCAAATTGAACTCATTAAACTCTTCCCATGTGCCACCTCTCTTTCCTGGTATGTCTCTGAAATTTCTACTCTTTTTTGATAGAACCAAGTCACCAATACTTGAAATCAAGGTTTCAGATTACCTTTTATGCTTCCTACCATGTCTTCTGTTGCCGAATCACGTTGAGTCTACAACTCACATAGCCTCAAAATCTCATAATTAGAAAGGGCTTAGAGGCTATTTCAGCTAATTTATGCACACAGTAGAATTCTTTCTACAGCAATCCCCCAGAATGGTCATCATTTGCTCAAAGATCTATGTTGTGGTGATATTTGGTCAGTGGCTAAACAAATTATGCTATGTGAAGGTAATGGTGAGCTCCAAGAGAGTAAGGGTTGGTTTTTTTTTTCCCTTCTTTGGATCCCCAGTGCTTACCATTGTGCTTGGCATATAGTTTAAACACTTTATAAATGATAGCTATTATTATTATTATTAAGTAAAAGCAGTTTATTCCTCTTCTACATGAGAGCTCATCAGTACTTAAAGGAAGAAATCATATTCCCTGCCTTCTCTTTTCCAGGCTAAATATTCTCCATTTCTGTTAACCAGTTTTTCTATGGCATCAACTCCAGTCCTCCCTTCAGCCTGATTCTGCTATAAATATACTGCAGCTTCTCAGTTTCCTTCCTAAACCATGGCATTCAGAACTGAACTCCAGACTCTGGTCTCACCAGAGCAGAGTGCCATAATATCTTCATCACTGGGCAATATGTCTCTTTTAATAATAATAATAATAAGATTGCATTAGCTTTTTCAGTTGCTGTTGCCACTATTCACTTATATTGAGCTTCAAGTCCACTAAAATTCCTAGATCTTTTTTCATAAGAATTGCTATCTGATCATACCTTTCCCATCTCATAATTAGGAAATTGATTGTTTTGAAACCACATATGAGATTGTAGTTATCTTTGTTAAATTTCGTTTTTGTTTCCACCTCTCAAGATTTTTAGATCTTCAATCTTTTATTCAGTTATATTGGCTGTCCTTCCAGTGCCATCTACGTATTTGATAAGCAGGCTATTGAAAAAATGTTGATTCGCACAGGACCATGGATAGAGTCCAGGGGATTGTACTAGAAATCACCCTCCAAAATGACAGCGAGCCACTAATTACTACTCTTTACGCCCAATTATTCACTCGACATGTTAATATTGTTTGTCTAGTCTGACATGATTTCTCCTTCATCAAGCCATGTTGGTTCTGGTGATTCCTCTTTCCCTTTCCAAACATTTACAAGCCCTCTCTTTAATTATACATTTAGAATTTTACCAGGAATTGAGGTGAAACTCACTAGTTTAAAGTTTGCAAATTCTTTTCTCGAAGGTGTTTTCTCCCTCCTCCCTTTTCTGGGGGCAGTGGGGTAAGGTAAAAACTTTTATTCAGGATGGTTAAAATTCTCTTTCCTGGTTCTGACCTAGGCTTTCTGTCCCTGATGATGTTAAGTGGCTATTTGTCAGTTTTCAGTTCTGCGGCCCCTGGCCTGTTAATTCTGACCTTTCGGTGGTCTTCGACAGCAGCTTAGTGACCATACCCACCACATGTATGAGTACACTAGGTTGTGGTTCAGCTGGTCCTTTCTCCTGACTTATCTTTAGTTTCAAAGCCTTGTTGTTGCTCCCCAGGGTCCAGTCCACTGGAAATGCTCATGCCAAGATCAGCAGTTCTGGTCCCATTTCTGCCACTAACTGGGCTCTGTATGGTTTCAAGCACTTTGCTCACAACAGCCTGGGAGTGGAGGAGGGGGCGAGTGGCACAATTTTACAGGGGCGGAAGAAGCACTAGCTTACGAAGATGGAGCAGCTTTGCCCCCAGACACATAATAGGTGTGACTAGGGGCAGTTAGCTGATGTAGAGGGTAGAGTGCTGGGCCAGGAGTTAGTTCAGTCCAGCCTCATATACTTACCAGCTGTATGACCCTGGGCAAGTTACTTTACCACTGTCTGACTTGGCCTCCTCATCTGTTCAAAGGAGATGATAGCACCTACCTCCCGGGATTGTTTTGAGGATCGAATCAGATAATACTATAATATTTGTAAAGCTCTTTGCAAACCTTAAAGTACCATATAAATGCTACCTTAAAAAACAGTATTTGTTGGACCCATGAAACTGGCACAGCAATATTTCATTACATTCATGTACCACACTTTGTTTAGACATGATTCTTTCCTCACCCCCCTTTTCAGAGTGAAAATGTGACAAGACGTGCAAATACGATGATTAATTTGCTCGGCATTTTTATTATCGCCTTGCAGCAGTTGGGGTAATAGTTTTGGAGTGTGAGTTCATGGACTATGTCTGTCCCATCCATGGAACTCCTCTCCCTCTGTGCTCAGCTCCGTGGGTACGAGAATGAAGGAAGTCACCCAAGTGCTATATATGGAAGTCTATACCACAGAGACAAGGCTGTTTTTTTCATCCCTCTTCTAAAGACTGATGGGAGTGGGGGTGAGGATGATTAGAAAGCTAATGAGTGAGTTGAAATGCTCCAGGGATTCTTGAGTTCAAATGATACTGCAGCAAGCATATTTCTGTTTGAAAGACTCTTGGCAGTAAAGTCTCCTGCGTACTGCTAATATGGACTTTTTATGGATGATCAATCTTAAACATTTGCATTAACTATCTAACTTGGAACTAGATTAGTCCTTTTTGGGAAGGAAGCCTAGGTAGATAAACCTATGGAATCATTTATATATACAATAAATTCTGGTTTCTTTTTTGTGTTTCCTGTTGGAAATGGGTGCCTGTAAATAATGTTACTAAATGGCTATATTTTAAAATCATCTTTGACCTGCTAGCGATTCAGGGATTTGCTCATTGTTCTCTTGAGACATGTTAGTAAAATAAATGCGCCATTCTAGGGTTAGGAGTCTGTCGCTTATTAACTGGGAAGGAGAAGGACCATTTATCAGAGCTGCTTAGCAAAAACACCCTGTGCCCTGGCAAGTCGAGCCAGAGGTTAATGCTCTAGTGAGCCTTGGGTAGCCAGTGAAAGGGTCTGGCCAAGTTTAAAGGTAAGAGTGGAGCAGATATGGAGCCTGGTAAATTTTGGAGGGTAAAAGTAAGAGACTAGAGAGGCATCCTCAGAATCAGAAAGGCTGGGGCTCAGGTCCCGTATACTCACGTATACTAGTCAAATGAGATAATATATGCATACCACTTCATAGACCTCAAAGCCCTACATAAAGGTTAGTTATTGTTATATTGGCTATGTGACCCTGGGTAAATTGTTTAACAATGAGAATTGGTCTAGACAGCTCTCTGAGACTCTTAAGTTAGAGTTTTCCTAGTGAAGACAAAGGTCCAGGTCCCCTGCCCAGAACAAAAACTCTGCTATTAGAGTTGGGGATACCAACACAATGTAGTGGTTTAATTTAGCATACAAAGTCATAGCTCTTGAAGTCCCTGTCATATGCTCTATGACAGGTTTCATTTTGTTCATGTTGATGTCTGTTTGTATTCCTTCCACCCCCACTCTAATCACAGTGGTTAAGGCTACTTGGCTCCTTTGTTTACTTCTAAAATAAAATTCTGTGATTTGCAATCCGGATCATAAGCTAGAAAGCAACTTGCCACAGAAAGACATCAATCATGGCTTCCATTTAGGGTTTTTTTTTTTTTTTTGGTTTCGTTAGGTAAAAAAATCAAGTATTTCCTTGGGTTGACATCTTTTTGTACTACTGATATAAATAAAAAGTCCTTGAGCTCATACTTTGTGTGAATTTTAGATGACAACATGTCTTTCAAATAAAGGCTGCTTTCGTTTGTAATTTGACAGATAGCTGCACTGTAACGTAGACAGGACTTCCTCATAACACTTGGGCAAACATCTAGAGGGAGCTGTTGTTGCTGGCTAGGCAGCTAGCTGGTGCAGTGGCTAGAGCTTTGTACTAGGAGTTAGGCGGTTCTGAGTTAAAAAGTCCAGCCTCAGACACTCAGTGGCCAGAGACACTTGTAGCAAGGATTCTAGTCTAAGCCTTCTAGGCACAAGTAGGAATTCAGTTAAGGCTGCCAGCGAGATTTAGGGCTGGAAGTGACCTTTGAGAGCATTTTTTTTTTTTTTTTGCAGATGAGAAATAAAAGGATTGAGGATGCTAAGAGAAGTTAAGGAATTTGCCTAAGGTCACACAGAGCTTGGGTAGGAACCCAGGTCCTCTGATTCCAAATCCAGTGTTCTTAGTGGACCAGACTGCCCATCTTGAGAAAAACAAGTGACGGCTCACAGCAAGGCTGTGTAGCCCTGCTCAGAACCAGGAGACATAAAGTTAACAACCTTGAATTGGTTCATTTTGAGCACAAGGGTAGGGTAGTGTAGGGTCATTACCAGGAGACACACAGTCAAATTAGACTCCAAAATTTGAAGCTGGTGTTGAGATTGAGTATAAGCCAAGCCAAGCAAGCAGAATAAATGGAGATAAACATATGTAAGTCATTTGCTGAACCAACAATTCAAGTTCTCTGGTTCCTGTAAGGTCAGTGCCATGGGTTCCATGGATGGATTCATCTTGGAGGGTAGGTATGAGGGTAGGCTAAGGTTTTAGACTGATTTAGAATCTAAATCTCTAATTTTTAGGGAGTCACGGCCAAAGATGAAAACCAAGTATAAAGTCAGAAGGAAGGTAATTAGATAAATCTTGATAATTATTCAAGTGGCCGCCTTGACTATGGAATATACCCATATACTATATAAATGCCTGACTGTTGACAATACTTATATAATGAAAATACATCTTAATATAAATAAGTATAGTACATTATTACATAATATTATTCACAAAAATTTACTGCATGTCTTTTTGACCTAAGACAAAGTCAGATCCCTTCCTCTCTCCTACCCTCCCAAGCTGGTTTATGTTTATTATGCTGGACTTCTAAGCATGCATTGTGTTTGGCTAATCCTTAGTACATCTGCTAAACCAAATCTAGATGGAGTTAAAATGCGTTGTTTCTCCTTCAGGTTGTAATCCACGACTGAGATATATCTATTTTAATGTTGGAAATTATCTTCCCAGATGCTGTCTTTGCATTTCAATTACGCAACCCAGTGCACAACGGACATGCTCTGCTAATGCAGGATACTCATAAACAGCTTTTGGAAAGGGGGTACCGGCGCCCAGTCCTCCTCCTGCATCCTCTTGGTGGCTGGACAAAGGATGATGACGTTCCTTTGATGTGGCGGATGAAGCAGCACGCTGCGGTGTTGGAAGAGGGAATCTTGAATCCTGAAAACACAGTGGTGGCCATCTTTCCATCACCCATGATGTATGCTGGGCCAACTGAGGTAGATTTGCTTTCAAGAATTTGGAGTAAGCAACTTAAAAGCTAGTCCTTGTAGCGTCTTGTTTTCGTCTATGAGCACACCTCCTGTTTATTCTCTAGATCTGTGTCTAGAAGTCTCAGGACTACTAAAAGGGGACAAGGCACATAGGCAGTAATGAGAGTGTCTTCTTTTCCTTCTCCTGTTCTTTATGTCTGTTATTCCTTTGAAAAATCAGCTCCTTCAGAAGAAGAGTGGGGGAGACTGGCTGATGGCTCCTGGGTTGTGAACAGCCTTTGTAGGGAGTTTGAGAATGAGAAGCCTTTGCCCTTGACAAGCAAAAAATAAGGAAGTTGCAGAAAGGTTTTGGAGATGTAAAAAAAAAAGAAAAAAGGCATTTGTAGTGGCTCTGGTCTACTATGGAGACTTGTTATTTTCTACTTTTGTCTTCATTTAATTTTGAATAGGCCCAACTCTTGATGCCTTTGTGGGCTCTTTGGGTAAGAAGTATATGGGGACCACTCTCTGGATTGATCCTGAGGTTCTTGTGACCCTAGGACTTTCTTTTGGGGCTTTTTTTTTTTTTATCTTGGGAGGGTCACCAAGTACATGTTTAGTAAATAAATTGTTTATCTTCAGTTAGCTGCCAGTGATTCATTGTACCTGAGTTGGAAGCCCTCCCAAGAAAGTTGCATTTTTTGCTTTTTTGTTGTTGTTATTTTGGAGGGGGGAAGGCAGAACAATTGGGGTTAAGTGACTTGCCCAAGGTCACCCAGCTCGTAAGTGTGTCAAGTATCTGAGGCCAGATTTGAACTCAGGTCCTCCTGACTTCAGAGCTGGTGCTCTACTCACTGAGCCACCTGGTTGCCCCTCTTGCTTTTTTTTGAGCAGTTTTCAGGACTGTGCTTTCTTGGCACAGTATTCTCTATAGCAGGCTATGTTTTTGCAGTCACAATTGACTGCTAGCTTTAGAAAATATAAGTCCGTTGGTATTTATTGTAATCGGTCATCAGTACGGTAAAATGTAGATGTAGAGGCTTTCCTCTGTCTAGGAATCTCTCGTGTATCTGCTAAGTCTATATAGGTTTCCTTTTTAATTTGGAGGATAGGATGGTTACCATCAAATGAAGCATGAAACAGGGAGATGGAGGCTGGCCAAAAATGTCTGCCACTGTTGTGAAGAAATCTTGCATGAGATTGGACTGACAGTACACACAGGAAAATCTAAGTGAATGAAAAATGCTTGTTGTTGTCCATACTCTGATGTAGCGAATGGCCAGACCATTGAGTGAGCACATCATTACATATATGTAGGACATGCAATGCAGATAGATAATGAAAAGAGAGTGGACTAAGTGGCACTTGAGAAATTGCTTAATTTCTCAACTAGGTGCAACTAGTTGCAACTTGGGCAACTAGGTGGCGCAGTGAGTAGAGCACCGGCCTTGGAATCAGGGGGACCTGAGTTCAAATCTGGTCTCTGACACTTGACACACTTACTGGCTGTGTGACCTTGGGAGAGTCACTTAACCCCAATTGCCTTGCCTTCCCCTCTTCCAAAAAAAAAGTGAAAAAGAGAAACCATCCTAAGCTGCTTCCAAGTGATCTCATGTGCTTATGAACCTTGAAACAGCACAGTTCTCTAAAGCAGTAATGTCAAACTGAAATAGAAATGGGGGCCACAAAACTATGTGTAAGGATCCCTGTGGCCTGCGTATTGGCTTAGTTTTAAAATGTAATGTTATCTATATTTTAGTGTATTTTTATTTATTTTGTTAAATCTTTTCCAGTTAACATTTGGGCAGCACTCAGAAATGTTGCTGGCCACATGCTTGACATCTTGGCTGTAAAGAATCAAATTTGGGAATGGCCTAAAGGGAAATGCATGATGGGTGAGAGTAATTTGCATCATATTTCCTCTTGTGACCTATATACCTATACCACAGAAGTGGTAGAAATGACATTCTCGAAGAAGTAAATGAATAGAAAAGGGGCTCAGCCAATTGTGTAGCAGAGCGAGGGAGAGCAGATAGACAGTTGAGTGGTGCCATGGTTCCTGCCATATAAAAAGGCCTAGAGGAAATCTGAGGATCTGTGGCCTAGGGCATGGTGGAGAAGCTGTTGGGATGAGAAGGTGTGGGTGGATTGCAGTCTGCAGTGGTGAATGGAGTATCCAAATGGATGAGATTGATGATCAGTTGAAGTAGGAAAATAATTAAAGCATTTGCTTTTCATTATTACCTTTTAACTATGTTAACACCATTCAATGAGGCCCCAAGGCCTTTGAATGATATATGTATGTGTATGTGTATGTGTATATATGTATGTGTATGGATGTATGTGTATGGATGCATATATATACATATAAATGGTTGAGGATAAGGGAATCTTAGAATCCTACAAAGAACAGAGGGGGAGGAGAAGGAGGTGCAAGAATAACCTAAGGAAGAAGGATGATAATAGTGGTCTGTGCTATACACATCTTCTCTTCCTTTTTCTCACTTCCCCTTCTTTTGTCTTCTTTATTCTACTTCTGCCTTTGTAACACCCAACAAAAAAGTCAGAAATCTCCTCCACTTATTTCTTACTTGTTGAGGCTTCTCTCAAGTAGGTGTGTTGAGGTGATGAGAACAGTTGACTCAAGGTTTCTAACCTTTCTGAGATGTAATTGCATCTTCAGAAAGGGTTTGGTAATCAACCACAATCAAAGCTGGTGCTGATTTGGCGATCTTCACAAAAAGAGTTATTTCCAGAGTCATCCTTGGAGTGTTAAGCCTTTCTGTAAATGTCATCGAGTAATGGTATTAATTCTGTCCCAAGCAGTTCATACCTCTTTAAGGGGTAAACTAGCCTAGTGACAGGCCAGAATAGATGTCCTGGGCCGTTCTTCTTTCCTCTGTCTTCCTGGAGCTGTCTCAGGTATCCCACAAATCTTCCCCTAGGAGGAGCCCACTTGTGTTTTTTTTCCCCTTGGTTTCTTCTCCATTATAGAAAAGGGATTGAGAAGTAGCATGAAGCCAGAGGGATGCACAGGGCACCTAGATACAAAGTAGTACCTTCATCAGATCATACGCTTGGAGCTGGGACAGATCCTAAAGTCCATTCTTATTATCCAAAGGGAGAAGCTGAGACCTGGTGAGATTCCTGAGTGACTTTCCTAAGTACAGAGCAGATTAAATGGCAAAGGTGAATCTAGAACTAGACCTTCAGCTTTGGGCTCTTTCCACTTTGCCTCCCTGTTAGCTTTTTCCCCACTAGAGTACCTATTGGAGATCAGGAGAGAGGAGGTATGTTTTCTTTTAAAGGATGCTGACTCTGGTGTCCATTTTTAAAAGCTTCTCCTAACTTCTGAACTTAGGGGTTTAGATTTATGTAAAAAAAAAACAAACCAACCCAAAGAACTCTGTTAAATCAAATTCTAATAGAATGACATAAATTTTTTTTAAAAAACATAAAAGTGTTTAAGAAAAAAAGTACTGATGCCAAACTACTTAATGGTAGCAATTGTGTCTGTTTTTTAGTGGGAAAATGGGGCTGGTGACTAAATGAATTCTATTCTTGCTTTGAAGTTTGGCACCAATTTTCTAGCCACCTGTTTATATTCAAGTATAGTTTAAGAAGCATGTACCACTAAATGGAATGGCTTGTAAAATGATAGCCATTGCTTTTCTGCAAGGGTGTCTCCTTTATGTGTGTGTTTCAAGTCCATCTTATCCACAGCCTTAAGTGAAGGGTTTGTTTTGTAAAATAAAAACAACTATTTAATTTATGCAGCTTTTCCAGTGACATCAGGAAAAAGGCTGCCAATAATTTTTTTTGCCAGCTAATAAAAAACCCCCAACAAGGACTCTTCCTTTAATCATTTTCTGTAGGTCATTTAGAAGACATTGGTACCAGATTTATTTCTGTAGCACAAATGATTTACAGAATAGCAAACAGCTGTTAAGCCTGTTTAGTTATCAACAGGATGTCCATGGTTTTCCAGTCTGTAAAGATTTAATGGGCATGTTTCTTAAGTTCTTGTTTAGGTCTCTCTCCTCCTGCCCAGGCTTTTTGTACTTTTCTAACAGTAAAGAGGTGACTGTACATGCATTTTTGTGGATGGATTTTTTTTTTAATGGAACATTACCAACTATGCTAGAAATGCCATCTGCTACCTCTGCAAATAGCTCTAGAAAAACTAGCTCATTTCTTCTAAGATATATAGGGCTTGAGTATATTCTTGGGAATATGAATACATGTAGATTGTTTGAAATGTTCCATTATATTCCCTAGTTACCAGTTTCAAATTAGGCTTGATATCATAAAGAGAGGCAAGCTTGACTCTTCAAGACTCAAGAAGATCCAGATACAAGGCCTGGTTCCTGTGGAACCTTGGCTCAGTCACCTAATATACCCCCTGGCAACAACTCTTTGAGAGAAAATGCCCAAGAATTGTTGCTATTGGTAGAAGTAATTTCCTCACTGATGGTCCCTTACACACCAATGAAGTCACATGTTCGGACCAAAAAAAAATAGAGCCTAAAGAAAATGATACTTTAATGATGAGCCAATTAAATTTTGAATTTTAGCAAGCTTAATTGTTGGAGATTGGGTTAGGGTGGGGACGTTCTTCCTGATCAGAACTAGCAGCGTTTCTGAAAGCTCATTAATTCAAACAGTTTATTAGTTGTTGTCTTTGAGATGAGGCCAATGCTTTTGTAGCATTGGTGTATAAATAGACTTTCCCCTGTTCTTCCCTTGTGGGATGCTAAGACTGTCACGTCTCCCCTTTGTTCTAATTGTGGGAAACCTTTTGCTGTCTTTGTCTTAGAGTATTTCTCAACTATTTCTCAGCACTGAGGCCATCAGGAGTCATTGACTTGTATATATATGATGTGATACTGGGGATGGGGAACTCACACACCCACCCTCAGGGCTTTGAACAGGATATAATTGAGGGGAGCTTGGTGTTTGACTTTTGGGGCACACTCATGGTAGGAATGTTGAGATTCTGGGCAAGCCATAACTGCCCCCCAGCTTTGTAACCTAGATAAATGTTGGTGATTCTCTGGTCACTGAATTGTGATTTGAATCAGACAAGGTCTTTCTGTTGGTGTTAGTAGTTCTGAAGTTCAGGGGGCTGATCTTTTCTCCCAGAATTAAGTGAATGATACATCTATGTTTGATTAAACTGAGATTGTTAACCCCTTAAAGTTGCTTTCCTTAGAAAAGCAGATCAAAGAACCTGTGTTAGCAGCCCTTCTGTATACTGGTGTTATTAGTGTTACACAGCCACAGTAGCTGCTAGCCAGATTGTTGCTACAGCTAATTTAACAGGTGTATTGGATGTAACCACCATCAGTTATATTTGACAAATGGAATTAACTGCATAGTTGGTGCATATTCTATTAGAAAAATCAAGTGTGGAAAAAAATTGCTGGCATTTATGTAAAGCTTTTATTTAAAGCTTTTATTTGCAAAGTACTTAACAAATATTCGGTCACTGGATCCTCTGGGAGATAGGTGCTATTATGTTCATTTTGCAGATGAGGAAACTGAGTCAGACAGAGTTAAATGACTTGTCCAGGGTCACATAGCTAGTAAATTCTGTGGTTAAATTTGAACTCAGACCTTCCAGACTCCATCCTAGTACTGTGCCACCTAGCTGCCTCAAAATGGTCGTACAATGCATAGTTTAAGTTTAAAAGAGTACAAAAAGTGAGATGGGGAAGTTCATAGGATCAAACATTTAGAGCTGTAAGGGACCCTGGAGGTGATATGATCTGCCCACCTCATTATACTGATAAGGAAGATGAAGCACAGAGAGTTTATGTGATTTGGCAAATGTCATCCAAGGTGATACGTGGCAGAACCACGATGTGCGCTTGATGACCTCTGATCCTAAATCCAGCCCTCTTTCCATTCATTGCTAAAAGATCATCATACTACGTGTGCACACGCTGTTGTTATAGTTCAGTTAGAACCTATGCAATGCAATTCGTCAGGGGCCTCTTAGTCTCAACTGCTTGGGGTGATGGCTCCAGAGAAATTCTTTTAGTATCTCCAGAAGTCTGATCTGAACTGAATTCTTTGAGTCGCAGAATATTGAATCTTAAGTCTTGTCATAGATTCTCTTTGGAGAGCTGGGTAAAAACTTAGGTTGATTGTTAGCACTAAACATTAGTATAGTGGATTCAGAAACATCAAGGTATTTTTGAATTTCTTTAGGAAGTTGGTAAGATGTTTAAGCTATATATGTTTGTCATTTTAACAGATTCTTTTAAAATATTCTTTATTGGTGGCTGTTAAAGCTAAGAGGTTAACTGGAAATGCCCTGGGACAGATTGTAAAGAGCTGAGGACAGGCTTTTGAGGAACACACATTAAGGGGTCAGGAAAAGGATGAGCAAATAGGAAAGCAGCTGCTGGGGGACCACAAAGAGAGTTTAAAGAGTGGCGTCATTGAAGCCAAGGAGGAAGAAAGTATCTACCTAGTCACAGGGCTTCCTAACCTAGGGACCGTGAACTCGTTTTCAGAAATACCCTGATAACTGTATTTCATTATTGTTTGTGTGCTTTATTTTACATAGAACATTATTCTAAATAGGCTTCACTAGGAGGCCACAACGCACAGAAAGGTGGAAAACTTTCAATCTGGTGGATGAATTTTAATCCGTAATCTCAAAAGAGATCAAGGAGGATGAAATCTGAACAAAAAGTTATTGGGTTGGCACTTAGGTGGTTATTGGTGCCCTTTGGGAGAGCATATTCACTAGAGTAGTTGAGGAAAGATCGTGGACCTCAGATTTTTTATATGAAATTGAACATTGAAGGGAAGGAGACCCATTAATTAATGGGATAGAAGGGCAAAGGAAAAGTTTTGTTTGTTTTTAGACTTTGGGAGACCAGAGCATGTATGTAGTTGGAGAGTCCAGAGAATTCTTTGCTCTCTACATACTGTTTTTCTTTTTCTATTAAGAGTGAGTTTCCCTGTCTTGTTCAGGCTAGAAATGCAGGTCTGACCTCATTATTGATCAGGTATGGGAACCTTTAACCTGTTCCATTTTGTCAGACCTGGTTGATTTCCCCTTCCTTAGGTAGCCTGGTGGCCTTTGCTTCCAGATGGCTGTAATGACAAGCAGGATGGGACTTTTTTGTTGTCTTTTGTTTTGGAGTGCTTCTCAGCACTAAGGCAATCAAGTGCCATTGATTGGAAACTATATATGTGATGTGGTGCTGGTCAATTAGAGATCTTTCCCACACCCTTTTGCTAAGAAGATGCTAAGCCTCAGGCCTATACCATTTTGGTAAGTAGGCACTAAGCCCCATGGCCCGGATATGCTCTTTGTGTTTTGGGGCTCACTCACTGGAAGAGTGTCATGTGATTTGACCAGACGAGACTCTGGGTAGCCATTGTTAAGGAGCCTCCCACCCCCTAGCCCCACTTTGAAAAACCCAGATGTTGGTGCTTTTCTCTTTGGTAACTATGTATGTATAGCATTGGTCAGACAGCTAGAAACCTGTCTGTTGATTTGTGTTATTTTTCCCTGTTTATATAATTTCTATTTATATTTTCTCTGAAGTTCAGGGTGCTGGCTTTTCCCCCTGAACTAAGTGAATAATACATGTATGTTTAATTAAAGTAAGATTGCTAGCCCCTTAAAGTTGTTTTCCTTAGAAAAGCAGATCAAAGAACCTGTGCTGGTAGCCCTCCTGTGTGTTGGTGTTATTGGCCTTACACAGCCACAGTAGTGGCAAGTAGCATTGTTGTTACAGTAGCTCACCATATTGGCAATTGGTTTTAGTGAAGGCACTTGATCAGCTTAGCTTGGTTGCATCTCAGAACTCCTGAGCTCAAATGATATCAGCCTCATCCTCCTCAGTAGCAGGGACCACAGGAATGCTCCATTATGCTTGGTTGTCTATATACTGTTAAGTGATCTCATCAATTTCCATTGGTTCAATGATCATCTTTATGCAGATGATTCTTATATCTGCATACAGAGATCTCTGGGCTTATGAGTATGTGATAGCAGGTATGACTGATACCTCTCATATTATTATATATTATTCTACACTAATATATATTATATAATAATATATTACTAATGTATTATATCAGTATTACAACCTCCTACCCCTCACCCTACACTGGTTTATTTCCTGATAAATTTTCTTTAACAAGATTCAAATGTGGTCTGCCAGTTTCTGTGTTCTAGATGGTGAGAAGAAATTAGTAACAATACAAAACCATGCCTAATTAACCCTTGCCCTAGAGTACACTGGAATAATCTCTTTTCCCCACAGGCTATCTGTCTCAGACTCTGAACTTAAAGACATAAGCATGTATCGCCGTTACTGGCCATATGACTTATTAACAGAGTCGCATAATAAAGAAACATAGACTATATTTGACAATGTATTGGCTGTTACAGGGCTGAAGTCATCTCTTGCTCTGGGAAAGGAGGGGAAAGAAGAAGCTGCTTAACTGGAAATCCTCTCAGCAATTCATGTCAAGTATCACTTGCTATTCAAGATTCATTAACCACATGCTCTTCAGCCTAGTGGTTCATCTTCTTGTGTCAAACGTTTGTTGAACTGGGAAGGTGACATTGACACGGAAGCTGTAGAAGGTGTGCAGGATCATAGTATCATAGCTTTGAGCTGGAAGGGGCCTCAGAGGCCATCTAGTGCAGCAGCAGGGTCCTAACGATGGAAGGGAGTGGGATTTAAGGAAGGACGTTAGGTGGACCGTCTGTTTTGTTTTGTTTTTTTTTAAACAGATTTGAAAGTGTCCTGCATCAAATCAACCATGCCATATTTTTGGACCGTTGATTTTACTCTGAAAAGAAGAGCATTTTAATAACAATTATGAAATTGAAAAATGTATATATCCTTTTGCCTTCAGTGTTCAGGTTATTTTTTTCCCCATTATCTCTAATATTCAGTAGTAGATGGCTAGGAGGAGCCAGTCTGGGCTGAAAATTTGGGCATAGATAATCCACATATATTGGTTTCGGGCAATAGTAATTTGTCATAAGACCTTCACTATTTTAAGCTGCTTCAATAATAGAGCTTGGCTATTTTTTAATTGTCGTAGGAATTCTGTTATAGGTAAATGAGAAAGTCAGAGTTGTGTAGGGAGAAATCCATTGGATTTTACATTCTTATTAGGCAAAAATCTGTCCTGTTCTTGAATACTTTAGAGGGCATATTGTAGACCTTCCTAATAGTATACTTCTTAATTTTCTTCAAAGCAAAGGTGAGGTCACTGGGGTCTTACAAGATAAAGTGAGTAGCCATTGCCATCTGTGACTCTTACTCAAATGTCTGTTCATTAATCTTTCTCATCCTTGTGAAGGCGCTGTCTTTCGTTTTCCATGGGCAGGAAGCAAACTAGAAAGTCATTATTGTCTAGTGAATTGGTTGTAGGGCTTATAGATATAGAATAAGACAACTCCCCTCCTTCTGCTTTTGCTTAGACTCTTCACCTTTTTTGATCATTTTAAGCCATTTAAAGATATCAGAGATAACTAGAAACTGTCTGTAGTCAGTTGACTTGTAGCATCTAATATGTTCCAGGCATTGTGCTAAGTGATGGGGATACAAAAAAAGGCAAAAGAGAGGAAAAAGATAGTCCCCATTCTCAAAGAGAGCACAGTCTAATGAAGGAGACAGTATGTGGACAACCGTGTGCAAATAAAATGTATACAGGATAAATTGGGGATAGTGTCAGAGAGAGAGAACTAAGATTAATGAGGACATGGGAGAGACTTCTTGTAGATGGTGTTGTAGCTAAAGCTTGAGATGCTGATGCTAACTCTTGGGGGAGGGGAGAATGAGAGAGAGCGCAAATTCATTAACAAAAAGCTAGATAAGTGAAATTAACATGTTTCTACATAACTTTTGAATTATTACTTCCCTGTGAAAAAGTCCACTTTAGTGGTTTAAAATTTTGTGTCTTATATTCATGAATAATAAAATTTTTTTATAGGTATGGCCTTGAAGTCCCTTGGTTTGTGGGTATTTCAGATATCTAAGGAACTACTTTTTAAAGGAGTCTTTGGAATGGCTTAGAGATTTTCATTGCAGTCATTACTGAGCACAGATTTAAGAAGTAAAAGCAAATTCTGAGTCAGTAGGAAAGACATGAAAGATAGGACAAGAAATAGGTTGAATTCTTCACTCTGCAAAGTGATTAGTTCTCCTTTCTGGAGAACCGGTCATCTTGAGGAGCTAACTTAGTGAGGGAGGAAAGATACATATTCAGGCAGGCAGTGTGTTTGCCTTCTATTTACATGGCAACTTTAGTCACTGAAAAACCTTTATGTAAATTTTCTTTCTTTATAACATGGAAAACATATATAAAAATCCATATTCTTCCAGTGTCTATATTCAATCCTCAAAATAAGTATCTGTGTCCCAGGATAGCAAGGCAAGGATTTCAGCTAGTAGATCTCCCCCCCCCCCCCCCCCCCCCCCCCCCCCCCCCCCGCCTCCCTCTCTCCTTTAATTTTCTCTTTTGGCTCACTTAAAGCTATAACCAAATGGGTAAATGTTTTACATAGGTCATCTAATCTGTACTGTATTAATACTTAGGATTGAAACATGTTGTTTACATGGGTTTTTTTATTGCTTTTATTGGTTTTTGGCAGCCACCTCCCTAGGCAGCATGTCATCTTTTTTTTTTTTTTTCCGCCCCCCAGAGAATGAATGTTTTTCTTTAGACTGGGAACCTGGAATGTGATTGCAAAAGCTTCTCTTTCCGGCAATGAAATGTATTTCTGTTTCATTGTAGGCTAATAAAATACAAAAGAGAAGAGGAAAAATAAAATGCTTTCAGAGAAACTTTCAAGTTATGTCAGAGTATCGTGGAAAGTTTGTTCAAAGTTTAGACATTCCTTAATTTCTCTACTATCTTATAAACTCAAATACGTTGTCAGGATCCAGGCATCTTGGCATACCCTTCAGTGTCTTCAACCCAGTCCAGACTTGAGGCACAGCTTAAGAAGTTCGTTTTAGTCTGGTTTATTTAATGTGCTCTCTCTCGCTCTCTCGCTCTCTCTCTCTCGCTCTCTTGCTCGCGCTCGCTCGCTCTCTCCCTCTCTCGCTCTCTCACTCCATATATATATATATATATATATATATATATGTATGTATAACTGTGTGTGTGCATATGTATGTGTATATACATATATATGTATATATATACATATATATGTGTGTGTGTGTGTGTGTGTATATATATATATATATATAAAAATATATATATATATAAATATATACTTAACCAAGCAAGAAATGAACCATAGAGCAACAGAGGATGATTTTACTTTGCCTGCTCTGGCTAGAAAACCTGTGTATTAGGACATATAACATAGAGCTGTGGATTCCCATTTAGTGGTTCATGATGATCAACCGTTAGGTCTGCATTTAATTTTTTAATACTACTTTAAGCAGTAAATAATTCTAAAGAGTATTATTAATCGTATATTAAATTTCTCTGGGGGTTCACAACACTTTTTTTTTTATGAACGGGAATCATAGAATAAAAAAACACCAAGAGTCACTGGTGTAGAGGATAAAGCCGGTCTTGAAGCCAGTAAGAGCTGGGTTCAAATCACACCTCTGACACTGTGTGACACTGGCCAAGTCCCATAACCTCTCAGTGCCTCAGGCAACCCTGGAAGACTATACATTGCAGAGAAGGTGCCAGCTTTCATTAGGAGAGGGATTTTCCTCACTCAGCAGCTTCATGTACCAGTGATATCACAAGTCTAATCCCTGTTCCTATGGGGAAGCACTGGGGCCTAGTGGAAAATGATGATTAAAAAAACCACACAATCAAATTAAATGTATACCCAGAGAAGTGAGAGAAGAACCTTCTCTCTGAAATCTTTTTCCTGCATCACGGTTGATTGGACAGATAGAGGTATAGAATTTTAGAGTACGGAACAACCTTTCAAAATTACCTAGTCCAGTGTGCTCACTACAGGTGAAGAATTAAGGCCTGTATTCTATGCCTCTATATGTCCAATCACCTTTAATCTGATTACCTGAGCTGAATCTTGCACACATAAATAGATAAAGATATGTACATCTCATCCCCTCTCCCCACCACTAATAAACTCCTTGAGTACAGGGATTTTCACTTTTTTGTGTCTTTAATTTCAGGCATATAGTAGGTACTTAATAAATGCTTGTCGATTGAATGATTTATTCATGATTTTAAAAAAAATTGTTATTGGTTTTGGCTTCATAAGGTGATACTCATATTAAATATACGCTTAATTTAATATGACTGTCTTCTATTAAAGTTTTATTCTTGTGTTTCATCTTCACAAGGAGAGGCAGTCTTATAGGTCCTAGCACTCTTGAGACAATTTTGTGAGGCCCACACAGCACCTTACTGTATGTCTACTTGTCACTGGAGGGCTAGCCTGGCTAAGTCCTAAGAGGCTTGTAATACAAAGTAGATTGCAGTCTCAGCAGCACCACCAGATACTCAATCAGAGATGAGCTCTCCACGTCAGTGGGGTCAGACTCAAATAGACATGGGAGTCTCATCTCTACATAAGGATATCTTCAGCTTTATATTGACTTGGTTTTAAAACATAATCTTTTATTGTATTTTTATTTATTTTGTTAAATATTTCTTAATGACATTTAATTGTGATTTGAGTAGCACTCAGAAGCATCATGGTTCCCAAGGCTGCATGGGCTGTGTGTTTCCCTTTGCTGTATACTGATGGAGGAAGTACCCATCCTGAAGAAATCACAGATTTTCAAAGTATCGAAGGATAATCTTGCTGGATTGTTGGTTGGTTAGGAGGATTCATCTAGGTTTATTTTCCATTGGTCTATGAATATTCATGAAGTAGAAATAGGGTTATCTAACTTGCTTATCTCTTTGTCTCTAGGTCCAGTGGCATTGCAGGTCCCGAATGGTCGCAGGGGCTAATTTTTACATTGTTGGAAGAGATCCTGCTGGCATGCCTCACCCAGAGACTGGGAAGGATCTTTATGAGCCAACCCATGGGGCCAAAGTGTTGACGATGGCCCCTGGCTTAATAACCTTGGAAATCGTTCCCTTTCGTGTAGCGGCTTACAATAAGAAAAAGAAGCGCATGGACTATTATGACTCTGAGCAGTAAGTTTTAACATCAGCATATTCTGCCTCCTTTTTCTTTTCTGTAGGGCCTTGATTATGATGGTCTTATGATGCTTTTGACACATTTTATCAGTAGCCCAGCTGGTCACGATTTTTGTGGACCCATTTCTCAGAGGAAACTGGACCACCTAATTTTATTTGTCATCACTTTAAAGTCAGCATAGAGCCCAACACTGAATCCCCTATCATAACTTTAAGCCTTTATTGAATTTCACACAAAAGCTAGGGTTAGTTGGCTTCTTTACTAGCTGTTTTGTGGATTACTTGAACCTTAGAAAGATCTATTTACCCCTTTTTCTAAGGCATTTGGCAGTTTTTGCCTAGAAAGTAGGAAAGGTTAGAAATTTTTAAGATTTATTTTCTGTGTGGCTGACTTTTATTGTAGAAGTTCTGGCCTTATAACTAGAAAAATCTAGGTTCAAATCATGACACTTAACTAGCTGTGTGATCTTGGATCAATCACATAACCTTAGAATAATCATAGACTGGTTGGATCTATACTAGATTGTAAGTTCCTTGAGGGCACGGGCTGTCTTTTGCCTCCTTTTGTATTCCCACTCTTAGCACAGTGCCTGGCACATAGTAGGTGCTCAATAAATATTGATTGATTGATATTGATTGGTATGGAGAGAATACCCATGCTGAGAAGTCACAGCTTCTTGGAGTATTCCAGTGGTTTTTGTTGGAATGAGTCTATTGTAGGTGGTTTAAGTAGACTGGGAAATTCTTAGTCCTTATTTATGTTTGAGACTAGGTCTTCTGTTTCACCCGACTTAGGGCATGAGGAACAAGAAGGTAGACATCATCTGGTGCAGATGGACATCAGGAACTCTTCAGGGTGACACTGAAAACTACATAATCTCTTCCTCTCTAGACCCCTCTTTCCTCATCTGTGCTTGTGACTGTAGAATAAATAGTAGTTAATGATATACGGGGGAAAAAAAAACCAGATTGTTTAAAACTTTTTTTCTCACAACCTTAAATGCATTTGTAACAAATATTTGTTGATTGTTAATCTCAGTAAAAGCTATAACTTTTGTTCAGCTGGAGAAAAAAAAGAAATAGGATTTTTTTTTTTTTTATCATTTTTCCCCAGCACAGGATACTGCCCTTTCCCCACTTTCTTTCTAAACGGTAAGTGCCTGCTATATAAGCCAAGGTCTGGACTAGATACTAAGGATACAGACAAGAAAGAAAGATAGTCCTTGCCCTTGCAGAGTTAAGGGAAGGTTGGCTTAATGACAAATACTTCTAAAGTAATAATAGTGGCTAGCATTTATATGTTATTTTAAGATTTACAAAGTAGATGCTATTATCATCCCCACTTTACATATGAGAAAGCAGGCAGAGCTAGGTCAAATGACTTAAAAGCAAGCTCTGTGTAACCAAAGTTCACAGTTTCTTACTCATTCCTTTTTGAGTCAGGGGCAAAAAATCCTAAAGAACTCTGGCTTTTGTTTTGCAAACTGTATTGTATTCATGGTGCTTTGTTATGCTCACATGGAGGATTAGAATTCATGTGTGTGTGGCTGACTAATGTGTTAGAAATGTCCTTGATAACTTTCATGTTTCCCTAAATCTGTTGAATATTGCTTTAAAACAGTCTCTCTTAATCATTCAAAAGATAAATAATTGCGTCAGCTCTCATAAGATTTTCCAAAGATGAATTCTCTGTTATTTACATGAGTTGCTCATTTTCTTGGAAATTTTTTTTTTGTTACCAAATCTTAATAAGTTTTGACTTGGGAAGCTTTAAACGCTTCTTAGTTGCCTAACTTTTTATATTTATGTATTCAAATAGAATTAAGTTAATGGGACTATGTTGGAAAATGATTAAAATTTTGTGGTAAAGAGATAGCCTTTGAAGTATTAGAGAAACACGGTTATTAATTGTGCACATACGAGGTTGTCTAGTATTTGATTAATGGAAGTCATACCCTGCCAGCTTTTTAGTAATTAATGATTTTGCACTTTCTTATTTGGCCAGTTTATTATAGTATGGGAAGATATTTAAAAAAAAAGGCTACATGCATTTATGCATTCAGACATAGTATTTGTCAATAGGGAATATCTGGGAAAAAAAAGATAGGTTTAAATTATAGGACCACAAGGTGCTTGTTTTATTGTCAAGAAGTCTTATGTTAGGATGTTTCAGATGTTAGGATTAAGCTTTTAGTGGTCATTTTTTCCTAATTGTAGCTCCATTTGTTTTAGGCATTGTGGTGAGCATAGGTCTTTAACAAAATTCATAATTCTTTAATTCTAATTAGTGAAATCTCAGCAAGGCACAACAGTCTATAATGCCACAGCATCTCTTCCCCTCTTGTGGGGGAGCAAGGGGTTTGAGTCGTGCTTTTGTAATAGATTGTCATTTTATTGCTCTTTACTTTGTTATTGCTAGTTGTCATTAAGTTAGCCTTAAACCAAGACTTTTAAAAAGTTACTTATTTCAACACATAGATAGATCTCATTGATTTTGGTACTCCCTCCAATGATATAAATCCCCCCTCTCTGGGCCCTCTCATATCTTGTGTGAGTCTTGTCTATGTCTACCATTAATCTTCTGCAAGGGGTCCATTCACTCCATAGCTGTTGGGATGATGTATTTTATTGCCTCCATGTCATGGATATGGAGGTGAATTCTGGAATCTCCTGGTCTGTGCCTTAGAAGTCCAAGTTCTGACAAGTTCCACTGTTCTGGAAAGACTTCATATGTAGTCCTGGCAAGAGGTTATCTTTGTTTTCCAAGGATAGACTCAGCTAAGTACAGAGAGGCTCATCTCCACTAGCTGGCCACTTGACGAGTTCTTTGGCTACGGAAACCCATGAAATAAAAAGATGGCTTCACACCAAAAGGAGATCAGATGAGTCAGCTCTGCCACAAAACCTGGGCTGGTTCTCTGTTACGCTTTCATTTTTTTTTGGCAGGGCAGTTTGGGTTAAGTGACTTGCCCAAGGTCACATAGCTAGTACTGCAGTTTTCAAGTGTCGGAGGCCGGATTTGAACTCAGGTCCTCCTGACTCCAGGGCAGGTGCTCTACTCACTGCATCACCTAGCTGCCTACCACTTTTAGATGGCTTGTTCTTTTCCAACATCAAGTATATTTTTCACAGTGGTGAATAAGAGAGGGGACCAGTGAAAATGTTGATCATTTAGGTTTTTTTTTTTTTTTTTTTTTGGGTAGGGCAGTTGGGGTTAAGTGACTTGCCCAAGGCCACACAGCTAGTACATGTGTCAAGTGTCTGAAGCTACATTTGAACTCAGGTCTTCCTGACTCCAGGGCCGGTGCTCCACTCACTGCGCCACCTAGCTGCCCCAATGATTTAGTTCTGATTTTTCTAGGCGGATAGCATTTTTCCCCTGATTTTTGCCATGCGAGGCCACAAAATTCTCTCCTTGAAAGCCACAAACATGCAAGAATAGTCTTTTAAAATGTCCAAGTGTGAACTTTCCCCAGTGATTAGCCTCTTGTCCTCTTGCATTCATCCATTATTCGTCTTGGGAAAGCTCATCTTTTCTCATATTTTAATCTCTTCCCTCTATGGGAATGACTCTGAAAACATCAAAATTAGTATTACCTCTAGTCCCTTCTGCATTGATTCTACAATGAATTGATTTTATGGTGTAATAATTTTGTAGTTGAGTCAGCTTTTCCTTTGAGTTACTCTGAAGTTGCAAGTTAGCTTATCATCCCAAAAGGTGTATTATTCATCCTTGCCTGTCCTTGTACAGTTAAGAAGAATCTTATCTCCCTAACAAACCGTTCTAGGCACCCGGGGGTCTGCTAACTCAGGTCCCCTAACAAGATCTGCAGGATGTGGATGGGTCACATAAAACAGTTACTTTCCTTAATTGTTGGAGAGGTGTGGCTACTAGCTACATGTGGGTGACAGTCCACTGTCTTTAAAATAGCCAGTCATGTTGGCCCTACCACCATGACGCTGTCTCTGCCCTGTAACCAACCATATTGTCTCCCCACCTACTTGACTCTCTACTCTCCAAAAATATATTAAGGCTGGTGAACCCTACCTCAAGGCCTTCATTTGATCATCAAGAAAGGCCACTGACCCAATTTATTGGTTACTGCTAGCCTAACTAATAAATTGATCATGCTCAGACTATTGTCTCTCACTTATTTTAATTTTCAAAGTAACAACTATTACTCCTATTCTGACCTCTTATCCAGGCCCTGGCTGGGCTTTCCAATGAGCCAGTTGGACATTTCTGTTTAGATCTTTTGTTTGTTTTTGTAATTGTTTTTTTTTGTTTGTTTGTTTTTGGAGGGGGGAAGGCAGGGCAGTTGGGGTTAAGAGACTTGCCTAAGGTCACACAGCTAGTAAGTGTGTCAGGTGTCTGAGGCCAGATTTGAACTCAGGTTCTCCTGACTTCAGGGCTGGTGCTGTACTCACTGCGCCACCTAGCTGCCCTTAGATCTTTTACTGTCACCTAAAATCCAGCATGTCCAAAATGGACATCTTTCTCTGTCAAATCATGCCATTGATTTTCTCACTTGTGATACTCTATCTCCTTTGTCTTTGCTTCTGCAAGCTGTCTCTTATGCCTGAAATGTACGCTTCCTACCCCTATGCCTTCCCTCTGTTGTATACAGTCTCTCTCTTCTTTGAAGTTCTAGCTTGGACACCATCTTCTGCATGAAGCCTTTGCCGATCCCTCTAACTGTTGGTACTCTCTCTCTCATGGTACCTTGCATTTAACTATTCTTTCTCCTTCCATGTGAATGCGTATGTGTATATTTATTGACTTTGTATTCGTATTGCATAGTCTTTATATCCCCAGCACTCAGCAAGCACCTCGCCCAAGGTAGGCACAATATAAATGCTTGTTGGCTTGGTTTGTATGTAGTTTCATGTATGCTTGTCTCCACAGTTAGAATGTAAGTTGATTTTGAGTGGGGATTGTTTTTCCATGTAACCAATCTCTAGCACAATGTCTGGTACATGGGTGAAACCATTCCCATTCCCCTGTAACTGCCAGTTATATCACCGTTATTTTCAGTCATTGAGTCTTAAAGCTTCTTTGACTTGTCTTTTTTATCTAATCACTGAGTCTTATCATCTCTCGCATATGTTTTTTTCCTTTTTCTCAGTAGCACTGTAAGCACTTTGTCTAAGTCTGGCTCTTTGACAACTCATGTGTTGACTTCTAGTGGGCCCCCTAACGTCTCCTTGTCTCCAGTCTTTCATACCTCGTGCCTTCCAGACTGTCCCACATGCCTTGTCAGATCAGTATTCATGAACATCCAGGGTGCTGAAACATTGTTTTCATCCTTATTCTCAATTAAAAGCTGCATCTGTCTTAAGACTAATGAGCTTCTGAGGTTCCTTCCCACCCTGTCATTTAAAATTCTCATTGTTATTAAAAGCCTACTGTGAGCAGAAGAGAATGTGCAAGGCAGGACCTGGAAATGAATGAAAGGATCATGGAGCTGCCAGTGCCAAGGACTTACTTAAGACAGACTCCGTGAAGGGCTCTTAGGTTGACGTCAAGGCTTTGGTGTGTTCTGCTAACAGCTGAGTGTTGGCAGAGGGAGAGTAGAAACAGAAGAACCGGGACAAGGATTGGTATAAAAGGCAAGCTGAAAAGTCAGAGAGACTGTGACGATAGCCGCCTGCGTGTGGGAACAAGGGGAACATTGCTTCAGCTGACTGGAATCTGCATTAGGGAGACAGCCTAGTTAGCGCAGCCATCTTTGCAGGGCAGGGGGTGGGGAGAACTGGGAGGCCTTAAAGGAGTTGTTTGTGGTTAGTTGGCAAAGAGCAGGTTCTGTGGGGGTGAGGCGAGGAGGAGAGGCTGAAAAATAGGCTTGGAAAAGTAGGGTTTGTTTGGAGGGGAGTACTAGTTTTGACCTCTTAGCAATAGACCATGGCCTTATGATGCTGAGTTTATAGGATGTAGTCATAACATAAGAGTGTGAAAGGACAGTAAAGAAGGCTGATTCCAAGGGATCCTGCCTTGGTATTTTCTTTTTTTTTTAAATCTTTTTATTTTTTTTAAATTTAATATATTTAGTTTTCGGCACTGATTTTCACAAGAGTTTGAATTACAAATTTTCTCCCCATTTCTACCCTCCCCCCCCACTCCAAGATGGCATAAATTCTGGTTGCCCTGTTCCTCAGTCAGCCCTCCCTTCTGTTGCCCCACTCCCCTCTCATCCCCTTTTCCCTTCCTTTCTTGTAGGGCAAGATAAATTTCTGTGCCTCGTTGCCTGTGTATATTATTTCCCAGTTGCATGCAAAAACTTTTTTTTTCTTTGGTTTTTGAACATCTGTTTTTAAAACTTTTGAGTTCCAAATTCTCTCCCCTCTTCCCTCCCCACCCACCCTCCCTAAAAAGGCAAGCAAGTCAACATGGGCCACATGCCTATCATTATGAATAACCCTTCCACAACACTCATGTTGTGAAAGACTAACTATATTTTGCTTCTTCCTAACCTATCCCCCTTTATTGAATTTTCTCTCTTGACCCTGTCCCTTTTTGAAAGTGTTTGTTTTTGATTACCTTC
>CM053623.1:282948776-282965415 GCA_028646595.1 Phalanger gymnotis
AGAGTGTTCGCCATCTTGGAGCGGGGTGGGGGGTGGAAATGGGGAGAAAATCTGTAATTCAAATGCATGTGAAAATCAATGCTGATAACTAAACATATTAAAAATAAAAAAAAAAGAAGATAATCAAGGGATGGCCCCTTTAATCAAAACTCCAAAAAAAAAAAAAAACCATACTGGGAGTGGAAGACCCTCAGGGTTCCTGGCCAAAAGAGAAACAGTTATATTGCTGTTACTGTATACAGTGTTCTCCTGGTTCTGCTCATTTCACTTTGTATCAGTTTGTGTAAGTCGTGTCAGGTTTCTCTGAGAGAGCCATGCGTGTCATTTCTTATAGGACAATAGTAGTTCATCACAATCATATAAAACAACTTGTTCAGCCATTCCTCAGTTGACAGACATACCCTCAATTTCCAGTTCTTTGCCACCAATAAAAGAGTTGCTATAAATATTTTTGTACTTGTAGGTCCTTTTCCTTTTTGTTTTTTTTTTAATCTCTTTGGCATACAGACCCAGTAGTGCTCTTGCTTAATCACAGTGTATGCGTGATTTTATAGCCCTTTGGGTATAGTTCCAAATTGCTCTTCAGAATAGTTGAATAAGTATACAACTCCCCAGTTGTACATTAGTGTTTTAATTTTCCCACATCTCCTCCAACATTTGTCATTTTCCTTTTCTGTCATATTAGCCAAATTGATGGGTGTGGCGTGGGTAGCTCAAGGTTGCTTTAATTTGCATTTCTCTCATCAATAATGATGTAAAGCATTTTTTTCCATATGACTATAGATAGCTTTGATTACTTTGTTTGAAAACTGCCTGTTCATATCCTTTGACCATTTATTGAAAGTGAGGAGTGGCTCTTATTTCTATAAATCTGACTCAGTTTTCTTTATATTTGGGAAATGGAATCTTTATTAGAGAAACTCAATGTAAAACATTTTTTTAACAGTAATGATTATGTATTTCCCTTCATCCTATTTTCCTTGTTTATCCTACTCTCTCTCTCCTTTTATCCTGTCCATTCTCGAAAGTGTTTTGTTTCTGACTTTTACCTCTCCCAAACTTCCCCTTCTATCAGCTCCCTCCCCTCCCCTTCTCTTATCCACTTCCCTTCCTACTTTCCTGTATGGTAAGAGATTTCTATACCCAACTAAGTATGTATGTTATTCCCTCTTTGAGCCAGTTCCGATGAAAGTAAGGCTCATATGTTCCCCTCCCCGCTTCTCCTATTTTCTCCTCCACTGTAAAATCTTTCATGTTTCTTTTATGTCAGATAATTTATCCCATTCTACCTCTCCCTTTACCCTTCTCCCAGTGCATTCTTCTTTCTCATCTCTTAATTTTAGGTTTTTTTAGATAATCATGCCATCACATACAACTCATACCTGCTTTCTATCTATGTATTCTCCTTCCAACTGCCCTAATAATGACAAAGTTTTTAGGAGTTATAAATATCATTTTCCCATGTAGAAATATAAGCAGTTTAGTCTTATCGAATCTCTTATGATGTCTCTTTCCTGTTTACCTTTTTATACTTTTTTTGCATCTTGTATTTGAAAGTCAGATTTTCCATTCAGCTTTGGTCTTTTTGTCAGGAATGCTTGAAAATCCTCTTTTTCATTGAATGTTTATTCTCCCGCCCAACCCTACCCAGGATTATACTCAGTTTTGCTGGGTGTAGGTGATTCTTGGTTGTAATCTTAGCCCTTTTCTCTTCCAGAATATCATATTCCAAACTATCTGATTCTTTAATGTAGAAGGCACTAAATCTCATGTTATCCTGACTGTGGCTCCACAATATTTGAATTGTTTGTTTTTGGCTGCTTGCAGTATTTTCTCTTTGATCTGGGAGCTCTGGAATTTGGCTGCAATATTCCTAGGAATTTTCATTTTGAGATTTCTTTCACGAGGTGATTGGTAGATTCTTTTAACCCTCTGGTTCTAGAATATCAGGACAGTTTTCCTTGGTAATTTCTTGAAAGATGATGTGTAGGTCTTTTTTTTTTTTTAATCATGGCTTTCATGTAGTCCAGTAATTCTTAAATTATCTCTCTAGATCTATTTTCTAGGTCACTTGTTTTTCCAATGAGATTTCACATTGTCTTCTATATTGTCATTCTTTTGATTTTGTTTGTTTCTTGATATTTCATAAATCCGTTAGCTTCTACTTGCCTCTAAGGAATTCTTCTACTTGCCTCTACTTTAAGGAATTATTTTCTTCAGTGAGCTTTTGTACCTCCTTTTCCATTTGGTCAGTTCTACTTTTTAAGGAGTTCTTCCCTTCAGTGAATTTTTTGTACCTCTTTTTCCATTTGGCCAATTCTTCTTTTCAAGGCATTCGTCTCTTCGTTGGATTTTCATGCCTCTTTTGCCATGTAGCCTAGTCTGTTTTTTAAGGTGTTATTCTCTTTTTTTCCCCCTAAATTTATTTATTTTCAGTTTTCAACATTCACTTCCATAAATTTTCTCCTCCTCCCCAAGATGGCATGCAATCTGATATGGGCTCTACACATGTATTCCTATTAAACAAATTTTCACGTTAGTCATGTTGTATAGAAGAATCATAATGAATGGGAGAAACCATGAGAAACAAAACAAAAGAAAAGATAGTCTGCTTTACTCCGCATTCCCATCTCCCTTAAGGTGTTATTTTCTTTAGTATTTTTTTGTACCTCTTTTACCAAGCTGTTCACTCATTTTTTATGATTTTCTTGTCACTTTCATTTCTCTTCCCAATTTTTTCTCTACCTCTCTTACTTGATTTTTAAAATACTTTTTGAGCTCTTCCATGGCCTGAGACCAATTCATATTTTCCTATGAGATTTTGGCTGCAGGAATTTTGAATTTGTTGTCTTCTGAGTGTGTGTTGGTCTTCCTTGTCACCATAGTAACTTGCTATGGTCAGAATTTTTTTTCCGTTTGCTGATTTTTAGCCTATTTCTTGACTTTTAACTTTATGCAAAAATGGGGCTCCGCTTCCCAAGTAGAGGGTGGACTTTCCCAAGCTTTAAGTTATTTGTGCAGCTGATAATTCTGGCGACTGGTGAGTTTTTTGGCTCTTCCAAGGAGTTATGAACTAAGAAGAGGTGTGCTTACTTCTCTCCTATACTGTGCACTATACACTTGTGAAGGACCACGAGCACTCTTTTCTGCCCTGGGACTGTGGTCAGATTCCCTGCTCGCCTGGAGCCACAAATTCAGCTGTGCTAGCACTACTCCTTGCACTGGGACCATGACCCAAGACTGTGACCCAGATCCATATATAAGTAATGCAAGAGTCCTGCTTTTGGTGCCAGTAAAAGCGTGACCCCTGTAAATCTCCTTCTGATCCGTTGTCTGATCCTCTTACCGTCTGTGGGCTGAGAGGACTGGAAACCACCACTACTGCCACTCCTTCAGTCACCCTAAGGCTTGTTCCTGATTTGCTGAGTCCAGGTCTGCACTGGACCTGGGCTCCTCTCCCATCCTGGTGCAACTCTTGCCGACCTTCCAAGTTGTCCAGGCCTGGAAAATTGTGCCTCTTTTTGTGGGTTTTGCTGCTCTAGAATTTTAGACATTATTTAAAGGTATTTGGAGGTTGTTTGGGGGAGAGCTCAGACAAGTCCCTGCTTTTACTCTGCCTTCTTGGGTCCGCCCTGCATTTATTTTTAACAGTAATTTCTACTGGAATTAACATCTGCTGTCAATTGTGGTAAGATTTGTGTCATGTCAAAAAGAAAAGGAAGGGAAAAAACCCCAACTAGTCTTAATTTGAACCCAGATTTCTTCTGATGTCTCATGCATCCAGCCAGCTGGTAGGAGTTTTGTTGATATTTATATCATCTACTCCTTACAGTCCTTTGCACCTTGTAATAGTTTTAACATTGTTACATTACCAGTAAGTAAATATTTTGGCCTTAGTGTGTCTTTTAATATGTTGGTTCTCACAGATCAATCTCATTTCGCAGAGGACAACTAGGGGACAGTCAGAAGTGCCTGACCACGTAGTCATTTATTATGATTTCATTTGTCAGTAAATACAAGAGAAGAGAGAAATTTAAGAGGTTGATCAAAAAGTATGCAAATCTCTTATTTGGTCCTGGAGCTTAGGAGTGGTTGAAAACCAGGGCTATGCCAGAGTCAACCCAAATTGGTTCTTGAGACCTGGCTATTAAATTTTCAGTGAGTATTTACTCCTGGGAAATTAGCAAATGCCACAAATCATGGCTTAATTTACTGTTTTTTTTTTAAATTATGTAGATTTAAGAAAGATGGAGTAAATGTCTGTAATGCGCATTAAATTTAAAATTCTGTTGTGCATTTTCCATTCCTCACCCCCAAGCCAGTTGTTAAATATTTACCAGCACACACCTGATGGAAACTGTACAGCTCAGAAACTTGGTCCAAAACTATGGAAACCAATGGTTATTTAAATCTTGATTGACATTGTTATGAAGATATGTGTCAGTTTTTAGTTCAGGGACAGAATGGGGGTATTTGTGCTTTTTAAGACTAAAATTTATCTTAATCTATGCTTTGTGATCTTGCCGTTAAGATACAATACAGAGCTCTATCCTTGGTTGACCTTTGGATTACCTTTATGGTAAAATAGAGATTTGCTACTTAAGTGCTATTAAGAAATTTTGATTTCCTCCACCCTTTGTTCAGTTCTGACACACCAGTTGCATTTTGAGTTTCAGGGTAGCAACTTTCTGGAGATATTTTCAATCCGTTTTGGCCAAATTGGACTTAAAGGGGAGAAAAACATTTGACTCTAAAACTGTGTCACGCTGAATGTTACAATGACATCTGCATCCCTTTCTGCAATCATGCTTGCATCCACAAGTTAATCAGGTGGATTTTTTGCTAAGCCGCTGTCATGAGTAAGTGGATGAGCACTTATTAAGCTCAGTGCCAAGAACTGGATTGAGGATAAAAGAAAGGCAAAACTGATCCAAAGGCAGCAGAGATGAAGATTAGGACCTGTGATTTCACTGATCAGGGGAGCTCCTGGAAGAGGAAGTCTTCTTCGAGTTTTTGGCAACTTATCCTCTTAGAGAGCTGCATGGTCCACTGAGAGGTACCCAAACCCAGCACTGACTGTGTGGCCATCATCCACTGTTCCATAGTGCCTCTTGAAAAGGCAGAAATGCTCTTTATTTCACTACTATTTTTTTCTTTCTCTCTTTCAGCCACGAAGACTTCGAATTTATTTCAGGAACCCGAATGCGGAAACTTGCCCGAGAAGGACAGAAACCACCTGAAGGTTTCATGGCCCCCAAAGCTTGGACTGTGCTGACTGAGTACTACAAGTCTTTGGAGAATGCCTAACCATTATTAACAACCCATCGACCTTTGATGCTTCATTTATTAACAGAAAGGGGACCACACAGTTACCGCTTGCACTGCTTTGTTGTAGTGTCTGGGAGGACATTTATTCCTTAAAAACAAACCTTTTCTCTTTAACTTAGAATCATTTTTTTTTTTGCCTGCCTTGTGGCTTCTATCATGTACTGCTGGTTTTAATGTATCTTTTCATTTTATTATGGTTAATAATCCCGCATTAGGATTTTAAAATCTTGCCTTTTTCTATCATATTTATGTTTCTTTCCCATGTTGTTTGCAGCTTTTATGTTGATATTATCCTTTAGAAGGGAAACATTTCCCCTCCCTTTAAAAGCAAAACACCCTCTGTCCCATACACTCCCTATCAAAATAATATAGAGATGGCTTGATCTTGCTTTTGTACTGTAATTGAGCTGCAAGACATTTATAGCAATTATAGATTTAATACTCTGAAATATAATCAGACTTTTTTTTCCAGTCATTTATTGAGTCCCAAACCATTGTGATCTAAAGCTTTCTTATTATGTATGTAAATCCAGAATCGACTGACTTTATGCAACAGAATTAAACTTTTGGCTTCTTATTTATGATATTGCCCGATTTGGTTCAATTTGCTTCATTGTTTGAGCTGTCTAGTTCTGTTACCTTCTGATGTGCCTCGTGGATCTTTTATCTTCATGGATGGCTGGAAAAATGAGGTTTCTCTGCTCTTTTTCTCTTCATTTCTTTGAGTTCCTTTTACAAACACAGACTACTTCAGATGATGCAGGTCAATCTGGCAAAAACCAGAAGGTCTCTTCCCTCCCTGCTAAAGGGAAAGTTGAGTGTGGTATAATCTTAAGGGTTATTTCTGGACCAAATATCTGAAGAAGTTGGTCAGTCAGCTAGCATTTATTAAGTGCCTACTATGTATGGGGCACTGTACTAAGTTCTGAGGATACAAAGAAAAGCAAAAAAAAAAAAACAGTGTCTGCTCTCAAGGGACTCATAGTCTAATGCAAACAACTATGTATAAACAAGATATATACAGGATAAATTGGAGTTAGTCTCAAGTGAGACACTAAGTTAAGGAGGCTGGAAAGGCTTCTTTTTGAAGGTGGGATTTTAACTGAGACTTGAAGGAAGCCAAGAGGCAGAAATGAGAGAGAGCAATCCAATAATGGGGGACAGCCAGTAGTAAAAATAGGAGTCTGGAGATGGAATGTCATGTGTAGGGAACAGCCGGGAAGTCAGCATTAGTTTCAGAGGGAAGGCACTAAGATTAAGGAGGTTTCTTATACAGAAGGTGGGACGTTAGCTGAGACTTGAAGGAAGCCAGAAGGCAGAGATGAGGAGGAGAGAGTTCCAGGTAAGGGGAAGGCAGGCAGGGAAAACTCAGTCCAGATATGGAGTGTTGTGTGCAAGGAGCAGCAAGAAGGCCAGTGTCCTCTTTGTTTTATCTGACCAAATTTGAAAATGCTTTCCAGCTCCAGGTCCTTCATGTGACCTTTGGTTTGTTTTTTTGTCAAATGCAGCAACAGTGCTATCCTCACGTTTTAAACTGAAGTTTTCTCTAAACAGAATACACCTGTAATGGGGGCAGATTTTGTATAGGTCATTTAGTAAAGAATATCGGAGAAAAGTGATACTTAGCCTGATTAATTACTGGTGGTAACTTTACACAAAAATATTCCTATTGCATAGTATTTAAGCATCTTTTTTTTTTTAACATTTTGGGAAGCAAAGGTTGAGTAGCTGTATATGAACAACTGTTCTTAAAACATAGATTTTCCATTTTTTTTTCCAACAGATACAAGGAAAATGAGAGATTATTCCCCACCTTTGTATCTTCACCAATACACACAAATACATTTATTTGTTTACAGTAATAGTCATAGTGTTTTAATACTTGTAGGAAAAACCATGATCCTTTCATATTTAAGCCTCGATATTCTGTTTGAAGCTGTTTTTTTTTTTAACATTTTCTGAGGAAAAAAAGTGCCTTTTGGCTACTTTAGAAAGAAACACTTTAGGCCAAAAGATCTTTTGACAGGTAAATCTACAAAACTCGGTTGTAAGCCTTCAGAGGTTGATAAAGAAGGCAATTGTATATTGATTTTAGCTTCCTGTTGGAATATTGAAGCAAGCTGGTATAGTGGCCTGGGAGAAAAGGGCCTCATAATGCAAATAGGACTACTTAGGTATTTATTTCTTTGAACGTTGCTCACAATTACTTGTCACTTTTTACAATTAGTAATTTGATAGTAGTTATGCTTTACTTTTAACAAGTTAGATTTGTAGAGGAATCACAGATTTTCAGAGCTAGAAGTCAGTGACCATATAGTCAAACTCATTCCCCAACCCCCTAGTCTCCTTCTACTACATACACAGCTAGTGGTCACATATCCTTTACATGAAGATGTCCATTGAAGGGGAACCCACTACTTTTCTAGATAACCCTTTCCTTTTTTTTTTTTTTGTAGCTCTAATTGTTTAGGATATGATACTTTGTAAGTGTATTTGAGTAAGGAAAAGCTCCAGTAGGTATCTAATGCTAGCAATGTGGGCATTCCTTCTAACATGAAGCCTATATTTACCTCTGCAACTTTCATCTGTGGTGCCTAAATCTGCCCTTTGGAACCAAGGAGAACAGGTGCAAAACTTCTTCCTTATGATAACCATTCAAATGCATGAAGACAGCTCATGTCATGCCTGAGTCTGGTCTTCTCCAGGCTAAAATCAGATCTAGTTCCTTCAACTGATTAGTATACAGTATGAACTTGAGACTTTCTCAGCATGATCCTGGTGAGTGATCAATGTCCTAAAACATGGTGCCCAAAGGAAATGCAATACTACAGCTAGAGTCTAACCAGGGCAGAGTACAGTGAAGACTCTCACCTTGTCACTCCTGGAGATAATGCCTCTCAGGGTAAGACTGCATCAACTTTTTGGACTGCCTTGCCACATCGACTCATTAAACTCAGAGTCTTTTACTTCAGATCTTTTTCAGACATTTTTAGCTCCGTGAGGGCAAAGAACATGGAGAGTGTCTTGTTATTAATGCTCATAGTGACAAAAACAAAAAGTAATTTTTCTTTTAAAAGAAAGGATACAATTTTTTTTTTAAATCAGGTAAACATGAGAAGACAGAAGACTTGGGAAGAAAAAAAGGGTTGTTAAGTACCTCGAATGACTGGGGAGATAATGAACTGGTACTATTTTCGCTAATAGGTGGGAAATGGGGATAAATGGATATATAAATGGGAGAAGAAAGTATATAAAGAAGTGGATGTGATGAGAGAGTAGGTATTTCATTGTAATGAGCATTTAATTATGATAAATTTGAAAATCTCTAGTTAAAGGCATTTTAGCAGAAAGGAGAATGAAAAGAATACTCATTTGGTTATAGATCATTAGATAATTTAGTATCTTCATAAAGTGCCAAGGGTCATCTCATAAAATCAAGGTAGTGAAATTCTTAATAATTAAGTACTTCATTTGGGGAATAAATTCAGAAGGTACGAATGGTATGCACGAAGACGATTGGGAAACATTATGGAAACACCAGGTCAGGCTAAATTTGGAGAACTCATCAATCAGAAGCCAGAACCCTAGGGAGTGAGTGGAAGCTGGAGTACTGGATAGGAAAATGAATGAGGATTGAAAGGCCTTGGAATTTGGTGATTCATGAGTGCCCTTAGAGAAGTTTCAGTAGATGTGGGTTTGGAAGTTCAGGAAGAGGAGTGAGTGTGGAGTGAGGAAGTGACTGCACTTTTCTTTGGGGACAGCTTAGTAATGAAGAAGAAGAAAAATAGGGGGATGACAGCTGAATGGAATAGAAGTCAAGGGAGGCTTGATTAAGGTTATAAGTGGATGGGAAGGAGCTAGCGAAAAGCAAGGGAGAAACTGAAGGTGCATGATAGGGTTGAGAATGAGAAAGGAGAAGGTACTGGGGTCAAGAGTGTAGGTAAGATAGATTTACCTTGGTGAATGTATCTCTTCTGTGTATGAACTTTTCTGCAAATCAAGACCTGGCTATACCCTTTGCTTTTAGAAGAAAAAGAATTACAGGTACATGGTTCTTTGTATCTGATTCTTTGGGCTTTACACCCCATCATTTTTCAGGGAGGGTGGAGCAGAAGAAAAGCAGACAAGCAAACAATTATACATGTATTTAATCTAGCAATCTGATGTAGCCAAAAATTCTATTTTCCCTCTTCCTAGTCCATAAAAGTGAGTCCAAACTAATCTCCCCAAAAGCTCACCCTCCAAGCCTCTTTTGCCGAATAGTTTTGGAAAACTCAGCCCAATTTTTATCAACTCATCAGCTGGAAAATTGAATGGAAAAAGCATTTTAAAAATGGAAAAGAACATACAATTGTCCTGGGTAAGGATGTTATGTTTTAAATCTGGCAATTCCTTACTCCACAGTGATAATCAGGACCACATATTTGAGTTTCATTTTTAGCCAAGAAGGGCCTATTTGGAAGTCATTGCTCAAATATTTAACCTATCAGGAAAAATTCGGAAGTTATGCTTCCTACATATGGTATCTTTTTATTGGCACATTTAGAGTTGGATTGACTCAGGGAGGTATTTGCCCTGTGGGCCTTTACTTTGTGGGTGGAGGGGGAGGTCTATTCTAGAAGGCCAGTGAGGCCCTCTGGCACTATTTCTATTGGATTCCTTTCTCTGCCATACCCACAGTCTCACCATTTATACAATTGCATATGTTAGGCAAATAAAAGCCTGTCCATTTAACTCTTAGGTTTTCAAGGATTTGAAAATTTTTAGCCTTGGGCCAATGCCAACTCTGAGTTTCACTGATAAACTCTACCATTCTTGGATGGAGTAAGAAAAAACCATAATAATGAGAATTGGAAGTGTATTTCAAAGGCGATTGAGATGACACAGTAGTCAAAGCTGCCCTTTTTAGCCTAGGTTCTTCATCTCTAATCATAGAGTCTTTCAGTCAACTAATTCACTGCCATGGCTTCAACTAGGATCTCTCTGGGTGACCCCCAGGTCTTTATCTCCAGTGCTGCCTTCTTTCCTGAGCTTTTAGACTTTGATTTCCAACTATGTGGAGGCACTTCAGCCTGGACATTCCATGGACACCTCAAAGTCAATGTGTCCTTCCAGAAGCTTCTCTTGACTACCCTATTTTTGGTCATTGTTCCACAATCCTCCTTGTTGCTCTGGTTCTGTATCGATGTCTTCCCTGACTTCTCCCTCTCCCAGGCTTCCTATAGCCTATCGGTCACTAAGTCTCTTCCATCCTACCTATGCAACATCTCTCTCATCTTTCAAGGCCCAACTCATATATCCTAGATTTGGAATCTGAGTTTTCATTTCCACAACCTGTTACTGTTATTGTTGTTGCTGCCATGGAGGCTGGGATGGAAGCAAGACATGCAGTCTGGCTGCCTTGGCTCTTCCCAGACTTAACCTGCCTGTTGGTAGCAGTTGGTATTGGCAGTGGTAAGGAGAGGGGTTGCTCCCTTTAGTGATAGATACAGGAGATAGTCCCTAAGTAGGGCTGGTGGCCTAGGTACCAGCTATCCCCAAGGTCTTGGATTCTCTTCAGTGGAGTCCTATATATTGGAACAAAGTCAATGTGACATAGCATGTAGAGTTCTGGACTTGGATTCAGGAAGACCTAGGTTAAATCTTGCCCTGGGTACTTGTAATTATCTGCATGGCCCTGGCCAAGTCACTTAACCACTATGACCTCAAGCTTTCTCATCAGTGAAAAGAGGAGGTTGAACTCAATTTCCGCTAAGGTCCCTTCTGGCTCTAAATTTATGATCCTGTAAGTGCTAATAAACAGCTTGTTTGGCAAGCGGTCCAAGAGGTCCCAATTAGACATGGACTTGAACCTATAGTCTCAGCAGGCACGGAGCTAAGATTCCTCATCAGTGGAGCACACAGCAGGCCCCATCAATCTGAGCAGCATTTGGGACCATTACTACAGAGCTATCCCTTTAGGAGAGGGGTAGAAAAGTACTGACCAATCTGTTCTGTTTATTTGTGATTACCACTGAGGCTGGTTCCTGCTGTGTAGAAGAATACAATTGGGCTTCTGACCATGGGCTAGAAGCATGATTACCATAATATGATATACTCCATACTTTGGCCTTGCATAAGGAATCTATAAAAAGGGGAATGCAGAAACCAAGGGGAATCTGATTCCTGGGAAACAAATAAGCACAAAAGCCAAACTTAAGACATGAAGTACATGTCTGTCACATAGAAAGTAAATAGTTCTAGGTAACATGACTATCAAGATAGAGAACTAGAATTGTCTCCATTCCCCATTAATTTTAAAAAAAATCCAAGAAAGGAATTTTGCACAAGAGGTAAAGAAATTATAAGAATTTCCAAAGGACATGAAAGCGAGAAACCCAAAGAAATAACAGCCTTATGAAGTAGCAGTGGAGAATACTCATCCCCAGGGCTCATTCAGCATGCATCCCTGACCAGCCTCCCTATTTCAGAAGAATGAATCATAAGAACCACAAAGCTGGCTCTGGGACCCATTCAGCGATTTTCCTGGTCTTGCAGTTATTGCTTACACATGCGACTCCTGTCTTTACCTCAGCATTCTGTTTCAACAAGCAGGAGAGCTCAACTCTGCCCATTCATATGTGAAGGACAGGGTAGTATAGGATAACAAGACACGCTTTACCTGGGACAAAAAGGCTCAGTTTAAGTGGCCACAAGGTTAGGGAACCCCCATGTGACAGGAACCCTGACCAGAACCGCCCCCCACCCCAACCACCCCACCCCCGCCAGTCTGCAGGAAGTGGCAGACATTTACTCCACCCAAACCTATTAAAGAAAGCAAAGAACTTGGCCGAGGGGCCAGTGTGTGGGGCTATACTATGTCCGAAGGAAAGAGAACTAGCATCTAGCCGGAGTTAGTCCTGTTTACCCGGAAGTTACTGGAGTAGGGGACTGAGGCTAATGAAAAGTGAATTCTCCAAACTAGAAGGCTGAAATAGTTTTGAGGTCCAACTCCAGCCAGGGACAAGTGTACCATCAAAAGGGAAGGAATCAGAAAGTGAATGACGAGGGAATATAAGGGATAAATATAAAGGAAAAATACATAGATTCAATTACAAAAATGCTCTTTAAAAAAATAAAGAACAACTTAAATTGTTGGAGGAATATTCAGTGCTTGTAGCTGGGCTATGCCAATATAATGAAAATCACAACACTATCAAAGTTAATTTTTATAATGCTATCCCAAAATAACAAAGTGATACTTTTTGATTACAAAATTTACTTGGAGAAAGAAAAGACCTAGAATACGAAGGGAAATAATAAGAAAAAAGAAAAGAAAAGACAGACATGAAAGGGAAATAATACTTCCAGACCTCAAATTATTATAAAGCAGCAGTTATGAAAACCATTAGTTAAAAAAATAGAGAAAGAGATCAATGGAACAGAATAAACGTGAGATAAACAGAAATAATGCAACTCAGTAATCCAGTGTTTACTAAACCTGAAAACAAATTACTTAGGAAAGCATTCCCTCTTTTGATAAAAACTGGGGAAAACCAGAAAGCAGTCTGGTAGGAGTTAGGCTTTGACCAATTCCTGGCCCCACATTCTACAATACTTTCAAAATAAATAGGCAACCTCCATATTAAGAATCATATCACAAAAATGAGGAAGATAATATAATAAGAGCTATGGATAGAAGATATATATTCTTAATTTTAAAAAATAGAGGCAATTACAAAAGGGAAAATAGGCAATTTTCATTATATAAAATTGAAAAGCTACACAAACAAATTTAATGTGTCTTGGAAAGGAAGGAAAATAGTTGAACGGGGGAAAATCTTTGTAACAAATTTCTCAGGTAAGGGTTTAGTACCCAATCTGTATATTTATATGTATGTATGTATATATATATATATATATATGTGTGTGTGTGTGTATACATACATATGTATACACACATATGCCAAAAGCTATTAGTGAAAAGATAAGTGGCCCAACAATCTGAACAAATGGTTCTTGAAAGAATTGCCAATTAGTAAACATATAAAGGGATGTTCCAAATCACTAATAAGAAGAGAAATGCAAATCAGAACAACCAGGAGGTGTCATATCACACCCAGGAAATTGGCAAAGATGATAGACAAAATTTAGGAAGAATCAATGTTGGATGGGTTGTGGAAATGCATTGTTAGTGTGGCATGGAATTATTATAACCATTCATAAAGAGATTTGGAATTACGCAAATAAATATTTATACCCTGTCACTCAGAAATTCAATTGTACCCTAGGCTAAACATGTACCCTAAGGTGATCACTGAAACAAAGTGTAACTATACACTAACATATTTATAGCAATACTTTTTTTTTATCATAGCAAAGAACTGGAAACAAAGTAGATGCCCATTAATTGGGCAATGGCTAAACAAGCTCGCACATTAATGAAATGGAATGTTATACTGTAAGAATGATGGGTGTGATGAATACAGAGAAATATGGAAAGACATGAACTAGTGATATATACTCAAAGCCAAGAAAATTATATATGCCTACAATATAAACAGAAAGAATACCCACAAAATGATGAAAAGAGAATGTTGCAAAATTATAAAGAACAAACCACCTGAAAAAAGAAACATGGGAAAATACCTCCCCCCAACTCTTTTGCAGAAATGGGCAGGGTTGGGGGAGGAGGAGATAGGTCCACAGGTATGGAACATTCCACATATTTTCAGATTTTTTCAATGTGTTGATTTAAATTTTTTTCTCATCTTTTTCTTTAAAAAAAAAACCCTTTGTTATATGTGATGGTTGTCCGGGATACAGGGAGAAATTTAGATGATGTAAAAACAAAAGCTATTAAGTAGAGTCAATACAGGAGTTGCAGATAGACCTTTCAAACTAATCTATACAACTACTGTCCTCCACAGAGGGGTCGAAGGGTGAAAGACCTCGAATTCATGCTAACCATATATCTTCCACTAGAAAGATGACTGCATAGAAATGTCGTGTGTTTCCATGAAAGTCTTGAGATGGCCTTTTTTGCTACAATATGCACAACGCCCTCTTGTCATGGGGCTCTGGGATAGGGGTTCATTTCATTATCATTTTAGTCCCTCTTCTTACCAAGTTATAGGAACCCGTTGAATTCTGACTTCTCAAAGGGATACTCAAATCGATTTTCTATCAGACTACCAATATTCATTATTATGTAGGTCATTAACATGTTCTTGATTTTTCAAAGCACCTCCTGAGAGACCACTCTCTAGTAGTGGTTTCATAAATAATTATAATGACAATTATCACTTTGTAGTTTTCACTGTGGTTTCTGATGAACTGCTTTCTTGGAATATTGAAGCTAACTATCGGCAAAGCATGTGATGTTTCTATTTTGCAGAGGGGAAGCCTGAGACTCAGGGAGCTTATAGACATAAGGAGAAGAGTTGGGAGTGGCCTCTATCATCCCATGGGGACTCACATACTCTAAAATGACAAGATGCCTCCTCAATGCTTCACAGGCAGAGAAAGGTTAAATAATTGTTGGGCATCAATGTGTGGGATGATTCTAAGTATAGATGGGAAGTCTTAGATATTCTCAATTGGAACACTGTTTTTGGATAGGTGATGATAAGCATGGATATGTCAATATATCCAGTTTCAGAATAAGTGAAGTGTGCTATAGTTTGTAAATGAAATAGTTATTACTAAGTCAGTATCAACCTGGAAAGAAGTTCCTAGCGGAGGATGACAGAGATTTGTCCTTGGTCCTATACTGTTGAATAGTTTTATCAATTATTTGGATGATAGCTGAGCTAGTCTGGTTATATAATTTGCAAATAAAACAGAACTTGGAGTGATTGCTAACATATTAGATAGCTGAATCAGAATCCAGAAAGCTTTTTAAATGCTGTAGCTGTCAGAGGTTGAATGCAATAAGGTGAAATTTTAAAAGATGGGTTTCATCTAATGAGATGAAGTTTAATGGGAATTCATATCAAAGTCCTTTACTTGAATTAAAAGTAATCAGCTTCACTAGCATAAGATGGAGGAGGCAGGGCAATAGTTAATGTGGAAAAAAAAGCAAATTTAATATGTGTAAGGGGCTCTTGAGAGCCTGATGAGACTGGGAGTTGAGGCCCAAGGACAGTCCCATGGGAAATAGAAATTATCTGGGGCTACACAGTCCGGCTTGGCTCCTCCTCCTCTGATAAGGCAGGCTGTGAACAGCACATGCCCTCTTTCCAAATAAGCACTGGACACGAGTTGTCCACAAGCTGTGATGCATGGCCCTGGGGCTCCTAATAGGCTTATAGGATTGTGCACGAGCTTGCTTGCACCCAGAAACGAAGGCTAGTACTGCATAAAAATCCTACTTGCTGTAACAATAAATGGAGTTGCCTACCATCTTGCCTCCTGCCTCATTCACTGTCCATGAGATTCTTCCCTCTTGCTGGTCAGGAGTGGGAGGTGGGTGGTAGAGAATCCCAACAAATGGTGCCCAACGTGGGGCGAGGCATGCTGCCACTCATGTCCCCCACATCCCCGGGGTGCCCAGTTAGGAGCACGGTGTGGAGGAGGTGCCCTCCCAAAGTGTCTTCAGCCCCAGGAGAAGCATAGTCAGGCAAAGCGGGATTGCGTTCCACGGACACCCTGGATTGGGAAGGTGAGTGCCTCTGCTCATCATGAGGCAGTCTGTATCCTTCACAGACTCTAAGGACTTAGAAATATTCTGTAGAATACTTCACAAGCTTAGTAAGAAGCAAGGATGCACAATTCATTTGAGAAAAGTCAAGGACTTCATACACACCATTAAGGAATTCTCAACACTATATACACTGAAGTTCCTCAAAACAAAACTTGTAAAGACAGATGTGGCTACTGGAACAGAGCAAGAGGAGGAACTTACACAGTTGTTAGACTCCAAGGACAAGATACTAGAAAAAGGGGGGGGGCGGAGCCAAGATGGTGGCTGGAAAGCAGTGACTGGCATGAGCTCCCCACCAAGTCCCTCCAAAAACCTATAAAAAATGGCTCTGAACCAATTCTAGAGCTGCAGAACCCACAAAGTGGCAGAGGGAAGCAGGGCTCCAGCCCAGGACAGCATGGATGGTCTCTGGGTAAGGTCTGTCCCACACGGTGCTCCCAGCCCCCAGCTGAGGGGAGCGGAGCTGAGCCCAGCGCGCACAGCATGAATAGACCAGACGCGGACCTACCAGACCAGGAGACGAGCAGAGAGTGCCCTAGTATCCTGAATTACTGACCTGTGGCATTTACCAGACCTCACAACCCACAAACAGCAAAGACAACAGAGAAGGTTAGTGGGAAAAGCTGC
>CM053623.1:282965915-283053107 GCA_028646595.1 Phalanger gymnotis
TCTCCTTTACACATCCCTGGCTCCAGCGAAACCAGACCAACTCACCACCCCCTGAATACTCCTTCCCACTTCTCTGACCTTGCTTTTGCTGTTCTCTTTGCATGGAATGTTGTACTTCTCCTTTTCCTTTGTTTACTTCTTGGAATCCTATCCATCTTTCAAGGTCCAAATCCAACGGTGGTGACTTCTCTCTGAAGTGTTATCTGTTCACTTAAGTGGGAATTCATTTCTCCCTATTCTGTGCCCTCATTTGCCTCCTATAACACTTATCTGTACAGCACCTGTGTAGTAGTTCTTTTATAATAATTTATATACATATTTTGTCTCCTTTATGCAATCCAATTCAATAAACATTTATTGGATTTAAAAATTTAATATTATTTATTACTGTAGTGTTAATGGGTTAGGAAGATGTTCCCTACCCATTAATAGGTCTATGTGACCTGCTTTTAGCTCTTGCCCAGTTCACCTTCAATACATCCTGAGTCACAGAGCCCATGAGGGGAGAAGCTTGCTTAGGGAAGGCTTGCTTGTAGAAAGGCTTTCATACCTTTTGATAATTTCTAATTAAGTACTGAGTCATGAGGGTTGTGACGCCTTCTGGCTCTGAGTTGATATTTTGCTTTGGGGATTCACTTAAGAGAAGGACCTTGTGATTTCCTGGTCAAGATTCTGAGTAGCCGTAAGTTTAGTGCTCACCCCCCCCGCCCCCCCGCCCGCCCCGCCATCCACCGCTCCCACTTCCCAACTGCTCAGATATAAAGACTTTCTCGATCCAGTGGTGTATGTAAAGTGTATAGCAATATTGCTTTGCTTCTGGCAGCTAAGAGCCCTGTCCGTTGATCTTCATGCTAATTTCTCTGCTTGTATTTTCTCTGCTTGTACTTTCTCTGACATTCAGGGCGCTGACCCTTCCCTTGAGCTAGTGAAGGTAATAAAAAAAAAAAGATTATTGACTCCTTTAAAGCTATCTTTCCTAGTAAAGCAGATAAAAGAACCTTTGCTAGCAGGCACCCTGGGTGTGCCAGGGTGCCTGCTGTTACAAATACCTACAATGTATAGGGCATTGTGCTAAGCACTGGGATACAAAGACAAAAGATCCCATCCCTACCCTCAAGAAATTCACACCCTACTTATTGGCATTTCATTATTAGATCATAAGCTCTTGTAGGTAGAGATGTATTTCCCTACTTGTAAAACAGGTTAATGTTATGCTGCTTCTGTTTGTTTTTCTTCTCTGTATTCTGGAGAGAGTAGAACCAGAAAAATTCCTCCTTTTTTGTAAACTAGACCCAGAATTAAAAAATATATTCATACCCATTGATGATCCTAAAGTATTTTTATTCTAGAGAGTGAAATCCTCCTTTCTTCTTCTTGGTCAATGGTCCAGTTGCCCCCATCAGAGGAGAAGAAGTGGCTGGTGAGGTTGGATCCTGCCATCCCCTGTGTCTGTATCCCAAAGAGATAAAAAAAAATCAAAAGGAAAAGGACCTACATGTACAAAAAATATTTATAGCAACTCTTTTAGTGTGGCAAAGAATTGGAAAGTGGGTATGTCCATCAATTGGAGAATGGCTGAACAAGGTATTGTATAATATTGTGATGGAATACTATTACGCTATAAGAAATGATAAGCAGGATGCTCTCAGAAAAACCTGGGAAGACTTACATGAACTGATGCAAAATGAGATGAGCAGAACCAAGAGAACATTGTATACAGTAACAGCAATATTGTACTATCATCAGCTGTGAATGACTTAGCTATTTTCAGCAATACAATGATCTAAGAGAGTTCTGAAGGACTTATGATGAAAAATTCTCTTCATCTCCAGAGAAAGAACTGATGGAATCCGAATGCAGACAGAAGCATGCTTTTTATTTGATTCCTTTCTTTTTCTTTCTTTTTTTTGGTCTGTGTTTTCTTTACCACATGGAAATATGTTTTGTATGACTGCACATGTATAACCCATATCAAATTGCCTCTCTTCTCAAGGAAGGTGGGAAGGGAGGAAGGGAAGGAAAGAATTTAGAACTGAAAATTTTAAAACAAATGTTTAAAATGTTTTTACATGTAATTTGGGGAAAATAAAATATTAATTTTTTTAAATCTCCATAAAAATAAATAAAAAAGAACCGTTGTGAGAGCCCTTCTATTGGGGAAAAGCTAAACTAATTATGGCCTATGAGAATAATGGGATATTATTGTACCATAAGAAATGAGGAAAGGTATTGTTTTAAAGAAACCTGGGAAGACTTGTATAAATTGATATAGAGAGCAGAACCAGGAGAATAATGTATATAACAACAACATTATGAAGGCAAACAATTTTGAAAGACTTCAAAACTCTGATCAAAGCAATGACCAAGGTCAATTCTAGAGGACTTAATGATAAAGTATGTTATCCACCTCCTGATAGAAAAGGAATGGGCTCAAAATGCAGAATGAGACATGTATTTTTGGGCAGGGCCAATGAGGGAATTTACTTCAATTGACTAGGTATTTTGATTTTAAGGGTTTTTTTTTTGTTACATTTGGGGAAGGAGAGAAAATAGATGTTTGTTGATAGAAAAAAAAATTGTTTTTTTAAAACCCTTGTGTGTGTGTGTGTGTGTGTGTGTGTGTGTGTGTGTGTGTGTGTACACATATATCTATCTGTATCTGAACCTGTATATATATACATATATATTTTTTAAACTTCCCAATTCCTCAATCTACTCATCTCTCATCTCGGTACACCATGACCAACACATAGCATAATTGCATCAAAGAACAGCAAGTCTACAGCCAAATTGATTTCATCCTACCTGTTGGCCTTTCAGCTGGGTAGTACCTACCAGAGCTCGAGTTTTGCTAGTAGACTTCAAGCACCCAAGGTCGCTTCTGCGGCATGATTAAGCTGTAATGACAGGATTCATAGAGGGAGGGAGTGAAGGAAGGGAACTCATAGACTACATGGTAAGTCACTGCCAACTGCCTCTCATTAACTAGTAGAATCATGCAACTCACCAGATATTCCAATAATAAATGGGGCAGTTGCTGCATCTTGGCATGCCTGAAGCATAGTCAGTCAAGCATATGGAAGTCAATAAGAATTTATGAAGCACCCACTATGTGCCAAACATGGTGTTAAGTGCTAGGAATATAAAGAAAGACCAAAAATAGTCACTTCCCTTAAGGATCTTGCAATCTAATGGGGAAGGACAATATGGAAACAATTGTGTACAGATGTGATACAAGATGTACACAGAATGTATGGGATAAATTGAAAATTCTATCAAATGGAAGGCACCAGCATTAAGAGGGATAGGAAAAGGATTCTTGCAAAAGGTGGGACTTCAGCTGATAGTTGAAGGATATCAGGAAATGGAGATAAGAAGGGAGAGAATTCCACGTGTGGGGGACAGCCAATGAAAGGAGAGTAAGGATATAGAGTATTTTGTGTGAGGAACGTCAAGGTTGCCAGTGCAGTTGGTGCACTTGGATGGGGAGTAAGGTGTCAGAAGACCGGAAAGGTGGGAAGGGACCAGGTTAGAGAGATCATTAAAAACCAAACAGGATTTTATACTGTCACAGGTAATGCTTCTAGATCAGATCTTGACCAAAAACTATAAAGAGAATTCATCAGGTTCTTCCATGGCCCTGCCTGTAACTTGGTTAACAACAAATAATTTAAAAAGGACAAAGTATTATATAAATGCAGGCAATAGTGGTAATGTAACAGGGTTATTTAGTCACACAGGTCTATTTTTGGTTGTTTATTTGGAGAGAAATATGGGCATGGGGAACCAGTGAAATTTCAGACATTCAGCAGTTGAAAACAGCATCTATTCATCAGGGTACTGACGAATATATGATGATAATAGCTGAGTAAGTGCAGCTGCTGTAGCATTTGCTATTATTTCATGTCTTCAGTTTGGCAGATTCTATCTTCAAAAGGGCATTTTGATCTTTGAAAAAGTTGACCTTACACTTAAGGTGCATGGGCACCACCAGAATGTGGTTTGTGGCCTTGGGTTAAACTATTGTATATTGTACCTATGGTTCCAGAGGATATTTCTCTACTCAAGCCCACCAACTTTAACAATGGATTTTCCATTATTATTTCATTATTAGTTAATCCCACTTTGGGGCAGTTAGGTGGTGAAGCAGATAGAGCATCCAGCCGGGCACCAGGAAGACCTGAGTTCAAATCCAGCCTCAGACACTTATTAGCTATGTGACCCTGGGTATGTCGCTTAACCCTGTTTCCCTCAGTTTCCTCATCTGTAAAATGAGCTGGAGAAGGAAATGGCAAACTACTCCAATATCTTGGCCAAGAAAAGCCCAAACAGGGTCACAGAGAGTCAAATACAACTGAACTAGTGAACAACAACAATCCTACTTTTGAATGCTTTGACTGTGAGATCTTTGTCTAATGACCAATAAGTCAACATGCTATTAAAGCAGCTAAATTTTATCAAGGTTGACATCTTGCTAGAAAGAAAATCAGAAGATATGAAGAAGTCACCAATGAAACAGTGTCTCAGGATCTTCTTGGAGAGGCAAATAGAGCAGTTGGTAGAGTAGGATGCATTCAAAAGTGACATAGAATATAATTTCATGGGATATGTGGTAGGAGAAATATCAAGATTACTTCCTCTATGGTAATTAGCATAACTTCTTTGAAGAACTCGATGAGACCCAGCAGATTAAATAAATGTATGCTTTAATTTTGATGAATTCAGTGAAAAGATAGACATAGGGAAGGTTGGTAAAAATTGTCAGGATATTTATCTCAGGATCAACACACCTCTACACAGAATCCTTAGTCCTATATACCATGAACATGCTCTTGAAAAAGAATGTTAGCAATCACTGAACATAGTGAGTATTGATTGTATCTTATTGGAACCAGAAATGACTAAGTGCTGCCATTTAAAGCGCAGCCATTTCTAAATCTTTTGCTGCATACAATCATTCCATTGAATGAAATGTATGATTCAATCCATATCTTGGTGAAATGATATACTAACTACTCAGAACATCCCCCTTTCTCTATAAATTCAGAATCTGGCTCACAGCCCCTCCTGAGCTCATGTCCACACGTGTTGAACAGCTAAGTGTTACAGTGGATAGAATGCCATGCCTGGAGTCAGGAAGACCTGATGCGGCCCTGGGCAAATCACTCAACCTCTGTTTGCCTCAGTTTCCTCATCTGTAACATGGGGATAATAATAGCACCTACCTCCCAAGGTTGTTGTGAGGATCAAACGAAATAATAATTATAAAGCAAGAGATTCAATCTTATGTCCTTGTGTAGTAAATGGCAGTTCGAGGATTTGAACTTATGTCTTCAGACTCCAAATCGAGCACTCTTGATGCCACTCGTGAAGCCAATGTCCTCATGCCCACATCAATGTGTCAGAGGTGAAGGCCTATCTGATTTAAGCTTCATATATAAACATCATTCATTATCTTGCCAAATAGACGGAAGGCTCACATTGCTGGTTCGTTTTCATAGAGTTGAAGTATCAAACACTTAAGTATACACATAGTCAAAGGAGTTGCTAGAATGATTTAAGACAGATGAAAGGAAGATGTGATCATCTGGAATCAGATGAAATACTAGAACTGTTATCTTTGCCACTCACTCCTGCTCTAAAATATGAAACAATTAGGTGCTTTGGGGTTATGTGTTAATCTTAGTTTTTTGTCGGATTAAAAAAAGTTTAAATAGATTTTTTTTGCCCTTTGTTTAAACACTAGCAAAAACATGGGGTATATAATCACAATGTAATTAGTACGTTCTTGAGTAAGGAGTAAGGGAGGAGGAAATGGCAAACATTTCACGAATGCTGTTTTGGCCCAGGGTGGTTTGCTAAGAGTTGTCTGGCTAGCTAGCTGACAGCCAGCCTGCCTCTGTGGGTGTTCTTTGTTCTCACCTTCAAGAATCTCATACCCAGTTGCAAAGGAAGATCTAAGGAGGCAAGGTTGATCTCCTGCCTAGAACTGTCTTGTCAACTCTTTGGTGCTATATTTCTAGCATCGCTTAGATCTTGGAGCCATGCCTAGGCTCAGGGAAGATACCTTTTAGAGAGGATTTGCTTTTTACCCCTGTCTTTTGCCATGATGTGACCTAATTGCATAGATACATAAATACTTTGAAGGGCAACTGGACATCTATTCATCAGCTTATGGAATGATCTCTACTATGAAATAATCAGATTAATTCTGTATCATTTTAAAATTGATCCATTTGCAAATGATTGATTTTGTCCTGTAACTGCCTAAGACATGATTCTTTGACTCCGAACTTAGTTTGGAAATTCAGAAATCCAGTTCTCTTGTTAATCACTGTTTTATTCTTGTGTCTGGTTGTCTGGTTTGTCATCCAAAGAATTCCAGTTTGCTATCTCTGTCTTTGCAGACAGAGGTGGACTCAAACAATGAACATTTCTTGGTCACGAGAGGGAAAAAAGGGTTTGTTGCTAGCCCTCATCCCCAATTTCCATCCAGTCATATTTTCTTCCATCAATGATGCTAGCCTTTCTATTTTCTGAGCTCCCAAAACCCTAAAAGGGAGCTGTCCCTCTCATTTTGGTTCTTACCTTTGCAGGGGAAGCTGAAATCCTATTTATTGTTAAATTCACACTTTTCTAATAAATCGATGATGCTCAGAACTTGGTGCCTCAGGCCACCTTAATTTTAACTGTTACAGCTACTTAAGTTTTCTGTGTAGGAGGAGGAACTTCTAACATCCTGCTCTTCCTGAAAACATTGTCTTGTTTGTGCAAGACAATTTCCTGAACTTTCTTTGCTGAGCTAGCCCAAACCTAACTTGTGGGGGTTGGGGCAGGTATCTTTCCCTAAGCCTGATATTTACCAGGTATAATGAAAGGATGATAGATCTAGACCTGGAAAGGACCTCAGAGGTAAGCTAACTTAATCTACTTCATTTTGCGGAAAATAGAGACCCACAGTCATTAAGTGATTTGTCTCAGGTCCCACAAGTTGTAGAACCAGGATTCAATTTTGGGTTTTATGACTCAGTACTCTTTCCATTCCACCTTGCTGTCTCCAAGGTAACCTTTATATAGTGCTTTAATGATTGAAAAGTACTTTACACATATTATCTTACTTAATCCTTACAGCAACCCCAAGGTGGGTGCTATTATTATCCCCATTTTATAGATGAGGAAACTGATTTGCTCAGGGTCACACAGCTACTACTTAGTGTCAGACCAGATTTGAAGTTGTTTTCCTGACTCCAACTCTAGCTTTATCCACTATGCCAAACAGCTCCCCTCTCGTCCCCCCATCCACTAGTGATACACCAAAAATTCAAAAGCCTTCAGACATGAATAATGCTCAGTATTCAGGTAGGATGTACAATTTCCAATTTGTAAGGTAAGGTAAAATTAAACCTGTCAAAGTGGGTACTCATAGCTCCACCAAGTTTCCTGGAGAAAGAGAGACTGTATTTTTTGCTGTTAAGTCATTTTTTAGTCAAGCCCGATTCTCTGTGATCTCATCTGGAATTTTCTTGGCAAAGGTACTGGAGTGGTTTGTCATTTCCTTCTTCAACTCATTTTATAGATGAGGAAGTGAAGGAGATGGGTTAAATGACTTGCCCAGGGTCACACAATTAGTAGACTTCAGACCCAGCACTCTTTCGACTGTGCCACCTAGCTGCCCAGAGGCTGTTTTACTAAGCGATGAATTGCATGGTGGAAGAGATGTTCAGAGATTACAGAGATTAGCATATACTAAAATATTCTTACTGTATCTGTACAATTCCATAGCAATGTGTGCTATTTTTTTTTGGTTAAGCTTTCTATTCAATGATACAAAAAATATTTAGCCAAACACACCAAAGCTCATGTGATCATCATCAAATTCTTCTGATTGTTTTTTTTTTTGTCTTTCTTCTCCTTGGTAGAAGTAACACCTCCAACAGGGGCAACACCAACAGCTTTTGGGGCAGGTCCACCAACTCCTACGTTGCAGATAAGACTTCCAATGTTCACTTTGGATAAGACCTTTGCAAATAATCCGGGTCAGAATGGTTCAACATTTACACCTGCTGCTTTATGAGGTCATTCATTTTATCCATAGGCACATTTAATTATCTTTAAGATGTATCTCATATACCATCTTCTGCATGAAGACTTTCCCAATTTCCTCCCCACTACAACTACTACTACCCTCCCTCCCAAACTATTTTTAACTTTGTATTTATGCTATACACACATATTTTATATATACTTCTCTCCCCATCAGAATGTAAGATCATTGTGAGTAGGGATTGTTTAATTCTTTGTTTTTGTATCCCTAATGCTAGCAGAGTTCCTGGTGTATACTAGGCATTTTAAAATGATTTTTAAGATGTATTAATATTGTTATTTTTGTTTTCATATCTCAATATCTCTCCCCTTCCCCTTCATAGAGAGCCACTCTTTATGACAAAGAATATTTTTAAAGAAAAAAAGAGAAAGAAGAGAAAATACAATCTGCAAAGCCAATTAATACAGCAAAAAAAGAGTTGAGAATATATACAACATTCCACACTCAACAACTTCCCACTTCTGCAAGACAATCAGATGTGTCTTCTCCTATAATTTCTTTGGGAAATGCTTGTTCTTTCTAATTTTTCAATATTCATTGTGTTTTTTTTAAAAAAAAAACAACTAAATTTTTATTGCTATCTTTTGTTTTTTTACATCACCAGAATTTCTCCAAGCTCCCTTTTTCCCTTTCCTAGAGAGCCATACCATAAAACAAATCATATTTTTTAAAGAAAAGAGAACAAAAAAAATTCCCCCAAACCGGTTAATACTTTGATAAAAGTCTAAAAATATTGCAATATACAATATCTGTGGATGCTCTACTTCTGCAAAGGAGTGTGTGTGTGTGTGTGTGTGTGTGTGTGTGTGTGTGTGTGTGTGTGTGTAGTCTTTTAATTTCTCCTGTTTAGGGTCATGCTTGTTCTCTGTAATTTTAAATCATTCACTTTCATTTTGTATTTTCTCTTTCCACTTACATTCTTGTAGTCATTATGTGTATCATTTTCTGTGGAGACCAGAGAATTGAGAGGGGAGAGAAAGCAGGCAAGCAGACAGGATTTGTGAGTGTTTACAGGGAGGCCCCAGCAGAGGGAAGGTTACAGGATGACTTGGATCAGTGCTATGACATTGTGCTCTAAGTTCTTTGCTATTATGATGAAGTGGACTTACTGGTTTTGGGATATAATTGCTATGTTGAACTGGAGTCATTGATTTTGGGATTTGATCATTTGGTTTTTGAATAAATGTTTTACTTCTGCCTTCTATGTGGAGAGTCTCTTATATCCTTCGATACAGAATTATATAGGCATAATCACAAGTATCATAGATGTTGTGTTTATTGCCTTAATGATACAGGCTCTTCACACTCCACTCTGCATCATTAGTATTTCCAGGTTTTTCTGTATTTGTCATAATCATAATTTCTTACAACACAAAATAATCCATTATATTCATTTTGTCATATGTAGATTTTGTTTTGTCATTCTGCAATTGATGGACATCTATTTTTTTCTCCTTTGCTACCAGAAAAAGTGCTACTATGAATATTTTAGTGTAAATATAGGGACTCTCTTCTTACCATTGCCCTTCTTGATGTATAAGACTACTAGTGAAATTTCTGAGTGTAAAAGTATGGACATTTCAGCCATTGTGTATGCATAATTCCAATTGTTTTTCGCTCTTACCAATTCACAGTTAAGTCAACAATACAGCAATATACCTATCTTCCTACAACCACTCCAACATGGACAGTTGCCATTTTTTGTCTTCCATGTGTGAAGTGAAATCTCAAGGCTGTATTGATTTGCATTTATCTTATTAGTGCTTTGGAGAATTCTTTCTATGACTGTTAATAGTTTGCAATTCTTTTGAGAATTGTTTGTTCATAACCTTTAGCCGTTTATCTATTGGAGAATGGCTTTTGATATCTCTCTCTGTCTATATATATAGAGATAGACATACAATACAATATAAACATTGGTATCTATCTGTCTATCTATCTAACATTCTGTAAGTTATTTGTATGTCTTGGATACCAAGCATTCATCTGAGAAATCTGATACGATTTTTTTCCTGGCCATTAAGTAGCTTCCTTTCTCATCCTAGATGCATTAATTTTCATTATGCAGAATCTTGTCAGTTTTGTATAGCCAAAGTTATCTTCTTTTGTAATTGTCTCTATTTCTTGTTTGGGTAAATATATATATATATGTATATATACACATATATATGTATATATGTATAATTTAAAAGGTATGTGACGTGTTACTATTCTAATTTTTACGCTATGGATTTTTAGTATTAAAACTATGTATTCATTTGGAATTTATTATGAAACCTAATATTAGATGTTGGCTTAAGCCTAATTTCTTCCAGACAGCCTTTTAATTTTCTCAGAAGTTTTTTTCAACCAAATAGGGAGTTCTTTCCTAAGCAACTGATGTTTTCTGATTTATCCAATCCTAAGTAGCTGAGTTCTACAGTTTCAGATGTGTTCCATTGATCCATGTTTCTATTTTTAACTGATTCCACGTAGTTTGAATGACTGCTGTTTTGTAATAGAATGTAATGTCTGGCAGTGTTATTTCTCCCATCGCTTCTCCCTTTTTTCATTATTTTCTTTGATACATTCTAGATCTTTTTCATACTCCAAATGAATTCGATATTATTTTATTGAGTTTTATAAAATACCCCTTTGATAGTGTGATTGCAATGCTTCAAAAGTATAAATTTTCTTTAGTTGCATTATCATTTTTATCACATTGGCATGGCCCATCCAGGAGCACTGAATATTCCTCTAGCTATTTAAGTTATTCTTTATTTCTTTAAGGAAGAATTTGTAATGGAATCTATGCTGATATTTTGTGTGCTCTTGTAGATTGACCCCTAAATATTTTATGCATTTTGTAGTTATTCTGAATGGTATTTCCCTACTATTGCCTCTTGGATTTTGTTTTATACATTATGTTATAATATAGAAAGGCTATTGATTTCTGTTTATTTTGTGGCCTGCAACTTTCCTCAAGCTATCAATTGTCTCAATTAGTATCTTAGCTGATTACCTAGGATTTTTTAAGTAAACCATCATGTTGTTGGCAAATGGAGATAGCTTTATCTCCTCATTGCTTAGTTTTGCACTTTTAATTTCTTTTTTTTCTAATACAGCTATTGCTAGCATTTCTAGAACCATAACAAATAATAATACTAAGTGAAGGTGGGCATCCTTGTTTCATTCTCATTTATTGAAAAATCATTACATATGACGCTTGCTTTTGATTTTAGATAGATATTTCTTATGATATTAAAAGTTCTTCTATGTCTATACATTGTAAAGTTCTTTTCTTAAGCATAAATGAGTGTGGTACTTTGTCAAAGGTTTTTCTTCATCTATTGAGATAATTGCACGGTCTTAGTTGTTTTTGTTTTTGATGTGATTATGTTGATTGTTTTCCTAATGTTGAACCTCTTTGAGAAATGAAGGACAAACAACCACAACAAAAGCAACAACCACAACCACAACAAAGTTGAACCATTCCTACATCCCTGGTATAAATTCAGCTTGGCCAGAATGAATTATTTCTTGGATGAATTGCTATACTGTAGCACAGTATAGTATCCCTTTTGTTTGTAGGAATAAGTTACCTATCCTATACTTGATTTATATTGTACATTGAAGGTCTTTTGAATTCTTCATTTTTGTAGAAAACCTAAATGTGAATTCTATTCAGCAGGACTTTAAAAAATTGAATCAATATTCATGAATGATATTGGTTCATGGTTCTTATTTACTTTATCCTTCCCTTTTGGAAGTGTCAGCACTATATTTGTCTCAAAAAGGAGTCTCATTGAGTGCTTTCTTTCTCAACTTTTAAGAATAATTTGTGTAGTTCTGGTACTGATTGTTTTAAAAGTTCATAGTGGGTAGTTAATAAATACTTACTGATTAATTGTCTCCTCATAACTGTGCTAAATCTTTGGTCTTGAATTCTAAAATTTTACTTTATTATCACAATCTCCTGTCATATCTTTCCATCTGCTTCTTCTAAAACTATTCTTCTTCACCATAATCTCCATTCTCTTCATGAATCTCTTTCCCCCAGTACATCATTTTTACTTTGACTTCATTTTCTTCTCTATACAGTCTTTATTCTTTAGACGATCACTCCAAACAATATATTGTCCTCCACTTGACATTCCCTTGCCTTTTGTCCTATTAGACATTAGGGATTTACTCATCCTGAACCCTAGACCAACTTCATCCTATTCCTTCTCTGCTCATACTCCTAAGCTATTCAATAGTACCAGAGGAAGTCGCATGACTTCCAGACTTAGTCTGCTATAAATTCATGTCTTATTTCATCTTATTTCAATAGAACCTTTACTATTACATGGCAACCTTTTATTTTTCCTTTACTTATCCTTTATCTACTTATCCTCTGTCCTCTATCCCCCTCTCCAAACCTTCTCTTTTTTCGTCAGGCCGATGCCTCTGCTAACATTATCTCTCTGCAGATCTACATGTCTCCTACTCTATCCTGGAGGCAATGCTGCTGGGTTACCACAGTGGTTGAGGAAAATGTTCCCCTCCCTGTTCTTTTCCCAGGTATGAAGTCTGGACCAGATTCAGTTCTGGAGGAGCCTGCCTCTGTTAAGAAGGGTTGAGTTTCCAATTTTCACACTCTTTGGTTCATTAAGTCCCCCTCTCCAGGGACACAATTACAACAAATTAGATTATTAATCACATTTAGGTTCTCCCCAAGGAAGAGTAACAAAGATGATCAATGTACAATATGAATCAATATGCAATAAGTAATTTATTCCAACAAACAAAAGGAATAGCACAGTACATTCACAAGCATGCATTTTTCTAATATAAACTTAAATGTAACTTGATTTATAACTACTATTAAAACTAGATGAGAGGCTGATATGTAAATTTCATCAGAACATAAAGCATTTTTTAGGACTTTTCAGCATTTTACATTTCATCTGGGCTTGGCACTGCTCAAAGAACTCCTGATATGTGTATGTGGGAAAAATGGCCAGGCGTGCCAATTTTCCTTCTAGTTGCTATCATCTCCAATCCTGTTCAGAAAAGGAAACATAAAAGAGCAGCTGGTGCCCATAGGTGCAAGTTTACTGAGGTAAGTTCCCCAGCACCAACATGGTTACCATGATGTACCCCTTGCTGGATGCCAACTGAAGAGTCACAGGCAAAGACTTAGGAGCTGTGTCTTCCTTTATCTGATGCAGAGCCCTCTCCTCCTGCAGCTATCAAAGAGCAAGTAGAATGAATGAATGAAGGAGATAAACCTTTATTAAGTTCTTGTTATAAGCCAGGCACTGTGTTAAGAGCTTTACAAATATTATCTCATTTGATCCTCACAACAGCCCTGGGAGGTAGGTATTATTATTATCTCTATTTTATAGATGAGGCAGTGGAAACAAAAGATGAAGTGAATTGCTTAGGATTACATAGCTAGTAAGTGTCAGAGGCCAGATTTGAATTCAGATCTTCCTCATTCCAAGCCCAACACTCTAGGACTATGCTACCTAGCTGCCTATCTATAAGATATCTTAGGATGGCATTTATTGTTAGCAATAATAATGGCTAGCATTTATATAGCATTTTAAGGTTTCGAAGAGCTTTATAAATATCTCATTTGATTTTCATAACAGCCTTGAGATGAAGGTGCTCCTATTATCCTTCTTTTATAGAAGAGAAAACTGAAGCAGACAAAGATGAAGTGACTTATCTAGGGTCACACAGGTAGGAAGCATCTAAGGATGGATTTGAACTCAGGTTTTACTGTCTCCTGGCCCAATGTTCTATCCATTGCACCACCTAGTTACCTATGCACAATAGCAATAGTGATTACAAATCCATCTTTTCAATGACCTTGATAATTTCATATGTGAGGGGCTGTCCTTTTCAGGTCTCATTAGATTGTATTTGCCTTTCCTTCGTAATGTGGCCAGTGAAGACATAATATTAGAGGTACAATCACCAGCTCAGCCATTTTCTTCTACATTTCTTGTGTTTACATTTTAATAATAAATTTAAATTTATTATTACAAATATTACAAAGTATTATTTTAATATAAATTGTATATATTTGTATATTGTGAATTATATATAAACATATTTAATATAAATTATAAATTTATCATGATAAATAATATAATTATAAATAATAAATTTAAGATTAAGAAATTTTTAATCTTCAATCCATGACATGTTTCCAGGAATTTTAAAAAGCAACTTGTCCATTTGTATAGGGTTAGTTTAGCTAAGACTAGTTAGCATATGCTATAAATCCACTTAACTGGGCACACATAAACTGCAATATTTCTCAATATTCTGAAAGTGAATGAACAAATTAGGGTACCACTGTCTGCTCTTCCCCTACTCCTGCAATCCCTCCTCCTCATTGTGGAACTTTTACTCTTAAGATACTTAATGTACTTTATGGAACATCAGCATTGAATGAATGATTCAAGCTGCGGGACCAATATCAATCTGTATATTAAATACTAATAAAGGCTAGTTTCCTTTTTCTTAGCATAAAAATAGACATTAATGGAAATTACTATCTATTCCTTAATTGATTTCCTCATTGTCTCCTGAGGTATCTGCATCCCGCTTTGGAGAACCAGCACTCTCAAAGTTCATCTCTGGAGATGACAGGAGTCATCTCTCAAAGACATCTTCTCTAGAAGCTCATCTTCAGTCTTTTTCTTTGTGTTAGCTCTTTCCCTGTTCCCCACAAGCTACTCAGATCACCCTGACCTTAAAACACCTTCACTGACTCTATTGTCTTGTATCTTTCCTGTCTTTCACTATCAAGATCCCAGAAAGCGTTGCTCATGTTTGCCTCCTCTGCTTCTCAATCACATCCTCACTTAACTATTTGTCATCTGACTTCATCCCCACAACTGGACTAAAATGCCAAAGTTACCAAGAATCTCTTTACTGATAAATTAAATAGGTTTTCTCATCTTTGTCTGCTTGGCCTCTCTGCAGTCTTTGATATTGGTGACCACCTTCTCTTTCTGGACACTCACTTGCCCTTGGCTTTCATGACCCTGTCCTCTTTTGGTGTTCTTCCTACTAGTTTGACAACACCTTCTTAGTTTGCTTTGCAGGATGATTGTCCATCTCCAGGCTACTTATCATGAGAGCTGCCCAGGGTCTTTTCCTGGGCTCCCTTCACTTCTCTATCTACAATGTACCGTAAGCTTTCATGAGTTCGACTGCCATCTTTCCACCAATGACTCCTATATATACATGGTGTCCTGAATACCCAAGTGCAGTTTTAAGCTTTGACAGCTACTCTTGCCATGTCATCAATTACATGCTTATTATTGTATCTTGGATGTTCCATGGTCATCTCAATGTCAATGATACAAAACAGAACTTCTCTTTTCCCCAAACCATTCCTTCCTCTAAACTTCCCAGTTTTTGTTGAAGGCAGGTAATTCACTTCTATTTGCCTCAATTTTCTCAGCTAAAAATGGGAAAAGTAATAGCATCTACCTCAAAGAGTTGTTGTGAAGATCAAGTGAGATATTTGTTAACAAAAAAGGCACCTAGCCCAGTGCCTGGTATGTAATAGACATTATATGAATGCCTATTCTCTCCTTCCCTCTCCTCCTTCTTCCAGGGTTGTAGCCTTGGAATAATCCTTGATTTTTCCTTCTCTTTCATACCCCATATCCATTCTGTTGCCAAACGTTATCACTTCTGCCTCCACAACATTTCTCATACCCATCCCCTTCTGTCCACTCACACAACTACTACCCTGGTCCAGGTTCTCACCACTCTCCATCATTTCTTCTAATTGGGCTCTTTTCTCCAAGTGTTCGGTTCATCTTATATGTAGCTCCCAAAATATCTTCCCAAGGTACATCTCCTTTTCTCTCTCAGTCCATCCCTCACATAGCTATGTATCTATGAGCAAGCTGCCTAACTTCTTTGAGCCTCATTGTCTTCACCTATAAAATGAGTGTGCAATTTCATTTGATCCTCACAATTACCTTGGGAGGGAGGTATGTTGGATTTGTATTAGGATTCCCTTTTTAAAGTGGGGAAACTGAAGATACATCAGACAGTCTTTTATCTAGTAGCTCATGAGGACTGAAGCTGAGACTTGGACCTATGACTTTGAATTTTAAGGACAGTGCCATTTACTTCTATTCCATCATCTCATTGATGATAGAATATTTAAATAAACAGATGCTCCAGTACCACTAGTCTCTTTCCACTCATGGAGACCTTAGGGTCCTGGAGTCACCATGGCCCATCTTGGCCCATTTGTACATCTTAGGCAATGAGTAACTCTGAAGCCAATTCTACGGAGCCAGTGTCATAGTGACATCTTTTTGTTGTTGTTGTTTAGATTGGGAATATGAATTTGGGCAAGTCACTTAATAAGTAAGTCTCTGGGCACCAGTTTGTCATCTATAAAATTCAAGGAGTTGGACTGGATGTCTTCTATGGGCTCTTATTCTGAGAAAACATGCAAATTACTTTGCAAACCCTGAAGCACTTCATAAATGCTAATTCTCCTCCTCCTCTTCTTCCTCCTCCTCCTTTGTTATTATTGTTTAATATCATTATTATTTTTCTAGTTGGCCAAAAATACCATATTAAGTATATAGCTGTTACTTATGTCCATCTGTGAATGGCCTTTCCCTAGGGAAAGGGAGCAGGTCTCAGTGTTCTATGTTGCCTAATATTGGGCCAAACACATGGTGGGCACTCAGATACTGTTTGGAGATCCTGCTGCCAACAGCCCTTTCTGTGGTCCTGGGCTGTGTTTTTGTCCTTCACCACTGAGTTCCAGGAGCCAGCACATCTGTTAGCTGCTACAAGCAGCCTTTGTTAGCAATAGTTATAAAATCTGCCAAATACTTTGGGGACTTTATGAAAGACCAAAGTAGAGACAGGGGTGGCCTTTTTGCCATGCTGACTGCTTGAGTGTAGAGGGGCCAAGGAGGGCTGAGCAATCTACCCTAAGCCTTTGAAAGATGATTGACCATTAGCTAACTCAAAGCTAATGGGAGCTGAGCTCCAGTAGGCAACTTATAAGATGTGAGAGAACAGTGTGGATGCCTGCAGATATGTAAGAAACCAAGAAATATTTACAATGATGTTGGCTAATTTCCAGTGTTTCCCAGAGGCTGTTAATGGGATAAATACCTTCCTTTCCAAGTTATTTGAATACAAATATAAATCTATTTTTCTTATTTTTTTTCAGGCAGTGTGTTAAAATGGCTTTGTCCCTATAAGATATATTAAAATATATATTTAAACTTCTCTAGATTGTGTAGGAAAGAGTCAGTTTACATTGCACTGTATGTGAAGGTGGGTAAAGACTCTGGCAGTGGATTTGAATCTGGGACAAGTAACTCAATCTCTCTTAGTCTTTGATGATGGATTGGAGAGGGGAGAGCCTGAAATCAGGGAGATCAATTAGAAGGCTATTGGAATAGTTGAGGTGATGAGGGACTGAAGGAAGGTGGGTGCTGTATTCATGGAGAAAAAGGAGTGGATGTGAGAGATGCAAACTAATAAGATTTTCTTGTAACAAATTTTAAAGGTAAATGACTTTGCAAATAGGTGCTCCAAAAGTCTTAGTACAGTTTTAAGTGTTAATAACTTCAGAAGTATAAATGTTACAACTCAATAAAAAGCAACATTCAAAGGGTTAATTATTTAAAATATTTATACATATTTTATTGGAATGTAGCATAATCACCCTCTTGTGCTATGTATCATTCTAGCCGATCTTTGAACTTCAAAAAACTTTCGTTGGTATCTGCTCAATGACTGAAAAAATAGCATTGTAATCATATCCTTAAAGTGATCCAAAGAAGGAAGTTTTGATGCATACATGACAGTTTCAGATGACCAAAGAGAACAACCAAGAGGATCTCGTCTACCAACCACCCACAATTTGTTGCATACACAACATATAATGACAGGGCACTCCATCTTACTAAAATTAATCTTAAATTTTATTATTCAAAACTCCCAAAACAAAATAAGTAGACAGTAAATTTAGATAATTGTATTTTAAAACAATGGAGTTTGGGGTTAAGTTTGTAGCATTTATATTTCTAAAGTTATTGAGACTCAAAACTGCACTAAGACTTTTGGGACATGATGTATTAAGTGATCGCTATAGACACTGCATATGTCTTGCTGAGATAACACATTTGGATTATGAAGTATGCATAGTTTGTGTAAGATAGTATTTTCCATATTAACCTATAAGTATTCTTTTCAATATGGTTCTCATTATAACCTCTAGTTTTCAGCTCCTAGTCATTTTCTCCAAATTCTACTTTAGGGTTGAAAATTTCTGTTATTTGTTTAAGCTCAAAGGTAATTTAAAAATCTAAAGCAAAAGTTGGAGGGAAATTCCTTTGGCCAGATCTGTAAAACACTCAGGAACATGCTCATTTGATAGTTGAGTGAACAGGCTCCAAGCAGTAAAGAGCCTTGCCTGGGGTGACACGGCTAGTAAGAGGCAGGGCTGGGACTTGAACCCGGGACTCAGGATTCCACTGCATCAACTAGCTTGCTTTGGACAGAACTGGGGTTTATTGTGCCCATAGAAGCCAGTTATGATGTGAACCAAGGAGAGGGACAGAAAGGAAGAGATGTGAACTTGAAACTCTTCCTGCCTAAATTATTTCCTAACATATGTTTATCACTTCTTAGTTCCTCCTTCAAATAGGCATCTAAAACAGTATGTACTATCTATGACTATAAGCTGGGGCATGAAGGCAAAAATTGCACTTTTTCTAAAATTCATATCATCCCCAGGGCCTTTAACAGTACTCTGTACACAGTATGTACTCAGTAAATATTGGTGGAATTCAATTGAATTTCATAGTCCTTGAAAGGCTGGGTTTTTTTTGTCTTTTTCTCTGAAAAATTTTTGTGAGACTCAAACAAGATATTGTAGGTTAAAGTACTTAGGAAACTTTAACACATTATATAAATGTCGGAATTTTGATGAGGAGGATGATAGAGTTGGAATGGACAATATTTAAGATCTTGTGTCCTTATGTTCCTTGTGGCCATGGAACTTATATGGACAACTAATATGACCTGGACTTCCCCAAGGGAGTGTAGGACTGCCGAGGTCCACATGGGACATTTTTTTGCTCTGGTCAGGGGGACTCAGTCCTGTGTATAGTGACATGAAGTCACAGCACCATGTCCTAAAGCAACCCACTTTCTTCCCACTACATAAGTTGTAACAGAAACCTACTTCTTTCAATAGTCAATGGCATGGACGAAGAGCCTATGAGGAAAAAATACAAGTCTAACCGTATTTCTATTTTCAATTCAGATGGTAAAAAGACATGTACAAGTCTGCTTCTTTAATCTTTCTATCCCTTTCATTTGCTACAATGACTGGGTCATGTCAAAACTATCTATGGATACTGTTCATCGGCAGAGAAACGGAGGGTAAGCGTAGGAAAAATAAAAGATTAGAAAATGATTAGATTTTGGTGGTCTTTAAACATTTATTTTCCATTACTTGTTGAGTTTAGTTTTTTTTTCCTGTTTGTGTACAGCATCAGTGAGGTATCATTACATCTATATTTCCCTAGAATCATAGTAGTTCTGGAGTTGGAGACTATAGCATTGACATAGCACAGTAGAAAGCATGATAGATTTGGAATCAGAGAACCTGGATTTGAATCATAGCTCTGCCACTTTTCATCTGTGTGACCTTGGTCAAGTCACAACCTCCCTGGGCCTTAATTTCCTCCTCTGTCCAATGAAGGAATTAGACCAGATGACCTCCGAAGCCCCTTTCAGTTCCTAACCAAATATCCAAAGATCCCCTGGCGACCAAAGTGGCAGATGCTGATATGCTACTTGGTCATGAAGTCCTGTGTGGTTGGTCAAGGGCTAGTAGCCATTGCGTTCCCATATCTGTGACTTTCAGAGGCGGGAGTTCAGCTAGTAGTTGTTGATCTTTTCAGATCTATCTCTATCATAATTTACTCTATCATAATTATCTCCTTTTCTCGTTGGCCATTGTAAGCAAACAAACAAAGCTCTGCATCAGAAAAAGGTTATGGACTTTTTATTATGTTACTTTTGTTGTTATTTGTTCTTTGTTTTTGAAGAGGACCAGTGGCATCACACATGGTGTCTTGACTTGCAGGTGAATTGGATTTAAGTGAGGCAGGGTGGCTCAAAAGTCAGTCTCATTCATTCTTCCAGTCGTTGAAATCCAGTGGTAAGACAAAGTCAAGACAGCTGGTGATGGCCCAGGATGCAGTGGATGACTTGGCATCTTCAATGTCTGATCATGCTGTAAGTGCCCCGTGATGCCTACTTAAGCTGCCTACATGGCTATTGAAACAAATTGTTCTCTCTACCCATTCTGCTGGGGGAAATCATTGCACTAATTTACTGAGTTTTGTGGTTGCCCTCAACGTGGTTTAGCCTATCTACCAAGATGGTTTTACTGGAGTGTAGACTCTATGCATGCTGGTTGGGTGGGAAGTGGACACCAAAGGTGGATGAGCAGCCTGAGAAGGGCTTGGCAAATCCTCACACCAGAGGTGCTAGTTCTCCCTGAACATGCCCTATGCTATATACTAGAATGAACAGTATAGCGGGGGTATGTCTGGATTTCACCTATGTTCTCCTCCTTTGCCTTAGAAACTGGCTCAACAAACACATATGAGGCCACTAAAGTTTCTGTGAATAGTTTATTACTCCCTCTGGGCTCCTTCTCACAACTCCCACAATCATTGGCCAGTCATGCCTCAAAAGGTAGCTGAGTACTTCTCCCCTAAGTATTTTGTGGATAACCCCAACAAGTTGTGACTTCCAATGAACTCCAACTTCTCATGAACTTCCAACTAGTATGCTCTCTCTAATAGGAATCAACCAGTTTTCATCAGTGATCTTTTATAAAGGCATATTAACTGGGAAGAAATTGCAAGAAGTGGTTACAAAATAGTCCCTCCAAACTGGGAAGTGCATTCATCTCCTTACCATCCCCAAGATTCTCTAGAAGAGTGGGCTCAAATTCCAATTACAAAGGCATCTTATGCAGGGAATGTGAGGCTGAAGGGACCCTCAGGACTCCTCATTCTGGCAGCCTTTTTCTTCCTTCACAAAATCCCTATCAAGTGTAATTCAAGGGATCGTATTAGCAATATACAAGCCAAACCAGCAAGTAAGTAGGCAACAGACTTGAGCCAGTCCAGTAGCAAGTTGACCCATAAGCTGAGACACCACTTGGTGCAAAGAACCAGTCCAGCTAGTAAGACTATTAGCTAAAATTTATGTAGAATTTTAAGGTTAGCAAAGCACTTTACAAATATTATCTCATTTGATCCTCACAACAACCCTGGGAGAGATTGCTGCTCTGAGGGTCTTTGGGTTGCTCTTCCATCATTTCAAAGCTCTCGACATTGTAATATTGTTAATCCCATCCTCAGAAACACTCACCTATGATTAGGGAAGGGCACCTAGGTGCCCTGTGCGTGCAGTATTGAGCCTGGAGTCAGGAAGATGAGTCTTCCTGAGTTCAAATTTGGCTTCAGACACTTACTAGCTGTGTGACCCTGGGCAAGTCACTTAACCCTCTTTGCCTCAGTTTCCTCATCTATAAAATGAGCTAGAGAAGGAAAAGTCAAACTACTCAAGTATCTTTGCCAAGAAAACTCCAGAAGGGGTCACAAAGAGTTGGACACAACTGAAAAATAACCAAGCAACCTCTATTAATCCACCTTCTCTGCAACTTATCAGCAGTCAACAAGCATTAATTAAACATGATATGGCAGACATTTCTAAGCACGGGAGATACCAAAAAAAGGCAAAAATAGAGTTCCTGCTCTCAAAGAGCTCAAATTCTAATGGGGAACACAGCATACAAATAAGTAGATTCATATAAGATATAGATGGAAGGCAATCTCAGAGGTAAAGGAATGGTGTGGGGTGGAGGCAGAGGTGGGGGACTGGGAAAAGTCTCAGAACTTTGAGTCTTAGAGAGTCGATTGTGACCCTGAGCAGTTAAATGACTTACCTAGGGTCATACAGCCATATAAAGCTATTAAGCATTTATCATGTGCCAGGCACTATGCTATATTGGGGATAGAAAGGCAAAAAGCACAGTCTCTGCCCTCAGAAAGTTCCTCTTCCAATGTGACGTTAAAGGAGTCAATAGACAGATACAATGTAAATGGAAGTTCCTTGAACTCACATCTTTCTGTCTTCTTGGCCAGCTCTCTCTATCCACTGTGCCAAATTGCCTTTCTTTGTGTGGAAAATAGAAATTAAGTCACATTCCAATTAGTGATTCCTAAGCCTCTTCAAGCTTTCTGTGGGAAGAGCACAGCTGGATGATGGGCTTGAATAAATATCTTATCTTGTGTTGAAAAAGATTTCTTCTAAGCAGTTTGGGTTCAGTTCTAATAGACTGACCAAAGCATATCTTTGTGTCTTTTCTCATCTATAAAATAAAAGGCTTGGACCCAATGATCTCTAAGGTCCCTTCTGCCCCTAAATCTATTATCATTTTTAAAAATTTGTTTATTTTCAGTTTTCAACATTCACTTCCATAAGGTTTAAATTTTCTTCTTCCCCTTCTGCCCCCTCTCTCCCCAAGATGGCGTACAATCTGATATGGGCTCTACAAATACATTCCTATTAAACACATTTTTACATTAGTCGTGTTGCATAGAAGAATTATAACGAATGGGAGAAACCACGAGAAACAAAATAAAACAAAAAGAAAATAGTCTGCTTTGCTCTGCATTCTGACTCCATAGTTCTTTCTCTGGGTGTGGATGGCATTTTCCATCATGAGTCCTCTGGAAAAGTTTTAGGTCCTTGCATTGCTGAGAAGGGCTAAGTCTATCAAAATCAGTCCTCGCACTGTTACTGTTACTGTGTCTGTTACTGTGTACAATGTTCTCCTGGTTCTGCTCACTTTGCTCAGCATCGGTTCATATACATCTTTCTAGATTTTTCTGAAGTCTGCCTGTTCATCATTTCTTATAGCACAATAGTATTCCATTACATTCATATACCACAACTTGTTCAGCCATTCCCCAATGGATGGGCATCCCCACGATTTCCAGTTCTTGGCAACCACAAAAAGAGCTGCTGTAAATATTTTTGTACACGCGGGTCCTTTTCTCATAAGTCTATAATCTTTTCAGTGCCTTAGGGATTCCATCCTTTTCCCCCAAGCTTTCCAGGAGAGTAGGCTGCATCGACCTACTTTCACCCAAATGGAATTGTCACCATAGTACTTGATGTTCAATGAAAGGTCAACACAAGTAGTCTTCCTGATAGCAAAATAAAGGTCAACTTTTCTGGGGGGGAGGGAGAGGAGAGGAAGGAAGAGGTGATGAGTAAGGAAAAGGGAAAGAGAACAAAGCCTTCTCACTTATTTATTTGTGTATGTCATGACTCCATTTCTTCCCTTTGGGTGATATTTAGATCTCAGTTAAATAGCCCTTGGAAGTCATCACTTTTGAAAAGATAACATTTGATATCAGTTGAAGTCCTGCTTTCCATGAGAAACCTTTCCCAGTCCCATTTAATCTTAGTGCCTTCCCTCTGGAACTATTCCCGATTTATCCTGTATATGTATCTTGTTGGTTTATAGTAATCCCCATGTTGTATCCCCTATTATATTGTGAACCCTTGGGAACTGGGACTATTTTTTTTCATTTTTCTTTGTATCCTCAACACTTAGCATGATGCCTGACCCATAGCAGGCACTTAATAAATGCTAGATTATCTGACTGACTGACTGAAAGTACGACTCTCTAAACGCTTGAAATGATGTGATCCCAATTAGTTCAGGCGTATGATATATACCTGCATACTTGATACAGGCTTGTTCTACATGCATTTGGTTAGGGTCCTTACCATGTATTCCCTAGATGAAGCTCTCCCATGTAGAGATACATATAACTTCCATGTATATCCTGACTTCTATAAGGAACAAAGGGGAACCCATAATGAAAAGCAACCTTTTTTTATGGACCCAAGCCAACAGACCGGATCCTTATTCTCTTCCACTTGATTTATCTTAATGATACTCTGTCAGGCAAGTCTTTCAGAATTCTGCATAATGTCCTTTCCAATCAGAGCAGCATGCTTGCCTGGGCCTCACAAAGCCCAACTGGAGATTACTGGTCCTTCCTTTGCACAAGCCTCCCTACATCGTCACTGGTGACCTGAGAACAGTTACCACTGGAGGAATGTGATTGACAAAAAAGCTTTTCCTTTTAGGACCCATGGTTACAGAAATTAATTTTTATGACCGTTTAAGCTTTTCCAAAGCCTGTTTTGAATTTGAGCCCCACTTTTCATTCCTTTTCCTCAGTTAGACGTTGGCCTGTGAAATCATGGTTCAAATTAGTTTTATGTTTAGGCAGAATCAAGTGTTAGTGCATTCCCTGGTCAACCCCTCCCCTCAGAAGAAGAGCAGAGGCAGAGCCCTGAGCTAGACAATATAAAATAGAATTTAGCTCCTGACAAATCATCAGATGCTTCTGGAGAAGGCTAACTTGTAGAGTGAACAAGCCTCTTAAGCTGAGCCAGTGGAAAATATGAAAGCAGATTCTTCCCTTCCCTGGCCTCCGCTTTGCCCATAAAGAACTTTGAATTTACTACCTTGGTGATCAAGAGTCATCCAAGGGAAACATTCTCTGCAATGGTTAAGATGAGTCTCGACTAAGTGAAGAAATTAAGGGAGACTTGGTGACCATTAGTCAATCAAAAAACATTTATTAAGCACCTGCTATGTGCCAGGCACTGTGTTAAGCACTGGAGATACAAAGTAAGGCAAAGAAGACTTTGATCTCAAGAAGCTCACAGTCTAACAATGAAGGAGACAAAATGCAAGTAGCAATGTACAGAGGAGATGTACACAAGATAAATTGGTAGTAATCAACAGAGAGCAGGAATTAGCATTTAAGGATCAGAAAAGGCTTCTTATAGGAGGTGAGATTTCACCCGTGGTTTGAAGGAAGCCGGGTCAGCCAGGAGGTGATGATAAGAATCAATCAGTTAGTCAATAAATTTTATTAAGCAGTTACTATGTGCCAGGCACCTTGATAAGCTGGAGATTCAAAAAGAGGCAAATGACAATCCTTGCCTCCAAGGAACTCTAATGGACTAGGGAGAGAATTCAAGGCATGGGGGACAGTTGGTCAAAATGCCCAGAGTCTGAGACTTAGTAACCCTCCTTTAGCGTCACCTTGGTGGCTTTTGCATTAGAATTCAAGTCAGTTCAATCTAGCAAGCACATATACCTTGTGTAAGGCACCAGTTCTGGTACTGGGAGAAAAAGACAAACCCCCCAACCCTCTGCCGCCAAAACAAAGCCAAACTTCATCCCTGATCTCAAGGGACCTACATTCTACTTATAAAAAGAAATGGATTTTTTTGGGGGGGAGATTTTTCTCCTGGTTTAGTAGAATGAGTGCTAGCTCTGGAAGTTACCAGCTCTGCCCTGTGAGTGAGCCATTTGTTTCTTTCTGGGTCTTAGTCTCCTTAACTTGAGGGGGTTGGCTCCTGTCAAGACCTGATGGACTTAAAATGCAGAATGAGACATATGTTTTTGGCCATGGTCGATGTGGGAGTTTGTTTTACTAATAGGCGTATTGTTAGGAGAGTTTTATTTCTTTAAATTGTTTGGTGAGGAGGGGACAGTGGGAAGGAGAGATGAATACTTGTAGAAATAAATGCATCACTTTAAATAATAAAAAAAATTGATGGGATTGGTCTAGATAACTTCTGAGGTTCCTTTCATGTTGATTCTTTGAACCCAAATATGTTTGTCTCTGTGTGATTGAGAAAGCCAATGTGCATTCAATGATCTTTTCTACACAGGAGGACACATCATAAAACAAGACTTATCTTTTGATTTCTGACTGCACCCGTACCTTCTCCCCCATTCCACTTAAGATTAATTTTTTCCTTTGAGATTAGGACTCAGATTCTTGCGCGTTTTAACACCCTATCAATCAACAAAGGCTTTCTATGTGCTTAGAAAGTTACCCATTTACTTTTTGAGTGGACATGATGACAACCATTCTTTCTTTGGTGTTTTCTCAGCTATTAGTAAAGGTGTATCATTTGACCTTTTACTCCGTTGTATCTCAGATTAATTTATTTGGTTTGATATGTACTGGTCTCAGCTGACACCAGTTGCTTAAGCGTCTAGTTGCTAGCCATTCTGCAAATACCTTGGCCAGCAGACTTATTGGAATGTGAGCATAGCATCTCTGCTGTCAGAGGAAATACATCCCAGGAGTTTGTAAGTGATCTTGCTTTGTTGTAAAGGTTGCTAATCAATCTGCTAGAGCTAAATGGCATATAAATTCAGGCCCCAGAAGCAAATACATTTATCATTTCCACTTAATTCATTGATAATTTGATTTTCATTGACTATTATATGGTATCTGTGCTGCTAAGTGCTTGGGGAGATAATAAATTTAGATAAAATAAGTTCTTGCTTTTGTGAAGCTTACAACTTAGTAATGTGACATACTCAAATAACTATAATAAGAGGGGCACAAGAGTTCCAGGTCGTGTTCTAGGTAATGTGAGATCCAACGCAATGCTGGAGGTCATTATAGCCTGTGAGATGGGAGTTCAGAGCAATGTTCCTGGAGGTAATAACATTCGAATTGAGTTTTAAGGGTAAAGAAGGCATTGTAAGTACAGAAAACAGGTCAAGCAAAACCATAGAAACAGGAAAGCATGCTATAGCAGAGAGGATTCTGGGAAGATGGCAGAGTAGGTCAGAAAATTCCAAGCTCTCAAGATTTTCTCCCACAAGAGTTAAAATAGCACCTTAAGGTGAACAAAATGTGGAGGGAGACAAAGAAGGATAGTGGCCCAACCGGGTTTTTCCTGGGACAATTTGAGAAGATCAGAAGAAAAATCCTAGGTCGAGGTTTGGTCCCTTGGAGGAGTAAACACCTCCAGGCTAGGGATCCCGCTTTAACAACTAGTGGCAAGTCCTAGGGTTAGTCGGGTTGAGAGGCTGCCTCTGCCCCAGCCACAGGAGCTTTTCACCTCTGGATAGTGAGGGGAGTTGGGCGTTTGAGCCTAGGAAGATTGAGCCAGACCCAGCTGGGCTGCAAAGAGCGGGGCGGAGGCGGAGAAGGAACCAGCACAGCCCCAAAGAGTGCAGAAGCAGTGGGGCAGAAAGCCCCTGGCTGTAGGCACTTACTGGAGGTTGGAACTTTGCCTTTGTTCTAGGCTAGAGGGGAGAACTGAAGATCTGTGGCAAGAGGCACCATTCCCCATACCCCAGGACTAGAGGTGATTACAAAAATCAAGTTATTACTACAAAAAAATGCCCAGGCAAAGGAGAGAGAATCCAACCATAAACAGGTATTATGGGAATAGAGGTGGCTGGGGTTCATCTTCAGAGGAAGATACTGAAGTAAAGAAACCCCCACAGAGTAACATCAAATGGTTACCTGCCCAAAAAGAATTTATAGAAGATCTTAAAAAAGACTTTAAAAATCAAGTGACAGAGATGGAGGAAAAACTAAGAAAAAAAAGAGTAATCCAAGAAAAATAAGAGGGTTATGAAAGGAAAGTCAACCAATTAGAAAAGAACTAGAATCTCAAGGAGGAAAATGGCACCTTGAAAATTAGAACTGGGCAAAATGAAGCCAGTGAAATTATAAGAGATCAAGACATAATTAAACTATAAATAATGAAAAAATAGAACTAGCTGGAGTATAGAGTATGTTAAAAGGGAATAGTATGAGAAAACCTATAAGTAAGAGCCCAGATGATAGGAGACCTGGAGTTTAATTCAACAATCATTTCTAAAGTACCGGGCCTATGTACCATTATGCCCTAGGGATACAAAACCAAAAAGAAACAGCCATTGCCTTCGAGGAGCTTACATTCTAATGGGAGGAAACAGTATGAATAAAGATAAAAAATATAAAGTAAATACAAAACAATTTGGGGGAGGGGTAAGAGGAAGACACTAACTATGTGTGTGTGTGGGGGGGTGGGCAGGGGGGGAATCAGGAAGATCCTTTATCTAAGCAGTGGCACCTAAGCCAATGCTTGAAGGGAGCTAGAGATTGCAAGAGGTGAGGGAAGAAATGGGAAGGTATGGGGGAGAACGTTTTTGCTGGGGAAAAACCTATATAAAACTCAGCATCAGGAGATGGGGTATTGTTTAGGGGGAACAGCAAGCAGGCCAGTTTGACTGGGATGTTGAATGTGAAGGGGAGTAAGGAATTAAAGATGCCAGTCTGGAGATTATGAGAGAGGTCAGGGCTGGAGATATGGATGGAGTAGTTGTCTTTGTAGAGAAGATAGAGGAAGCTATGGGAGTCAATTCTTATCACTTTATTAGCCCTTTCCTTGTCTTTGTATCCCCAGAGCACCTAATGGATGCTTGTGGTATTGAATTGAATAATCATCCGTTACTCTGTTTAGCCAGAATATTCCCAAAGGATACACTGGCCTTAAAAAAACTAAACAATTTCATTAATTAGATCTGAAGCAGATCCTTTAATGACTAGGAAACTGAATTTAATGACAGATTCTGGCTTCATATGGGCAATGACAGTCTTCAGCTGTGACTAGAGTTTCCTTGGTTCCAGGTGTTTGTGGATGTGTCTTCTCACTGGTATTCATGGACTCAAAGAAGAAAATGGCTGTTATCCTGGAAATATGATCCATCTCTGCTTGTGCTCTCTGCTTCATTCTGTCTGGACTGCCACGCTTATGAGCCTGGACCAATGGTCTAAGCATGTGCTGACACCCCTTCTCATAGGATCTTAGATCTAGAACTTGAATGAAGTTTATAGATGTTCTAGTCTTTCTTCTCTCCCTCCCCCCCCATTTTACTGATGAGGAAAAGGAGGCTCGTAGAGATTAAGTGACAAATCCAAGTGTCATAGTAAATATTGGAGATGGAATTTGTAATTTATATAATAATTTAAAAGTAAATATCAGAGATGGAATTCGAACCCAAGTGCTACCACTGCAGAGTCTAGGCTCTTTTCCTCTGCATCGTAGGTGGCTTAGTAGATAGAGTGCTGTGCCTGGAGTTAGAAAGACCTGAATTTACATATAGCCTCAAACATTTACTAGCTGCATTACCCTGGGCAAGTCACTTAATTTCTGTTTGCCTCAGTTTCTTTATCTGTTAAATGGAGATCATAATAAAATGCCCCTCCCAGGGTTGTTGTGAGAATCAAATGAGATAATAATTGTAAAGCGCTGAGCACAATGCCTGGCACATAGTGAACACTAAAGAACTGTTAGCTATTATTTTTATCCTTGTTTCAAGGAATTTCATATGAGCAAAAAATTCTCCTTTTTTTTTAAGTTCAATGGCTATAATTAGGAGTGATTTTTGGAACATAGCTTATAGCTTTGTGGTGGCAACCCTGGGATTTTTCAGGAACTCTCACTACTCTGGTACAAAGAAGATCATAATTCAAAGGTAATAGGGGAAAAAAAAGACCTCTTGCTCTGCAATATGCCTTGATCCCTGGATGTCTGCCTCGTACTTGGACAGCCCTAACCTTACATGAAAGGATTCCATCAGCTTTTAACAAACCATATGGCAGAAACATCTATGCATATTTCTTCTGATACCTTGAGGCTCTGCTCAACAGCTGGTATTAATGAATCAGAATAGCCCTTGAAATCATGGTATGCACTTACTAGGAAGGAACAACTTCTAGCCAGGAGTATTATAGATTATGAGAAGAAAACCTGCAGGCTTGGAAGGCCTGGGTGATTTCTGAATTTCATCTACATCTGGGCACCTGTAGTGCTTAAGGCAATGCAATGTTGGACTGATTAGCAAGTATTAATTTTATTCCTATTGATGGTGACTATGAGAAGTGGGACCCCCAAATTCTACCTCTGATTTTTGCTGTTTTTGTAAAGCTTCTTTGCTTTATCCTGCCCTTTTATGGTGACAATATCCTATGATATCATTCCCATGGAGCCCAAGAAACTTCAGAAAGGAAGGCAGCTTTCCATTTGACTTTGGTGCCTATCAAAAAGGTTTCATGACCAATAACCCTAACATAGAAGGGGAATGTGAAAGGTGTCACTGAGCTAGGAGACTGTCTATTGCAAAAGCAGTGAAATTTATGACTTGGGTTTGGTTCTCGGCCTGCCTAGATTTTCACACCTTCATTCACTTTCAGGTTTTATAGGGCTCCCTGACCTTTCGCCTCTTCTAGAAAAGCAATGATTTTTGAAGAGTTTAATGGTTTGATGGAATTGCTCACCTGCCTGAAAGCCTGAATCTCACTAAAGTTTCTATGTTTAAAGAACCCAGGCTGGCTTTGGTTCTTTTTTTTTGTTTTGTTACCATGAGTACTGTCTTTCCAAATGCTATGCAAAGAAGATAAACAAAACATGAAATGCTTTATTCTCATAGCCTTTGAAATGACCTTCATATGTTGAAAGTCAGGTCAAGATTGAAGTGAGGCAAGCTTTGTAAGCTATTTTTATGGCAGTCCTGTAGTTCTGAACCTCCTCAGTTATATCACCGTAATATGCTTTATTGCAATTTATATCCTTTTCCCCTCTCCACTTCCTCCCTCAAGTCTGTGTGGTCCTCACTTGGACATTCCTGGTAAGGAGCCCTGTTTGCTATGAAGCGACCCAAGGACAGGGATTCCTATGCAACCTGTACTTACCTCCTTTTTAGGGATAAACACCTTCCCACAGCAAGTCTACGGAAAAGGGTTCCTATTCCAGATACTCTTAGAGGCTTAAAAGTTTCAGAGGATACCCAAGATAGATGGCTAGCGTAAGAACACTGAACTCGGAGTCACAACAACGTAGGTTCAAATCCTGCCCCAGTCACTAACTAGCTGTGTGATCTTGAGCAAAATTATTTGACCTTTCTTGGCCTCATTTTCATTATCTGTAAAAGGAGGAAAAATAGTGCTGACTTCCCAGAGTAGTTGAGAAGATGAAATAAGATGGCGTGTACAGTGCTTCATCAAACCTTCAAGCGCTACGTAAATGCTTGGTTGCTGTTCAGTCTTTTCAGTTGTATAGAACTCTCCCAGGCTCCATTTGGGGTTTCCTTGGCAAAGATACTAGGGTGGTTTGCCATTTCCTTCTCCAGTTCATTTTACAGATGAGGAAACCAGGCAAACGGGAGTAAGTGACTTGCCCAGGGTCATATAGCCAATAAGTGTTTGAGGTCAAATTTGAACTCAGCTCTTTCTGACTCCAGGCCTGGTGCTCTACTGAGCCTTCTAGCTGCCCCATATAAATCTTAGTAAGATAACTTTGAGGGAAAGACCTATAATTACTTACCCCATATAGAGACTCTGACCATAATTACTCCTTTATTAAGCTCCTGAAGCATGTTTCATTTTTAATATTGGTAGTTAAATAGTGTCACGTTGTTCCCTTATCAAAATTTCCCTAAACTTACTTTCTCCCTATCCTCAAATTCCAAGAAAGTATAATGAAGGAGCTTCTTCAATAAATATACTTGGATGCTTTGCTTATAAGAAACCAAGTGGTTGGCTTCAAAGGTTCATAGACTTAGGTTCTGGGGTCTTCCATTCCAAGCCCTTCATTTTACAGACAAGGAAATTAGGCTCCAGAGATGGAAGCCACATAGGGAGTGACAGAGTCAGGGCAGAACTTCTATTCCTTGACTCCAAATACAGTGTTTTGTTTCCCACCATGCTATACCCCGTTGATATAGTAATTTAGAAAAGGAGCGGAGAAAATGTTGAGTCTCTTTAGAAAGTGTGCATCAATCAGGTATTTAGGGAGATGTCACAGGTAATTCCAACAGTCTGGATTCCCTTTTCTATCAGAATGGGACTCATTTATCATTTGTTACCTTCATTTCTTTCTCTCTTTTCCTCCCTCCAATAATCTCCTATGGGGTCTGAATCTGGTTAGGGGGATTGCAATTGTGATGCATTCAGCTCTGGTGCTTTGTTGCCAGTCTTCGGAAAAAAATAAAAACATAATCCCTCAAGGGAAAATGAGAGTGGGTATGTTGTACTCTTCATGCACCACTAGTCTTGCTGAGGAGGATCAAAATTTAACATCAAAACCACCGTGACCTCAGGTCCCTTGTATGTATCAAATTAATTCATTGATGATATAGTCCATGAAGAACAATCGTGGTAAATTAATCTCACATCATGAAGAAGAAATACAGTATTTATTTTTTTCTCCCTAAGTAAAAGCCCTGTCCAGCCCTCAAGGAATGCTCCCAGATCCCATTGCTCGGCATGGAATTACTTTCCCAGAATTGTGCCATATGTGTGAATAGCTCAAACCAGAAGTCTATAAAAGTGAAATAAATGAGACTCTTACTTTTTGTGGAGATAAACATTCCCTTGGTGTGATGGCAAGAGGAGGTCTAGGATGGCAAATTTTCCATTTTACTCACTTCGAGCCATGCAGAATCATGGCCTTCCCTCCACTGATGTTTCAGCTAGAAGTGGGTAAATTCAGCTGTGGTAAAGCCTGTTTTGTATCTCTCTTTCAAACATTTTGAATTTGGGAAAAGTCTAAATGTGTCTTGTCAGACACTTTTTGCCTGTAATTCTTTAAAACCATGTGTGACTTAATCCATATGCTTTCCATTCATTTATACTCAAATCATCCAAATACCACTTTTAAAGAGCTATTTGATTTCAAAGAGACCTTTTAAAACAAGCATTTAAAACCCTTTGAGGGGGAAAAAGATGTGATGCCACATTTTTTTAAGTCACATTTTTTTCAAGGGTAAACAAAACAGCTAAGGACACACATGCCCTGAAAAGTCTAAGCATCTTAATTTTGGTTGGGTTCTATACTTAAATTCAACAAACATCTATTCAACAAATAGTAAATAGCCTACTATGTCAATAGCATGGCATCAGTGTTGAGGGAGTGTGAAAGTCTAGATGATGACAGCATCACACAATCTTAACACTGATAAATCAAATCAATGAGCATTTATTATACAATTACTATGTTTTAGGTGCTGCACTGAGCACTAGAGATACAGTGAAAGGCAAAAACCAGCCCCTGTTCTCAAGGAGCTCACACACAGTCTAATGAGGGAGACAATTTATGGACAATACAATGGACAAACAATATGCGTACAGCCAAAATTGGAATTAATCCCAGAATGAAGGCATTATAATAGTACCAGTGAGAGTGATTGATCTCAGTGGTGGGGGAAACACCAAGGATGGCTTCTTGCTGAAGAATTTGCATGGTCCAAGCCACATCTCAAATGGAATCACCTCTACAACATTGTGGACAAGAGGTCATTCTCTTGAAATCCATCAATAATGGTGATCCTACTATTTCTTGAATCAGTTGATTTCATTTTTGAATCATTCTAATTACCAGTTTTCCATCTTACATAAAACAAATCAAAGCCTGTCTCTTGGTGACTTATAACCCACCATTGTTTTGCCATTTTCCTTCTGGACCCAGTCAGAACAAGTCTGTTCTTCAAATGCTTGAAGACAATTGTGATCACTTACTTACACCTCCTCTTCTTCAGGCTAAATGTCCCTCATTTCTTCAACAGGTTTTTGTCACTAGTCTCTTATTGGTTGCTTGCTCCATAGTGGACCTGTTTCAGCTTCACTATCCTTTCTAAAATGTGGCACCCAGAACTGAACAAAATAGTCCAGATCCAAAATAGTCATCAAAGTCACCAAGCAAGGGCACACTGGGATTATGACCTCCCTTGTTCAGAACCCCGTTTCTCTCCACAATGACTGCATTACTTTTTTGCTTGTCTCATCACTTTAACTCGTGTTGAACTTCTAGTGCATTAAATTATCCTCAGGTGTTTTTCATAGGATATCTCTAGACGTACCTTCCCCCATACCTTCTTTACTTGTGAAATTTGCTATTTGAAGTTTTTGTAGTTTTTCACTTTTCCCCATTAAATTTAATCTTATTGGATTTTGCCCAAAGTTTTAGCCTATTGAGATCTTTTACGCTCGTGACTTGGTGGTTATCTGTGCTAACTATTCTTCCATAGTCTGTATCATTTATAAGCTTGATGTAAATACCCTCTATGCCTTTAGCCAAAAAATTTATAAAAATGTAGAAAATGACACATTTCTGGAATGTTCTACCAAATACTTTCTACTAGGCTGATATTGTCCCATTGATCCTTTGGATCTGATCATGCAAAGAATTCCCAATCTACCTAATTATTATCATCCATCACATGGCATTCCAGCTTGTCAGCAAGGTTAGCATGAGAGATTGTTGAATGAATTGATTTGTTGAAGTCTTGGCAAGCCATATCTTTTTCCACTGTCCTGATTTACCTATCTAGTAACCTTGTCACAGAAAAAGGAATTGAAATTTTTCTATTCTTATACAACCTTGCTTTTGATGATCGCTATTTTACTTTTTAAATGCTTACAAACTATCCCTTTAGTAATATATTCTAGAATTTTAACAGGAATTTAGATCAAGATAGTTTAAAGATTTTTGTCCTATTCCCATTTTGCAAAATTAGGAGACTCTTGTGGCATCTCATCCATTCTCACTTACTTTCCCTTGCTGCTTTCATTGATTTTTAAAAAATTAATTATTTTTTTGATGTTTTGTTTTTATATCATGATCATTTCCAGATATATCTCATGCCTTCCAATGAGGTATATCTTCTAGCAAAGAAAAACAGTTAAGTAAAACCACCTTGTGCAATGATTCCTAATACCATATGTAATGTTCTGCCTTCCACATACAATAGTTCCCTACTTCTCCAAGGAAGAAAAGTTCATTCATTTTCTAATCTTGCTTCCATATTCCACAAAAGTCTTCTTAAAATCTAAGTTAGATGACGAGGACCCTAGGCATTCATACTAATGTCCTTACAAAGGTCCCCCCTTCCCTTTATTCTTCATCAAATTGTTTGCGTTTATGTCTTCTGAATTTATTTGTTAGAAACTTCCTATACCTCTTTTGCTAACTTCCCCATCAAATTTCAGACCATGAGAACCTGCCTATTTTTTGTCTGAACTCTTTGAAATCTGCCTTCCCCAAATCTGGAGTGTGTGTCTGGTTATGTCTAGATTCCCTCTGCTTCTTTTTGCTGCAAATTCTAAGGCAAGACAGAGCTTTTCCCCTTCAAGGTTTCCATAATTTTATTTTACCAGCCAGTTCATCCTTGCTCATTAGAATCATGGTCAGAGTGGCATTTTCCCTTATTGCTTCTACCTAATTTTAATGAAGAAAATCATCATTAAAGCAAGTCAAGAGTTGACTAGTTACATTGCCTTTGGCAAAGAATCTGGTGGGTGGCAGATGCCTGGACAGGCGAAGTCTTCTCTCCCATGCCTAGCCCCTTGATAAGTGTGATGTCAAATGACATGTTTGTAGTGTGCTTCTTGAACTCCTTAAGTATTTTCTTCTTCTATGCAGAAGATTTGTAGTATATCCCTACCATGGTATTGCTTCTGTTTCTTCCTCCTTTGATTCAATTCCAAATGCATTACACCATACTTCTACACATGGGTATGTGTATTTTCCTTATATATAATTCTACACGTGAGTTATCCCTGTAATCTATTTTTTTCCTTTGGAATATATTGTGTTCTTTAAACCCTATTAAGTCAAGAGTTCCATCCCATTTCTCAGTGATTATTATAATATTTAATTTGATCCCCTGAATTAAGATTTCAAGTTCATCTTTTTATTACCCAAACTTTGTACATTTCTTTTTTTCTATTAAATTTTATTTAATATTTTATTTTTCTCCCAATTAAACGTAAAAACAATTTTAAATATTTGTTCTTAAAACTTTGAGCTTCAAATTCTCTCTTTTTGTCCTTCCCCACCCTCCTCATTGAAAGGCAAGCAATTTGATATGGGTTATACACATACAGTCATGCAAAACTTACTTCCATGTTGTGAAAGAAAACATAGACCAGAAAAAAAAAACCTCAAGAAAAATAAAGCAAAAAATGCATGTTCCAATCTGTATTAAGGAACCATCATTTCTTTTTCCAGGGATGGATGGCATTTTTTCATCGTAAGTCCTTCATTGTTATCTTGGATCACTGTTTGTCTGAGAATAGCTAAGTCATTCACAGCTGATCATCTTACAATATTGCTGTTACTCTTTGTACACAGTACAGTTGACTGCATCAGATCATGTAAGTCTTTCCAGGTTTTTCTGAGAGCATTCTGCTCATCATTTCTTATAGCACCATAGTATCAGGGCCAGACTGGCATTTTCCTTCTTTGCTTCCACCTAACTTTAATGAACAAAATCATCACTAAAGCAAGTCAAGAGTTGACTAGTTGCTCTATCTTCCATCATAATCACATAGCACAATTTGTTCAACCATTCCCCAACTAATGGGCATCCTCCCAATTTCCAACTCCCTGCCATCAGAAAGGAGATGCTATAAATATTCCCATACACATAGGTCCTTTTCCCTTTTGTTTTTTTTAATCTCTTTTTTGAATATAGACCTAGTAGTGGCCCTGCTAGGTCAAAGAGTATGCACAATTTTATAGAATTTTGGGCATTGTTCCGAATTGCTCTACAGAACAGTCAAATCAGTTCACAACTTCACCAACAGTGTATTAATGTCTCATTTCCCCCACATAACCCTCTAACATTTGTCATCCTCCTTTTCTGTCCTATTATCCAATCTAATAGGTATGAGGCAGTACCTCAGAATTGTTTCAATTTGCATTCCTCCAATCTATACGTATTTAGAGAACTTTTTCATATGGCTATGGATAGCTTTGATTACTTCATCTGAAAACTGTTTATATCTCTTGATCATTCATCAATTGGGGCATGGCTCCTATTTTTATAAATTTGACTCAGTTTTCCATATATTGAGACATGAGGCCTTTATCAGAGAAACTTGCTTCAAATTTTTTCACAGTTATGATTGCTAAATGTATTTCCCTCCATACTATTCTGTTCCCCCATTTATTCTATTCTCTCGCTCCTCAAAAGTGTTTTGGTTCTGACTACCATCTTCCTCAATCTGCCCTGTCTTCTATTACCCACCCCTCTCTTTTATCTCCTTCTCCTCCTACTTACCTATACCCAATTGAGTGTGTACGTTATACCCTCTTTGAGCCAATTCTGATGAGAGTAAGGTTCACTCACTTCCCCCACCTCCCTCATCTTTCCCTCCACTGTAAAAGCTTTTCCTTGTGAGATAATTTACCCCATTCTACCCTTCCCTTTCCCTTTCTCCCAGTGCATTTTTCTCACCCCTTAATTTTATTTTTTTAGATATTATTCCTTCATATTCAACTTACACCTATGCCCTCTATCAATATATGCTCCTAACTGCCCTAATAGTGACAGAGTGTTTATGAGTTACAAGTATCATTTTCCCATATAGGAATGTGAACAGTTTAACCTTATTAAGTCCCTTATGATTTCCCTTTCCTGTTTACCTTTTTATGCTTCTCTTGAGTCTTATATTTGAAAGTCAAATTTTCTATTCGGTTCTGGTCTTTTCATCAAGAATGCTTGAAAGTCCTCCACTTCATTGAATATCCATTTGTTCACTAGAAAGATTATACTCAGTTTTGTTGGGTAGGTGATTCTTGATTATAATCCTAACTCCTCTGCCATCCGGAATATCATGTTCTAAGCCCTCTGAGCCTTTAATGCAGAAGCTGATAAATCTTGTGCTATCCTGACTATGGCTCCACAATACTTGAGTTGTTTTTCTCTGGCTGCTTGCAATATTTACTCCTTGACCTGGGAGCTCTGGAATTTGGCTGTAATACTCCTGGGAGTTTCCATTTTGGATCTCTTTTAAGAGGTGATTGGTGGATTCTTTCAATTTCTATTTTACCCTGTGGTTTTAGAATATAGGTGCAGTTTTCCTTGATGATTTCTTGAAAGATGATGTCTAGGCTCTTTTTTTGATCATGGTCTTCAGGTAGTCCAATAATTTTTAAATTATCTCTTCTGGAACTTTTTTTTCCAGGTCAGTTGTTTTTCCAGTGAAATATTTTATGTTGTCTTCTATTTTTTCATTCTTTTGGTTTTGTTTTATTATTTCTTTATTTCTCATAAAGTCATTAGCTTCCATTTGCTCAATTTTAATTTTTAAGGAATTATTTTCTTTAGTTAGCTTTCATACCCCTTTTTTCCGTTTGGCCAACTCTACCTTTTTAAGGAGTGTTTTTTCTTCAGTGAATTTTTGTGCCTCCTTTTCCATTTGGCCAATTCTGCTTTTTAAGGCATTCTTCTCTTCATTGGCTTTTTGTACCTCTTTTACCATTTGACCTGTTCTGTTTTTTATGGTGTTACTTTCTTCTGTATTTTTTTGTGTCTTCTTTATTGAGTTGTTGACTGTTTTTTCATGGTTTTCTTGCATCACTCTCATTTCTCTGCCCATTTTTTCTTCTACTTTCCTAATTTTCAGAATGCTTTTTGGCTCTTCTATGGCCTGAGGCCAATTCATATTTTTCTTGGAGGCTTTGGATGTTAGAACTTTGACTTTGTCATCTTCTGAGTATGTGTTTTGACCTTCCTTGTCAGCCTAGTAACTTTCTATGGTCAGAATTTTTTTTCTGTTGTTTGTTCATTTTTCCAACCTATTTCTTCACTCTGAACTCTTTGTTAGAGTGGGGCTCTGCTTCCATGGTTGAGGGCACACTGTTCCAAGCTTCAGGGGTTTTGTGCATCTGTTTTCAGAGATACTTCTAGGCACCTGTAAGTTTTCAGTTCTTCCAAGGTGGTATGAACTAAGAAGAGGTGTGTTTACTATTCACCCGGCCTTTGCTCTAGTCTGTGTTCAAGCACTCTTTTTTTTTGGTCCTGGAACTGTAATAAGGGTCTCTTCTCCACTGTGATCCTAAGCTCTGGTGTGTTAGTGCTCTTCCTTTCCCTGGAACTGCCATCCAGGACTGTGATCTGTATCCATGTATGGGCAAAGCAACAGGGTCCTGCCTCAGCACTGGCAAAGAGACCTCTGTGATCTCTTTCTGATTAGTTGTCCAACCCTTACTGTCTGTGGGTGGAAAGCTCTGGAAGCAGCCACTGCCATTGCTGATTCAGTGGCTCCCAAGGCCTGCTCCTGGTTTTCTGGGGCATTCTGGTCTGAGCTGGTGCAGCCTGTGTTGGATTGTGCTCTACTCTCCCCTAGGTGTGACAAACCTCTGCTGACTTTCTAAGCTGTCTTTGGCTGGGAAATTGTTTCACTCTATCCTTACTTGGGTTCTGCCACTTCACTAATTGTTTTATGATATTATTTAAAGGTGGTTTGAGGGGTTTTGGGAAGAGCTCAGGAGAGTCGCTGCCTTTTCTCTGCCATCTTGGCTCCATCTCTGTGTACATTTGGTTTTAAACATCTTAGGTCATAGATTGCATTAATGGAAAATTTTCTTGGACCTGTAAAACATTAATCTTCAAGTCAGGCATGGTGGCTTATACCTGTAACTCCCACTACTGGGGAAGCTGAGGCCGGTGGTTCACTTAAGCTCATTAGGCTAAGCTAATTGGGTATCCTCATTGAGTTTTGCATTAATATGGTGAAATCCCCATGACAAGGCATCACTGGGTTGCCTGAGGAGGGGTACACCAGTACACATTAGAGAATGGAGCAGGTCAAAGCTCTTATATTAATCAGTGGTGCTAGACTCACAAGTAGCCCCTACACTTTCAACCTAGGTTAGATATGCGTAGTCTTTTAACTTTTTTTTTTTAAAGAAAGATGTATTTTTCTTACTGATGTTCTTTGTTGTATCTTTCTTGGAAGAAAGCTGTGGAAAGGTTTCTTTCTCCTCCTCCACACTCCCCCGTTTTCAGTTTGGACTCAGGTTTTAAAGAAGTGCTCTGAAACCCTCTTGATCAAAATTTTAGGACTCAGGCAAATATCTTTTATTTTTAACTAATCCTTGTTAGATACACATTATCCCTATTTAAAGGCTAATTATAAGGCACTCCTCTTGTCTGAGACTTCTTGGTTCTTTGCAATGCTTTCTAAGTTATTTCCTGTCATATTTGTCCTTATGCGAATGTGGGTAGTGGTTGTCCCATCTGATACTTTTGGGAAGTCCCTTTGTCAGGTCCTGAGGATATGCTCTGAGAGAGAAAGCATATATTGAAATTGTTCATATCATGTTGTACCTCTCTGTGGAAATTCACTATTTACTTGTGCCCATCTCTCCTTTCTCTGACCAATTTTGGGCAATTTCTCTTGTGTTGGCACCTGTGATCTCTCATCACCATTCCTTATTGTACAAGAAATTGCTTTCTACTCAGACAATTCAATTCTATCATCCACAGCTGAGGTCCTGAACCTGAGTTCACATACCCTTCAAGGGCCTGGGAATAGATCTAGAGTCCATGAGCATTGATGGGAACAATATGAATCTTCGTTTCTATATAATTAATTTTCTTTATCATGTGTATTTTATTTTAGGCATTTAAAATTATTGTTGTGAAAATGGTTCTATAGGCTTTTCCATGAGCCAAAAAAAGGTTAAGAATTTCTGACAGGAGAAGACTTACATCTATTACTTAGCTCCAAACGTTAAATGGTTCTTTTTTTTCCTTTCTTCTCTGTGTTACATGCTTGCCCCCTGCCAGCCTCCCAACACAGCTAACAATTCCCTTGTTCTTTTTACATTAAAAAACAAAAACTAAATACTTTCTATGTTTTCCAACTTTGAAAGACTTAAATTTGAGCAACCTAATGACCAACCCATTCCAGAGGACGTGTGATGAAACATGTTGCCTTCCACCTGTTAGGTGATGGTCTCAGCATGCAGATTGAGACATACTTATTTTGGACATGGCTGATACAGGAATGCGTTTTGCTTGACCACACATGTTTGTAACAATGATTTTGTTTTTTCTTTCCTTCTCAATGGGGGTAGGGTAAAGAAGTACGAGGGGGAGAAGGCACATCTTCATTTGAAAAAAAAATTGAAAAATTGAAAAAAGCCAACTATGTTGTCTCTATGTATGGAAGCGCTCTATGTCATATCATCTAGAAGGCAGAGAGATGCTCTCCCAGCTTGCTCTGGTTGGAAGACCAATTTGTATTTTGTACTTCCACAGCTGTTCCCTGGCCCTGGAAGAATAAGAACACTATGTTTGCTGAAGGCCCTTGTGACATTTCCTTTTTTCCTTTACCCTAGCTGGAAATGAGCCCAACCCTGCCCTTGAGTAGCTTAAATTCTGATGGGGGGGGTGAGTTAAGATTCAACCTAAGGCATAATACTAAATAACTTGAGGAGTGAGGGAACACTAATTACTGATCTGGGGGAAGGGAGGGAATGGATCTAGGAAGACTTTACCAAGGAGGAGAAACATGATTTGGTCCCTAAAGGAAGATAAGGAATCTGAGTGTCTGAGAAAGGAAGAAAGTGCACTTTTCAGATGGTGAGGTAGAATGTTCACTCTGGCTAGAACACACAGTAGAGTAGTATGAGGAGTGCTGTAAAATTAGACTACAGTAGAAGGAAGCCAGACTGTGGAGGCTTTGGGACCTCGGTTCTCCTTTCTGCCCATCCCATCTCTTACTTGCTTCCTATTTCTCACCCGGCCTCCCCTTGGCAGGCCCACTTACATGAGAAATTCTTCCAGGTTCCTAGAAAGTTGCAAATTTCTGCCATGTTCCTCTGACTCCTAGTGCTTGTGATACAGAGGGTCTGTGTTTAGACTCTTCCTAACCATGTCCCATAAACTTTCTGTGGTAAGTCCTGCCTCTTCTGGTGCTCCTCTTAGAACAGAACATGGGCATGGTAAATAAAGAACAACCGGTGTTCTGTTTCCCTGACCTTGAAGGCTGCAGGCCATAAAAGGAAAAATAACCTACCAAGGAGGGGAATAACCAAGGCTAAAAACTTTCTTTCTTCAACTCAGGGGTCCCTTAGGGCCTAGAAGCCCCTAAACCAGGGGTGGAGAGTTGGGGAGCAGATAGATCCAGTATTGTTCATATTCGAAATCCCATTTTGCTCCCAATTTCTAGCTGGCAAACGATAGCACATAAAGCCCAGGGAGTTTAATTTCTATCTAGCAGTAGGATAACTAATAGCCCAAAAGGATGGACCCAAAGCATGAGGGGGGGGAAGGAGGAAGGGGGCGGCGAACAAAGGATTGGCCTGCTTAGTTTATTAGAATTGCTCATGCTAATCACTTCTGGCTGCAAGGCCAGGAAATAGCTTTTATTTTATTTTGTTTTGTTTTTTCTTCCAGCTTAGACACTGGAGAAAGTACAGTTGACCCAATATTTTCCTCCCAAGCTTGGAGTCACAGGTAATGTCTCTGGGTAGGTATCCTTTCAAACCAGAACCTTTCCGCCCAAAGGAATTCATTCTCCTAGCCTAAAGGACAAGTCAGGAAAGGGAGAGAAAACAAAACAAAACAAAAACATTCCCTTTGGCTAGTTTGTGCTTTTCCAATGCAACTGGCGGTTGGCTCCTTTGATCAATAGTCTTTTTTTTTTGTCAGATGGTTAAACAGACTAGAACTAGTAACACAATGTTCATTCATGCTCCAGATCTGCAATCAGGGTCCTTCCATTGCATGTCCTTAGAAGCAGGCTCCATGTCTATACTCTGAGGATGGAGCTCCATTGACCAGGCCCCTTAGCACTCATAAAGAAAGCTGCCAGGAAACCACATTCCTCACAGGGATAAACACCTCCTCTTTCTAACGACTAAATGTGGTAAACTGGGATGGAGAAGAACATGGACTTGGAGGCTGAGATCTGAGATGTTTACTCTCGAGCTCATGGGCAAGACCCTTCATCTCTTAAATCCTCAGTTTATTATCTTTAAAATTGGGAGGACAAGAATACTTGCACAGCACCCCCTCACAAGTTATTATTGGGAAAGTGCTTTGTAACCCTTCATGTGCTCTACAAATGTGGCCTTATGATGCCTGAGCCCAGGCATGCATTCTACAGCCCTGACTGCTTCACTGATCAGTGAGTTTCTGGGGACTTCAGAGAACTGTATGATCAGACAATTTACAGGAAATCTTTTGCAATCCCTCTTACTTCCAGTGCCTTCCCTCTGTTAATTATTTCCTATTTATCCTGTATACAGACACACACACACACACACACACACACACACACATATACATACATATATACATATATATGAGACTCAGTTTCTGTCTCTGTAAAATGAAGGATTGTATTCTTTGACTTTTGTTGTCCTTTCCACCTCTAAACCCTTTTTTAATGTTCTTTTTTTTAGTTCCAAATTCTCTCCCTTCCTCCATCCCCTTCCCCACCCATTGAGAAGGCAAGCAATATGATATCCATTATACATGTGAAGTCACGCAAAACATTTCCATATTAACCATGTTGCAAAAAAATATTAAGGAAGAAAAATGAAAAAAGTGAAAAAACCCTATACTTCATGTGCACAGAGTTCAGCAGTTCTCTCTCAGGATGTGGCTCTAAATCTATGATCCTATTGCCCTTCAAAATAAAAAAAAAACCCAGTTTCTTCACCAAAGGGAAGAAATCAGCTTTGTTTATGATGCCCTCTGTGTTTGTGACTGCTCATGCTGCTACCCTTGCCTCCCTTTAGGACTGTGGGAACATGATGAAGCTGTCTGGGCCCAGGACTCCCTGAGAAAACAGCATTGAGAACAAGCTGACATATCCAGCTCTTCCTGTGGGCCTGCCTGTGGGGTGGCAAGCACCCTGTCATTAGTCCTGAAAAGGCCCAGTTCTGAGCTTGCCTTCAGGATATAGTAGAGGGAGTTAATCAGGGGAAAATTCTTCAGAGACATGAAAGGCGAGGGCAGCGTAACAGGGTTGCTACCCTGGGACTATTTTTGGCAAAGAGACCAGCCCGATGAGGACCCTGGTTATAGGCCCCACATTTAAACTTATTTTGTCTTTCAATTTATTTCAATGGGCACGGCCAAAAATTTTTTTTATATAGTATTAAAAAAAATCCCAACTTTGTTTGTAATGACCTTTCAAAAGCTTGGAAATGTCTTTTCGGACCAATTTTGTCCTTTCCAACTTAGCAAACATGTGGCTTTGTGTGAGTTTTCCAATGGAATTTCTAATTATTATGGCTTTTAAGAAAGTGCATATCCTGATGATCTCAGTTATAAGGCAGGTCTGGCTTTCTGGCTAACATTTATTTGTTCTTAACTAAGGCAAAACTATCAGAGAGCTGGGGCCTTGATTCTACTCCTGTTTACCTGGAGATTCAGTTGAACAGTGGAAAAGGCCTCTCGAACTAAAATAAATTTGTAAATTCGGTTGAAAACTATGGGCTTTTAGACCACAGGGGGAAAATTGCTCCAAGGGTGGGGGATCTTTAGGGAGAATGCCTAACCCTTAGGTCAAGACCAAATTTTGAATCTGGGAACCATTAGGAGCAGGAGCTTTTCAGAACTTAACTGCTGGGAGGATTCAGAGACAGTCAGTTTTGAAGGCAGCTGGGCCTTTATAGATCAAAGTTAGTGCCTTGAATTGCCCCCACGTGCAAAGAGGTCATTGCTATGAGGGGCGCCATTGTGTTAGCTTTCTGCTTGGCCTGCCGCATTCCATGCTTTAAACTTCCAGGGGGCCTGCAAGGTCAAGTCCAAGTACAAGAGACAGAGAAGGGCCCCTTGGAGTGGAATAAATAGAAGGATGACACCATTCCCTTAGTCCTCCCTGAGAGCTGGAAATCTTCCAACTAAGCTGTAACCTAATCGTCTTTCTTTCCCACCCATTCCAAATTGGAATATTTTAAGAGAAATGACAATACTTTGACCTACCTATTGAATGAAGGAGGATTAAAAAAAAGTGTGTGGGGGGTGGGTTTTGGAAAGGGAAGTATTGTTGAGCATGGTACTCATGGATATGCACTATCAATACCTTACTTCAGCTTTAATGGGAGAAAAAAAAACCACCCCTTGAGCTGGGTGCAAACCGTGTGATGGTCATTAAAGTCAATGGGAATCATGTGGCCCTCACCCTTGGCAAACATGTGAAAGCTTGTCTCCAAAGGCCTGAAGAATTATAAGTAAGCGGAGGAAGGACATTTGGTGTTAGTTTTCCAGCCCAGTAGTACATGGGAAGACATCATAGAGGAAATAAATCTCTAAAAGGCAACAAGGTCCAAAAAGGAGAGCCAAGCAAATGCTTGTCTGAGCCCCTAAGGACAATGGAGTTCATTAAGCATCCATTTCAGACCTGAATCATTCTGACCTGTGTGCTGTTGCCTTCATGTCAGACCTAAGACCTTTCTGGGACCATGTACTTGTGTTTGTACATTTCTTTACTTGGTCTCTCTTTTTAGTTCAGTGTTCCTTGAGAGCACGAAATGTTTTATCTTTTTATGAAAATACCCTCAGCTCTTAGCACAGAGATTGACATAATAGGTAATTAATTAATAAGATTATGGCTTTAGAGATAGAAGATAGTCTAATTTACTTATTTTACAGATGAGGAAACTGAGGCCAAGTGACCTGCTTAGAATCACACAGCAAATAAGTGTTGGAGCTGGGGTTTGAACCCAAGTCTTTCTGATGTTTAAATCCAGCATTCTATCCATTATGCTATACTGTCCCTCATGCTACCCTTATGGATAAATGCTAATTGACCGAATGACATTTTTAACTAAAATTCATTTCACGTGTGTTTTTTAATAACAGAGTAAACTTCATATGTTGTCATTTCCTGTGCAATTTAAAACATACCAAAAAAAAAATCAGGCTTTCATTGAAGGCTTAATGGACTTTGAGGGCGGTCCTTTTCCTACCTACTTTTGTCTGAATTAAAACATTCAGTGTTAATAAAATTAATGTTAATTAAATTAATCAATTAAATGTTTTAGTTAACATTAGCAGAGAGATTATCTTTCTCATAGGTATCAGCATTAATCAGATACTGCAAGATAATTGCTGCATTTATGGACTCATATAGCCTTAATGCCTGTGACTATGTTACTAATTAGAGAAAGCACAGGAGACAGGGCAGGGAGATGTATGGTGGAATCTGTTTAAGCTCAAGGTCTCTTTTATGCAGATTACTATCAATAAAAGCTTGGTATGAATGAATGTCCTTTTCTGGTGACTTATGATGGCTCAGAGGGGACCCTACGTCCCCAAAGTTTATGTTTGTCTTCTTCCACTTAGGCTAGGGAGGTGATTATCAGAGGTTGAAGTTTTAGGACCAATCCATCAAGTCATCCATCAAGACCATCTACTAAGGTGTCACAGCATCAAGATCTTCATGGCTGGAGGTAGGACACAGAAAATCAAAGATCTTTGAAGTGCCAATGCAATGCTATGGCTAGCAGAAGCTGTAATGCCTGCTCTTGGACATCAGGATTAAAAAAGAGCTTTAGCTGTATCCAGTTTTGGTGGAAGTCTTGGTATTTTGTTCTTCTAACGACCTCTAGAGTCAGAGGACCTGGGTTCAAACCTCACTTCTAATTATTAGCATCTGTGTGACTTTGGCCAAGTCATTTTCTCTTCCTGGATCTCAGTTTCTTCTGTGAAATGAAGAGGTTGGACTAGATGAACTCCCTTTTAGATGTATAGCTATGATCCTATGACTTCTGGGAAGTCCATTATATTTGAAATTTTTAAAGCAACCTGAAATTATTTACTTATTAATATATTGCTGGAGGCATGCTTTCATCCAAGGGTACAGAGTTCCTAGAAGGAAACAAAGCATCCTTGGAGAAGTTGGGATTGAGTCAGTATTTTAGTTTTTGTATCTTACCATGTCACTAACATTCCTTCATGCAATCTCAAATATCTTGTGAGGTGTCTCCCTCCCCCAACCTCTTTTTCTCAATTGTTTATTTAAGACAGCATTGGGTAGTGGATAGAGAACCAGCCAAAGTCTCAAGACCAGTCTCAAAGACCCAGGTTCAAGTTCTACTTCTGACATGTACTTTTCGGGTGGCCCTGGGCAATCTCAGTGCTCCCAGTAATTCTGTAATCTGGTAAATAATAGAATTGTTGCTGATTTGCATTGTTAGAAGAAATACCTTGCTGGGGAATTCTCTACCCCCAATAAAATCACCCATTCTACCAAAGAAAAATATGCTGTCCAATTCATCATACACACTAATTTATGGAACTTTGAAGATAAACTCTTATCTGCTAGTCTTGTATTGAAAGGACAACCTGTCTTAAACTCTCTAATTTTCTTTGCTTTGAGGTTGTCAGGCCTTTGACTCTACTCTAACTTAGTTTTACTTTTAAGATAACATGCATGTATTTAAGATAATATGCATATATACATATCTAAGTATGCATGTCTGTTGACATATGCATACATATATAGGTATATGGCTATACACACACATGTACTTCAATATTTCAGGATCTGTGATTTCAGCTGTGGATACTCCTTCTGTTGGCCCAGATCCCACCCCTCTATAACTTTGTAGAAGGTCTCTATGAATTGCCATGGCTAAAAAATTAATTGTCTAGTGGTCCACCTAGTGATGAGTCAACAAGCATTTATTAAGTGTTCACTATGTGTTAAGCTCTAAGGATAGAAAGAAAAACAAAACTACAGTCCCTGCCCTGATGGAGCTCATATTCCAAGGGAGGAGAGACCATATGCATTCACCTTCATGCAACTATAATCAAGATATACTCAGAATAGACTGGATGTAATTTTTGTTGTATAGTCTATTGTCAAGAGCATTTCAAGTATTATAGATCCATCAGAGAAGGACCTCCTTCCTCCTCCTTCCCACTCCCACCAATTTTCAGATAAAGTCAAGTTAAACACTTTGGGAAAATCAGCACAAAACCCTTGCTACCACTAAGAAAAGAGTATCTCTGTGGCCAGGGGGTCACTAATGTCACCTTGATAAATGACATTTTATATAGTATATTTTGTATTTTATGTATCACGTATCCTCTCTATATAATATATAATCACAATATATTATGACTATTAGGTATTTATGATTAAAGAACCATTAAAACAAATAGCCAACATATTTTTATGTCCAAGGATCAATGTCCTCATTGATAAGACTACTCTCTCCAGAGGTGCATATTGCTAGTAGAATAGCCTAAGAGAATCTAGAACCACCTCTACGCCATCAAGAAGCATCCTGGTAACACACGCACACACATCTATAAGTGTATGCACACATGCACCCAAGCATTATATGCACATACATATATACATACACACATACTGGGCATAGGGCCCATGAAGAAATTGAAACCAGAGAGAGAGGGAATGGGGTGCTGTCTAGGGCATTGAATATGATCATTAACAAAGAACTTTCAGCACATTCAGCACTCAAATCCTTCCTTTTCTAGAATTTAGTTTCCACACATTGAACAAATGACATGCACATTAGCATCTACAGTAGCTGGAGGGTAGATTTCACTATGGTAGACGATGGCTAAGCAATCAGCAGCAGCATTTCTAATGAGGTGCAGAACTAAAGTGTCACTAGGGGTTTTCTTTGGTACTGATGCTCGCTACCACGAAGAAACATAATCCTTGAAATTCTGGAGGCATCTAAGAAATTGGTCATCAAGGCAAGTTCAATTGTACTGTTGGAGGATTTTCAGCACCTGAGGCATGCCATGGTAACACAGGAACAGGCAGAGGAAGGGAGCAAGTGTTTATTGATCACCTGATATACGCCAGGCACTGTGTTAAGTACTTTATTTGATCCGCGCAACAATCCCAGGATGGAAGTGCTATTATTATCCCCATTTTGTGATTAAGGAAACTGAGGCAAACAGAAGTTAAGTGACTTGCTACGCATAGCTAGTAAGTTTCTGAAGCTGGATTTGAACTTTGGTTTTCTTGACTCCAGCCCTAGTGCTCTTTCTGAGAGTATAATCATAATCGTGTTTTAACCTGATTTTTTTTTGAGTGGGACAGCACCCACTGTGCAGATCTGCTGCTTTTCCTCCCTAGCTTGATGTCATTTGGCTAGTAAGCTACGCTCTATACATGGTCCCCATAAACCAGCCCATGAGGTAAAAGGATAGAAATCAGATGCACGCTTGGTCCATTACCGTTCAAATCAAATCCACCTCTCTCACATTATCACTTGCTGGGGCTCTTTCTACCTGGAGTAGCCCTGTATCCTGGCCTGCGGGACTTGGATGGTTAGAATAGTAAATAACAAGGCTGAAACATCTTACCTTTCACATATACTTTCTATTAGTTTAGTTGGTCAGAGAACAACTGTATGACTTTGGAGCAAAATTAAGGGTTTTTAGAAATTATTTTATAACAGAACAATAAATTTAAAGATCTCTTCTACTCTTTTAAATCCTGTATGATGATTCTCGAAGTTCCTTATGCTTTATTTTAATGCTTTATATTTTCTAAAGGGAAATGAATACTCTGGAGCTGTTTTCCCCTTACCAAGGTGTTTATTTTCAAGTCTATATTAAATAATCTATAACTTTCAAGTTGGGGTCAATTTTAAGTTGGCCACCACATACAACAGCCACAGCTGCAACCATCGTAACAACTGCAAAGACAATAATAATGATGATTGATATTTACATAGTCCTTTACCATTTATAAATTGTTATGCTTGCACAATCTCAACTGAGCCTCATAATAACCCTATGAGGTAGGTACTAGAGGGATGTTTTGTTTTGTCTGGATTTGTGATTTTGTACGGACCTATGAACTCTCGGTGAGGAAATTTCCTCCACCAATGTGCAGGGTGTTCCTAAAGTCTGGACACATAGGCAAAATGCATGTTTTCAAGAAATGAAATGAATGAAATTTTTATTCAATTGGAATATTAACAAATAACATCTTCAATATGATTTCCATCATTTGTGATGCAAAGGTTGATATGTTTTGCAAGATTCACATGAACGCGATGCAATAACTCCACATTGCTATCAATTGCCTATGTGTCCAGACTTTAGAATGCTCTGATCTATAATTCACAGTGTTCCTTCTTTTATGGGTACTCGTGTCCCCGACATCTTTATACCAATCTTTTCATGCAAGTCATTACTTGATAAAGAGTTACTTTTTACTTATATGTACCACGTGTTTCTCTATTGTCCTTTGGGCCACTTACAAATTTGATTCTTCTGAGATCTTGGTTCTCTGTGGCTTACAATCATGTAATGCATTCATGACCGAATGAACGAACATTTATTAAGTGTTTCCTGGGTGCCTTGAGGGTCCTCCAAGCTCTGTCCTGGGCTCTCTTCTCTTCTCTATACTATTTTTCTTGGTGAGCTCATCAGCTTCTGTGGATATAGTTATGATCTCTATGCTGGTGATTCCCAGATCTACTTATCCATCCCCAGCTTCTCTTCTGATCTCCAGTTTCACATCACTACTGTGAAATGCCTCAAACTGGAAGTCCCATAGACGCTTTCCAAAACTGGACTAATTCTCTTTCCCTTATAAGTGCTCCTTCTTCCTAACTTCCCTATTACTCTTGAGGCTGTGACCATCCTTCCAATTTTAAAGGTTCAAAATCTAGATGTCACTGTTGACTCCTCGCTCTCACCCTTTCCCCAGCTGCCTCATCCAATCTGTTGCCAAGAATTGCTGATTTTTACCTTTGTAACATTTCTTCAAAACATTCCCTTCCCTCCTCTGACACTGCCACCATTTTGGTGTAGGCCTCTATTACCTTAAGCTTGGACTTTTGCAGCAGCTTGCTGTTGGATCTGCCTGCTTCAGTTGTCTCCCCAGTCTAGATCAACCTCCATTAAGGAATCAGAATGATCTTCTTAAAGTGCTATCTCATTATGTCCCCTTCCTATTTAATAAGCTCTACTGGCTCCCTATTATTCAAGGATCAAAAGACACCAGCCTCCTTGGTCTTCCTTGAACAGGACACTCTGTCTCCTAGCTCTGGGCATTTTCGCTGGCATTACCTATACTCAGAATGTCTTCTGTGACTTCCCTTCCCAAGTAACGTGCCATTTTCTTTGAGAAGCCTTTCCATATCCCCCTCAAGGCTAGTGCTTTCCCTCTGAGATGATCTCTAATTTATCTTATCTGTATCTTGTTTGTGGGAAGTTAGGTGGTACAGTGGATAGAGTGCTGGGCCTCAGACTCTTACTAGCTGTGTGACCCTAGGCAAGTCATTTACCCCTGTTTACCTCAGCTTTTTCTTCTGTAAAATGAGCTGGAGAAGGAAATGGCAAACCACTCTGGTATCTTGGCCAAAAAAAAAAAAACCAAAAGAGTTCATGAAGAGTTGGACATGACCAAAAATATGTCTTGTTTGTACACAGTTTTTTTTTGCATGTTTTCTATCTCATTAAAATGTGAGTTACTTTTCAACATCATGACATAAATTCTTGTAGTGAAACTTTATTTATAGTAGGCACTATATATAATAGGAGTATTGTAGGCATTATAATAACAGCACGGTCTGGTCAAAAAATTATTGAATATGATATCAAGAAACTTGAGTTGAAATCTCACCTCTGCCACTTGCTATCTGAGCAAACTTGGGAAAATTACTTATCATATTTGAGCCTCATCCATAAAATAAGGAGGTTGGGCTAGAGGACATATTTGGTCCCTTAGAGCTTAAGATCTGTGATCTTATGATCAGATGTTGTAAGGAACTCATCTCAGAGGAAATCCTGGTAGTATTGCCCATCTGTCAATTTGAAAGTTCTTTGGTGTCCTATTTTCAGCACGATTAAATGTTTTGAGACGGCTTTAATTTAGAAAGGCACAATAGTGCACTATCTGCCCAGCTACTGAGTGGACTGTGGGCTGTGTGTTAAGTCTGCGTTTCTCTTTGTCTCTTCTTTTACCGTTCCATCCTTTATTCTGAGTGATAGAGAAAACCAACTATACCTTTTAGCTCTTCCTCCAGTCCCTTGCCTTTAGCCCTAGAAACCTTTTGTTAATAAAGTCATGCCTTGACGTATATCCTTTCCTCTATGGGATTATCTGAGGATACAGTAAGTGACTATCACAAGGAAGACCAACTAGCATTCTGTGCAGGCAGTGAAAAGAAAATGAAAAGTTATTTAAGCTACCTTGAATGAGCCACCTTGCACATTTTGTGCTATACTTCTGTTTGTACATGTTGAGAATGAAATGTCTTCTAAGGGGCTGTTGGTTTTCATAAAGTTTCAACGGTATCTTCATCAACCAGGCTGTGAACCCAGCCAGAACTTCCTATTGAGTACTGGCTATGTTTGTTACTGCCAGTGGAAATAAGCGGATGTGGTTTTTAGGTTCATTAGATTAGCCAAATCTCATAGATTAAAAAAATTCAATATAGGGTTGCATTGACTTGCTGTGATTCCCCACAGAATGGAATGAGTGTTCATTGATTGATCATTAGAATGCTGTCAGCTGACTGAACCATTTGTATTAGAATCTATTGGGGCTTCCAAACAACACCAGATGGACACATGGAAATTGGTTTTCTTTCCATAAATAGCAAATCAATTTACATTTTAGAGACTACTAGGGTGTGTGTGTATGTGTGTGCGTGTGTGTTTTAAGTGGTGTCAAAAACTTTTGTCTGTTCCAAGGGAGCATAGCAATCATTAACAAGAAACCGCGACGATCTTAAATGCCTGAGCCAAATGGTATCACAGTATTATTGTATACATTTTCCTCAAGTACACAGGTTGCATGTAATTAACATTATCATCCTGAAAAAAGGCTATTAACTAACATCTAATCTCAGATCTTCTAATGAATACTGATGACTTTACTTTTTTTTTTTTTAACAATTTAATCAGTTCCCCCAAAGCGTGTTTCTCTAAAGAGTTTCTTCTTAAAATCGTCTTGACTCTCTGTATTATAAAAGTTAATGAGTCCCTGGGATGTAATAAATATGGGGAAGATGACATTTTTAAACAACATTTAAAATAGTTTGGTCTTAACCCAGAGATATATTTGTAAATCAAACAAATGCTAGTATATTGCTTTATTTTATTACTCATGTTGAATCAGTTCATTCTCCCATAAAATCTGGAGGACTGGGACCTGACATCACACTCTAAATGAAATGGACATTATTTGTTATATAACATACCAGGTTTCTTTAGGCAAAGAATTATTTGTAAAGTGTGGATCAGTGGAGAACTAGCCAAAAGCAGGATTATCCTATTTTATGCAAAATATCTCTAAAACACACTCCAAGAGTTGTTTTGATTAAGAAGGGGCATGGAAATGAGTGTTATGTGTTAATTTGCATAGTTAACTTCCTTGGTGTGTCATGTCATTTGTACTCAGGGTCTTGTTCCCAATACTTCTTCAGACCTTACTCTTGAGATTCATCTTGTGGCTACCAGAGAGTTTAGCAGCCCAGCTGGTGACTTCATACTGAAAGCCCATGGAATATAATCTCTCCAATTCATAGTGGTAGAACAGATTAAGTGGTGAGATTTCTTTTAGATCACAGTACTTGTTTGGGCTAATATTTTCAATGTTTCCTTAGCCTTCATCCCCTAAGTTAGTAGTGCTAACCTCCTCATGTCCCTTTGGCAGTCTAATGAAGCCTATGAATGCCTTCACAGAACAATATGTTTAAATGATTGAAGAAAATGGCAGATTCCAGGTAGGGATTAGCAATTATGAAGGTACAATTTTTTCCCCATCCAAGTTCATGGACTCTCTGAAATCTCAGGGTGGGGTGGGGGGGCTGTGGACTCCAGGTTAAAGGACTTTTGCCCTAAGCCTTTAAGGACCCAGATGAATATCTGCTGATTGTTTAGTGACTTAGAGGGAACAAAGATGGGCAATGTGTATGTGATGATTATGAAAGAGGAAAGGAAATCGGCTGACCTAAAACACCCCAAGGAAAATGCATCCCGTCTTCTAGGATCTGGTTAGTTATTTTCCTATTAGGGATATGAACTGAACCTGTGATTAAATTAGTGTAGGGAACATCCAGGTGAGCAAACTCCTTCTACCTTCTTGGTGATTTATGGTTTTAGAGAATTGACTAGAGCCTTGAGAGGTTAAGTGACTTGACTAGGGTTACACAGCCAACTTATGCCTGATATGATATGCATAAGAGTCTTGCTAGTAGAAGCATCCTTCAGATCAGCAGTCCTGTTTCCATTCCAGTACTCATAGCCATCACCCAGGGAAGCAAATCAAATGGGGACCAGTCCTTTCCATCGATCTACTGACTCTCACAGAGAAAGCAAGTCAGCCCCATCATTTCTGCTTTCCTCCTAGCCATCTTTGATGGAATCAGTTCCTATGGAGAAAAGTTCATCCATCTCCACCAACTGCCAACCTTCTGCCACATAGAGGGCAGGTAAGCCAATGTATGTGAAGCAGTCAGCCTGAGAGAGAAACAGAAGGTGGCATGTTCATGGCAAATTGAACTCCGCACCCCCCCCCACCTTGACCACCTTGACTGCCATCTCCCCTTAGACCATGATAAAGAAAGCCCAGGACCCTGAACTCAATAGCCTTGGGAATAACAACACTTCCAGCCCAGTGCCCCACCCCTCCCCCCATTGTCTTGGGAAGCAGCCTTTATGGAGATGCAATCTGTGCTATAGCCATGGCTACTGAAGATCCAGAAAAAGAAAGTTCTTGCCACCAAAGTCCTTGGCACTGCCAAATTGTTCATCCCCTGAAACTGATATGATTTTATTAGGGAAATGACATTAAAGAAGAGGCATTGCTGTCTGCTTTGCCTCTGCACCCTAAAAATCAATGGACCTGTCCATTTGACCTGTAGCTGAAATCTCCCATATATTTTGTCTCCCCAATTAGGACACAGTATCTTTCAAAGCAGGGACTTTCTTACTTTTCTATTTATACTCCCAGTACTTATCACAGTGCATTGTACTTACGAAGTGCTTAATAAATGCCCTTTTCATTCATTCCTTAATTGATTGATGTAGGACTTGAAATTAGGTCTTTCTGGATTTGAGGCTGACTCTATACAGCATTCCATATTGCCACTATTTTTCCTTGAAAAGGCTGCAATTGAGTTGATTGGTCATCTATTCATTTGCATTAGAGTTTACATTTGGAGTTACTGTGGCATTTTTTAAAATAGAAAAAGGAATTCAGAGTTAACTGCAGACTTTTGTAGCAGTGTGTGTGTGTGTCTGCATAAAAAAGACCATTAAATTTTGTAGGCTAGTATTTTTCTGGGCCAAAATGGTGTAAAGCCTATGAAACTGGATTGAACGTGTTCAGTAATTCTAACTTTCTGCTCTCTCAGAGGCCAGTCTCTCTAAGACCCACGTTCTCTTGGTGACATGATAAAATTGGGGATCATGGAAGGCCATGGTCTTGGAATAATGAAAACGACAACTTCTTTTCAAACCCTAAAGGGCAATTGAAGGATACACGATAGACGCAAGTCCTCTGCAGAATACTATCAACAGCTCAGTTGAAAGAATTTGTGGGGCAGGGGTCAAAACCCTGCACTTGGAGCCAGAAATTCTGGGTGCGAATCCTATAGCCCTGCCACTGATTTCCTATGTGGCCTCAGTGAAGCCATTTGTTTTGAGGAGTTTCCTTACCTATGCCATCCAAAGTAGATTAGACAATCTCTAAGGGCCCGTCTAGCTCTAAATTCTGAACTTTGGAGTAGCATTATAGACATTACTGAAGAAACAAGAAAGAATGGAAGATGATGCAACTGGTCCTTTATTGAAAAAAGACAACAGCAGATGGATAGCCTGATGTACTTGTTCCTCCTGGAGCAAGGGGAGGACCTCCAGAAGTTGCACAACTCTTGTTTAGGGGATCGATGGAGAAATGTGGATCTAAACTTCATGGGATGAGAAGGTATAGAGTGGATACGATCTATGTAGGTGGAGCAAAATCAAAGTGAAAACACTGATCCTTGAAAATGAAGTCCAAGTACATCTGGAAATTTACTATAATCTGAATGGTAACTTCTATGATATGCTTGAAGTGGAGAGAATTCCTATCTAGTGCTACTTTTCAGAAATTCTAAAATGGAAATATCAGGAGACATTAAGACCAAGAGAGTATTGATTAATATCATTGTTATTTATTTTGTAGTTTTGCACATCGTGGGTGCTTAAAATGTCTAGAAAAGAGAGTGATAATCACTAGGAGCCAGCATGGCTTCATTAAGAACTACTGATGCCAGACTAACCTCATTTCCTTTTTTGGTAGGAAGCTATCTAATATAAAGTGATCAGGGAACTGTTGGAGATACGGTTTACCTTGATTTTATTAAAATGTTTGATAATTTCTCATCCAATTCTTACAGAAAATATGGATAGATGCAGACTAGATAAGAATAAAATTAGATGCATTAGAAACTGATTAAATACCTGGATCCCGAATGTAGTCATTAATGGTTTGATGACAGTCTGGAAGGAGCGCTCTAAGGATCTGTATTAGCCCTTTGCTGATATTTTTATCAATGACTTAGAAAAGGGAAAATGATATTCTTAAAAATTTTGTGGATGATTAAAAAGCTGGGAGTGATAGGTGACATGTTGGATGATAGAAAAAAAAAGATCTTTGCAGACTAGAACCTTGTGTTGAATCCCCTAAGATGAAACTTAATTGGGACAAATCATCCTAAATTTTGGGAAAAGCAGATTTCAAAAAGACTCGGAAGAAATATAGGTAAGATCCCATGGAAAAAATGTTTCAGAGCAGGAGGGATGGGAGATGTTCAAGAAGGAAATTATGAAGGCACAAAGGTAAACAATTTCAGACAATTTCCCTCTTTTCTCCACATTGAAGTAGGAAGGATTGTGAAAACTAAACAGAAGATTTTATATTTGATATTGAAGATAATAGGGATCCATTGGAGTTGATTTGATAGGGAGGTGCTTTAGGAAGATCGTTTTGATAGAGTGGAGAATGTTCTGCAATGCGAAGACACTTGAGGTAGGGAGATCAGGCAGCAGGCTATTACAATAGTCCAGGCATGAGGTGACGAGGGTGGGCACCAGGGTCAGAGGAGAGAAGGGGGCATACTGGAAAGACGTTACTAAGGGAGAATTGACAGGACTTGACAACAGATCAGATATGGGGAGGTGAGAGATAGGAGTTGAGGATAGCACCAAGGTTGTGTGCTTGGGTGACTGGGAAGACGCTATTTCCCTTGATAGTAAGAAGAGCTTAAAAATGCCTTCTTGCTCATTGATTTAGGAATTTAAAGATCTTCTAGCTTGCCAAGAAAGACCAAGTAGAAAACTTTCTTATTGTTTTTTGGTTCTCATTTTCTTTCATACAGACAACATATTTCCCTCTTTTAGCCTATGTTTGTGATTATAGAGCTTTTAGGCCCATTTGCTCCAGTGAATCCCCAGGCTCTCCTCTCCCCTTTCTCTTTCCCCTACTCTTTTCCCCATTCCTCTATCACAAGTGGGTCTTGTGACCTCTGCTCTCAAGCAAATGTCAGGCACAGGATCATTTTTATTAATATTTTTGGTATTTATTGTAATAACACCGGCTCCGTAATGAAGAAATCATGTGCTCTTTGTATGGATGGCATGTGGACTTTCATTGAGCATCATTAAAAATAATATGTTACTCCAGCCTTTGTGTGTGTGAGAGAGCTCAGTAAATAAACCAACTTGACCCTTGGGGAAAATAGAAATAAGGATCCAGCAAGGAGTCAATACTGTGGGTTATGCTTCCTCTCCCACTAAGAAGCAGTAAAAGCATCTAACAAGGACCGTATGTATGCATGGACTGGCATATGAAAGGATGTATGTGCATATATTGCTTCAGCTAGGTACTAAAGGTCAAGGTCATACAAAAGAAAATAACGTCATAGACATCAAGGAAATAACAAATATTTACAGACATCCAGGCGTTTCAAATAATACAATTAATCCCGGGAATACTTCAAAGGAGACCACTCAGGAAATGGACAAATAATGAATTTGAATACCTCAGAGAGGCTGGAAATCCAGAAGCCAGCCTTTGGAGAGACCAATCAAGTCCCCACATAAATGATTATTTCATCTCCAGAAACTGCTTAAAGCCTTTTATAGAGATGACAAGAATAACACACGATTTGGATGATTACTGGATGCTTTTTAGAAAAGGAACAAGCCAAAAAGAAATGAATCTCTTCCACTCTTATCTTATTTTGTGACCAAAGTATCAGATTAAATAAAAAAAAACACCAAACCCAAACACCACACACTACCATTCTATTCATTTACTATATATGTGAAAAAGTGTTTTTTTAAAAAAAATCTCCCAGTTTAATTGGGGCAATTTGATTTCTGTGATGGAGATAGCTTTTCCAGATCTTTTATTTTTTTGGATATACAGTTATCTCAAGGTTCTAACCTAAAACTCCCAAGGTATTTTAAGTACAACATGTAGGAAATGAACAATTCCAGATAAATGTGATGCAATGACTATACTTTCATGGTCTCATTCAAATGGGTACTTCCTCCATTCATACAAATTGCAACCAATAGGTGCTTTCTCAATCTGACTCGATCGTGTCTTCCCAGAAATCCTCCAAGGCTGGTACATGAAATGCATAGTGAGGACCTTTCTCTAAATCAACACTTTTTGAACTTTTTGGTTTCCAGACTCCTTTATGCTGTAAAAATTATTCAGGACCTTGAAGAATGGTGGTTGTTGAGTTTCAGTCAGTTAGCAGAGAGGGACTCAGAAAGTGAAGCAGCAAGTGAAAGAAGGGGGAAAAGGGCTGAAATTACCAAAGAATTCAGGAAGAGGAAAACTCAAAGATCTTCAACATAAGCAGATAAATCAGCAGTGAAAAAAGTAATAAAAAAAAAACAACAGAAGGAAACACAACTTCCAGATCTAGTAAATGAATTCAAGAATCTATTAATAAATACTGAAAAACAAAGGAGAATGATCCAAAACTGTTACTGAACTTGTTCTTTCCTCTGTATATGTCTGTACTCAGGAACACCACTGCTTATGTGCAGGTCTCTTCTCACTCTGCCCTGTATCTGGGACTAGTAGCTGAGTTAAGTGACAGTACTACCATTTGTCCATGTACCACCTGTCCATGCTGTAGTGCCGCAGTGTAGGTGTGAGGTTGCCCGGGTTTGGGTCCAAGACCTCCTCTCACCCTGGTGCACAGCCTCTCTTGGCACTAGAGTGCTCTGTTCACAGTACATTCCTGGCCTGATCCTGCCTCCTGTGTTTAAAGACCTTCCTCTCTGTCTCCCTATTCCAAAGTGGGTTGGACAAAGGACTCATTGTGACTTTTTCTGGATTTCTCCATCAGAATTCTGCCTGCTGGTACATTTTCTAGATCTGTTAAGAAGAGTTTGTGGAGAGGGACTCACTTTATTTCTACCTACCAGTCTGCCATCTTGGCTCTACCTTGAAGTCTGGGTTGATTAAGTATATGGCGTAGTATTTTAAGTGTAACCAAGTCATTTTTATTCCTTCTCCTCTACTCTGGGCTCAGATGATTGTCAAGATTTGTCTGACAAAGATATAAGTACTCATAGACCAATTTTATGGATTGCTTATAGTTACATATCATAATTTGTACAGTACATATTCTTTAGCCATTTGGTTTTCCCCACGTGGATAGTTAAGCTGCACTCCTCTGAGTGAATGTGAATTGATTAGTTCATTCAACAAGCATGTATTAAGTACCCAGTATATGCCACAGTATTGTGATTCTCTGGGAATATTGACCAAAAAATGAGACCATCTGTGCCCTCAAGATGCTTACATTTTATTAGGAGACACGATGAGTACACACATAAATGATATGAGAAAGCATAGGGAGGGGGTCAGGAAAGACTTCACATAGATGCTATCACTTAAGCAAAGCAGAGAGGAAGAAAGGAAGGAAATGAGCCATTACTAAGCACTTAGTATATGACAGGCACTATACTAAACACTGGCAAAAAGAAAGAATCCCTGCCCTTAAGAAGAGTATATTCTAATGGGAGCTGAAGGGAAGGGAGAGAAGGATACCTGTGCAGAATGAAGGTAACTGAGGAGGGGGTGGTGCCTACCAGAAAGCCAGATTGGTCCCTTCTACACAATGGAGACCCAGGAGAGAAATTCACCAATGGGAGAAGGGGATGGGTCTTACAGAAGGATAATCCAGAGAGAGAGGTTAAACTGAAATTTGAAGGCAGCTTGGGATTCTGAGAGTTGGAGTTGAGGAAAGAGTGCATTCAAGGCATGAAGGACAAACTTTGTGAAGGCATGGAGACAAGAATGTTATGGATGCTGAGCAATAGCAAGTAAACCAGTTTGTCTGGATTGTAGACTACATGAAAGAAATAACGTATAATGAAGTTGGAGCCAGATTGTGAAGGGCTTGAAGTTACAAAAAGAGGAGTTTATAGTTTATCATAGAAGCAATAGGAAGCCCTTGGAGGTTTTTGAACAAGAGGATCTCATTTAAGAGTTTCCATAATATTCAGAAGCTTGATGCAATCAGCACAATGTCACCTGCAAACAGAAGTATCAAGTACCTCCAGAAGAAGTCCATGCTGAAGAAGATTTAATTGTGAGAATATTTAGAAAGCATTCTCGAGACATTTGAAAACAGCATACCAAAGATTGGGGAAAAATCATAGATCTTAAACAAAAGAAAAGCCAATTAAAAATCATCCTTACTGATCCTATACCTACATTTCCAGTTCTCCAAAATTTTGTGAAAAAAAATCTTTATTTACATTCATAGTATTCTTGTTGAAAGTACAAGAAAGCAACGGGTGGGCTTTAAAAAGGTGTTGGAATTATCTTGTTGATTCTTTAAAAATTCCCTTTGCAGGGATGTGCTGGAGCCAGCTCTGATCAGATCATGAACCAATTATTAATTTTTTGGTGTGAAAATTTATACCTTGGAAATTGGTTACAAAACAAGACTTGATTTATTGTTCTGCTGATTGTGTATAGAAAAGAGAAAGACTATTGGTATTTACTTCATCATTTAAAAAGTTGAATGTAAGTACACTGTATTTTTTTTTGAGTTTAAATCATTATTTATTTAATATTTTCATTTTCAGTATTAATTTTCACAAGAGTTTGAATTACAAATTTTCTCCCCATTTCTACCCTCCCCCCACTCCAAGATGGTATATATTCTGATTGCCCCATTCCCCAGTCAACTCTCCCTTCTGTCACCCCACTCCCCCCAACTCCTTTTCCCTTACTTTCTTGTAGGGCAAGATAGATTTATGTGCCCCATTGTCTGCATATCTTATTTCCTAGTTACATGCCAAAACTTTTTTTTTGAACATCTGCTTTTAAAACTTTGAGTTCCAAATTCTCTCCCCTCTTTACTTCCCACCCACCCTCCCTAAGAAGGCAAGCAATTCAACAGAGGCCACATGTGTATCATTACGCAAAACCCTTCCACAATACTAATGTTGCGAAAGACTAACTATATTTTGCCCCTTCCTATCCTATCCTCCTTTATCCAGTTTTCTCCCTTGACCCTGTCCCTTTTCGAAAGTGTTAGCTTTTGATTACCTCCTCACCCTGTCTGCCTTCCCTTCTATCATCCCCCCTTTTTATCTCCTTCCTCCTTCTTTCCTGTGGGGTAAGATGCCCAATTGAGTGTGTATGTTATTCCCTCCTCAGGTAAAATCTGATGAGAGCAAGATTCCCCTTCACCTGCTCCCTCTTCCCTCCCAACAGAACTGCTATTTCTTGCCATTTTTATGGGACATAATTTACCCCATTCTATCTCTTGCTTTTTCCCTCTCTCAATATATTCCTCTCTCATCCCTTAATTTGATTTTATTTTTTAGATATCATCCCTTCATATTCAACTCACCCTGTGCCCTCTGTCTATATATACATATATTCCATTCAGCTACCCTAACACTGAGGTCTCATGAATCATACACACCATCTTTCCATGTAGGAATGTAAACAAAACAGTTCAACTTTAGTAAGTCCCTTGTTATTTTTCTTTCTTGTTTACCTTTTCATGCTTCTCTTGATTCTTGGGTATGAAAGTCAAATTTTCTATTCAGCTCCAGTCTTTTCACTGAGAAAGCTTGAAAGTCCTCTATTTTATTGAAAATCCATATTTTGCCTTGGAGCATTATACTCAGTTTTGCTGTGTAGGTGATTCTTGGTTTTACTCCTAGCTCCATTGACCTCCAGAATGTCATATTCCAAGCCCTTTGTTCCCTTAATGTAGAAGCTGCTAGATCTTGGGTTATCCTGATTGTGTTTCCACAATCCTCAAATTGTTTCTTTCTGGCTGCTTGTAGTATTTTCTCCTTGATCTGGGAACTCTGGAATTTGGTGACAATATTCCTGGGAGTTTTCTTTTTGGGATCTTTTTCAGGAAGCAATCTGTGAATTCTTTCAATTTCTGTTTTACCCTTTGGTTATAGACTATCACGGCAGTTCTCCTTGATAATTTCTTGAAGGATGATATCTAGGCTCTTTTTTGACCATGGCTTTCAGGTAGTCCAATAATTTTTAAATTATCTCTCCTGGATCTATTTTCCAGGCCAGTGGTTTTTCCAATGAGATATTTCACATTGTCTTCCGTTTTTTCATTCCTTTGGTTTTGTTTTATAATATGTTGATTTCTTATCAAGTCACTAGCTTCCACTTGCTCCAATCTAATTTTGAAGGTAGTATTTTCTTCAGTTGTCTTTTGGACCTCCTTTTCCATTTGGCTAACTGCCTTTCAAGGCATTCTTCTCCTCATTGGCTTTTTGAAGCTGTTTTGCCATTTGAGTTAGTCTATTTTTTAAGGTGTTGTTTTCTTCAGTACTTTTTTTCTGTATTTTTTTGGTCTCATTTAGCAAGTCCTTGACTTGTTTTTTATGGTTTTCTTGCATCATTCTCATTTCTCTTCCCAATTTTTCCCCTACTTCTCTAACTTTCTTTTCCAAATCCTTTTGGTGCTCTTCCATGGCCTGAGACCAGTTCATGTTTTTCTTGGAGGCTTTTGATGTAGGCTCTTTGACTTTGTTGACTTCTTTTGGCTATATGTTTTCTTTGTCACCAAAGAAAGATTCCAAAGTCTGAGTCTGAATCTGAGTGCGTTTTCACTGCCTGGCCATGTTCCCAGCCAACTACTTGAGCCGTGAGTTTTTTCAGAAGCGTATGACTGCTTGTAGAGTAGAGAGTACTTTGTTCCAAGCTTGAGGGGGTGCACTGTTGTTTTCAGAGCTATTTCTCACAGCAAGCTCTGCCACAGCAGTGCTCCTCCTCCCCCAAGAACCGCCAACCTGGACCTGACTCAGATCTTAAGTAGGCTCTGCACTCTTGCTCCGATCTGCCACTTAATTCCTCCCAACAGGTGGGCCTGGGACCAGAAGCAACTGCGGCTGTAGTTCTGTAGCTGTCCCATTTCCACTGCCCCTGGGGCAGTGGCCAAACCACAAACTCCTTTCACTCTGTCTCGGCAGGTTTTCCCACTAACCTTCTCTGTTGTGTCTGGTGTTTGTGGGTTGAGAAGTCTGGTAACTGCCACAGCTCACTGATTCAGGGTGCTAGGGCCTGTTCTGCCCGGCTCCTGGTCTGGTTGGTCTGGGTGCAACCCATGCTGGGCTCTGCTCTACTCGGCTCCCAGCCCTGTTCATGATAAACCTCACCCAGTGACCATCCAGGCTGTCCTGGGCTATTTTGTAGCTCCTGCAGTTCTAGAATTTGTTCAGAGCCATTTTTTTTATTGGTGTTTGGAGGGTCCTGGGGGAAAGCCCTAGGTAATTCCCTGCTTTCCAGCCCCCATCTTGTCTCTGCCCCCCTCCCTCAGTGCACTCTAATTTAAGAAAATTGTTTTTGCTTAAATAATGTTTTATTTCCCCCCCCCCCAGTTACATGTAAAGATAATTTTTAATATTCATTTAAAAATTTGAGTTACTGTTACTGAAACAGTAAACAATTTGATGTAGGTTATACATGTTCAGTCATGCGATACATAATTCCTTATTATCTTCTTGCAAAAGAAGACACAGACTCAAAAGAAAAACACACACGCAAATATAGAAAGTGAAAAATAGTATGCTTTAACCTACATTCAGACTCCATCAGGTCTTTCTCTGGAGGTTGATAGCACTTTTCGTTATGAGCCCTTTTGAATTATCTTGGATCATTTTATTGCTGTGAATAACTAAGTAATTTACAATTATCATTGTATAGTGTTGCTGTTACTAAATACAATATTCTCCTTGTACCTCTCACTTTACTTTGCATTAGTTCATATAAGTCTTTCCAGGTTTTTCTCTGAAATCAACCTGCTTGTTATTTCTTATAGGACAGTATTTTTCTATTACAATACTATATGACAACTTCTTCAGACATTTCCCAATTGAGAGGCATTCCTTCAATTTCTGTTTCTTTGCCAGTACAAAAAGAGTTGCTAGAATTATTTTTGTACAAATAGAATCCTTCCTCTTTCATTTTTTTTTATTTCTTTGGGATACAGACCTAGCAGTGGTATTGGTGGATCAAAAGGTGTGTACAGTTTTATAGCTTTGAGCATAGTTCCAAACCGCTCTCTAGAATGGTTGGATCAGTTTACAACTACACCAACAATGCATTAGTGTCCCAATTTTCCCATATCTCTTCCAATATTCATCATTTTCCTTTTATGTCATGTTAGCTAATCTGATAGGTGTGAGCTGGTACTTCAGAGTTGTTTTAATCTGAATCTCTAATCAATAGTGCTGTAGAGCTTTTTTTTCATATAACTATAGATAGCTTTCATTTCATCATCTGAAAACTGTTCATATCTTTTGACCATTTATCAATTGGGGAATGACTTATAAATTTGAATCTGTTCTCTATATCGTTGAGAAATGAAGCTTTTATTGGAGACACTTTCTGTAAAAATTGTTTTTCAGTTTTCTGCTTTCCTTCTCATATCGATTGCATTGATTTTATTTGTGTAAACACTTTTAAATTTAATATAATAAAAATTATCCATTTTGCATCTAGTAATGCTTTCTATCTCGTTTGCTTATAAATTCTTCCTTTCTCCATAGATCTGGTAGGAAAATAGGTAAACTATTCCTTGCTCTCCTAATTTGCTTATGATATTATCCTTTATAAGTTTAAATCTTTTGCCCATTTTGATCTTATCTTAGTATACCGTGTAAGATAATAAAAGATACCTAGTTTCTGCCATACTGTTTTCCAGTTTTCCCAGCAGGTTTTGTCAGATAGTGAGTTTCTATCCCAAAAGCTGGGTCTTTGGGTTTCTGTGACACTAGATTACTATGATCATTTACTACTGAGTCTTATGTACTTAATCTATTTCACTGACCCACCACTCTTATTTTTTAGCCAGTACCAGATAGTTTTGATGATTTCTGCTTTATAATAGTTTGAGAACTGGCATGGCTAGGCCACTTTCCTTCACATTTGTTTTCATTAATTCCCTTAATATTCTTGACCTTTTGTTCTTCCAGATGAACTTTGTCATGATTTGAAATAAGTTTTTTTGGTAGTTTGATTGGCAGGGCACTGAATAAGTAAAATAATTTATGTAGAATTGTCATTTTTATTACATTGGCTTACTGAGGAGCAATTAATATTTTTCCAATTGTTTAGACCTTTATTCATGTGAAAAGTGTTTTGTAATTGTTTTGATATAGTTCGTGGGTTTGTATTGGCAAGTAGACTCCCAAGTACTTTATGTTGTATACAATTATTTTAAAAGGAATTTCTTTCTATCTCTTGCTGTTGGACTTTGTTGGTAATATAAAGAAATGCTGATGATTTATTTGGGTTTATTTTATATCCTGTAACTTTGCTAAAGTTGTTTATTACTTCAACTAGTTTTTTAGTTGACTCTCTAGGATTCTCTAAGTATACCATCATATTATCTGCACAGAATGATATTTTTGTTTCTTCATTGCCTATTCTAATTCCTTCAATCTCTTTTTCTTCTCTTATTGCTGCAGCTAACCTTTCTAGTACGATATTGAATAAGAGTGGTGATAGTAGGCATCCTTGCTTTACCCTTAATCTTATTAGGAAGGTTTTTAGTTTATCCTCATTACAGATAATGCTTCCTGGTGGTTTTAGATAGGTACTTCTTATCATTTTAAGGAAAGTCCATTCATTCCTATACTCTCCAGTGTTTTTAATATGAATGGGTGTTGTATTTTGTTAAAAGCTTTCCAGCATCTATTGAAATAATCATATGATTTCTATTAGGTTTGTTATTTATATGGTCAGTTATGCTGATAGTTTCCCTAATATTGAGCCAGCCCTGCGTTCTTGGTATAAATCTCACTTGCTCAAAGTGTATGATCCTTGTGATAAGTTGCTGTGATCTCCTTGCTAATATTTTATTTAAAATTTTTGCTTTGATATTCTTTAGGAAAATTGATCTCTAGTCTACTTTCTTTGCTTTTGTTCTTCCTGGTTAGGTATCAGCACCATTTTTGTGTCATAAAAGGAATGTGGTAAGATTGCTTCTTCGCCCATTTCCCCAAATAGTTTACATAGTATTGGAATTAATTGTTCTTTAAATATTTGGTAGAATTCATTTGTGAATCCATCTGGCCCTGAGGAAATTTTCTAAGGGAGTTAATTGATGACTTGTTAAATTTCTTTTTCTAACATGGGGTTATTTAAGTATTCTATTTCCTCTTCAGTTAATCTGGGCAGTTTATATTTTTGTAAATATTCATCCATTTTAGTCTGATAATCTGAGTGAATTGAGTGAATGCTTTAACTTCCTCTTCATTAGTTGTGAATTCTTCCTTTTTATTTTTGATACTGGTAATTTAGTTTTCTTCATTTTTTAAACCAAACTGACCAATGGCTTATCTATTTTGTTTTTTTCCCATAAAACCTACTCTAAGTTTTATTTAGTGCTTCAATGAATTACTTTCAATTTTATTAATTCCTCTTTTGATTTTCAGGATTTCCAATTTGGTGTTTAATCAGGTTTTTAAAATCTGTTTTTTTTTTCCTGCCTTTTAAAGTTGCATGCCCTATTCATTGACCTGCTCTTTCTCTTTCTTGTTCATGTAAGCATTTAAAGATATAAAATTTCCCCTAAGTACTTTGGCTTCATCCCATAAATTTTGATATGTTGTCTCATGTCTTTCTTTTTGATGAAATTATTGATAGTTTCTATGATTTGATTTTTTACCCACTCATTGTTTAAGATTAGATTATTTAGTTTCCAATTAATTTTTAATTTATCTTTCCAAGGTCCTTTGTTAAACATAATTTTATTGCATCATGATCTGAAAAGGATGCATTTAATATTTCTGCCTTTCTGCATTTCATTGTGAGGTTTTATGCCCTCATTCAATTTTCTACAGAGGTCTATCATATCCAACCTTTCTAAAGTACCATTCACCTCTTTGTTTATTTTATGGTTAGATTTATCTAGTTCTGAGAGGAGAAAGTTGAAGTACCCCACTAGTATAGTTTTACTGTCTATTCCTTCCTGTAACTCATTTAACTTCTCCATTAGAAATTTGTACCACTTGGTGTGTATAGATACATACATACATATACATACATATACATATACATATACATATACATATACATATATATATATATAGTATTGGTATTGGTATTATGTCATTGGTATGACATTATTGGTCATATGGTAACTTTTAGCAAGATGTAGTTTTCTTCCTTGACTCTTAATTAGATCTGTTGTTGCTTTTGCTTTGTCTGAGATCATGATTGCTACCCCTGCTTTTTTTTTTTACTTCACCTGAACCATAATATATTCTTCTCCAGTCTTTTACCTTCTCTCTCTCTCTCTCTCTCTCTCTCTCTCTCTCTCTCTCTCTCTCTCTCTCTCTCTCCCTCTCTCTCTCTCTCTCTCTCTCTCTCTCTCTCTCTCTCTCTCTCACTCTCTCGTGTATCTGCTTCAAATGTGTTTCTTGTAAACAACATATTGCATGATCCTACATTTTAATCCACTCTGCTATCTGCTTCTGTTTTATGGGTGATTTCATTCCATTTACAGTTACAGTTATGATTACTGTGTATTTCCCTCCATCCTATTTTTCCTCATTTACACTTCTCTCTCTCTCCCTCCCTCCCTACCTCTCATATGTATCTGCTTCAAATGTGTTTCCTGTAAACAACATATTGCATGATCCTACATTTTAATCCACTCTGCTATCTGCTTCTGTTTTATGGGTGATTTCATCCCATTTACAGTTACAATTATGATTACTGTGTATTTCTCTCTATCCTATTTTTCCTCATTTACACTTATCTCCCTCTCCCTCTACTCCCTCCCTCCCTCTCTCCCTTTCTCCCTCTTTTCCCCCTGTCCCTCCTCTCCAGTGTTTTGTTTCTGACCATTGTCTCCCTCAGGCTACTCTCCCTTCTATAAGCCACCTCTTTTCTTGTTCCCCTCCCCTCCCGTTTCTTTATAGGGTGAGATAGATTTCTATACTCAACTGAATGTGTATGTTATTCACTCTCGGAGTCAAATCTCATGACAATAAGGTCCAAGCGATGCTCCCCTCTCTTCTTTCCCTCCACTGTAATAAGTCTTTTGTACTTCATGTGAGATAATTTACTCAGTTATACATCTCTCTTCCGTCTTTCCCCAGAGCAATCCTCTTTCTCATTCCTTAATTTTTTTATATCATCCCATCAAAGACACTCACTTTCTATGTATACCTTCAAACTCCCCAAATAATGATAGTGTTCTTAAGAGTTACAAACATTATCTTCCTATGCAGGGATATAAACAGTTTAACTTTATTGAATAACTTACGTTTTTTTTTCCTTTTCTGTTTACCTTTTTTTTTTTTTTGCTTCTCTTGAGTCTTGTATTGGAAAATCTAATTTTCGGTTTAGTTCTGGTATTTTCATTAAGAATATTTGAAAGTCTTCTATTTTATTGAATATTCATCTTTCCCCCTGAAGTATTATGCCCAGTTTTTCTGGGTAGGTGATTCTTGTAATCCAAGCTACTTTACCTTCTAGAATATCATATTCCAAGCCTTCTGATCCTTTAATGCAGATGCTCCTAAATCATTTGTAATCCTGATTGTGGTGCCTTGACATTTGAAGTGTTTCTTTCTGGCTACTTGTATTTTCTCCTTGACCTGAGAGTTCTGGAATTTGGCTATAATATTCCTGAGAGTTTTCATTTTGGGATGTCTTTCAGGAAGTGATCAATGGATTCTTTCAATTACTATTTTGCCCTCTGGGTCTAGGATGTTAGGGCAGTTTTCCTTGATAATTTCGTGAAAAATGCTGTCCAAACTCTTTTTTTGATTATGGCTTTCAGGTAGTCCAAAAATTTTTAAATTATCTCTCCCGGATCTATTTTCCAGGTCAGTTGTTTTTCTAACAAGATATTTCATATTTTCTTCTATTTCTCATTAAAAAATTTTGTTGATTGAGTCTTGATATCTCATGGAGTCATAATCTCTTACTTGCCAAATTTTAATTTTTTAAAGAATTATTTTCTTCAGTTAGCTTTCACACCTTCTCATTCATTTGGCAAATACTCCTTGTCAAGGAGTTTTTTTCTTCAGTGAATTTTTGTACATCTTCCATTTTTTTGTACTTCCTTTACCAACCCATCGACTCTCTTTTCATGATTCTCTTGCATAACTCTCATTTCTTTCCCCAAATTTTCTTCTAGCTTTCTGTTTTTTAAAAATCACTTTTGAGCTCTGACATGAACTCCTTTTGGGGCTGAGACCAATTCATATTTCTCTTTGAGGCTTCACATGTAGATGTTTTGACATTGTTGTCCTCTTTTGAGTTTGTGTTTTTATCTTCCTTTGTCACCATAGTAACATTCTGTGGTCAGGTTATTTTTTTTTGCTCATTTCCAGTCTATTTTGTGACTTTTAAAGTTGAGCTCTGTTCCTGAGGTACAGGGGATGCTGTTTCAAGCTTCTTGTGCCAGGGGCTAGGATCCTGCCCATTGGCCTGCTACTGGGGCATCTGGGCTTGGTTGGCTCACCTGCTGTGCCAGGATAGTTGGGCCTGCTGGCTTTGGCTACCTGTCTGCTGCTCCAGGGACTGGAAGTCTCATCTCACAGCTTCCCAATGTACCACTGGCCTGCTGCACAGGGGCCATGGGGCCTTGGTTGCTAATCTCTGCGGGCTTCCTCTGGCTTGCCCAGACATGGCCGAGTGAGACAAACTTTTCCTGTAGTCCTTTTAATTTATCTTGGGCTGGAAAATTGTTTCACTCTATCCTTTTGTGGGTTCTTCCCCTCCAAAACTTATTATGAGGTATGATTTAAAGTTGTTTGGAGGGGAATTTGGGACATCCATATCAGTAATTAAGGTGGGACTTTTTTTTTTTTACTGCTTTCTCTTTTGGAGCACTTATTTAATCAAGTGCCCTTGATGAGTCCAGCCTTTGTTTCTTTGATTAAATCAGGAGTCTTTGATGACCTCCTTACCTCAAGGGAAAGCCTAGTTTACATGAGTTTGAGCCATAGGTTTGTGACGCCAGAAGCTTTTAGACCATGCGGGTTTGAGTCACATGTTTGTAGTGCTTTTAGGTCACATGGGTGAGTTGCATGCTGTGATGCCCTGAACAGGGCATATAAAGTCAGAGGTTGGTGTTTTTCCTTTGGGGTTCTCACCCACTGGAAGAGTGGCGTGTGACTCTGGGCAAGCAATTGTAACTGCCCCCCGGCTTTACTAACCCAGACTCTTTGGTTCTTTTGTAACTATGAATTGTGATTTGGTCTGTTTATATTTTCTCTGTTTGTAATTTGTTTGTATTTGCTCCAAAGTTCAGGGTGCTGGTTTTTCCTCCTGAACTAAGTGAATGATATTTGTATGTTGGATTAAAGTAAGATCGTTAACCCCTTCAGGTTACTTTCCTTAGTAAAGCAGATCAAAGAACCTGTGCTGGCAGCTCTTGTTGCTGGTCTTGTTGGGTCTTACACCCCTACAGCAGCTGCTAGCCAAATTGTTGTTACAATATCTCAGGCAAGTTCCTTCCTTTTCTCTGCCATCTTGGATCTACCAAGCATTGTACTTAGTAGTAGTATCACTAGGTCAATGGACAGGTATAATCTAATGACATTTCTAGTGTGATTCCAAATTGTTTTTCAGTATAGTTGGATCAATTCACAACTCTACCAAGACTGTATTTATGTATCTGTCTTCCTATAAACCCAGTAACATTTGCTGTTTCTTTGGATCATCTTCAGTAATCTATTGGGTATGAGGTGAAACTTGGGATTTTTTTTTAAAATGCACTTCTCTTAGACTATTGAGTTGGAGCATTCTGTCATATGGATTTTGACAGCTAATATTTCTTCCTTTGAAACTGAACAGGTAGGATTTTACAAATGGTGTTCTGCAGCAGACCATATCTTCACAATTACGCAATTGTCAAAAGGTGCAGGGTGTTTAAGCTCCCATTGGGCTTATTGTCTATTGTCAGAAAAAGAGTTGGATTGAGTGGTGTACAATGTTGTTCTAGAAGCTGTATTCCAAAAATGTGCCTCCGTTTGTATGGCAAAATTATACAGAGTGACTTGCAAGATCTAAAAACAGCTTTATTTAATCTGTTTCTGAATAGTAGCATCCACGTGAAGAATAAAACAGGAAAACATAGACTCTCAAGAGAAATTTGCCATGGGCATGGAAGATGGCTAGTACAGAGTCCAAATGGAAAGACAAGGACCCTACAGATGGAATGATGATAGAGGAAGCAAGAAAAAAAGTCATTATCCATTTGGAATGCAGCAAATGGAAAATCTCTCTTATAAAATTAAGAATTTTCAGTGGGGCAATTTATATAATAACAACAATACTATAAAAACAAGTAGCTTTGAAAGTTGTAAGAACTTTGATCAATGTAATGACCATCTATGATTCCAGAGGAACCATGATGAAGCATGCCTTCTTGACAGAAAGGCAATGGATTCAAGATGCAGAATGAGATATTTATTTTTTGAACATGGCCAAAGGGGGGATTTGTTTTTCTTGATTATGCACATTTTTTTCTTTTTTTCCAGTGGCTTAGAGGGCATGAAGCAGAGGAAATAGATTTCTATAAAATAAAAAATTAATAAAAATGTCATAGAAATCTGTTAAAACTATATTTTTTTCCTAAATACAAAGTGAGTGATTGGAGATGTATAATGATAATTTTCTTATCTTAAAATAACAAAACCCAGGATGACTTTGAGAGTAGATGAAAATCTGTTCTTGAAGTTAGGAAGACATGGGTTCAAGTCCTGCTTCTGACACATACTAGCTATGTGAACTTGGTCAAATCACTTAATCTTTCAGTGCCCCAGGCAATTGGCTGATATTGTAAATTACAGAGAAGCTGCTGACCTGCATCAATAGAAAGAATTTCTTCACCTAGAAATTCCTTATAACAATGAACTCACAGGTCCATTCTCTATCACTAAAACAACAAATGTTAGTGGTGGATTATTTTACTTGTTCAATCTTTGCCTTTTAAAGTCAGAAGGACTTCTAAGACTCTATATCTGGATTATTTTACCAGTTTCTACTTCAAATCCATTTATAACAGAACAAAACAAGAAGAAAAACAGGAAGCACAATTTTAAACAGTCAATTCCATGACTGGTCTCATTCATAACCAGATTTTTAGGAAGGGATATCTTGTATAAACTCAGAGTTAAGTGTAGCTAAACAGCATTTGAAATGTAACATACAATAGATATTTTTTTACCGAGAAAAACTCCCACAGGGAGGCAGTATGGTCTAGAGAATGAAGCATTAGACAACATCATCAGCTCACTTAGTCCCAACTCAGACACTGATTTCTAGATGACTGTTCAATTGTTTTGATCTTTGTCTTCTTCACCACATAATGAAGGATAGGGAGGAAGACAATACTTCCTATTATTAAAATGGCCAGCCTATACATTGGTTTTAACTAGTCTTTGTCAGTCTTTCTTATTACTAATTGTTTTTTGACAGCAGACCAGAGAATGTGTTATTCTTGGAGAACTTTCATAAATGAATGGTAGAACCTACATAAAAATTTTGTTGTTGTTCAGTCATTTCAGTCATGTCTGACTCTGTGACCCCATTTGGTGTTTTCTTGGAAAATATTCTGGAGTGGTTTGCCATTTCCTTATCCAGCTCATTTTATAGATGAGGAACCAATGCAAGCAAGGTTAAGTGACTTGCCCAGGGTTATGCATCTAGTAAGTATTTGAAATTAGGTTTGAACTCAGGAAGATGAGTCTTACTGACTTCAACCCCGGTGCTCCATCCACTCAGCCATCTAGTTGCCTACCTAAGAATATCCAGTTCTAAAATAGAAGTCTATTTTTTTTTGCCTGTTAATCCTCAATACTCCATAATTGTCTACATCGTGGATGATGAAGATGGACAGCAGATCCTTTGGGCAGAGGTTTAAGAAGGTCAAAAATCATAGAATCACAAATTAGAATTGGAAAGGACCTTAGAGGCCATTGAGTCTGACCCCTTCATTTTGTAGTTGAGTCAATTGAGACCCAGAAAGTTACTTGGCCAAGGTCATACAACTAGTAAATATCTGAGGTACAATTTGAATTAAAATATTCCTGATTCCAGGTCCAACACTCTATTCACTATTTCACTGTCAATTTGTGCTTTGGAAGTAAAGAAGGAAAGAAGCATTTATTAAGCGCCTATTATATGCCAAGCATCATGCTAAGTGCTTTACAAATATCTCATTTACTCCTTAGAACAACTCTGTGAGGTACGTGTTATTATAATCCCTATATTACAGATTGGGGTATATGGAGTGTTCAGGTAAGACTAGTACCACTGGTGTGAGGGCTCATGTAATGGCAAGTATAGTGGGACTTTTTGCTGTTTCTTCTTTTGGAATGCTTCTCAGCACTAAGGTAATGAAGTGCCTTTGATTGATTCTTGCCTTTGTTTGAATCAAGAGTCCTTGATGAGAAACAGTGTGTGTGTGTGTGTACATATACATATATATATGTATATGTACACACACACACACACACACATATATATACGCTATATACTGTATATATATACTCTGAGGTTAGCATTTTGCTTTGGGGCTCCCTCATTGGAAGAGTGTTCACGTGATTTGGGCAGATGAGACTCTGGGTAGCTGTTAAAAGAGCTCCTGGCTTTGTGCAATTCTGCCCCACTTAAATTTAATTCATGCACAAGTCAAGATGTTGGTGCTTCTCTCTCTGGTAACCATGTTTATATTGCTATGGACAGACAATTAGAAGCCCTGTCTGCTGATTTGTTATTTGCTCTGTTTATATAATTTCTGCTTGTAATTTCTGTTTGTGTTTTCTCTGATGTTCAGGGTGCTGACTTTTCCCCTGAACTAAGTGAATGATATATGTATGTTTAATTAAAGTGAGATTGTAAACCCCTTTAAGTTGCTTTCCTTAAAAAAGCAGATCAAAGAATCTGTGCTAGCAACCCTCCTATGTGCTGGTGTTGTTGGTATTATACCTCCACAGCAGCTGCTAGTAACCTTGGTGTTACAACTTGCCATACCCTTTCAGGGCTGCTCATCCACCCAACTTTCACCTGTAGCTTTAAGAAGCTGTAGCATGTGCATTGGCCACATCCTGGTAAACCATCTTGGCAGATGGGCTAAACCAGGTTGAGGGCAACCAATGGGCCTCCAACCTGCTAGTGAGTTATAGGGGAACTCTACCAGAAGCACATGAAGACTTTCCCCCATGGAATGGGTGGATCAGAACAGTTTATTCAACGGCCATGAAGATGGCTGAAGCAGGCACTATGAAGCACTTAGAACTTGGTCAGATATTGGAGACGCCAAAGTCATTCATTGTGTCCTGGCCCTTTTCAGTCATCCTGACTTTTGTCTTGCCAATGGACTTTTATGACTGTGGAGGAAAGAGTAAGGCTGACGACTTTGTGCAATTCTGCCACCACTTAAATCTAGTTCATGCACAAGTCAAGACATCACCCCGTGATGTCATTGTTCCTCTTTGAAAACGAAGGACAAACAACATCCAACATTTTACAGTTGAAGAAACTGAGGCAGACAGCTATTAAGTAACTTGCTCAAGTTCATGTAACTAGTATGTATCTGAGGCAGGATTTGGTCTAGCACTCTATTCACTATACCATCTAGCTTTCCCAAATACTCAAAACACAGAAACAAAAATGTGACAGAAAATAAATCACAATTTTTTTGCTAGCCAGTTAGGTGGCTAAGTGGTGGCCTCATTTCCTCATTTGTAAAAATGACAGGGCAGGACTAGATAATCACTCAGTTTGCTTCCACTTCTAAATCCTATGATCTTATCTATGATCCTAGATGTTTAAAACATGTTGCCTTGAGAAATAGCCAAGAAGTTTGAAGGAACTGTGTAATTGGATGGACTTTTGAGGGAATTATTTTTGGAGCAATTTAAAGCCCTACAAAGTGCATTTGAAGTACTGAGTATCATTATTTTGGCTTTCAGATCATGCCAACGAACAAAGGGTCCAGGTACCGAAATGATGCAAATCCCAGAAAATGCCTCTGAGTTCCTTGGAGAAAGGGGCTAGGTATGTCTAGTGTATTTATTACAAAGTCTTAGTTCTCTGTGCTCTACCCTGTAGCCTCTTAAGAAATACTTGCTAATTTGCCATTTTTGTCAGCATGGGACTCTTCAAAAAATATATGGAAATATCTGATCTAGTGACTATATTTTTTATGTCCATATTATTGGGTCAAAGAGGTTTCTTTTTTCCCAACTCAGGAATGTGAATAGACACTTTCTGTCTTTATCATGAGCACCCCTCCCTTGTTTATTTGATTCGCTGCCAAACCGAACAACTCTGAAAGAAGGTTTGTATTTTTACTGGGTTCCATAGGGTTTCCTAGGCAGGGGGTGGGCTAGACAATATGGGATAGCAGAAGTCTGGATTTAAATCCTCATGAACCAAAAGGGATGAGGAAAAGGGAGCTGTAGAAAGAATGACCTTTATTGGCTTCAGAGAGAAAAGAGTATGATTTTAAATAGAGGCATTGAAGTTTGTTTAATGGGGCAGACTCAAAAAGTCCAGTCCTATGCAAAATTGTGAAGCAGACTTTGTTTCAGGATTACTTTTCTGGTTTGCTGTCCCTCCCCCATCCCTCCTTACCACATATACACTTTTTATTTCTTATTCCTTCACCTATCATGTGCCCCATCATTTGGGGTTCTATCTTCCTCGCCCTCACAGTTCATAAGATTTAAAACCAGAAGGGACCTTAGAAATAATTTAATCTAGGGGCTTTTAAACCTGGGGGTCCATGGACTTAAAAAAATTGGATACCATTAACTGTATGTGTGTGTGTGTGTGTGTGTGTGTGTGTGTGTGTGTGTAGGTTTCTTTTGCAATTCTATAAAATAATTACTCTGAGTAGGGGGCCATAGGTTTTTATCAAATTGCCAAAGAAATCTTGAACTAGTTCAACCTTCCACCACCTACCTACTTTTTTAAATCAAAGGGCCCTTAGAAACATCTTAGAAGATGAAATTCCCTTGAAAACATCCCTGGGGAAGTAATCATAGACGTATTTTATATGGCCTCTTTCTACCCCAGGAAAGCATCATCATCAAGGTTTATGGACCTTAACCAAACAATGTTTTCCCTCTAGTCTACCAGACTTTCTACCTGATGCTTCTAAAGGGAAGTAGTTAGAGGATGAAGACATGGATTGCTGTACCCATTGTAGAGGTTTTGTTGCCAGATCCTTGCCAAGCATGGGTCTATGTGATGAACTGTATTTCATGCTTCTTGGTCCTGGCATGACTACTTTACAAAGTGCTGCATTTATTTTCTGAGTAAAACCAGGATGTCTTGAGAAAATGGGAAGGAAGCTTTATGTATAGGCAAATTAGATAACTACCTCCATGGCCCTCACAGAGTAAAAAAAAAAATCCTGCTACCCACCCGCTCTTCAATTCAATTCAACAAACATGTATTAAGCACCTACTATTTGCAAAGAATATTGCAAGATACTAGGGATACCAAGACAAAAAGAAGGTGGACCTTTCTTTCAATGACCTTACATTCTACTAGGTAGGGGGAGGGAGGGAAATATAACATAGACATGTGAAGGTAAATGCAAAGTAAAACAAAATCACTTCCAGAGTGAGCTTGCTAATGACCATGGGGAGCCAGAAAGGCCTTATATAGGAGGTACCTCTCCCGCCATGTTTGAAGGAAACTAGAAATTCCATGAGGCAGAGTTTAGGATTCGATTCTAAGCACAGGACATACAGAAAGGCACAAGAGATTGGATATGGAATCCTACAGCTAGAAGTGGGCCAGATGTGAAGGGGAGTGATATGAAGTAAGACTCTAAAGGTAGGTGAAGTCAGATCAGGAAGTTCTTCAAATGGCAAACTGAAGATTTGGGATTTGATCCTAAGAGCAATAGCCATTGCTATTTTTGAGTTAGGAAGGTGATATGGAAGGGAGGAAAGAGCAGTGATGTGTCTGGAGAGTCAGAAATCCTGCAACCCACACTACCTGTATGATACAGGGCAAGTCACTTCACACACACACACACACACACACACACACACATACACACACATACACCCCCAAGCCTCAGTTTCCTTGTCTGGCAGAGGGGACTCATTTTACAGATGAGGAAAATAAGCCCCCACCCCAGGGCCAGTAATTAGTGGAGTAGGTACTCAGACTCAAATCTGGTATGAATTTCAATGCTCTTTCCATTGTATATGGTCTCTCAAATAGTTTGATTGGGTGGCTAAATTAAACACCTGTTGTGTATAGAGCACTTTGCCTGGGAAGATATGCTCTCTAGATCAAAAAGACAGTCTCTGTCTTTCTGGGCCTTGTAATCACAAGGAGTTAAAATATATGCATGGACAACTATATATGCATGCATATGTTTTATCTCTGATTTCACAGAGAATTCTTAGTGAGGACACTCTCTTTACCAGTGCAGATTGGCAACTCCTTTGCAGGACTGAGAAGTTAAGTCACTTCTTCATGACCACATAGTCAATATGTTTCAGAGATGGGACTTCAAGTCAGGTCTTGCTGACTCCAAAGTTAGTTCTTTAGATGTGGAAAGCCAATCAGTAAGTGAGATTCCAAACAGAAGAATGCTATTGATTCTAGGGATCTGGCAAGGCTTCAGGGAGGAGAAAGTACTTGAGCTGGTTTATAATGCACTGAGTAGGCAAAGAGGAAGAATGAGGATCTTCTAGGCAATGGGAATAATATGAAAAAGGCAGAGAGAATTTTTAAAAAGCATAATTTTGTTTTGGAGAGCAAAGAGTGGTCAATTTTGTAAAGACTCTAGAATTCAGGGAAAGAAATAATTAAGAAATAAAACTGGATAGATGGCATGCTGATTGTGGGAAATCTAGAATAATTTAATTCAAGGCAATAGGCACTGAAGATTTTTGGAACAGAACATCACCGGATCTATCTACAGGTCTACCTGTCAGGACAATTATTTTGACAGTAGTATGAAAGATAGATTGGATGAGGTAGAGAGTGGAGGCAGAAATAATTGTTATGATGTTATTGCAACAATTCAGATAGATAGTTGTAAATTGGTGAAAAACAGTTTGGTATGGCCCAATCCCTTTCCTTCCCCCCATGTACATATCAACCAGAGACCAGGCTTTCCCCTCCTCCTGCCTCCCAGCTCCTTGCTGGATGGCACTGTTACAGTTCAGCTTCCTATACTCCTGCCCCTCATTCCTCTCTCCTTATTTGGCAATTTAGAAAATACCCTCACTTCACTGCTTCTATAGACAACAGATTAACCTCCTGTTGGTGACACATTGGCTCTTTGTTTAAAATTCTATATGAATGTGAGCATATCTATCTTTCTACCCATTTATGTATATGTCTGTCTCTCCACATAATACATAAAAGTATATATGATACTCTGAGGTTTTTTTTGAATGTGAATGATCTTATGTGAATCAAAGGTGGCATAATCATTTGATTCCTATCCTCTTTATCAGTGACCAAATTCCCTCAGCACATTCACTTATTTTCCTAAAGTCTAGGACTCAGCAATACCCAAAATGTGTTTAGCCAAATGCTTTTCCTGTTAATTTTTAAACTCATGTGTTTATAAGGGAACATATCCCACATGTTACTAATTATTTCACACATAATTAATCAAAATGCTCAAGGACTTTTGGACCATTCAATGTATGTTAGAACTCTTTCTCCTTCTTTACAAATTGAAGTTGCCTTTGGCTTGAGTTTGGATGAAAACACCAAACCAATCTATGTTTTGTAAGCTTAGTGCAATGTGTTCTCCTAACTTAATATTCTTGCCTGGATCAGGGAGCCCTTACTTGAATTCTTCTTCCTTTAGATAACTCTGTTCATTTCTAATGTAGCAATGGAGGCATTCAACTTTCAAGGCAGCCTTCTTCTAGACGAGCCAAAACCCGGTAGAGTGAGTGTCCACAGGTGTTTGGGAGTTTCCATGACTGTGAATGGAGTTCACTTTCAGGTTTAATATCAGATGGAGAAGGGGAAACACTAAATTGACATTTGACTTAGAGTTGGGAAACAAAAAGTGCATAATGTGCAACCCTCATGAGTGGAGAGAGAAAGAAAAAGTGTTCAAGATGTAATATTAGACCCAACTCAATGGTACGCATGGTGAACTAGAGATGGGTAATCAGTATGCAGTGATCTGGGTGATGACAAATGCAAGGGGATAGTGGATACAATAGGAGAAGGGAAACCACTTTCTAACGATCTCAATGCATCACATTTGGGGATGGAAAGGGAGTTTGTGGAGAGCTTTGATAAGTCATAAGGACAGGGGCCAGAAACCTCTTGGGAAGAACAGTCTGAAAAGAGCGCTCCACCCAGAATACTGATCAGGAAAGAGACCTGGGGCGGATTGTAGCTCCTACATTGAAACCATCTGCACAAGATTTGGCAGTAGTGAAATGCAAGGTCTAAGAGTGTATAAATATGGAGAGCATAGTACATCAACAGTAAGTTATTCTGGCATTAAATAGGGAGCCAGTGAGAACACATTTGGAATACTGTTGTAATTCTGGTCAGCATTTTATTGAGAGGAAATTGCAAAGATTGAACATGTTTAGCAGGTGGCAACTGAAGGGCCTTTTTCTTTTGGACTAGGTGGGGATGGGAATGGGTGAAAAAACATTGCCAACATTGTGTATATGGAAGGAAAATTAGAAAAAAGGGAGAAGTTAAAGGAGTAAATGCTATTCTGAAAGGTAAGGAACAGATGGATGTCAGTAAGTTTCCTGATCTTAAGAAAAGAAATAATTCAAAGTAAAGCAGTTAGGAATTGTAATGAAGCATTAAGAAGAGAGTCTGGTAAATAGAAACAATCAATGGACTCGGGGAGGAACTCCAGGAGAAATAGGAACATATTCCCTTTTGTCCCATGTGCTGATTGTTTGATAGTTGAAATGAGATTGTTATTGGATGCTTCTTCATGAAATATGGAATAATAGAAACCTATTGACACTAGACAGTGGTACACCAATCTCATAATAATATTAATATTATTTAAAATTGAAAGCATATGTGTCTTTGGGGGGTAAAAATATCCCAAACTACATTGGGGATCACCTTCACTAAGGGATGTAATACTAACTCTTTTCTCCTAATTACTTTCCTGTCACTGAAAGTTTCTTTTGGTGAGCCTTTAGGAAATCACAGGCAGGTGGAGTGGTGGGGTGGGAAGGGAACAAATAGTCAGAAGTTGAAGTTAATGAGGTTTGTGTGGATGAAATGGAAGTGCAAGCTCACCATGTGAATATCCTTGCTTATTCCTAAACACTGTGGCTTGACTGGTCCCATTTATTACATTAATTATTTCCAAAATTGCTGAAATAATGAGTCTTACAACTTATACTTGTACTATTGCCTTTTCCTATTCAGGTCCCATTTATTTTCTTTCCTGTCCTAAATCATGACCTTGCCTTGCCCCTTTCCCCATCCACTTTCCTTTACCTCTCCATCACCCCTTACATAATTACGAGTTGATTCACAGGAATGCATTCTCTGCTTCTGAATATCATCTTTTTTAAATTCTCAGTTCCATCTCTAATCTAATTGCCCTTCAAACACTTTAAAGTCTAATGCAGTTTGCTGGTCCTCATACACAATATTACATCTCTTGTGCATTTGCACTGGCCATTCTCCATTTGGAGGGCACACCTTCAGTTCTGCCTCTTATAATCCCTTATCTTTATCAAAGTTTAGTTTAAATGCCACTTACTTCACGAGGCCTTTCTGATCTCCCTAACTGTTAATGTCTCTCCACAACAAAAAGTACTTTGAATTTGTTTTGTGTATATTTTATGTAAGCATTATGAGGTAGGTAAGTAATGTACAGGGTGTTCTTGAAGTCTGGACACATAAGTAAAAATGCATATTTTCAAAAAATGAAATGAATGAAATTTTTATTTAATTGGAATATCAACAAATAACATCTTCAATATGATTTCCATCATCTGTGATGCAAAGGTTGATGTGTTTTGCAAGATTCATGTGAACTCGATGCAATAACTCCACATTGCCACTAATTGCCTATGTGTCCAGACTTTAAGAACACCCTGTAAATTGAGGGATTAATTATTTCCTGAGCTACAGGACTTATTTGAGCATACTCAGGCAACTTGCGTCCCCCCACTTCCATCCTGTAAGTAGAGGTGTTTAAAAATTTTTTTGACCTCTTTTCAGGGTCATTTCTTTCCCTTTTGAAGCAACCCATTCTCTTTCCCTTCCTGGAGGTGTGACTTTTTTTTTTTTCAAATTTGGGGATGCCAAAGAGCTACCACCAAGAAAAAAAAGGAATTGAAAATGCTCACATTTCACTTTCTCATAGACAGGGACTCACAGTTGCTTATGTTTCGTTTCTAGCAGTATCTTGGTCTCAGGTTCTTGCCAGGTGTACGAAATATAACATTAACCTCCCCAGATTGCTAAATGGTTATAAATTAGCTCTGAGCCCCGAGGTGAACTGATGAGATAGTCTCCTATCCCCAAATAAAGAATTTTGCCTCTCTCTTTCCTTTACTTATACACATAAAAAATAAATGAAGAATTACAAACTGTTTGGGCTTATGTTGGCCACATTTTAAAAATCTCAAGTTAGAAGCTTAGAAACCAAAGTTTTCATTTAAAACTAAAATTAAGACATACCAACCTCTGAGGGAAACAAGGAAGTTAAAGTGATCAAATCATCCCATAGGAACATTTACCTTCCCCTCTGGAGATATCACAGTCTAGAAATAGTACAGACTCTGACAGATCCTCTGACATTCTCGTGGCTTATCAGTAACTTCTCATTTTCATGTCTCTTTACCACACCTCCCACCTGTGATTATGCTCACCTCTTTGGCCTACATATCTTCTTCCTACTTCCTTGGCTTTTATTTCTGGCTCCTACCCACAAATCCCTTTTGGAAAGTTGAAAGGGAGGTGAATTTGGGATTCAAAGTCAGTCCACACCACCTGCAGCGATGGATACATCTTTTTTCCACACTTGTAATTGTGGTGGCTAAGCTGTGGCTCTGTATTATTTCTCCAATAGAATGCATCCTTAAGGATGGGAACTGTTGCATTTTTAAAGTTTGTATCCCTGCATTTAGCACACTGCCTGGCACACAGAACTTGATAAAGAATTGATTGAATCTGATAATACTGGCCAAAGCTGTCACTTCAAAGATTGTGTTTTTCCAGTGGCATATCAGAATAATTCGGATGGAGGAACGATAGCTTTTTTGGTTATTTTATGCAGTCTGGCACACTATGGCTAAAATTAACTCACAAATGCCAGTTGAAGAAATCTGCCCATAATCACAAAAAAAATTAGAGGAACAACCATTCTTGGTCACTAAATTTTGTCTAGTTTTAATATCACGGCAATAAGTGTTTTTTTCTTTCTATAATGATCACAAAGAACTCTTTACAACATCCTTCTCTCCCAGAAAAGCAAGTGACCATTGGCACCTATTTTCTGATGTAGCTTATGACAAAAACAGACAACAAAAACAAAAAATGCCTCATTGACTGGCCTTGAATCAGCTATAGAAATACAACTATTTTGAGCTTTGTGTTCTCTTCATCGGCATTGTTTTTAGCAAGAAATTACTGATATTTCAATACATGCTTAAAAAAATATTAGAACTCATTCAAAGAACTTACAACTGGTTCATCTTTTACCTCCATCAATTTGCACATCTCTTCATAACTCTCAGAATCCTTAGCTTCCTTCATGGTTCATTTCATGGTCCATCTACTGCATTAGGCTTCTTCTTATCTCCATAGTTGCTAATCTTTCTCTCCTTGAATTATCAGGAATATACATAACCATTTACATATTATATCCCCTCATTAGGATGTAAGTTCACCAAGGACAGGGACTATTTTTTATTTTGTCTTTGTAACCTTAAATGCTTATCACAGTGCCTTGTATGTAATATACAAATATTTGTTGTATTGGCTTGGACCGGATTGAGTAAAACACATGGAAGTCTCCAGGTTTGTTCACATGTGCTATTCACTGACTTTACTTACCTTTTTGGGTCAGAGACTGAAGAGATATACTGATTTTCTGGAGCTTTTTCTCTGAATTTCTCTTTGCCGAAGTACCTAGGTGTTGGGCAGTGGCATTAAAATGGTAGCACTTACAAAAAGACACCTGCACCGTAGCTAGTTATTGAGATGCTGAAACAATGATTGGATTTCATTCCTACCATCTGTTTTGAAGATTAGGTCCATTATATTCCTCTTTCCTCTTTTATGATTTCCCTCCTGCTTTCTAATTACTGCATTTAAAAGAAAAACCTGAATTCATTGGAAACTTCCTCCATGAGAATAGTTGAAACCTACAACTGAATAGGTCCAACTTAGCGGAAACCCAGTAACTTGCCAAAATGTTAAGAGCAGCAGCAGGTTCCAATTTTGTGTAGTTTTAGGGGCTTTTAGTGCCAAAGGAAGCTGTGTATGATTAGATTAAGTTCAAGATCTGCAAGGTCTCCACTCTTGTATTCTTACTGATGGCTCTGCTACCAAACATTGCTTATTTGGAACTCTAGGAAGTCTGCACTTTTATTGTTTTTTAAAACCCTTTTCAAATAGAAAATTCGTTATAGTAAACATTGTCTATGGAGCTATTTCTAATATATCTGAATTCCTTTTTATCTTTTAATCCCCTACCTTCACATCATTTTAAGAAAATGAAACATTATTATTTATTCTCAGGGAGATATATTTGACTTCTCTTTCTGTCCTCAAGGGTCTTATTTATGGAATAATAGCAAGAGCATAGTTCTGAAAATCTGGTGACTTGGATTCTAGTCCTGGCTCTGCAATTCCTAGCAATGGGACTTTGGGTTGTCACTAGACTTCTTCAGACCTGTTTAGTCATTTGTGAAATTTGAGGGTTTGACTGGATGACTTTCTCAGCCCAAAGGTTCCAATAGTAATTCCAATAACACATTTCCTGCTTGTGGGAGGAAAAGATGCTCTGTGGGTATATTGGGTACCACCTTTTTCCAAGATTTTTGCTCTATCATGATTAGTGTGTTCTCTCTCTCTCTCTCTCTCTCTCTCTCTCTCTCTCTCTCTCTCTCTCTCTCTCTCTCTCTCTCCCTCCCTTTCCCTCTCCCTCTCACCCCTCTTTTTTCTCTTTGTCGCCCTCTCTCCATCTTTCTCTAACTCTCCATGTTTCTCTCTTTGTCTCTCTCTATTTCTGGGCCTATGATTCACTCTCTTGGACTTGACCTATGATTCTGATGTATAGGGAACTCCAAGTGAGGAAATTCCTTTTATCAATGCAGATCAGCACTTTTTCTGTAACTCTCACCCTTAGACATTTTCCTGGTAGGGCTTGTGACTTGCCCAAGGTCACATAATATATGGTAGAGATGGGACTTAAACAGAAATCTTCTTGGATCTGAGTCAAGCTCTCTATCTACTACATAGCAGCCTTTAATTCTATTCTATCTTTAAAAGAAAAAAAGTTGTAAATACATATGATATTGATAATTTTCTTCAGTTGCCTAAAACAATAAATGAATGTCTGAAATCTAGACCTAAAATTGAGATGCATTTTTAAAAATCATTTCCCAGCCTTTTTCTAGAGCTTTCTTCCTCCTTATTTTTGAGTGTGAAAGCTGCTGACCATGTGCATCAGTCTGTATAACCTTCAGATTTCTCCTCATTCACAATCTTCACTGTCCCAAACCACTTTTCTCAAGTGTCAAACACTGGCCAAAGTCCAGTGTTGAAAGGGATATGATTTGTATGAAAAAGTTCTGGGCAGGAGCCTACTTTTTAGTGAAACCAACAGAATGTGAGAACTTGATAGCTGTGTTGTAACTGCCTAATGCTGGCAATCGCACCTAATAACATCCGGTAAATATAATACACATGGTGACATACCATGTGTTGATCTTTCTGCAAGCACATGCCAGCTACCCTAGGTCATGGATTTGGATGGTCTAAAAACTTTCATGCTTGAGCTCCTTCAAATCAGGTAAATTTCCCTGTTCCATTAAGTTGTCAATTTTAGAATCATCTCTAGCCCAGTATTCTTGTCTTATTATTTCTTTCAAATTGGTGCTTTGGGCATCGGTAAAAGAAAAGGGACTAATAGACTTTTTCTTGACAGCCCTCCCCCTCTTTGTCATGTCTGTCTGTCTATCTATCTATCTATCTATCTATCTATCTATCTATCTATCTATCTATCTATCTATCTACCTATCTATCTATCATCTATCATCTATCTATGTGTCTATCTATCATCTATGTGTATATCTATCATCTATGTACCTATCATCTATCTGTCTGTCTATCATCTATCTATGTGTCTATCATCTATCTGTCATCTATCTATGTGTCTTTCTTTCTATCTATCTATCTATCTATCTATCTATCTATCTATCTATCTATCCATCTCACCTATCTATTACCTCTCTCTCTTCTTTCTACCTATGTATCTAAGTAGCTATTTATCAGTCATCTATCTGTCTCTCTAAATCCCCTCCACCCCAAGGTATTTAAAATATTCTTCAATGACATCTTTGGTCCTTACTATAATCCTTAACAACACACAGCTATAATCAGCCACTTTGTAGAGCTTCCTTTCCTTGTTGGTTTTCCAAAGACCTGTCTATTCATTACATTTTTAAATTGTTATTAGCCTTGATCTGGTGTATTTGCATAGGTCTGCAACCAACTTTATACACATAGATGTAATTCAGAATTGGAAGCAAGTACAGGCTTGGTATTTATCCAAGGCTTTGGCAGCTTTGTGAATTATACAAACTACCATTGTGGCTGAAGTGAATTTCATCACTTATTGTAATATTACGTCCATTATAACTCTAGCAGCACTATCTTTGTGGACCACAGCATTGGTTCAGGAGTGAAGTTATGTTGAATCTTGAATATAAATATCTTGATTCTCGAATATAGAGCCTCCATCTCCTGTTCAACAAGGTAGTGACAGGAAAAGATCATGACAGTGCTTTCCTTCAGAAAAATCATTTTGGGTGAAATCCCATTCTAGATATCACTGATGCATATAACAATAGGAATTCAACAATAACAACAACAATGAAATGGTAACAAGAACTCAAAGTAATACAAACACAAACACAAACATAATGCTCTATGACATAAAAACAAACCCACTATTTCTTCTTTTTTTGATTCATTTTTTTACTATTATAGCATTTTTTAATTTTTAGTTTACAATACTCAGTTCTACATAATTTTGAGTTCCAGATTTTCTTCCCTCCCTCCCCCACTCCCACCCCAAGACGGCATGGAATCCCATATAGCTTCCACGTATAACTTCGCATTGAATTAATTTACACACTAGTCAAGTTATGGAGAAGAACTGTGATCAATGAAATAAATCAAGTGAAAGAAGAAACAGGACCAAAAAAAAAACCCAACCCAAAAACAAGAACAAAAGAGAGAAAAAGAAAAAAAAAGGTGTGTGTGGGGGGTAAGGCTAGCATGTAGTGTGCCTCAATCTGCATTCATACTTCATAGTTCTTTCTCTGGATGTAGATAGCATTCTCCATTGTGAGTCCTTTGGAGTTGTCTTTGTACCTTGTGTTGCTGAGAAGAGCGAAGTCTGTCAGGATTGGTCCTCACAGAATCCATATATCTGTGGTTGTGTATAGTTCTCCTGGCTCTGTTCCGTTCACTCAGCATTATGTCGTGTAGGTTTTTCCAGGTTGTTATGAAGTCCGTATCATCCCCATTTCTTACAGCACAATAGTATTCCATTACATTCATATACCACAGCTTGTTCAGCCATTCCCCAATTGATGGGCATCTCTTTGATTTCCAATTCTTAGCTACCACAAAAAGAGCTGCTATAAATAT
>CM053623.1:283053607-283090130 GCA_028646595.1 Phalanger gymnotis
TAACCATGAGCAACTGGTATTTTTCCATTTATTTAGATCTGACTTTATTCATGTGAAAAGTGTTTCATAATTATGTTCACATAGGCCCTGGGTTTGTCTTGGCAGATAGACTCCCAAATATTTTATAGTGTTTACAGTAACTTTGAATGGAATCTCTCTTTCTATCTCTTGCTGTTGGGTTTTCTTCTTAACTGATAGAATGTGAGCTCCTTGAGAACAGAGACCATCTCATTTTTTGTCTTGGGACATCTAGCTTCCAGCATGTTGTCTGTTACATGGTAGGAACTTAATAAATGTTTCTTGATTCATTATCTGATAATCTTTTAACTAGTATTGAGATACCCTTTTGAGTTCAATTGGAGAAATGTCATGTCACTACTTCAGCATTCAGAGTTATCAGGGAAAAATATTTTCTTTTAACTTGTGATTCCGGTAAGTTCAGAGGAATTGTAGCATAAAGGTCATGGCTTTAATGACTTTGCTGTTGTCTGGTTCTAGCAGGAGGATGCTTTCTAGGTTGACCAGCTGAATTTACATGTTAGACGTTGTGTGGCATAAGTCCTGTAACCTTAGCAGGAGGACAACAAATAGATGTGAAATGGAAAAGATATGACATTACTATAGTTATCTATTCCCATCGTTGATAATAATAGAAATTCTACATTTGGATTCTAATAATTCAGCATTGATAGACAACCTGTGGAAATAGGAGTGGTACTCAGGAAACAGATTTTGAAAGGAGTGGATGGACCTGATTAAATATATATGGAGCAAATTCAAGCTAGAAGGGGCACATGTTTAAAGGCACTGAATGATTTTCAGAACATCTCAAAGAAGAAAAGATTTCAAAAGAACAGAAAAGATCACGGATGGTATCATTACCAAAAAGACTATGAAAAAGATACTAGGCATGAGCCTTTTTGATTATGAAGAAGCTTGGCATAATGTAGTCCCACTAAATCTGAGTTTGAATTCTGGCTTTGCCACTTCTACCTGTATTACTGTGGGCAAATAACTTCAGTACTTTGGACTAGATGATCTCAACATTTCCCCTCCAGCTTGAAATTCTCTGATCCCACGAGAATGGTTCATGTATATTGAAGGCATTCTTGATGAAAACTTGGAAGGGGATCATAAATAACCTCCTATAGCAGCTTGTATCTTCATAGTCAATGCAATTGACTGAGAAATGTGTTTGTTTGTTGGTTGCAAGGAAGCCTTTGATGTCATAAGACAAAATGTAGAAGTGAAGGTGTTCTTCTAATAAGGTATTTCCCATGCATATATTAAGATCATACAAGATTTCATAGTAGATACAACCACATAAATAACATTGTTTAACAACTCTCTGGGTATCAACAGCAAGTGAAGAATGTAAAAAAAGGTTATACATGCTTGTCAATGGGTTCACCAGTGTTATGGAGCATGCCCTACCCAAAGTCCAAAGAGAAGTGAGATTTACTACAAATAGTAAGCAAATGTTCCTATTAGCAGATAACATTTTTCTCATCGCATGGAGCCTCAGAGCTTTAGCTTCCCAAATGAAATCCATAGTCATTCAGAGACGATGTAATCCACACAGGAAGAATAAAAAGCAAAGAATGTATAATGTCCAAATTATGACAGATTATATGGTGATCTATTGAGTTAGTCCATTAGTTTATATATCTTGGATATATGCAGATGTTTACTGCAGAGGGACAACGAGCTTGGCCCAGAATTAATTGGAAATAGATCACAATAAGAGAATCTCAGAATTCAAGAGGACCTCAGAGGCCATACAGTTCAACCCAACCATGAACAAGAATCACCCTTGCAACATACCCAATAAGTGATCATTAAACTGAACTGCCTCCAGAGGAGGAAAGTTGGGAGTGGAATCCACTACCCTGCTCACTGAAACCATTTTACTTTGGGCTAGCATTAGTTGCAAGATAACTTTCCTTATTCAAATCTAAAACTGTCTCTGCAGCATCTATTTATTTCTTCTAATTTTGCCCTCTAGGGCCAAGCAAAACACTTCTTTTCTCATGTCCAAATAGTAGCCTTTCAAATATTTGAACAAAGCCATGATATGGCTCTTAAGTCTTCTCTTCTCCAGGCTACACATAAACAGTTTGTTAAACAGATTTTGCAAGACCTTTAGGCCTTTCATCATCCTGATTACTGTCTGCTCGACGCATTCATAGGATCATAGATTAAGAATTGGAAAGGACCTTGAAGACCCTCTAATCCAATCCCATCCTTTTACAGATGGGAAACTGAGGCCCATCTAAATTGAGTTATTTGCCCAAGGTCATTTAGGTAGAAAGTAGTTTGAGCCACAGTCATCTGATGACAAATCTGTTGCCCTTTCCACTGTATCATAATGTTTTCCCCTACTTTATCAATGTTTTTCCTAAAATGTGGGACCCAGAACTGAACACAATACTCTGGATGATATCTCACCAAGCCAGCGTACAGCAGGACTATGCTCTGTACTCACCAGACCTGAGCTCTATGTCTCTTTTAATTCGTCTCAAGATCTCATGACATTTCTTGACTACCATACCGCACTGTTCACTCAAATCATGCCTGAGTCATGGTCAATGAGTTTCCAAAGAAAATTGACAATGACTCAGGCAATATACCTGTTAGTTTTGTCAGTGCCCAAGGATATAGTTCTTTGGGATCTGGTGACTTGGATTCATTAAGGGGAGCTGGGTACTCTCTTACTCTTCTTGGGTATCAGCTCTCTGTTAGCCACTTTTGGTCTGTCCTTTCTATTCTAAAGAGCACTCCCCTTGGTTCATTCCTCAATTCTCTTGTAATATTTTACTTCAGAACTCCCTGCCTGCTTCAAGGTATTCTCTGGAATGCCAGTTCCAGGACAAACAAACTTGCTTTCTCCTTAAGTCTCTCCTTTGTCATTTCATCCATCTTTTGCCATTCACTGAACCCTGGCTGTCTTCTGAGTATATTGCTTCCTTTGCCACCTTTCCCAGGACTCGAGGCACATTCATTTCAACTGGTCTAAGTGGTTAGATCTAAATGTTAGATCTTCATCTATGGCATGCTTACTAACTGTGGGTGTGCTCCAAGGCTCTGTCCTGGACCCCCTTCTCTTTTCTCTCTACTCTCCCTCACTTGGTGATCTCATTTGCTCCTATGGATCCACTTATTTGATAATTGAGGTTTCCAAACTTATTTTGCCTACTGCCCCCTTTAAAAAAATTACTCAGCACCCCGCCTCAAAATCTACTTTCTTTTCCTGAAATTTACATCAATTAAAAATATTTTTTAAAAAACACATCTTAAATGTAATAATTTATTGAAAATGTAGGTTTTTTCTTGCAATGAAATTTTGATGATGTAATATTGTGTCATGTAACCACATAGTGTCATATTGTAAACAAGTCATTACATGCACATATTCCTGCTCATGCATGCTGGACTTCCTGACAATGCTTGACACACTTGCCTGCCAACACTTGCTTGTTATGATCTGTCAGTGGACTTAACCACTGATCAGTTATAGTTTGCATTTTGTGTGTTTATTTGGAAAATAATTTAATCACTATGATTTTAACTCTGTTACACAACATAAAACATGTATGAACAGTTTTTCAAAATTTTCTTTTCTTTCTCTTCTTGGTGGTATTGCCCACTTTGGGAACCTACGAATTATCATCTTTATCAAAATGATTTCCAGATCTGTTGATCTTTTCTCTTTCTTGAGCTCAGTCCCAGTACCCAGGAGTGTGAAATTAGGGTATTTGAGAGAACATCACCAATTGCCTATTGGACATTTTGAATTGGCTAGCTTGTGGGCATCTCAAATGTAACCTGTTCAAAACAGAATTCATTATCTTTCTACCAAACCATCTGTTTTTTACTTTCCCTATTCATGGGAGGCACCATAATCCTTCTAGTCACACAAGTTCAACACAGGATGTCATCTTCAACTACTCTTTCTTCCTCAAGCAACATATATACCCAGTTGCCAAAATTTCCAATTTATCTCTATATTTCTGATATATGACCCTTTCTTTCTACTTACACAGCCACCACCCTTGTTCAGTCCCTCACTTCTCACTAAAACTATTGCAATAGCCTTCTGGTTAGTCTTTCTCTGCTTCAATCCATGCCACACTCAGCCACCAAAGTGATTTTCCTAAAGCACAGGTCTGGCCATGTCATTCCCTTCTCAACAAACTTCACTGGCTCTCTGTTACCATTTGGATAAAATACAAAATATTTTGTTTGGCCTTTAAAGCTCTTTACAACCTTGTTCTTTCATATCTTTCCAATTTTCTTATTGTGTCCTTCCCTCTATGCATTCCATAATCCAGTCATACTATCCTATTTTCTGTTCCTCATGCCACCTCTCATTTCTATACTTTTGTGCTGGCTGTTCTTTATGCCTGGAATGCTCTCCCTCCTAACCTTTCACCCTTACTTTCTGCCTTCCTTTGACATGCAGCTCAAGTGCTTTTTCCTCCAGTGCTTTTGCCTTTCCTGGTTCCCCTTGCTGCCATTCTCTTGGAGTCTGTCTTCCCTTCACTCTGGAAATATCTAGTAAATTCGAACTTACCTGATTTATTTCTGTCATTATCTAATATGTTTTCTTCCCGATTAGAATATAAGCTTATTAAGGGCAGGGACCATTTTTAAATTTGTATCCTGTTGGTAGTATGTAATTGGCATATCATAAGCACTTAATAAATGCTTATTAATTGATTAAAAAAAGATATATTTTTTGCTTTGACATAATAGATACTTTATAACAAGTAAACAACTCCTTACAAAATTACATTTCCTGAAAAAAGTTTATTAATTTTTTATTAACATTTTTTATTTTTAGTTCACAACACTCAGTTCCGCATGATTTTGAGTTCCAGATTTTCTTCCGCTCCTCCCCCACATCCTCTCCAGCATTTATCATTTCCCTGTTTTGTCATGTTAGCCAATCTGACAGGAGAGATGTGGTAGCTAAGAGTTGTTTTGACTTGCATTTCTCTAATCAGTAGTGGTTTAGAGCATTTTTTCATATGCCTATAGATATCTCTAATTTCTTCCTCTGTAAATTGCCTGTTCAAATCCTTTGACCATTTCTCAATTGGGGAATGACTTGTATTCCTACAAATTTGGCTCAGTTCACTGTATATTTTAGTGATGAGGCCTTTATCACAGACACTGGTTGTAAAGATTTTCTCCCAATTTTATGCTTCCCTCCTAATCTTTGTTATGTTGGCTTTGTTTATACAAAACTTTTCAATTTAACATAATCAAAATTATCCATTTTGCATTTTGTAATGCTCTCTATCTCTTGTTATGTCATGAATTCTATCCTTTCCCATAAATCTGATAGGTAAACTATTCTTTGCTCTCTGAAATTGCTTCTAGTATCAGCCTTTATTCCTAAATCATGAACGCATTTTGACTTTATTTTGGTATATGGTGTAAGTTACTGGTCTATGCCCAGTTTCTGCCATACCATTTTCTAATTTTCCCAGAAGTTTTTGTGAAATAGTAAATTCTTAGCCCAGAAGCTGGCCTCTTTGGGTTTATCAAAGAGTAGATTGCTATAGTCATTGACCTCTCCATCTTGTGTTCCTATCCTATTCCACTGATCCACCACTCTGTTTCTTAGCCAGTACCAAGTAGTTTTGATGACTGCTGCTTTATAGTACAGTTTAATATGTGGTGTGGCTAGGCCACCTTCCCTAGCATTTCTTTTCATTAATTCCTTATATATTCTAGACCTCTTGTTCTTCCAGATGAATTTTGTTATTATTTTGTCCAGCTCTATAAAATAATTTTTGGTAGTTTGATTGGTATGGTGTTGAATAAGTAAATTAATTTAGGCAAAATTGTCATTTTTATTATATTAGCTCAGCCTAACCATGAGCAACTGATGTTTTTCTATTTATTTAGACCTGACTTTATTTGTGTGAAAAGTGTTTCGTAATTATGTTCACATAGGCCCTGGGTTTGTCTTGGCAGGTAGACTCCTAAGTATTTTATAATGTCTACAGTAACTTTAAATGGAATTTCTCTTTCTATCTCTTGCTGTTGGGCTTTGTTAGTAATGTATAGGAATGCCAAGGATTTATCAGGGTTTATTTTATATTGTGCAACTTTGCTAAAGTTTTTTATTATTTTAAGTAGTTTTTTACTTGATTCTCTAGGATTCTGTAAGTAAATCATCATCATCTGCAAAAAGTGATAGTTTCATTTTTGCCTATTCTAATTCCTGCAATTTCTTTTTCTCCTCTTATTGCTACAGCTAACATTTCTAGTACCAAATTGAATAATAGGGGTGATAATGGATATCCTTATTTCACCCCTGATCTTATTGGGAATTCATCTTGCTTATCCCCGTTACAGATAACGCTTGTTGATGATTTTAGGTAGATGCTATTTATAATTTTAAGGAAGGCTCCATTTATTCCTATGCTTTCTAGTGTTTTTAATAGTAATGGGTGTTATATTTTGTCAAAGGCTTTTTCTGCATCTATTGAGATGATCATATGGCTTCTGCTAGTTTTGTTGTTGATATGATCAACTATGCTGATAGTTTTCTTAATATTGAACCAGCCTTGAATTGCTGGAATAAATCTTACCTGGTCGTAGTGTATTATTCTTTTTGCTAATATTTTATTTAAAGTTTTTCCATCAATATTCATTAGGGAAATTGGTCTATAATTTTCCTTCTCTGTTTTGACTGTTCCTGGTTTGGCTATTAGTAATGTATTTGTGTAATAAAAAGAATTTGGTAGGACTCCTTCATCTATTTTCCCAAATAGTCTATACAATATAGAAATTAATTGTTCTTCAAATGTTTGATAGAATTCACATGTAAAACCATCTGGCCCTGGAGATTTTTTCCTAGGGAGATCATTGATGGCTTGCTCAATTTCTTTTTCTGGGTTATTTAGGTATTTTGCTTCCTCTTCTTGTAACCTGCCCCTCTCGGTCTACTAGTGCCTTCTGACTCTCTCAAATCTGCTCTGATTCACTTTTTTTAGATGTATCTGACAGAATTTGTGAGAGAGCTCCAGTAGTTCCTTTCACCCAGTTTATTAATTATTTTTTTCTGTTTTATTAAGATTTTTTTACTTTTTAGTTTACAGCAGTCAGTTCTGCATGATTTTGAGTTCCAGATTTTCTTCCCTCACCTACTCCCTCCCCAAGATGGCATGGAATCTGACATATCTTCTATATATCTGTTATAACTTCACATTAAACTTATTTATACAATAGTCAAGTTGTAAAGAAGCATTATGACCAATGGAATGAATCACGAGAAAGAAGAAACAAAAGCAAAAAACAAAACAAAACAAAAACAAAAGAGAAAAAAAAAGAAAAAAAAGGAGAGCAAATAGTTTGCCTCAATCTGCATTCAGACTCCATAGTTCTTTCTCTGGATGTAGATAGCTGTCTTCATCATGAGTCTTTTGGTGTTGTCTTTGAACCTTGTATTACTGAGAAAAGCCAAGTCTATCAAGGTTAGTCATCACAGAATCAATATATCTGTGGTTGTGTATAATGTTCTCCTGGTTCTGCTTTGCTCACTCAGCATTGTATCATGTAGGTTTTTCCAGGTTATTATGAAGTCTGTATCTTCCCCATTTCTTATAGCACAATATAATATTCCATTACATTCATATACCACAACTTGTTCAGCCATTCCTCAATTGATGGGCATCCCCTTGATTTCCAGTTCTTTGCTACTACAAAAAGAGCTGCTATAAATATTTTTGTACACATAGGTCCCTTTCTCACTTGTATGATCTCTTTGGGATGCAGCCCTAGAAGTGGTATTGCTGGGTCAAAGGGTATGCACATTTTTATAGCCCTTTGGGAATAGTTCCAAATTGCTCTCCAGAATGGCTGGATCAGTTCACAATTCCACCAGCAATGTAACAGTGTTCCAATTTTCCCACATCCTCTCCAGCATTTACCATTTCCCTGTTTTGTCATGTTAGCTAATATGACAGGAGAGATGTGGTACTTAAGAGTTGTTTTGATTTGAATTTCTCTAATCGGTAGTGATTTAGAGCATTTTTTCATGTACAATTTATTAATTATTAACAGAAAGAAAGGAGGCATGTGACCTTAAATTTGACAGTAATCATTCTGACTATTCTATTTGACTATAGTTTTATTATCTCTCAACTTTTACTTTACATTATTATTAATAAATTATGAATTACTTACATTATTGTTCTTTTGCATATACTGTTCTTTTGGCTCAACTTTATTCCTTTTGGAGGGGGAATCTAGGGCAATTAGGGTTAAGTGACTTGCCCAAGGTCACACAGCTAGTAAGTGTGTCAAGTGTCTGAGACCAGATTTGAACTCAGGTCCTCCTGACTCCAGGGCTGGTGCTCTACTCACTGTGCCACCTAGCTGCCCCATTGGCTCTACTTTCTTTACTCTTCATCACTTCATGGAAGTATTTCTTAGTTTGTCTGAGTTTGTTATGCCTTCCCACAATGCACTTGCCACCCCCAGGCCCTACACAAAGTCTTATCTTATCATCCAGCTTCTGACATGGCACAGATAGTAAGGGTCATCCATGTGTACCTGGCTCTTGGACCTTTTTTTGATGGCTATTCTTTTTTTTTTTCTCCTCAGAGTAAACAACCTATTTCTATTTTTCTAGTGTGCCAGCATGATGAATTCAGGTGGAATATCACTAGCATTCCCCTGGAACATCCCAAATTTATTTATTGGACAACACTTTGAACAATCTGATGGCCTCCTGTTTTGAGGTTTTTGTAAGAACATGCATATTAAGCCCTAATTCCCCAAAGTTTGAACGCTGCTCCCTTCTTGGACTTGCTCCTGCACCCTGTTATTGAATGAAAACATATTTATGAAGTATCTCTGCTACACATTCATGTCACAAGAATCAGCAGCTCCACACAAAGCAACTTTTAGTGTATGTCCACAAATCGGGACACAAATTTCATCTTAGAAATTAATATGTAATCACAAAAACACAGTCATGTGACATCAAAGATAAAAAATTAACACTGCGCCACAATGTCTAAATAATTTAAATGTAACCTTAGAAACCATTAGTATTAGAATGCATTAGAGATTATTTCTTTATCATCTTTACGAATGGGAATATATGAATTAGATCATCTCTAGCATGTCACTGTATATTTTGGTTTGATCTTCCAGGCTATACTTTTATATTTTTAAAATTCTCAACAATCATTGGCCACAAAGTAGATGCGCTACTTGGTGGAACGGGGGTAGCAGGGTGGAAATCTTCAGACAGGGAAAGGCAGAAGTGATTTTCATTCAATTCAATGAACATTTATTAAATGCCTGCTATATTCCAGGCACTGTGCTAAGTACTACAGGTTCAAATGAGAAAAATAATGATAGTCCCTGCCCTCAAGGAACTTACAATCTAATGGAAGAAGATAAAAAAAGAAGGAGGTTAGAAAGCAGGGGAGGGGCAGGATGTGGAGAGGTAGAGTGGTGGGAGAGAAGAACACTAAGAGCTACCCAGAACTGGGGCATCTTGTTCCAAAGAATTGAAACAAGGCAAAGCTGTAGATGCAAAGCAGAGTGAACTGAAAGTTCAAGTTTTGCCCATTGTAAAGGAAGGCTTTGGAAGGAGTTTGGTACTTCATCAGCTGGCCTTCCAATCAGAGAGAGGCAAGAGGACACCAAGGGGGGTGGTATCCAGGCTTGAGTCAACAGCTTGGTGAAGAGAATGGGAGTGATTAATTTATCTTGAGAGGGGCATTTTGTTTTGTGGAATTGAAACTAGGCAGAACTGAAAATGTAAAGTGGAGTGGCAGAGCCAGGAATAGAATTTTGAGTTACTCTGTGCCAAGTACCTTTTACTTTTTAAGTTTTTTTTCCTTAATTCTGTGTAAAAATAACTTTAACATTTTTTTTATATTTTGAGGTCCAAATTCTCTTTCTCCCTCCCTGCCCCCCCCATTGAGAAGGCAAGAAATTTGATATACGTTATATACGTGTAGTCATGCAAAACATATTTCCACATTAGTCATGTTGTGAAAGAACACATAGGCCACCTCCCCCCAAATAAAGAACATTTTTAAAAAATTATGTTTTTATCTGAATTCAGACTCCACCAGTTATTTCTATGGAAATGGGTAGTATTTTTCATCATAAGTTCTTCAGAATTGTCTTGGAGCATTGTATTGCTAAGTCATTAGTAGTTGATTGTTGTACAATATTGCAGTTACTGTGTACACTGTTCTCCTGGTTCTCCTCATTTTACTTTGCATCAGTTCATGTAAGTCTTCCCAGATTTTTTTGAGAGCATCCTGCTCATCATTTCTTATAATAGCACAATAGTATTCCATCACAATCATATCTCTGTCAGCCATTCCCTAATTGATGGGCATCCCCTTAATTTCCAACTCTTTGCCACCACTAAAGTGCCTGCTGTAAATACTTTTGTACATATATGTCTTTTTCCTTTTTTAAATCTCTTTGGGATACAGACCTAGTAGTGGTATTGTTTGGTCAAATGGTATGTATGGTTTTATAGCCCTTTGGGTGGAGTTCCAAATTGCTCTATAGAATGGTTAAATATAGCTTCATCAATGGTGCTTTAGTGTCTCAATTTTCCCACATTCTTTCCAACATCCATCATTTTCCTATTCTGTCACATTAGCCAATCTGGCAGGTGAGGGATTATGTTCCCTTTACTTTGTTGCTAAATCTTGAAGGCAATATTTGCCTTTCTTAATGTCAGGCAAATGAACAGGGGTGTTATAAAGCTCTTACTATACAAGGGGAGGTAAATGTTTATGACAATAAAGAAAACCATGTGAAGACCTATATGAACTGATGTGGAATTAACCTACAGAACCAGGAAAAATATGCACAATGATTATAACTATGTAAATGGAAAAATTAAGACAGAAAAACACTTTCCAGCTACGTCCATCTCATGCTGCTCACTCTTTAGCCTCTACTTCTGACTAGAACTTTGCTGAGCATTCACCTTATCTTGGTGATACTGTCCTCCTCTATTTGCCTGGCCTGGCATTGGCTTTGTGTCTGGCCTCCCTTCATATTGCCTCTGGAAAGCTTACTTTTTCTTCATTCTTCTGGTTGAAGAAGTTGCTTTAGCTTTTTGTTGGATTTCTTGTTTATTGTTTTGTCTGCTGCAAATTTCAGATTTTTGCTGGAATAGGTGTGGGGGACCTGGGCAGCTTGCTTCTGTTCAGGAAGCTATCTTTGCTGGAAGTCTTAAAGAGACATGTAATAAAAGACTTCTTTTGTTAAATCACTACTTAGCCTCCACTCACTAAGAGCAAATTTGACTTTGGTGAAAGTGGTAATTAATAGAAAGCATGAAACTCCTCCTCCCCACCACCTTTGAAACTCTTCTGGAATTGTTAAGACAATGTCTCTGATCTTGTACTCTTGTTTTTTTTTGACTTTTAAAATTTATGTATTTTTTTCAATTACATGTAAAGACAATTTTCAGCATTTATTTTTGAAATATTTTGAGTTTCAAATTTTTTCCCCTCCCTCCTCTCCCTCTTCCCCAAGCCAACAAGCAACCTGATATAGGTTATATATATACACAATCATGTAAAACATATTTCCACATTAGTCACGTTGTGAAGAAGAAACAGAACAAAAGGAAAAAAAACCCAAAAAGTGAAAATAGTATGCATGAATCTGCAATCAGATTCCATCAGTTCTTTCCTTGGATGTGAATAGCATTTTCCATGATGAGTCTTTTGGGATTGTCTTGGATCATTGTATTACTTAGGAGAGCCAAGTCAATCATAGTTGATCATTGCACGATGTTGCTGTTACTGTATACAGTGTTCTCCTGGTTCTGCTCACTTCACTTAGAATCAATTCATGTAAGTCTTTCCAGGTTTTTCCAGAATCCACCTGCTCATCATTTCTTATAGCATAGTAGTATTCCATTACATTTTATATTGTGGTACTCTTGTGTTGGTGTCATGAATATGAGTTCAATTGTCAATAGTGTACTAAACTCAGCTTTATGGTGAATATTAACTAGGAGGACATTTTATTTTATTTTTGCAAAGAAAAGCAATTTTATGTTTATATTATTATGTTATATATTATATAAAATTTATAAATATTGTATATTTATATTTTGTAGTAAGTATTTTTATAAATAAATTTATATTTAGTTAAATCAGTTATCAAAATATTTTAAAATAATTTCATCAATCCCAGGTTAAGAATCCTTGCCCTAGTATAACTATTAGGTCAATATGTGGAACGATATAGGCTTAAAAGTTCCCTTACTAAAAGATTAAAAAGATGAAGTCTAATCACTTTAAATCTTATATTGATATTGTTAGAGGTATTATTAGTAGTAGTATCTTAGCATTTTATGAAAATATTTGGTATCTTTTTTTCTTTTTACTTAACATTTTGGTTTTCAATATTTATTTCCACAAGATTTTGAGGTACAAATTTTCTCCCTATTTCTACCCTCCCCCACTCCAAGATGGCATATATTCTGATTGCTCTGTTCCACAGTCTGCCCTCCCTTCTGTCACCCCACTCCCCCCATCCCCTTTGCCCTTACTTTCTTGTAGGGCAGGATAGATTTCTACGCTCCATTCATTATATATCTTATTTCCCAGTTGCATGCAAAACCAACTTTTTGAGCATCTGCTTTTAAAACTATGAGATCCAAATTCTCTCCTCTCTTCCCTTCCCACTCACCTTCCCTAAGAAGGCCACACAGGTATCATTATGTAAAACACTTCTGCAATATTCATGCTGTAAAAGACTAATGATATTTCCCTCCATCCTATCCTGTCTCCTTTTATTCACTTTTCTCCCTTGACCCTGTTCCTTTTAAAAAGGGTTTACTTTTGATTACCTCCTCCCTCTATCTGCCCTCCCTTCTATTGTCACTCCTTTATATCCCCTTCCCCCTACTTTCCTGTGGGGTAAGATACCCAGTTGAGTGTGTATGTTGTTCCCTCCTCAAGTCAAATTCGATGAGAGCGAGATTCACTCATTACCCCTCACCTGTCCCCTCTTCCCTTCCAACAGAACTGCTTTTTCTTGCCACTTTTATGAGATAATTTACCCCATTCTATCTCTCCCTCTCTCAATATATTCCTCTCTCACCCCTTAATTTTATTTTTTAGATATCATCCCTTCATATTCAACTCACCCTGTACTACTCTCTCTCTCTCTCTGTGTATATCTATCTATCTATCTATCTATCTATCTATCTATCTATCTATCTATCTATCTATCTATCTATCTATCTGCGTGTGTGTATGTATGTATATTCCCTTCAAATACCCTAATACTGAGAAAGGTCCCATGAATTATACACATCATCTTTCCATATAGGAATGTAAACAAAACAGTTCAACTCAGTAAGTCCCTTATGATTTCTCTTTCTTGTTTACCTTTTCATGCTTCTCTTGATTCTCGTGTTTGAAAGTCAAATTTTCTATTCAGCTCCAGTCTTTTCACTGAGAAAGCTTGAAAGTCCTCTATTTTATTGAAAATCCATATTTTGCCTTGGAGCATGATACTCAGTTTTGCTGGGCAGGTGATTCTTGGTTTTAATCTTAGCTCCTTTGACTTCCCGAATATCATATTCCAAGCCTTTTGATCCCTTAATATAGAAGCTGCTAGATCTTGGGTTATCCTGCTTGTGTTTCCACAATACTTAAATTGTTTCTTTCTGGTTGCTTGCAGTATTTTCTCCTCTGGAATTTGGTGACAAAATTCCTAGAAGTTTTCTTTTTCTGATCTTTTTCAAGAAGCAATCAGTGGATTCTTTCAATTTCTATTTTACCCGCTGGTTCTAGAATATCAGGGCATGGAAGAACATTTTAGAATGGCATTGATGCATCACATGTTTCTATGTAACCTGCTATTTCTGTATGGAATGTGAACTTCAAGAAGAGTACCTTGTGATTACTTCGGTTTTGTTGAAATCAATGAAAAATCACTATAATAACAAGCATAGTAGTATTAGCCTTTTTTTCTTCAGTACACATGTAATTCGGGGGGAAAAATATTGGGTCAGAAAGCTTGTCTACAATCCAAGAAAAAACTTTTATCCAGGGACCAAAAAGTTATCCATATCTAGGTTAGAAATTAATTGATCCCAAGGGCAAGGTCACCTGAATTGGATGCAGGGTGGAGCTAGAATGCCTGGGAGACTAACCAAGACCAATGGGCTCTAAGGTTTGAGGTCTAGGGCCAGACTATCAGAAGACTACTCCCAAACATGAGGGTTGGATGAATACACCTATGCAGTTAGGTTTCCCATCCAACACAGGAAGAAGAGAGATAACATCTACTCTGATTTACTCTATAGTTGAAAGCACTAGGCAGAATTACCTATTGACTCTGATCATGTGTCTGCAAACATTGATACAGGGAAATGGAATTGGATTCCATATTTTCTTAGCTCTGAATGGTGAAAAGAGAGATTCCTGTAGAAATAGTGGAAATGAAAAGATAGGAGGCATGGCCCAGAAAAATCTTCATAGAATTTTTTAAAAGTCTCTAATTTGTATTAAAGTTATTTGTGTGTCACTTGCCCTACTAGATCATAAATCCCATAAATCCTTGCAAAGAGCACGTGTTTTGATAAATGTAGAGTGTTGTTGAATTTGAAACTTTCCTGAAGTCCTGAATGACAGCCTCTTCCCCCCTCTTCCTATTCCCCATGTTCTTTGCTGCCTTGCTTCCTTTGTAGCCTGAAAATGCATGGATGACCATTAGATAGGTCAAAGGTTACTGATCTGAAAGATAAGTTTTTTCGTTTGTAGTGAGAATTGTAAGTAAATAGATGGCAGAAATCATCAATGAGAGCTTTTCCACTTAAAGGAGAATCTTGTTAATAATAGATCTATGATTGAATGAACTGCTTTAAGATGAGGGATGGAAAAAAAAAGCTCATCTATTTTTAGGATGTACAAAGTAAAAAAAAGCTCAACCTGATTTCAGATTTACACAGAATCCTTCTTCATTTTAGCAATTGTGTCTGTTCTCAAAGTCGAGACCCAAGAACTAAAACAAAACAAATCCCCCAAAACTGAAATAAAAAAGTAGTTCCAAAAAAAGTTGTCTTCTTTTTTTTGGGAACTTTACAGCATGTGTCCTAAGCAGATAGGAGAGTTCTCCCAACCAATTTTGTAGAAGACTTATTTAGAAAAATTAAACAAAAGGATCCAGAAATTATCCCATTATTCTTTAAAGGCAAATATGGATAATATAAAAACTCCAAATTCCAGCCCATGTATGTAGTTAGATGGGGACTTGAGAGGTCACTTACTACTAACAAGGGTGAGTATTTTAATTTTATCACCTACAAGTAGCAGAAAGAGCCCTGTATTTAGATTTAGAGGACCTTAAATTGCAAGTCTGCTTCTGCCTCACTTTGTTCATGTCTCCAGGCCTCGCTGTCCTCCATTTGTAAGGATCAAATGAGATAATATTTATAAAATGTTTGGAACTCTACCTGGCATATAGTGTAGGTGTTTCATAAATCCTTCCTTCCATTTTTCTCCCTTCCTTTTTTCCTTCCTTCCTTCCTTCCCCATTTTTCACATTGATTTTGTATATCATTTGTTTATATTTATTTTGTATATTCTTTAAAGTATGTATATTGTCTCCCCCTACAGAATGAGAGTGCTTTGAGGTCAAAGACACACAGTAGGTGCTTAATAAATGCTTGTTGATTGATTGTTTGTAGCAGAATGATTTCTAACGCTCTTCACAAGGTCCAAAGTTGAAAGAACTATCCATAGGTTTTAGGATCCTATTTTATCTGGGAATCACATCAAAGTATTTAATAGGAATTTATACTTTTTGATACTTGTCTTCAAAAGCCAAGATATGGACGTGAAAAAAGTATTTAGTATTCCAGTTTCCATAACACTCTTCTTCTCTAGGTGAGAAATAACTAGCTTTTGAGTGAGACTTACAAAAAGTAAGGGCCAGCTTTGGATTTGTTCAGACACTGAACAGGCTTGTCTTCACATCAGAGATATAAAACAGTGCATGAAAGTGGAGACACAGGTGTTGACCAGGCCCATGGACCAAACTTGGTTTGTTTGCATTTAACACAAAGACCTCTCTTCCTAAGGCAAGCAGCTTGCAAATGGAAATTATGAGCAGTACTCTGGAAGCTAGCAGGTGGTAATATTTAGATGGACATCCTTTTTCTTTTTTGTAAAGGGACAGACGTAAGCTTGCTTTGTCTGACTGGTGAGTTTCAGTCATGGCTCAAAGGTCAATTGAATCTCATTTCTCCCATAGGATCCTCACTTTCCTACTTTTTCTGAAAACTAACCAAAGAAATAACAGGTGCACTTCACTTTAAACGACAGATACATTCATTCACTTAACAGACTTTGAGATTTCCACTCTAACCAAAGTGTTGAAGAGTTGTGTGGAGACTGAATGTTTGTAATGAAAATACTAAGTTCTCATTGAATTGTTTAATAGGGGTATTCAAGGGAAATGTTTGATTTTCTGGACTGAGACATCTCCCATGGATCTAGGCATGTGCTGTGATCCCTTTTTGTGGGACATGTTTTTTGGACCCCTGCTAAAGGATGTATATCTAGCTAGGATGACATAGAAAAATTTTTAATTGGTCCCCATAAGTATCTATGACTATTTTTTTTACGAAAGAGGATTGTTCATTGAAAGTTAGGTGAGTAGAATTTTGTGACTCAGGAGGCTGGACTTTGGTCAGACAATTAAGGCATGGCAATGTTGCTGCCTAAAACTTTCTGAATCACTAATAGAGAAATGCAAATTAAGACTACTTTGAAGTTCCACCTCACACACACTGACAAAGATGACAAAAGAGGAAAAGGAAAAATGTTCAGGGGTGTGGGAATATGCATGGTGGAGCTATGCATTGGTCCAGACATTCTGGAAAACAGTTTGGAAGTAGGCCTGGAAAGTTAGCAAACTGTGCATGTCTTGTGACCCAGCTATATCACTACCAGGCCTATATCTCCAATGAAATAAAAGAAGAAAGAGATCTATAGACACAAAAATATTTATAGAAGCTCTTTTTGTGGTAGCCCCAAACTGGAAACTAAGGAGATGTCTTTCCGTGGGGGAGTGACTAAACAAATTGTGTTGTATGAATGGAATGGAATGATACTGGGCCATAAGAAATGATGACATGAACAGCTTCAGAGGAAGACTTTTTACCAAGATGCATAGTGAAGTGAGCAGAGCTAAGAACAATTTATGTAGTAATAGCATTCTAGAGTAAAAACAACTTCCAAAGGCTTTAGAACTCTGACCAACATGATTAAACCAAAATAAACATTTGGCAGTTAGCTACAAGGCAGTTAGGGAAGGAGAACACTAACACATGGGAAGAATTGGGAGAGGTTGTGAGATCTTGAGAAATGGCCACTGCCGGCTTTGGAGGCCATCTCACTAATCTGAAGGTTCAATAGTTCTGGAGTAGGGTGCCATCGGCCCTGTAGATGGTGATTTCTATAATCTCGAAGGAGATGACCGTGGCCAGAATCATCTTGTAGTGGAAAGGTCCTGGCTGGCCGGGAGGCACCGACTTTGTTAATTAACAGGTCTGCCAAAGTGTTTGTGGAATATCTGTTTACCAGTCACGCAAAGGGCAGCTAGGTGGCCCAGTGGATAGAGTGCTGGACCTGGGGTAAGGAAGACTCATCTTCATGAGTTCAAACCTAGCCTCGGATACTTACTAGCTGTGTGACCCTGGGCAAATCACTTAACCATATTTGCCTCAGTTTCCTCATCTATCAAATGATCTGGAGAAGGAAATGGCAAATCAAAAGTGAAGTTATCAAGAATCAGACATGACTGAAATGAATGAACAACAACAACAAAGTCACACAAAGGACCTTCACCTTTTGTGCTGAGTATGACAAACATGATGGTCAAATGACTTATATTTCTGTATTTGCTCATGTATAGTATGAACCTTTTGACTTAAATACTTTCTATGGTGGAGGAAATAAACAGCTGCCCTATTCCTGATATCCACATTTTACTTTGAGTACCTTTTCTAGAAAATACCCTGTTACTTACATTTTTTGGGGGGGAGTGGTAGTTATAGTTATGACTCATATCTAAACTCTGTTTCAGAGAATTCTTTAGAGTTTTATTAGGAGGGAGGCAGATCCAATGAGAGAAAAAGATATGACCCCACTCCTTTTTGGGATCTGGGACTATTTCATTCACATGTATATACATATATATCTCATTTATATATTTAATATACACATATATTACACATATACACATACACATATACACACAAATAATACACAATGCATCTGTATGTGTGCATATATGCACATACACACATATGCATGCATATACATGTATGCATGTGTATATATACACATATGTACACACATACATGTGTTTAGATATACAGACATGTATATATCTATATATGTGCATATATATACATGTACACACACACGCATACACATGCATTCCCTAGGATGAATCCAGATCTGTGTATGGATCCTCTTACCTTACTTTTTCAAACTTTATTTCTGATTGGTATTCAAGCAGCAGCACCTGTTAACATTTTAATTTAAATGTCTTTCCTACGCACTTTAAGTACCAATCTAATAAATCTGTAATATAAATATAATACAATAATATAAATTTATAATATAAATCTATAATCTATATTTTCAATTTACAACAGAAGGTATTATTTAAAGGGACTTACAAAAATTTCATAAAGTGAAGAACCATCAGTATTTATCAGTTGAAGGGGTCCTCTCTCTATTCCTCACATGATGCTCCATCTTCCACCTCTGTACCTTGGACTAGATGTCCCTCTCCCATGCCTGGAATATACTTTTCTCACCTCCCCCTCAGAATTTCTCACTTCATTGATGACTCAATCTAAGCACAACCTTTTTATATGAAGCCTCTTTCAGTTACCCCCAACCTGCTAATGCTCTCCTCTCCTAACTACCTTGTATTGAAACTTGTATTTATTTATTTTATACATATATATAATTTATATATGTATATGCTGTTTACTCAATTCCAATCTAAGCTCCTTCTTAGTAGAGTTGTTTTATTGTCTTTGTATTCCCAACATCTAACATAGCACTTGCTGCATAATCAATGATACTGATTCCTTGATCAGTTTTTCAAGGAATACGTTCATATAGCGAATTTTCTTTATGTAGGCAGAAGAATTATCCTAACCTTGGATTTTAGAATGCCTCGATCTTTTATCTAGTTTTTTCGAATGAATATGCTGCTTCCCAAACAGCCCCAGCAGTTTTTTGGGGTTTGTACCTCCTAGATACATGGAATCTCTGGTTGTGGGTCACACTGGAAAGATACCCTTCTGTGAAATAGCCCTAAGCCTGTCATCACCCATTAGCAATGATTCCTGTTGTGATACTTTGTAATGTTTCAATAAGCTCCCTTCCTCACATCTTCTTATTTTGCTGTGATGATGTCTGTGGGTTTATACCTGTTTTTACAGGTAGGTTTAAGATGGACATGGTAACATTTCCCAGGGACTTGGGGAACTTGTAGTTAACAATACTGTCGCATTATTGTGTTACATTTGCAGCTGCTCTGTGTGTTTGGCAAATCCATCCAAGACTTCCCTACAGACCTGGTCAATTCTGAGAAATTAAGCTATGCTGGCAAAAAAGAGTCTCTACCTATATCTATAGGGAGAGACCCTGGAAGGTCTGTTCCGTTGCAGGATAGAGTCTAGAAAGCTCCGTAGTTGGCTTTTAGGGGAACCCTGGAAGGCTGAGCAGCTTCTGTGGTCTCTCTGGGGTTAATAAAAGGCAAGGGAGGACTTCACCTGGAGCATTTTACAGTATTTGGAAAAAACGTTCAAAGAGCTCAAAATTACAGCCCTCTTAGTTCACTTAATCATTTTGTATACTTGGGCGCTTGGTTTTTACAGCAAGACTGAAATCTGATGAGATCCTTTTCCTCTGTCCTGACAGAGACTGCTTTCCACGCCTTGAAGGTCCTCTAATGTTAAGTCCATTCACCCCTGTCTCCCACTGAGCAAGTATAAATGAAAAGAACGATAGGAAGGCCACTTGCTCTAGCTTTGACATTCCACAGAAGATGTGTTGTGATTTTCCTCTGATCTAAGCCTCCAGTGATTTCAGTCTCTGGTGCTGAAGTGAATTGTCAGTCTCTCACCTGGAGATGTGAGTGTTTTTGTTGTATTGACACAGCACTGAAAGACCGTCATAAACGTCTGTTGCTAGGTGGATCTGAGAGGAAAAATTTCCAAAGCAGATTTTAAGGACATTCTTGGTTTCTTAAATCACTGTGATGGAATAGCACATATACCAGATGGTGGGAATGTTTGGACTGGAGCCACCTTTCTCCAGCTCTCTTGATCTTCGGTGTCTTTGGTACCGTGCAACAGCTTGGTTGATCTCCAAAAATTCTGTCTTCATTAGGGTAAATCTTTCCAGGGAAGGAAGTCTAATGCTCTTATTTGAATACATTTATGTCAAGTAATTATTTTCACCTTTGTCACTGGACTGTTAGCAGAAGGGGAGGAGGAGGGAAATAAGGAGAAAGAGGAGGAAGAAGAGGATGGGAGGAAGTGTGGCATAGTGGGAAGAACATAGGACAGGCTAGAATCCTGCCTCTGCTACTTAACTAGTCATGCATCTTTGAACAATATATTCTCTCAGAGCCCCATCTTCCTCAAGAGTGAAAAAGAGGTTTTTGGACTATACATTTAAAGGTTCTTCAGGCTCTAAAATTTTATCTATCTATCTATCTATCTATCTATCTATCTATCTATCTATCTATCTATCTACTTCTAAGTAGGAATAGCAACACAATGCTGTGTTTTCCTTCCATTTTTCATACTTTATTATTTGGAGACATTTTAGGATTTTGTAGACCTTCTGGAGGAGATCCAAAGATGAGGTATTTTTTCTTTATGATAGATAGAGGTTGTGTTTCCTTTGTTCACCAATAGTCAATTCTTTATTCTTATGCTAATATGGCTGAATTATGGAAGTCTTGATTCTGCTTTGTGGGTTTGCTTGTAGAATAAATCTTAAAGAAAAATTAAATTTTTCTTTGTGGTTAATTTTCAAGGTTTCAGGAGCTAACATATCATGATTCTTAGCTGTTTTATGGTATAGTGGTAGTGGTGGTGGGGATGGAGACTAGAATCCAGAGACAGGAGTCTTAGGCAAAATAGAAACGTACATGTTTTGCCCATCATGATTTATCACTCCAGGAAAGTGATTAGACAAGACCAATCATTTTTTCTTAATCTTGGGCTTTCTAACTCCCCTAGGCTTATTAGACAATGATGATCCTAGAGTAGGGGCAAAAGGCTCAATTTAGAAACCTAGGGGAATTATTAATGCTTTTAATTCTTGCTTAGCCTTTAATTAGCTATGCAATCTTGGGCAAACCACTAAGCCTTTCTGGGTATTCAGTTTTCTCACCTCTAAAATGGGGATAATAACAATACTCACCTCACAAATAAGATAACATACATATACATATATATGTATAAAACAAAACACTTTGCAAACCTTATACTGTTTCACGAATCCTATTACTATTATTATTCACACAAAAGCCTCAAGTCTACAAATTAAAAGTATTTTCTTCAAGAAGAGAGCCAGAAGACTCTCAACGTGATCATATCATAAGAGACAAGAGATACTGAACTGGTAGCAGACAATGCTTCCATCTTGGGTCAGAGAGAATGGACTGGTAGGAGATAACACACCCAGCCAGTAGTAAAGAGATACATGCCAAAGACAAACATGGATAAACTTAGGCGTATATGGAAACAGAAAATTAGCATTTTTTGAGCAACAAAAGAGCTCCAACAAAGGTGGTCCCTTGCTCAGAGAAGGATGACTTGGGAATGGACTTTCAGACCATTAATCACCAGGAATTGTCAGTTTTACCCCCTTTGCCACATGTGTATCCTCAATGTCTTTCTTATTACCGTTGGGTTTAAGTTTGAACTCACTCTCAAAGCGCTGGGAAAGTGTATTCCAGGATTTATTATTATATTATTAGTATTTATTATTATTTTTTGGAGGGCTTGAGGGTGATGTTTTGTCCCAGTTGATTTTATTATACCATCTTTGCTACCAGCTTATTGATTTCATTGGCTTATTGGAAGCATAGTGGTGAGAGCTTATAAGTGATAGTACTAGAAACCCAGTCCTTCAGGGTTATCCCTACAACTCTGAGAATGAGTAGAAGTCATCCTGGGATCATGGAACCCCAATCCATGAGTGAAAGTGCAGGTTGGGGAAGTATCTTCAGGGGAGGTGGTGTACTTCCATTACATTCTCCATATCTCAAAACTTCTATCACTATAGCAGCATCTAATCCTGTGCTATGCTTTGACTAATTTGTACTGCAGCTTAATGGCTGGATCAGTAGTTAGAACATCTTGGAACACTGGAAGTACAAGCTTTATTATGAACCTGGAATACAGTCATGCCAGAGATTTGTTAAATCTATTATACAATTTGTACAATCTATTACATTATATACAAGATCTTTTAAAGCCAAATTAGAAGCTCAGCAAGGTTAATATTTTGGCTAAATAATAATTTTTGGTTAGGAAAAAGCTTAACTCATTGCTGTGACATGCCTTAAAAGAACTCTATGCGTTGAAATTTAAGTGGGGAACATCCACTGGGTTAGATAAAATCTTATGTAACAAAGCTAAGACTTTCAATCAGATATTATTAGAAAAAAGAGGGACAAGAAAAATGGAAAATAAAAAACAGAAGCAGGATAAATTAAACACAACCTTCTTTGTGAAGTATATTTCCCTAATTCTTTGCAGCTTTTAAATTCTACTGTATTTGGCAACCTTTGTAACTTTGAACCCAGTCTCTTGAGATTTTCACTTTTGTCTTCTCTTCTCCTTTTAAAATTTTTGCCCCATGCCTTGGATTCCTGTAAGTGGAGAGTCCTGTGAGCTTACAGAGAGAGGTAGCAGCATGACGTTACTAAGATACCCAGAAAACATGTGCTCTCCTTGCCTGGAGGGATGTCTAATGTGTATCAGCCCTCCCTAGTACATAACACTGACTTTTCCCCAAGGCCAAGCAATTCATAAAGTGGGCCTAAGCCTAATAGAGCTTCAGTCTGCTATTCTGGGTAGTGGCTAGGCCCTGACCATATGCTCGGGAAATAAAAAAGGTCATAGAACTAATAAGCAGTGGTCAGCGCGCCTCCAGGCGATATAAAAGTAAAAAACAAACTATTACAGCCGCCTCCATTTTAATAATAATTCTACAAGAGGGGAACCCAAATCACTCCCATACTTGTGTTGCAAGTAACTCTGGGAATGGGTTATGTAAAACAGTCAGCAATCCATTTCAAAATTTGGAAAAAAAATTAAATCATGCCCCCAATAAAATTGGTGTTGTGACATCCACAGATAGCACGAAAATAACAGTAATACTTAGTAGTTATTCAGTGTTTCTACACTAAGTTTAAGCTATACTAAGCTACATTTTCATTGTAGAATAACAAGCTATAAAAGCTTTGGGGGAAGCAGGGACTTTGAGACCATTTAATTCACTTTTAAATACGATATAATGAAAAAATAATAGAAGTGGAATCAGATGACATGACTATGTGGCATGGGCAAGTCATTTCCTCAGTTTCCTCATCTGGAAGAGGATTACATCACATTAAATAATTGCTAATATTCTTTTCATGTATATAGAGAGATATAAGTTCTAAAATCTCATGACTTTTTGTTTATTTTGATATAACAGGGAAGGATGGTGGAACCAGATAATAAGGGGCCAGTCCTCAGAGTACATGCAATGTAGTCTTCCCTCTTATAGACCCACGTGGAGATTTGTTGAGATTGTTTCCAGAAATGTATGATGGAGTGCTTTCTTCTCCTCCTTATGCCAAAGTACATAGAGGTATCTTCTGCCATTTTTCCTGTTGGCTTACTGCATGATGAGGAAAAGTCTTTTAACTTGTTGCTGAGATGGATCTGAGTGTGCACACAAGAGGTTCAGACAAGACAGACTGTCTTTCCCTCCATATTTCCTGCTGGCAAGTGAGTGGTGAACTGCTGTGGACTTCTGCATGGGAAGTTGGGGAGAGCACTGGGAAATTCTCTCACCCAGAAGCCAAATGATTAGGAATGCATGGAGCATTTCTCTTGTCACTTTGTTTTTATTCTTTCCTGATCTTTGGTGTATGAGTATTGGAGATGGAATAGACCAAGTTATGAGCTCATGAACTTCAGAAGGTCAGAGGAGCCATCAAAGATCCCCTCAGGAACTGGAGTCAGCAGCAGCAGCAGCAGCAGCAGCAGCAAAGTCCAATGAGGATACAGTAAAGCGACTAAGTGACCTGTTTGCTCCAGCCAGGCAAGGAGCCAATCCAACCGAACAAGGGACAGAGTCATCCATTGGCTGTGACAGATCCAGAAGTGAACTTGGTGAGAGGAAAGGACACTCAAGAATAAGAAGTACTTTCTCCCCCCACCCTGCATTGAGGCTTTAAGTCTGAGTCCATTCTTCCCAGGGACTGACTGAGCAGAAAAAGGGAAGAGTAAACCCCCAAATGGAAGGGATATTGTTGACTACAGTCCTCGTTTGCTATACTTTCTCAATAAATATTCCTTTTATAAAAGCAAATTGATGTTAACTGGTTAATTGGTATCAGGTGGACATTGTCTACTAGATTGAAATTAGGAGGAATGCACCGGACTTGGGGAATTGTTGTTCAGTTGTTTCAGTCATGTCTGAATCTTTATGACTCCACTGGGCTTTTCTTGACAAATATACTGGAGTGGTTTGCCATTTCCTTCTCCAGTTCATTTTACTGATGAGGAACTAGGGCAAACAGGGTTAAATGATGTGCTCAGGGTCACACAGGCCTGAGGCCAGATTTGAACTCTGGAAGATTCCTGACACCAAGCTGAGCCCTTTATCCACTGCAGCACCACTTAGCTGCCCCAAGTGAAAGAACTGGATCTCACAATTAGGATTGTGGGTGATAGAATTGGAATTCTAGGATTACTCCAAGGACCCTGAGGAATAAAGTGGTAGCTACCCTACATCCTTCTGGGGAATCTGAGTTGCCAAAGTATGGTTCTGAGACTGAGCCCCAGAGCCCCTGTGCCACATTTTCGTTTGCCACATTCATCATATGTGCCACAATTCATAATTCAATAGAATTAGGGACTGTGAAAGCTTTGGAGGGAATAGGACTTCAATACTATTTAATTCACATCCTTTCTTTTAAAGATGAAGAAGCTGAGATACAATGAGGTTCAGTGACCTGTCTAAGGCCAGTGAGATGGTAGTAGTCAGGAATGAAAATCTGGTAAATTCCTGGTTTCAGGCCTTTTCTCACTTTATCAGGTAAATTTGCCTCTCATAGCACAAGGAGGCACCGAAACTTGGTCAACATCACAACATTAATCAGTAACAGGGCTTTCAAGAGCACCCAATGCTTTATTCCTTAGATGTCTTCCTCCTTCTGTCTTAAACATTGGCCTGAAATCTGTCCACTCACAAACCCAGTCCAGCTCCTTTGCATTGTTCCATCATTCTGTGTCCAGCCAGGCCTGGAGGGGAGTGTTACCTCAAAGGAAAGAGGGCTACGGAGCCTTGATGCATCTGAAACCCTTGGGCCTCTCTCCTGGTTTTGCCAAGAGTATGGCTGGGAAGTGGATGTCAGCTGGGCTTCATAATAATGCAATAGTGGATGTGGTAATGGACCAGTAGTGGAAAGGTTAAAAAGAACAAAGTCTGATTTGAATAAGATGTAAAGCTGAATTAAATTACTGTGACTCAAAAATTCTTTGACTACCTGATTTTGGAGAACCATATGTCAGAAACAAACGAACAAACAAACAAACAAACAAAAATTAAGTTTGGATCATGGCAAAAAGGGAATGAAGAAAAGAGAGAGAAAGAAAGGAAGGGAGAGGAAAAAGTAGGAACCCGAATTTTAAGGCATAGGTAAGCCCACACTAACCTCAGTCTTGGCAGTCAGACAGATAGTGAGCCCTAGTGTGGTTTGCCCACCCACCTTGGTCTAGGAAGGAGATCAAAGAAGCCCAAGTCAGTGAGTAGTTTTAAGTGTGGTATTCTCCCCCACAAAGGTAGAATAAACGGTAGCTTCAGAGGACTCAGGAAAACAGAACTCTGTAGCACTGTTTTGCTTTGGTTAAGTGTGCTGCTTCCTAAGGGCCTTTTTATAAGAAGCCATTAATGATGGAAAGGGGAAAAAAGGTGACATTGTGCCTTAGCACTTACTCTACTTCCTCTCCCTCTTTCTCCAACTAAAGCTTGAGACCACTTAGCCTCTGATTATGTGAAAATGTATCACAGAATCACTGAGTGATAATATGTGAAATGGAAAAGATCTCCATGACCACTTAGTCCAATACCCAATAAGTATTTGTCTAGCTTGACCTTGAAGAGCTCCAAGGAAAGGTAACCCACCACCTACCTGAGTCAGCCCATTCCAATTTAGGTAGTCCCAAATCCTCATCTAAATTTACCTCTTTGCAATTCCCCTCTGAGGCTGAACAAAACAAATATAAACCTACTTCTATTTGATAGCCCAGCAAACACTTGAATGGAACAGCCCTCATCTGCTCCCTAGTCTTTTCTTCCGGCTAAACATCTCCAGTTCTTTCAATCAATCTCTCTATCAGCCTTTTACCCCCAAGACCCAGGAATGCCTCTCTGAACTCCGTTACTTTAGGCAAGACCAGAGATTTTGGGTGAGTGGCAACCATTATAGATGAACCAATGGAAAGGGAACAAAGTCTTATGGGAACAGAGTTGGGGACACTCTTCTACCAGCAGTCTGTTCCCATGGAACCCCAAATCTAATAAATTGAAATGTGTTCGATGCTCGGTTTTCTCTGAGACTGGAAATGAAAGCGTACCTTCAGGGTTATTATGAAAATTAAATGAGATAATATAGCTAAAATGCTTTTGTCTAGGTAAGCATGAATTGCTATTATTTTGAAGGGCATGACTTGAGCAGGAGGGAGGGAGAGTGTTACAATTAAATTGAGTTCAGTTCAGTCCGATTCAATCTGCACGTATGCAACTACTCTGTACAAAGCACTGGGCTAGACATGAAGAACACAATGACCTAAAAGAAGCCATCCTTGCCCTTAAGAAGCTTACATTCTACTGTGGGAATACAATTTATGCACAGATAAGCAAAAATGAAATACATCCAAAGTAGCCCCAACGTAATTTTGAGGGTTGAGGGGAGGTAAGAGAAAACTGGGGAAAATCAGGACAGTTCTTATGTAGGAGAAAATTGAAGGGCACTAGAGATTCCAAGACACAGAGATAAGGAAGCTGCTATTTCCAAGGTTACTAATGAGTCTTTATTATTATTTTAAAATTACTGAACTTAATAAACACTTAATAAAATGGGCATTTCTATGTACATAGAGCAGAAAATGAAGATTGCACATGAAACTGCAGATCTCTTTTATTTTATTTTCTTCTTACATATATAATATATTCATTCTGTAGCTTTGAGGTTGTCTTGCTTTTCTGTGTTTCTTTTTGGCTTTCCTTCTATTTTCTTTTCTGAATTAAATAAAAAAAGATAAATCAATAATGGTTTTTTTCAGGCCAATTCTCTGTCTTCATCCTTCTTGGACTCTGCAGAATCTGATACTATTAGCTATGGTATCCTCAGTTTTCCAAATGGCAGTGGAGGTAGGAGATAAATGTTCATAATAGTATGTAGTTATAAATATGTATCATAATCAAAAATTCCATGAAATCACCACATCATAAGGTCCATGGAGAGATAGCACTGGACACTGGTAAACTCATGAAGAGGTTTTCTTGTTGTTCAGTTGTGTCTGACTGACAGTTTGTGACCCCATTTGGGGTTTTCTGGGCAAAAAAACATTGGAATGGTTTACCATTTCCTTCTCCAGCTCATTTGGCAGAGGAAAAAACTGAGGCAAACAGGTTTAAGTGATATGCCCAGGGTCACACAGCTAGAAAGTGGCTGGATTTGAACTCAAATCTTCCTGACTCCAGTCCCAGAACTTAATCCAGTGTGCCACCTCACTGCCCCACGTGAAGAGGTTACCAGACCGTTCTGAGAAGTAGTGCTGACCATCAATGTGTTTTAAAATTTGTTGTGTTTTTTTACAAAAAAAAAATTTTCTCTCCCTTCCACCTTCCCCTTCTAGTTGAAAAACAGAAAAAAACCAAAACAAATATGCATAAATAAAGCAAGTTCCATATTGGTCTTGCACTGAATTAAGTATATTTGTGTTTCTACACTATTAAGTGGCACAGTGACAAGAATTCTGATTTGAGTCAAAGGCCTTGGGTTTGAATCTTGGCTTTGTTGACCTCATGTAAGTCACCTGATCAGCTTTCTTGATCTGTAATTTAGGCAACTGGTCATTTGACTTTTAGATTCCTTCTGGCTCTAATTCCTTCGACACTTCCTAAATGAGATCTGTAAGACATGCCATTAATTTGTATATTTATACTAGTCAAAATGACTTATTCACTCAAAGTTATTCTTAAAACAATATTGCTGTCATCCTGCTGTTATACAACATTTTCTTGGTTCTGCTCATTTTGCTCTTCATTATTTCACGTAAGTCCATGTTTTGCTAAGATCATTGAGCTCATCGCAACAGCACAATAGTATTCCATCATGATCATATACTACAACTGGTTCAGTCATTTTTATTGGTAATAATAATATATTTTATAATATACTGTCACAATAATATTTTATTATTTATTAAATGTATTTCATTGATGACAATAAGTTTTTATTGATTTTTAATATACTCATTGTTTTCCCCAATACTCCCTTCTCAGGAAACCATTCCTATAACAGTGTTTTTTAAAGACAAACAAAGAAGAAGAAAACAACCAGCATAATTGATTGATACATTGAAAACATCTGAAAATAGGTTCAATGTACAGCATTTGTGGGCCTCTTACCACTGCCAAGGAGAGGGGGTGGGGGTATCATCTCATATCTGTTCCTTCTGTGCTTGTTCTTTACAATTTTTCAACCTTCATTTTGACTATTTTTGTGTGGTTGTTCTTTCTGTCTACATTGTTGTAGTCGTTGCACATATTCATTTCTTGGTTCTGTTTTCTTTACTCTGCATCAATTTGTATAGATCTTTGCGTGCTTCTTTGTATTTATCATTTCTTACAACAGTAGATTCATGAACTCCAATTCGTTTAGCCATTCCCCACCCTAAGGGCATTTACTTTGTTTCCAATTCTTTCACAAAAAGTGCTGCTATAAATATTTTGGTGTATTTGAGGACTTTCTTCTCATCAGTGGCATTCTTGCTTAGTAATGGAATAAGTGCTCCATTCTTGACTGAGATTAGTGAGATCTTGATGTTAATGTTGTTGCTTTGTAACTGTGAATCTTTTGAGTTGGGGAATCAGGACAATAGAGGAGAGAGAGAAAGAGAGAGAGAGGATAAGGAGAAGGAGGAGGAGGAGGAGGAGGAGGAGGAGGAGGAGGAGGAGGAGGAGGAGGAGGAGAGAGAGAGAGAGAGAGAGAGAGAGAGAGAGAGAGAGAGAGAGAGAGAGAGAACTTTTTCTTATATTCTCCCCCTTCCATTATCTAGAACAATGTCTTGAACATAGAAGATGCTTAATATTCTTAGAATTAAATCGAGCATCTCATTTATCAAGTTGTTCCACTTGCCACACCTCCAATTACCTCATTCTTTTTTTTCCCTTACACCCTACCTGAAATCTTTTTTAAGGGTAAGAGTGTAATATTTCTCTTCATTGGAAATTAATATACTTTATATGCATTGCAAAAGAGAGAGTGGTTCTAACTAAAGATTTCATATTGGACTCTATGCCTACCTCCCCTATGGAAGAGATTATGGTAAAAAATATGTATGCACACATGTGCATATATATATATGTATACATACATACATACATATGTGTGTGTATATTGTCAACTCTGATAACAAATGGCCAAAGAGTCATAGAGGTTTTGTAACCACGGTTAACTCCAAAAATACCAAAGAGCTCACACTGGTTAAAAGCAAAAAGCTTCTTTTATTCTGTTGGGGGAGAGAAATTAGACACATGTCAGGGCCTCCTCTAGTGGGAGACCCAAGGCAGTGGGGCTAAACCTTGATTTATATATTGTGGGTAGATAAAGAATCAAACAGTCTAGTGTAGCAACAGTGGTGAGGCTTAACAGCAACAGTGAGGCAAGGTTGTCTAGTGAAAAAAATTCTATTCATAGCAGGGCTTCATGATTGGACCTGTCAGTACTTGCCTGAGTTCAGGGACCATCAGTTCTGTGATTTAGTTGCAGTAAAGTTCATCAGGAGCCCAAAGGATTATTGTTATGCCAAGCTCAGGGCATAACTTGCTTGCTGGGCAAGCTAAGGCTCTGGAAAACATGGTGTCTAAAAAGGGAGAAGTAATCTGGGATCCTGATTACATGTTTACATATATACATATATACACACATGCAATATAATATATACATATATGTATATATGTGTGTATATGAATATGTATATATATATTTTGCATATGTTTGTGTGTATATCTATATCTATCATGAGACATGCTGTCTCCACTTCTGGTCTACCTGCTTTGCTTATCTTTCCAATCTTTCACCATTAGTTCTCATCTTCTTTGTATGAGCACCCAAACTCTACTACTTTTGGAGAATAGGTTTTCTTTATTTTTTAAAAATTAAATTTTATTTTCAAATGAATATCTGGATTCTCTCCTCACTTCCTCTCTGCTTGCATTGAGAAAGGAATAAAAACAAAACTCCTATTACAAATATGTATAGTCAAATAAAACAAATACCCTCATTACCTGTTTCACCAAATATGCCTCAATCTGTATTCTGAGTGTATCATTTCTCCATCAGGAAGGGAGTGGTGTAGCATGTTTCACCATGAGGTTTCTGTAATTGTTTTTGGTCATTGTGTTGATCATAGTCACTAAGTCTTTCCAATATCGGTATCATTGTATAAATTATTCTCTTGGTTTCACTCGCCTAATTCTGAATCATTTAATATATTAATATTAATGGTTTCTTTGAAACCATTCCCTTCAACATTTCTTGCAGCATAATAGTATTCTATCATATTCATAGATCATAATTTGTTTAACCATTTCCTATTTATGGCCATGGAGGATAGTTTATTCTTTGTTGGGTCTGTGGTTTTTATGGTAGAATGTAAGCTCATTAAGGGCAGAGACTGCTTTGTGATTGTCTTTGCGTCCCCAGTACCTCCCATAACGCCCCTTCCAGACCTGCTTATGGTGGAGAATTCTGAATGTGGAAATTCCCTTCACCCACGTAGATTGATGTGTGTAACTTGCAGTGTTAGATGGTTGCTTGAAGCCTGGAGAGGCTAAGTGATTTGCCCATAGACATATTGCCAGTATGTGACAGAGGCAGGCCTTGATCTCCGGTCTTTCTTACTCCATGTCTAGCTATCTCTGCACTGCACCATGATGCCTCTTGCCTTGCATAAAGCCAATGCTTATTGATTTTTGCTGAATTGAAGTCAAGATGACTTTTTGTAAAAATATTTGGTTCCTTCTACTCTTTTCTTTAACCCGTCTGAAGAGAAAAGATTTAAAATTTTCTGCAAGGGCATAGGGGAACCAACAAAATGGCAACTTTTTCTTGGGCAAGTTTAGATTCTTCAATCATGATAATGGGCTTTGCTTCACCAATGGGTAAAGAAGACAGCCAAACATAGTTATTAATTAACTTGATTCACTATTTAGGACATATTGAAATATGAAATTTACTCTATGTCCTCTTATGACAGTATATGGGAAGGGTTACAAACATTTAAGTGCACTTTTAAGCTATTAAAGCTTAAAAATGCCCTAAGACTTTTTGAATACACTGTATGATATTTATTCTTGCTGATAAGGGCAGGGACCATATCCTCTTCATATAATCCACCTCTCCTTGCTAAGTCACTGTGTCCAACTCTAGCCTATACTTTACTTCTAAAAGCAAGAGATCTCAGGGCAGGGAGAGTGACAGATATTAGGCATAATTTTTTTTCTTCTGACTACTACTGTTGGCACAATGAGCTTGGATTTGAAACTGCTGCAGTGAAGAGCATAATTCTATTCTGGCAGAACCTCTGAGGGTTTGGTCAGAGTCGTTTCCCCACTGTTAACATCTCTTCAAACATTCTTCAAATGATTTTCTTCCAACGGGGTCATTTATAGCTCTTTGACAGTTCAGACCAAGCCCTTTGATGATGATCTCCTCCAAAACTGGTGGCGGTAAAATGAGAGAATACTGAATCAGGGTAAAAGTAAGGGAGAAGAAGGAGAATATGCTAATAAATAATAATAATTTAAATTATAAAAGCTAACATACATAGCAACTTAAAGTTTGTAAAGCATTTTACTTACATTACATCATTTGTCCCTCATGACAATCTTGTGAAGTAGAAGCTATTATCATTCCCATTTTGCAGATGAGGAAACTGAGACTGAGAGAAATTTAATAATGTATCCATGGTCACACAGTGGTAAGTGTAATATTTATTTTGTAAGTGATATACTACAGGGTTTCAATGAATATCATTGTCTGATGGACCAAATGGCCCTTTCTGGCTTGAAATATTAATTCATTTCACTTAAATGGCCAACTTCCAAGTTAGTATTTCTATTTTGAGGAAATCACAGCATCTCGTGAGACATTTTAAAATATTATTTCAGATTTTATACATGGGAAAACCAAAGTACAGTGAAACCAAGTCACTTCTGGGCTTACTAAATGAGTTGGTGGTAGACCTAGGGCAAGATCCAAGTCCTCAGGTTCAATCTCCTTCATTGAAAAAAAAATATTAATTTATTTTTGGATCTCAGCAGAAATCACACACGCACACACACACACACACACACACAGAAAGGTATGAAGGAAGGTAAGAGTAAAACAGCCATTCAGCATCAAAAGAAAAGACAAGGGAATTACTCAATATTGGGTAGAATGAGTTACAGACTCTGGAACCCTCAAAGATACTCCATGGCTCATAGGGCAGAGTCTCAAAAAATTGCTATATCAGAGAGGAAGCCTAGGCTATATCAGAAATGGAAATCTGACTCTCAGCCACTGGGCAGATGTCAAACACCAGTTCCTGCTGTTCTTCCTCAAAGCTCCTTGTTGCATTCCACTCAAGCACACACAGAATAATAATGGCGTCCATCTGCGATTGACTTCACTGCTATTAATACTGGTGACCAAGCTATATGTTACTAGCACAGCTTTTTCCCTAGCCATGGTGCTGAAAGGATGCTATATTTTGGAATCTTTTCCCCTCTCATTTCCATCTCCCAGGGGAAAGTGGTCAGAGCTTCTTTGTTTATATTTATTGAAAATCCCTAACAAAAGAGAGCCACAAATATCTTTCACTAATTTGTATGCATGGCCACTGAAACACAGAATTTCAGAGCAAGAAGGGACTTTTGTTAGTCAATTCATAAGCATTTATTAAACACTTACTAGGTGCCAAGCATTGACCTAAGTAGGTATTGGAGATGCAAAGGTAAAAACATAATTTCTTGTCTTAAGGTGCGCACAATCCATTGGGGGAAGACAATACACTAATAACAGTGTATATGTAAGGTGTGTTTAGTAATTCAGTTGTATTTGACTCTGTGACCCCATTTGGGGTTTTCTTGGCAGTGATACTGGAGTGCCTTGCCATTTCCTTCTGCTCATTTTACAGATGAGAAAACAGAAGTGCTCCATCAGCCAGCACCACACCATCCATACATGGAACCATCAATTACAATAACTGGGAAAGTTTTGAATTCTGTGGATAAGTTCACTTACCTTGGTAGTGTACTTTTCAGGGATGTGCACATTGATAATGAGGTTGACACATGCATTGCCAGGGCTAGCTTAGTGTTTGGGAGGCTCCGAAAGAAAGTATGAGAGAGAAGAGGTATTAGACTGCCTGCGAAATTGAAGGTCTACAGAGACATTGTGCTGACCTCATTGTTGTATGCCTGTGAAACCTGGACAGTCTACCAGCGCCATGGCAGGAAGCTGAATTGCTTCCATTTGAATTGTCTTAGGAAGATTCTGGAGATCACCTGGCAGGATAAATTACCAGATGCTGAGGTCCTTACTCAAACTAAACTGCCAAGCATTCAAACTCTGCTTCAAAGAGTACAGATCTGATGGACTGGCCACATTGTTCAAATGCAAAATGTCTACTTGCTAAAAAAAGACTATTTTATGGAGAACTCGCACAGTTCAAATGTTCACATGGTAGTCAGAAGAAGCGATAGAAGGACACTCTCAAGGTCTCTCTTTGCAGAACTTTGGAAGTGATTTGTGACATGGGAGACATTGGCATAGGAATGGTCAGCATGGCGTTCCCACATCAGAGAAGGTGCTGTGCTCTGTGAGCAAATAAGGACTGAAACAGCAGGAAATGCAGGATGTGCAAGTTTGGAGTATCCACCCCACAGATTACTTGTGTTCGTCCTGTGGTAGAGCATTCTAAGCTCATATTGGCCCAATTAGCCACAGTTGGACATATTGAATCTTGACTCAAGCATAGCGATATCATTTTGGTCCTCTTTGAGAACTAAAGACAACAACCATTATTACCATTATGAGCCACAGATGAGGAAACTGGGGCAAACATGGTTAAGTGACTTACCCAGGGTCACACAGCTAGGAAGAGTCTGAGGCCAGATTTGAACTCAAGAAGATGTCTTCTTGATACCAGGCATAGCACTCTATCTACTGAGCCCCCTAGCTGCCACACATACAAGCTTTAGAGCAGGTAAATGAAAGATGACATCAGGCATTAACAGTGATAGTGTGGGGTGAGGGGTAGAGGCAGGATTTCAGCTGAATCTTGAAGGAAGTCAGTGAAACCAGGAAGTGGATGTGAGAAAGTAGACTATTCTAGGTAAGAGATCCCTCAGCAAAATCAGTGAAAAGTCATGAAGTTAAGAGCTGGAGCGTAGCGTCTGAGGTACGACAGTCTAGTCTAACCTATACCTGAGAAAGAATACCTTTTCTTTAGGATCCTAGAATCATAAACTTAGATCTAGAAGGCACCCTCTACAAAATGCCTGGCAATTAGTAATTTGGGCTTTAGGGCAGCTAGGTGGTACAGTGGATTGAGCCCTGGGGTTGGAACAAGAAACACTTATCTTCTTGAGTTCAAATCTGACCTCAGATACTTCCTAGCTGTGTGACCCTGGGCAAGTCACTTAACCCTGCTTACCTCATTTTCTCATCTGTAAAATGAGTTGGAGAACGAAATGGCAAACCATTCTTTGCCAAGAAAATTACCACAGAAGTCATGGAGAATTGTGCACAACAGCAAAAATGACTTAACTTTAATTCAGCCATTACTTGAAGATTGTCAATGAGAGAGAGCCCATTTTCAAGGCAGCCTATTCCTCTTATGGACAGTTCTGACTGTTAGGAAGTTTTTTTTTTTCTGATATCAAGCCTAGAATTGCCTCTGCAATTTTAATCCATTGTGTAGAGTTCTGCCCATTGGAGCCAAGCAGGACAAGTCCATGTCCTCTTCCACATGCCAACCTTTCTAATAATTGAGGGCAGCTATCATGTCTTCTTTATGTCTTGTCTTCTCTAGGCTACCCATAATCGCTTCCTCTAAATGATGTGCATATGGCACAAGCTCAAGGCCTTTCGCTGTCACAGATGCTCTCCTCTGGATGTTCTCCAGCTTATCGATTTCTTTTCTAAAATGAAATGCTTGGAGTTGAACACAATTCTCCAAGTGTGTGTGATCCTGGCAGAATACAGTGAGACCATCACCTCCATATTCCTGGATCTCATGCTTCTCTTGGTAGCTGAAGTTCACCTTGGCTTTCTTGTCTATCACATGATGCTGTTGACTCGCATTAACCCTAAAATCCACTAGGCTTTCCAGGATATGTCCCTTTTTGTTGATCAAGTTGCAAACCCCTGATTTTGTTAACCATATAAAAATTTTCCATAACTCATATTTTTTTAAAAAATTTAATTTATTTAATATATTTAGTTTTCAGCATTGACTTTCACAAGAGTTTGAATTACAAATTTTCTCCTCATTTCTACCCTCCACCCCACTCCAAGATGTCATATGTTCTGGTTGCCCTGTTCCTCAATCAGCCCTCCCTTCTGTCACCTAACTCCCCTCCCATCCCCTTTTCCATTCCTTTCTTGTAGGGCAAGATAAATTTCTACACCCCATTGCCTGTGTACCTTATTTTCTGGTTGCATGCAAAAACTTTTTTTTTGTTTTTGAACATCTTTTTTTAAAACTTTGAATTCCGAATTCTCTCCCCCTCTTCCCTTCCCACCCACCCTCCCTAAGAAGTCCAGCAATTCAACATAGGCCATATGCGTATCATTATGTATAACCCTTCCACAATATTCATGTTGTGAGAGACTAACTATATTTTGCTCCTTCCTAACTTATCCCCCTTTATCCAATTTTCTCCCT
>CM053623.1:283090630-283128023 GCA_028646595.1 Phalanger gymnotis
AGTCATTGACTTGTTTTTCATGGTTTTCTTGCATCTTTCTCATTTCTCTTCCCATTTTTTCCCCTACTTCTCTAACTTTCTTTTCCAAATCGTTTTTGAGCTCTTCCATGGCCTGAGACCAGTTCATGTGTTTCTTGGAGGCTTTTGTTGTAGGCTCTTTGACTGTGTTGACTTCTTCTGGCTGTATGTTTTGGTCTTCTTTGTCACCAAAGAAAGATTCCAAAGTCTGAGACTGAATCTGAGTCCGTTTTTGCTGCCTGGCCATGTTCCCAGTCAACTTACTTGACCCTTGAGTTTTTCAGCGGGGTATGATTGCTTGTAGAATAAAGAGTACTATGTTCCAAGCTTGGGGGGATGTGCTGTTGATTTCAGAGCTATAACTCGACAAGCCAGCTCTGCCACACCAGCACTCCTCCTCCCCCAAGGACCGCCAACCTGGACCTGACTCAGATGTTAAGTGGGCTCTGCACTCCTGCTATGATCTGCCACTTAATTCCTCCCACCAGATGGGCCTGGGGCCAGAAGCAACTGCAGCTGTAGTTCTGTAGCTGCCCCACCTCTGCTGCCCCCGGGGCAGTGGCTGAACCTCAACCTCTGTCACCCTGTCCCCAGCAGCTTTTCCCACTAACCTTCTCTGTTGTCTTTGGTGTTTGTGGGTAGAGAAGTCTGGTAGCTGCTGCAGCTCCCTGATTCAGGGAGGTGCTAGGGCCTGTTCCACCCAGCTCCTGGTCTGGTTGGTCCGCACAGCCCACCTTGGGCTCTGCTCTGCTCAGCTTGGCTCCCAGCTCCATGCGGGATAGACCTTACCCAGAGACCATTCAGGCTGTCCTGGGCTAGAGCCCTGCTTCCCTCTGCTATTTTGTGTGTTCTGCAGTTCTAGAATTAGTTCAGAGCCATTTTTATAGGTTTTTGGAGGGACTTGGCAGGGAGCTCACTCTAGTCCCTGCTTTCCAGATGCCATCTTGGCTCCGCCCCCCATAACTCACATTTTTCTCCCAATTCTACCCTCATAAGGATAGGCTATGCCCATGATTTCCATAGAAATTTAGGAGAACATAGCATTTCAAGGCACAAAATGGGAAATTAGGTCAATGTTCCAGGTCTATGGTAATTCTAATTTTAAGTCATCAAGTTTAGTGATAGTCAACAGGTCTGAATATTTGTCTTCCAAATCTGAGAGAGTATGATTAAAGGGAAATATTTATGGTTTAGTCAGAGGGATTTTACTCTGGAGTCTTTGTCCTCCAAAATTAACAATTAACAGCTTAGTCAAAGTGAAGAGGGTTTCTTTTTATGGCATATAAGAGAAGGAAGTGAGGAGAATGTATTTTTATGGTATGTAAGAGCTTGTTCAAAGGCATGGAGATGGGAAATAGAATATTGCTTAGGGGTAATAGTGAGTAGGATGGTTTCTCATAGATTATGTGAGAGGGTAATCATGTAATCATTCTGGAAAGGTAGATTGGGGCCATATCGCAAAGGGTTTCAAATGCATAACAGGATAATTTGTATTTTATCTTAAAGGTAATAGGAAGTCACTCATGCTTCCTCAGAAGAAGAGTGACATTATTAGACCACTGTGTGGAGGAGGGATTAGAAAGGGGAGACACTGTATTTAGGGTGATCAGTTAGGAGCATATTCCAGGCAAAAAGATGTGAGAATATCAGTCTTGGAGGTTTTGGTATGAGTAGGCAGAGGGAGATGTGAGAGTGGTTGGCAAGATGGAATTGACAAGACCTGGTAACTGATTGAATATTAGAGAATAAATAAGGACAGCTCCAAATTTGTTAACCTAAATAACTGGAAGAATATTGGTCCTCCTGATAGAAATAGGAGTTTGGAGGAGAGAATGGGGTTAGGGAAAAAATAAAGAGCAAATTTTTGACATGTTGAGTCTGAGATGCCTATGGTAGATCCATGTTGAAGATGTCAAGCAGACAGTTGGAGATGTAGGGCTGAAACTCAGGAGAGAAATGAGTTGAACATTTGACTAAGCTGTCATTGTGAACCTATGAGATCTCTCTGTACTGTGGTAGAATGACGACTGCCCCTGTAATAACAATAGCTAATAACAATTGTAGGGCCATTTCCACTTTCTGACTGCTGGTGGGAATATTCTCTAGCAAATTCTATTCACAACTCTTTTCTCCTCAGGTTTCAAATGCTGATAATGGATCAAGGAGGGAATTTTTCTTTTTAATGAGAACTGTTAGAAAAAAGAGAGCATGAAATGCACCTCAGCAACTGACTTCTTTGTCATATTCCCAATACCGTGATTACTGTATCCGTATCAAATAAGGGGACCTGAACATCTTTAAAAAGCTGCCCCTGAAATATCTATAATCTTAAAACATGTGGCTTCCTTTTTATATTATAAGAAGCATCCAATTAAGACTATTACCTTCTGGTCTTCTTGCCATGAAAGTTATATTCATAATTAGGGCTTTGTGGTCTTTCTGATATGGGAACTCCTTCCAATGGTGCAATTACAACTCATCCATGCCTTCTCCTCCTGTGAGATTTTTGTCTATGTACTCTACACATTCTCTAGAATAGTTCTGCTCAATGTGCTGGTGATCTCTCACTGGGTGGATACCCAAGGAATACCAGGACTACATAAATTGTCTATCACTTATCTCTTACCCTTGGTCCATGATTGACCTGTGTCTTTCAATTTATAGATCTCTTGGATGCTATTCTCGACAAGGCTTTCCTTATACAATCCTCCGTAATATACTATAATGTGCTATCCCCATCTAGCACTTGCCTCTCCTTTTGGGGAACCCAAATTTTATTACTTTGGAAGCCATGGTGTTCTGCCGTGACTTGAAATCATATCATATCCATGGAAGAATAATGAGATTTAAAAAGATGAGTAGAGGAAAGCTTGAAAATATTTAAAAGCACTTTACAATTTTCCAAATATAATCCAGTCTGCTGTTCTGGTCAATTTTAGGCCTAAAATCAGGCTACTCCCATTATTCACTTCCTCTACCCCTAATATTCCTTGCTAGTGAATAGAGTTGGAGGAAGTGACACAACCCATTACAAATTTATGACTGGGTGCATTACAGATTTATGTTATCTAATTTCAACTGGGCCCTCACTGCAATAAGGCAATCTTTTACTCTTTTCTAATTGATTGTCTATCCCAGTTATCACGGTGGCTGCTATAAATCTCTTCTCTCCTCAAGGATCCCACATAACTTCACCTCACCTACTAATTGATTAAGGCTTGAAGTCTGTGGTCAGCACCATGCCTTTAGAAAGACTCCTCAAATTGAATCTTGTGTTTCATGTTCTCCATGACAGTGGCAAATAGGTTTGATATATATCTATTTTATGCCTTTGCTGATATTAATAATCTGAGGGTCATTGAACAAAGTTATCTCTTATATTGTATCTTTGATGGAATTTTGTAAGATGTTAAGCTATACACAGGAGATGCCTCATTGCAAAACAGTCTGTAAGGTGTTGGTTTTACAATAAAGAATCAAATATTTTTAAGAATAGCGAATATATAATAACACAATGGGATCTCTTATTACTTTTATGTTGGCTTTTGAATATCATTTGCAAAAATCTGCCCACTCTTTTCTCATACCTTCATCAAATATGACCTTGATGCCTTTATAGATTATTCTCATGAAATTTTTGTAGAGATTTGTAGACAAATTTGTAGATAAGTGGGTCCATAGTTACTGATACTTTCTTAATTATGTCTTTTTGGTAATAATAATAAAAATAAAAAGAAATGATACTACTAATAATAATGTCTGTGATTACTCCCTCTCCAAGATCCTTTCATCCTTCCCTTTTTCAAATACATTGGTGAGCAATCTCAGTGCCCTCAAAATTGTATTACCTCCAGCACAGATCTGTTCTGTGTGCCCTTGGTCTTCTCCAATGGTTTTATTGGAAAAGAAACATAATACAAAAACTTTGAATTGAAGTTTCTGTCTTCTCTCCAAATGATTGGTGCAGCAGAGCTAGTATAATTACATTAACTTCATACACTTTTAACATTGTAATTTATTCTTGTGATTCAATGAATGATTTCCTCCATTTTTCTTAGATTTCATAACACTGCTTCAAATTTTAAAGTCCGTTTCGACCATTTATCTAACACTCCTGTGGCAAATCGATGTTAATGCGGGGTGGGTCCTGCATCTGTTGTTAACAGCATTCTTCCCCACAATCTGCGTTCTCCTCCAAAAGCCTTCTGCTTCTATCCAAGAAGCCAAAACATAGAAGAAATGTGTCAACTTTTGAGCTATGGATGCTTTTGATTACAATGAATCATCTTCTACTCGACTTTCTTTGGACTATTCTTCCTTTGCCAAATCACTGTGTGTGTTCCCTTAGCGTTAAAAAATGAGCAGTTTAGTCATAGTGCCACCTGGTAGTTGTGGTTATTATAATCAGTGATGATCTAATCATTGTCTATTATAGCATGATAAATATTGTTACAGAGCCTCTACTGAAATAAGCTAAGTAAAATAAATCGCTAAAACATGAGGAAGAGAATAATTTTATAAACAGTTTTCTGTGTGGACAATTTAAATCTCTGTGCCAAATCTAGAATAGCTTCCTTCAGTGTTCCACATAGGGCACCCTCCTCTAACATGTGAAGTCTCTAGAATAGCTTCTCCAATTTCAAGATAGGCAATGGGTCTGTATCCACTCCAAATTATAGCTTCTAAGCCTCCATTAATGTGTTTACTTTTTTCTTGTCTGCTAAAATACACAACTAGTTCAAAACAAGTCCATTTAATGAAATAACATAGTAAAAAAAATAACAATAAATCATTCTCAGCATATCCCTCCCCGCCCCCCAACCAGAGACATGTTCTCCCATGAATACACACATTATCACAGGGGAGAGTGGGCATATGTAGGGATCACATGCAGGCTGCATATGTGGCCAGAATACATGAGGGGCAATTCATGTCTCCAATCCCATAGGTCCATTGATGCCTTCCTCTGGTGATATTATTGCACTACTCTCAATGGGCTAACTTTCTTACTGTGGCATCTCTACAAGGTATGTTGCTCCACTAATTTCATGATGATGGCTAGGCATTTAGTCTTTGTTGGTTATTGTTCACTGCTACCGTCATTTGAGCTTCTTAACTTTAGGGCTTCCTGCCAGACATCCAAGTTCTAGTTTACTATGGTGTGATGGCAAAAAACACCCCTTATAGTGTTTTCTACATATTTTTATCTCTTCTGATTCCCTCTAGCTTAACTATCTGTACAGGAAAACCAAGTAGATTGTTCAGAATCTCTATTTTTGCAGTTTTCTGGATAATTACTAGAATATAAACCTTGGGCAGGCACTGCAGATAAACGCAATCAACCAACCAATTAATTAATCAATAACCTTATTACCTATGGTTAAGTGGTTTGGCCCAAAATCACACATCTCACAAATGGTAGAGCTTGAACCCCGGCCTTATGACCGTAAACTCTTTACGTTACAGCATTACAAAATGCTGCCTCTTAAACAAGACGACTATTCATAATAGTTCAGCAATGCTAGGCAAATGGAATATTGTATGGATAAATGCAGGGAAAACATGTTCTGGTAGACTAATTTATTTAGAATAAAGGAATGGTGGTATAGTGCATGGAATCCTGTACTTGGGCATTAGGAAGGCCTAGGTTTGAATCATTTCCAGACATTCCTGTCTGTGTGACCCTGGGCAAGACACCGAACTTCTCTGAGCCTCAGTTTTCACACCTGCGAAATAACCTCCAAGGTCTCTTTCAGCTCTTAATCTATGCTGCTAGGATCCAAATTAATGGAGGTCTAACAGGAGAGGAAATCTGTAAATATCTGAGCTATCTGAAGTTGAGAAGGATTGCTCTTGTGGCAACCAAGCAATAATCAATCAATTAATGTTTATTAACCACATGGTATGGGGCATCCAGGTGGGATAGTGGATAGTGTGCCAGGCTTTGGGGTCAGAAAGACTCATCTTCTTGAATTCAAATCTGGCTTCAGACACTTACTAGCTGTGTGACCCTGGGCAAGTCACTTTACCCTATTTGCCTCACTTTTCTCGTTGTAAAATGGGCTGGAGAAGGAAATGGAAGACCACATCAGTATCTTTGCCAAGAAATGCCAAGAAATCTTTGCCAAGACCCTAAATGGAGTCATGAAGAGTCAGACACAACTAAAACAACTGAACAACGAGAAGCATCTACTACGTGCCAGGCACAAGGAGTTCCCCGTATACACGAAATCACAGATCCAGTCCTTGTCCCTCATCCTGTGAACAACGGATTGGCAAAACTGGGGGCAAGAGTAGTCAGGAGGCTATTGTAATAGTCCAGAAGAGAGGCGATGAGGGCCTGAACTAAGATGGTGGCAATGAGAGTAGGGGAATGAAAATATTGTGCAGTTAGGATTGACAGGATCTGGTAACTGATTGGGAGTGCAGAGTGAGGAAGAGGCAAGAGCCAAAGATGCCTCCATGGATTGCAATGTTTATTGTTAACACTTGACAGAGTTTTAGAAAAAGATGTCACTTTTATAAAGGCCCATCAACATGAACCCTCTATGTGCCTCATGATGGAGCTGATCTTACCCTCATTCAAGCATTACCAGAGTAATTTTACCTGGAACCATTTTACAACCATTTTTATTAGGAAAGAAGCATTGTCTTCTCATCATTAATCCACTGCTTCATGGCTTATTATCTGTGAGTGGTGACCTGAACAGGCTGCCAAGAATCGGAGAATAAAATATGTGGCCTGACAGCTGCAGGGGGACGGGCCATTTCCCTAGCCTTTCTTCTCTGATCATAATAATATTGCAGGGATCCGAGTTCTTGAGCCTCTCTTCCTGTTAATATGAAAGGAGGATATGATGAGTACATGTGTTTTAAATGTGCTTAGATTGGGCCATGAAATAGGCAGGCCCTCATGCTGTTCCATTGTTTTGAGAATAAGAAATATGAAAAATATTTATTCTTATTCACTGGTCACTGAATGGGAAATTCATTAAGCTTTTCAACTTCTTTGTGGTGCTTTTGACTAGCATCAGTAGGTTTAATAAAAAGATAGATCTAAGCTTGGCCTCAGTTTCCTCATCTGTAAAATGAGCTGGAGGAGGAAATGGCAAACCATTCCAGTATCTTTGCCGAGGAAACCTCAAATGGGGTCACGAAGAGTCAGACATGATGGAAAAACAGCAACTAAGCTTGGCCCTAAAGAAGAGATGATAAAATAGACCTCTGTTCTATGAGCGGCAGAATGATGCAGAGTGCTGACTTGTTGTCAGTAAGATCTGGGTTTAAAGGTGACCTCACACACTTACTAGTTGTATGACTTGACACTGGGCAAATCACTTAACTGCTCTTTGCCTCCACTTCCTCATCTGTAAAATAAGGACTTACTAACCCCTAGATCTCCTCCAGCTTTAAATCTATGATCTTTTGTCCTTTGCGAAGGTAGGGGATTATGGGTGTTGAACACATCCTTCTCCCTCAGATGTAGTTGATGTTTTCTTTATTTCTGCTTAATGATTTATCTTCCCTTCCATGTTTTAAAATTCTTTATATCAAGGGATACAAAGGTGAAGGGTGGATATATTAAAAAATGAAGGTGATATAAGAATGAAAGAGATCAAGGAAAAAGTTTTTAAAATGAAGATCCTTTCTGGATCGGTCCCTAAATCAATGACAGAAACTTATTCTAAGCCAGTTTCATTTATAAGTATCCCCAAGGCATAGTCCGGGAGTAATAGTAATAATAAGTCTTCTATTCTTTTGAAGTCTTTTAAAGCAAAACAACCAATAACATTTTTATAAGTTCTCTAGGTAGACAGTGTGAGAACTCATACCAGGTGTGTCCAAAGTCTTGGTTCAGTTGCAAGTTGAAATAGCTTCAAACTAAGCACAAATCTAAACTTAAGACTTTGGGGACACCCTGTATGTAAATGAATATCTTGTGTTCTACTCGCTAGACCTCTCCAAGAAAGGTGTGTTGAAAAAGGGGAATTAGATTCTGTCCTCATCATTGGAGTCACTGATTCAGAGATAGTGGCTTCCTTCTTCCTTAGCCTCTCATCCTCTCCTTTATATTTTGGTGAGCGTAAAGTCCAACTAAGTGGCACAAAGGGAAAAGGTTCTAGAAGAAGGAGGAAATGACCAGAGAGCATGTTCTGACCCCCTAGAGACTGGAGATCATGGAGGGCAGCATGGTTTTTGTCTGCAGGGAAAGAACCAGGGAAGTTTCTTTAAAATGTTCTGTTGCTTCTGCTTCTGCCTCTTGGTGACTGCTTGGCTGGCCAGGTGCTTGATCTCTGTAGCTTCCAGAATCGTGTTTTGCCTTTGCAGCTGTTTAGGTTGTCAACTGTCCCCTAAGGCTCTGTCCTAGACTGTCTTCTCTCACTAAATTATTTCATTAGGTGATCTCATCAGCTGCCGTGGATCCAATTAGCATCAAATCAAAGATGCTCAAATCTACTCTTCTATCCTTAACCTCTTTGCTGGCCTCCAGGCCCACATATCTAACTACTCTATTAGACATCTTAACTAGATGTCCCATAGACAATTCAAAATGTCCAAAACTGAACTCAATATCTTCCATCTAACCTCCCTTCCCCCACTTCCTAATTTCTCTGTTATTGTCAAGGGTCCTCCCAGTCATTCTTGACTCCTCAGTCTCTTTCATCTCTCCCCCCACAGCCAATCTCATGTGAAGTCCTGTTATTCCTACCTTCATAGCATCTCTCTTCTCTACTCTGATATTGCTACCATCTTTGTGCAGGCCCTCCTCGCCTTATCCCTGGATTATTGCAATAACCTGCTGGATGATCTCGCTGCCTCAGTTTCTCCCCACTGCAGTCCATCCTCCACTCAGCTGTCAAATTGATCTCCCTAAAGCACAGATCTGGCTAAAGTACATGTCACTTACCTCTTCAATAAACTTCAGTGGCTCGCTACTGTCTCCAGGATGAAATACAAAGTGCTCTGTTTGGCTTTTAAGGCCCTTTATGAACTGACCCCTTCCTCCCTTTCCATTCTTCTTAAATCTTAATTCTCTCCAGTGACACTGGCCTCTTTGCCACTTGCCACTCTATCTTCTAACTCCGAGATTTTCACTGGTTATCCCTTATAACCGGAACACTCTCTCATCTCATCTCTGGCTCCTGGCTTCCTTCAAGCCTTAGCTAAAGTCCCACCTTCTGCAGTTCCTTAGTACCTTCTCTCTGTGACTATCCTATATTTATTCCATATATATCATTTGTACCTAATTGTTTGTTATCTCCTCCATTGGACTGTGACTCCTTGAGAGCAGGGACTGATTTTACCTTTCTTTGTATCCTCAGCTCTGAGTACAGAGGCTTATACATAGTAGGTACTTAATAAATGCTAGTCTACTGACTACACATAGAACCCTTTGATCTTTTTTGAGCAATCTCTTTGGCAATAGTATAGCTAGGTCAAAGGGTAACTTTTCATCTTTTTCAAAACTGCTTTCCAGAATGGCTGCATCCAACTCACATCGATGTACTTATTTTTCCACAGCCTTTCAAAATCTGTCATCTTCCTTCCTTCCTTCCTTCCTTCTTTCTTTCCTTCCTTCCTTCCTTCCTTCCTTCCTTCCTTCCTTCCTTCCTTCCTTCCTTCCTTCCTTCCTTCCTTCCTTCCTTCCTTCCTTCCTTCCTTCCTTCCTTCCTTCCTTCCTTCTTTCTTTCTTTCTTTCTTTCTTTCTTTCTTTCTTTCTTTCTTTCTTTCTTTCTTTCTTTCTTTCTTCCTCTCTCTTTCTTTCTTTCTCTCTTCCTTCCTTCCTTCCTTCCTTCCTTCCTTCCTTTCTTTCTTTCTTTCTTTCTTTCTTTCTCTCTCTCTCTCTTTCTTTCTTTCTTTCTTTCTTTCTTTCTTTCTTTCTTTCTTCCTTTCTTTCTTTCCATCTTTCTTTCTTTCCATCTTTCTTTTTCTTCCTTCTCTCCTTTTCTTTCTCTTTCTTCCTCTTCTTTCTTTTCTTCCTCCTTCTTCCATCCCTCCCTTCTTTCCTTCTTTTATTTTCTCTCTATTTTTCTTTCTTTCTCTTGATCTTTCTCTCTTTCTTTCCCTTTCTTATCCCTTCCTTCCTTTCTCTACTTCCCTTCGTTCCTTCCATCCTTCTCTCTTTCTTTTTCTTTCTTGGTCTCTTTTCTTTCTCTTTCTTTCTCTTCTTTCTTTTCATCCTCCTTCTTCCCTCCCTCCCTTCTTTCCTTCTTTTCTTTTCTCTCTATTTTTCTTTCTTTCTCTTGATCTTTCTCTCTTTCTTTCCCTTCCTCATCCTTTCCTTCCTTTCTCCACTTCCCTTCCTTCCTTCTTTCATATAATGAGTATGAGACGGAACCTCAAAATTACTTAAATTTGCATCCTGTTTCAACAAAAAGGCCTTATATTTCATAAGGATAGATGACAGCTGTCTCTGAATTGTGTCTGCATGTTCATGTTTCTGGTGTTCTAATTAAAGGTCTCTGACACCTATAGTCAACAGGACATTCTCTTCATGCTTGTATTACACATCTTTGGTTCTATGAACAAGGACTTTGCCCTCTTGCCTTGCTGACAATATTCAGCAAGGGTCACAAAAAGCACCCTGTCATCTATTCTCTAAGTGTCTTCTCTTTGGTGAAACGGACAAGGGTTCAACTTCTGGGATTCTTCCAAGCTGTGAGCCCAGTGTCCTGTCCTGGTTTTCACTCCAGGAATGTAGAGGCAGAAGCAACTTATGAAGTTTCCAGAGAAAGTGGTCAGCTTTTGCCATTAATAAAGGCAGACAAGCCTCTTGCTCTTTTTTTGGTTTCCTAAACTAGTTCAGTTTGATTGTCAAAACTCTTCACGAACAAATAGCTATAACTGGCTTGGATAGGTGATGCACTGTTTTTCCCATTTTGTGGTTTAGGTAAAGGTTCTCATGCCATAATTTCTATCGTGTTTTTAGAGGAATAAGTAAGAAAAGATACAAAAATGACAATTGACACAGGACTGTAGAGATGGAAGGGATATCAAAAGGCTTGAAGTTTCTAGTTTGAATATTTCTCCGGTTTCCCCAGGGACTACAAAATGGGATAGGAAGTCTCATATGAATAGACTTTTTCCCAGTGAGATTTCTTCACATCTTCCTGCCAGTGAGGCTGGAAACATTATATATGCAAGTGTTTCTCAGGATATTTTGATATATTCTATTTTGTCTCTTGGATATAGAGCAGCACATGGGAAAATCACAGCCATGAAAAGAATGCATTGGAAAAATGATCAATCTTCAAGGATGTTTGGGCCGTTTCAAGATTCGGGCAAAAGTTACCATTTCTTAGTTAAATTACTTTTGGATTATAGTAACTCTTGGATGACTGCCATCCATTTGCCAAGGAGCATATAATGTATGATTTCTCTTCTTGCTACATAACAAGTGAATGTTTTCTTGCTACATTAATGAATTTTATGGCTAGATAGAAAGACAGTGCTTTTTTGCATGTGTGGAAAGTTTGTGTAGGGGGGTATGCAAGGAGAAAAAGGAAGAGAAAAACATTTACCATCATTCAGCTTTATAAGTGGAAGTTTGGACTATTGGATGTGATTTCAAGGATATCTTGAGGAAGGAAGGGTGGTGCTCTCTATCAGTGACTATGAGAAAACCTAAAAAAAAATCTTCATTTATCTAGCATTTAGTAATGCTCACTGGACCAAAGAGCTATCATAGTAATGTCTTCATCTTTCTTGTCATCTAAAAGTTATGGGAATATAATTTTGCTATTTTTGGACCTATTCCTTGTTTTAGCTAAGGCAAAGAAATAGGACAGAATCAATGGTAATAATAACAATAGCTGACTTTTATATAATACTTTAAGATTTACATAGCATTTTGCTTATATTATCTCATTTTGTCCTTACAACAGTTGTATGAGGTACATGCTATTGGCATTATTATTCTCATCTGTAAGATGAGGAAACCGAAAAGCTTAAGTGTGGCCACGCGCCTTTTATAAGTCAAAGGTAGGATTTGATCTTGGGTCTTGCCCAATGCCCACTCTAGGTCTCACTATACCATACCATACCATACCATACCATACCATACCATACCATACCATACCATACCATACCATACCATACCATGCTATACTATACTATACCATACCATACTGTAGCATACCGTACCATACCGTACCATTCCATACTGTATCATGCCATACTGTACCATACCATACCATACCATACCACACCATACCACACCATACCATACTATACCATACTATACTATACTGCCTCTTAATTTCATGTCCATCCAAATGAATGAAGAAATAAAAACAGCCAAAAATAAGACCTTAAATCTGAGATTCTATCCAACTAAATATTTCTTCTAAGGTGTTCATTAATGAAAAGAGTTGGTTATGGCACACAGTCAGTTGCAAGCATTGATGTTGGTTTCCTGAAATATTTTGATGTCATTCATGACCCAGGACACCACCCCTACCTTCTCCCTCCCCAAAGATTCTAGAGTTTTGTGTTTGGTCCTCAGGGAGGTACCCGGGAGGTCAATTTCTCTCTTTGTTGTTCACATCCAGGAAACTCTGGGGAAGTCTCAAATTAGAAACTTTTATTCCACCCACCCACAAAAAACATGTATGATGCTTCAGACTTTTCCATCATGTCTTCATACCCTAGGAACCTTGTTACTGGGAAATCTTATTGTCCTGGAAGATTGAATTAGCCTTGATAACCACTTCTTATCATTATCATTACCTCTGATCCTTCTGATTGGACTCTCTAACCAGAAGGCAGAGCCATGAACTCTAAAACTTCTATTTAATGAAGGGGCCTAGGACAATATTCTCCCCATTTTCCAATAGCTGCCCTACTTCTGGACCTCTTTTGATTTACTTATCATCCTGCCTCTCCCCCCCCTTAACCCCCTACTCCCAAGCAAGGACTCTCTCTCTTTCTACTTTTCAGCTTTTTAAAAAAAATGTCTTGTCTTCTTCCATTAGATTGTAAGCACCCTAAGGGCAGGTACTGTCTTTCTTTTTATTTGTATCTCTCAGCACAAGCACAGTGCCTAGCAATAGTAGGCACTTAATAAATGTTTATTGACCATCTGACAATGATCTCTCGGGAGCCCTTGAATAAAATAAAAATATGAAATACTCAAATACACTTTTATATAATTTCTGAAAGGGAAAGACATTTCGGGGGATAGGTAAAAAAGCCCAGGAACTGTATCATTTTTCTTCCCTCCCCCGAGAGCGTAATACATACTAGATATGTAGCTAATATTTGTTGAATCAAATGTGTTGATTTCTTTTCTCTAAAGGAACGTATCAAACATGCACCATCTCAGCAATTCATAGCAGCAGCAGTGTTGGAAATGTCAGTATCTCTTGCCTTGCACCCCTCTTCCCTCATGCCTATGGTATTGCTTTGGTACTTTAGCTGTTGTGTGATCTTCTTTGAGGATTTTAAGAAAGATATATTTTAGATTTTTAGATATTTTAAAGGTATATTTTAGCATCTTCTAGGCAATTGATAGTCGTAGAGTATTGCCTGGAAGTACTTTAAGTGGGAAGGGAACAAGCAATTATACAGTGCCTAGCACCTGCCAGCCACTGTGCTGAGTGCTTTACAAATATTTTATTTTATAATAAGTGACTTGCTTAGAGTCACACAACTGGTATGTGTCACAGGCAGGATTTGGACCCAGGTATTCTTGGTTCTTGAGGTTGGCTCTTTCTCTCTCCACTGAATCAAGTTACCTTTCTTTGTAGAAATGTAGCAAGCTAGGTGGCACAGTGGATAGAGTGCTGGGTCTGGAGTCAGGAAGACTCATCTGCCTGAGTTCAAATCTTGCCTCAGACACTTACTAGTTGTATGATGTTGAACAAGTCACTTAACACTGTTTGCCTCAGTTTCCTCATTTGTAAAATGGGCTGGAGAAGGAAATGGCAAATCATTCTGGTATCACAGCCAAGAAAATTTCAAATGGGGTCAAGAAGAGTCAGAAGACATGACAACCACTACCTTTTAAAAAAGTTCTCTTCAATGACTCACATCTCCTAAGAGGAGTTTTTTATTTCGGTACTCCTATGATTCATGCCATAGTGTGACATGAGTATCTCTGTGAATGAAGACCACAACTCTTCTGTGAGTTAACAAGACACACCACTGCCATGGTTGGATAGAACACCATTAAATTCTTTTCGCAGTGAAGATGCATGGCTAAAAAGCCTATGTCCTTAATCTAACTTGTAGTAGAGAGAGGAGGTGAACTGGATTTCTATGCCTTAAAGTGGAGGATCAGTAGCCACCAAACAAATATTGGTGATATTGGCAGAAATTTTCCTAGAATAAATAATTCCAGCTGAAATGCATTGTTCCAATAACCAGGAATGCTAGAGACATGGGATGGAATGAGACTGGACTAGGGCTCCATTTATATAGGGACCTTCAGAGGACATTCTCTCTGCCATGCAAATTGGCACCTATGCTGCAATGTATAGTGTGACTGGTAGCACTTAGGGGTTAAGTGACTTACTTCAGGTCACATGTATGAAAACTGATAAATAATTTCAAACTAGTATGGCTCCATGCTGTCATAGATCTTTGTGATCTCATCAACATGGTACTCGCAGCACTGCAAATGGTAACTCATTCATATGCCTTCTAATTCTCTTTGATTTTTGTCCATTTCTTTTCACCATTCCTCCAAAGAGTTTTTATCCATCATGCTGTAGGCCTTTCTTTAGTCCTTTGTCCTTGTAGTACATCTCATTGTTCATCTATGGTGATTGTCCAAGATATGTGTACTGATGGACCAAGTCCCTGGATTGACCATTCAAGTGCATAACCAAGTTCTGTACTCAATTAACCATTGGCTTTTTTCTCACTTGGTTGGGTTGGCTCCTTAGTTAATAGACATATAATCCCTCCCTCACTGGGCATGTAATGGAAGATATTCCAGCACGGTAAAACCTGCCAGGGTTTGCATCTCCTGGAATAACATTGAAAACTCAGGGTCATCTCCACACCATAATGAGATCCCAATCATTGTCCCCTTTTGATGCTTGTCCAAGATAAATGTGTTGATGGAATAAATCAATTAGATACTCATTCAACTGCATTCAATTGCCCCTAATCTGGGCAATAGCACATTTCTTCCATAATAGGTAAATATGTACCAGTAGCACTACTTGTTGGTATAGTACTTTATAAAATTTTCATATTTTTTTTTTGCCTCCATTACTCATATGATCCTCACCTAGGCAGCTAGGTGGCACAGTGGATACAGCTCTGGACCTGGAGTCAGAAAGACACGCATTCAAATCTAACTTCAGACACTTAATAGCTGTATGAACTTCAGCAAGTATATCATTAAGGCAGAATTTGTGATTTCAAAGAAAATCATGAATATGCCTGAATGGTCCAGAATCGCAGGATATAAGGAATTCTCTAAGTAGAAGGCAGAGGAGTTAAAGCACTTATTCAGGCTCCAAAATAGCGGACCCACGGATGAGTGTCCCCAATTTGATATCCTGGCAAGAACCTTCCAAAACCAATATGCCCATCTCACAATAGTGACCAGGACATTACAGAAAAATATTATGGCAGCAAGCCAAGCCATCCTGGTGCTTCCAGTATGCTAGGGCCCTCCAGGAAGAGGATTACCCACTGGCCTCAAGTCCTTGCTCAGCACTCTCCAGTCTGCACGAGGGTCAGTCCTGCTTTTAGTAGCTTCTGCTTTTAGTAGCACCTGCTGCCGCTGCTGCTGCTTCTGCTGCTTCCACCACCGCTGCTTCTTCTCCTTCTCCTCCCTCCACTACATCTCAATCTCCAAGCTGTGTTCTCTCCTTTTAAAAAGTCGTCAGACGTCATCCTGTCAACTAGAATGTCATCTAAGTGACCAGAACTTAGGTCTTAGCCACTGCTCCCAGGACCCTGGGAGCCGCCCCTGAAGCTTATTCAAATGGGTGGGAAAGATCTTCCCATTTAGTGATTGCCTTTACAGCAAGTCACTAAACCTCTGCTTCCTTAGAGTTTCCTCAACAATAGCATCTACCTACTAGGGCTGTTGTGAGAATCCAATAAGATAATATTTATAAAGTGCTTAACACAGTAACTGGCATGTAGTAGGTGCTTAATAAATGTTCTCCTCTTTCCTTAAGAAGTTTTCCTAGAGCTTTTGTCCTCATTTGTGTATGTAATGACATTGTGAGGTAGGCAGGGAAGATATTATTATACAATTTGTAGATGAGGAAACTGAGGATCCAGGACTTTAAGGGATTTGCCCAGTGAAATAGACCTAGTATTTGTTGATTAGGTTGAATCGGAATCAGGCTTACCACCTCCTCGTTTTCTCTTGTGCCATGCTGATTCAATAATAGGCACTTGTTTCTTTCTTTTTGCCAGTTAGATGTTCATTTCTTAGCTATTTCTCCTGATAACTGTCTGAAAAAGTTACAGATTTCAAAATATATCATAAACATCTTCCATGTCCTCATACCACTCACTCCCTGCCAACCTTTTCCTCCCCCATATTTACTCCCCTTTCTAATGCAGTTTTGTCTTTCAAGCAGATGCTACGCTAGAGTTGTTTTGGTCCTTTACCTTCTATTGAAATTCATTTTGTCCACTGTGCTTAGTTGTGGCACACCCTGCTGCATATGACATTGTTTATAATTCCTTCCTTAGCTTTCCATGTAAAACTTGGGATGTCTTGTTTTTCTTGATTCTAAATAAACCTGGTTATCACACACTGTAAACCCACAACCTGAGCGGAATCCATATGGTATTAGGTTTTTGACATTTATCTCTTTTTAAATCTCTGTAAGAACAATCTATAACTATCCTATCCATCTAAGGCTCACCAGAAATGAAGAAAAGATTTTGTTTCAGAACATGCTACATTAAAATTGCAATCTGCCCTGAGCCCAGTTCTAAAATTTCACTCTTTCTAATAGATTCATCCAAAAAAGTAGGTTGACTGAAGAGTGTGGGGTGGGAACAACGTCCACATTGACACCAGGTTCCAATAAGCAGGTAACTTGACCACCGAGCAGACCTAGAGAATTGATGTTAAAACTGTTATATCTTTTTCTTTTAAAAAAAAAGTTTCCAAGTCCAAATTTGGATTGACCATGGCAAATATTTAAAACAAAATGAAAGAAATTAAAATCACTCAGGAAAATGTTTTTTTGGCATATTTGATGGTCTCTTATGTAGGCATGAGAGGATGTTTTCCCCTAAACAGAACCAAAGAACTCTTCTGTGACCGGAGGTTGACTCTCCCTAAATGTACATATTACTGATAAGTTATAAACAATTTATAATGATTTTAAATTAAAACCAGAAGTTAAAATTGGAACATGGTAAAGATAAAGAAGTGACTCACAAAAATGTAGTGTCTTAAATTGCCTTATCTTATATCAAATCAAAAGCCCTCTAGACTGTTTCTTGCTGTGATCAGAGCGGCCGTTTGAAAACAGCCGGGCTGGCTGTCTGCTCTAGGGGATGAGATCCACAGAGCTTGCCTGGTTTGATTTTTACAATTCTTGAAGCTGTTTGTTCTATGACTGCCACACCAAGTCACACTTGAATAATCTTTATTGATGTGGTAAAGTCATGGTTTAAGTCTGTTTGTGTGTATGTGTGTGTGTGTGTGTGTGTGTGTGTTTGAAACATTCCAATAAATAGAAAGTGTCCAGAGCATAGGTGATTACATATGTTCAGAATGTTTACAATGGCTAAGGCTTGCAAATTAAGATATATAGAAATGGAATATTAAACTAAATCAAAGGTTAGGTAAAATATTTCAATACTTATATAATTGATGACCAAGGTAGTAATAAGGTTTACAAAGCATTTTATAAATAGGATATCATTTGGTCCTCACAACAACCCTGGGAGGGGAGGTACTATTATTATCCTGGCTTTACAGATGAAGAAATGGAAGCATACTGTGATTAAGTGACTTGCCCAGTGTTACAGAAGTAGTAAAGTATCTGGGAGTTGGATCTGAATTCAGATTTTCATGATTACAGGCCCAGCTCCTCTATCCTCCTAGCTACCTTCAAGGTGTGAGAGTATAATAATAGGCATTAACATAGGATTACAAAACACTTTACTTAAAGCCACCTAGTGAGCATGGTAGTACATGTATAATGCCCATTTTACAGATGAGGAAACAGCTTGATGGAGGTTCTATAGATTTCCCAAAGGATCACAAATTTAGAGCTGGAAGGGACCTTAGAAAGCCATTAGTTAGATCCTCTAACTTATAGATGAGAAAACTGAGGTCCAGAGAATTTAAATGACTTACCTGGTATTGTTGTTCAGTCATTTTCAGTCAAGAAAACCTGGAGTTTTCTTGGCAAAGATACTGGAGTGGCTTGCCATTTCCTTCTCCAGCTCATTTTACAGATGAGGAAACTGAGGCAAACAGAAGTGACTTGTCCAGGGGCACATAGCTAGAAAGTATTTGAGGCCAGATTTGAATGCAGGAAGATGAGTCTTCCTGATACCAGGCCCAGCATTCTCTCTACTATGCTACCTAACCTCTTAAAAGATACTGATATGATTTGTGATTTCCTTCTCCAGTAACTTAGTAAGTTAAGTAACTTACCCAAGGTCACACAACTAATAAGCATCTGAGGCCAGATTTGAACTCAGGGGTTCTTGACGCCAGGCCCAGCACTGTACCCACTAAGCCAGATAGAGACCTACAGACATTTTCAGAAACAGTCCTAACCACTAGAGCTCTGCACAAGTGAAATGGTCTGCATCAGGACGAAATGTATTTCGCCCTCCTTGGAGGTCTTCCAGGAGACGCTTAATGAGCACTTGAGGTATGTGACAGTGGAAATTCTTCTTTGGGGATGGGCTGGACTTCATGGTGCCATCTAATTAGGAGATTCTGTGACTAGAAAGGCTCCAAATTTCCTCCCAGTGATTATTTCTATGTGCTTGTTTCTAGCTTCTCTGTAAATTGTTGAATATTTTCTTGAAACAAGCATGACTCAGAGGTGCACACCATGAGGTCAAATTTCATGCTTCTCAAACTCCTCTAAAATGGCAGGTTTCACCTGGGCTACCATTTCGATTGTCCCATTTTCACAGAGCAAATTTCACGCAAGGGAGAACCTAGGTACACTGGAAAGTCCAAACAGCATATAAAAGCCAGATTTATGATCAGATACTGCTATAAAAACCAATCACCCTGTGGTGAAGAGAAAAAGACATAAATTTTTGAAACAGCATTGGATCTATACTTTAGATTAACACCTTAGACACTTTGGTTTAGATAGATTCAAGGGAAGCATTCCTTGATGGGAAATTCTCTGTTTTTCAATGATGGAAGGGAGACAGTATTTCCATTTTGAGTAGTAAGCATGGGGAGAGCTGGGGCTTACTCTCCAAAGACTCAAAGAGTGCTGACTGGTTACCTGTAATCTGACTGGTGCACAGTATTTATTCTCTCTGTTGGAGCCTCTGAAGAACAACGCAGAGTTAAAGAGAAAGCTGGGAAGTCTCTTGGCAGATACAGTGATATCCCTTGCACTAATGACATCCTTTAGGACAGTTTAAAAATATCATGAAAGTCCATTAGTTATAGTTCTTCTTTACAACTTGACTATTGTGAAAATATGTTTAGTGTGAACCTATATGTAAAACCTATGTTGGATTGCATGCTGTCTTTGGTGGGGAGGGGGAAAAAATTTGAAACTCAAAAACTTGAGGAACTGAATGTTGTAAACGAAAACTAAAAATAAATCAATAAAAAACTAAAACATAAAAAAAAAAATTCTGAAAGGTAGCAGGGTGTAGTTGGGGGAGGGCTGGCCAGGGTGCCAGGAAGACTTATGCTCAAATCCTATCTCTAAAATATGGTTCACCCTGGGCAGATGACTTAACTTCTGAGTGCTCCAGTAACTCTCTACGACCGAAAATTACAGATAAATTGAGGAGTTGCATTGGTAATGGAAGTTTCTACGCTGTGAACTCCATACACAGATGAGGTCAGAGATTCTTTTCCCCTTCGGCTCTCCAACCCCAACCACAGATATACAAATATAGAATGGTATAAATGTATAGTCTATCAATGCTGAATGACCAAATCGAAAAGCTGTAATTAAAAAGAAAACTCAAGGGGCAGAGCCAAGATAGCAGAGTTAAATCAAGGAATTGCTTGAGTTCTCCCCCAAGCCCCTCCAAATACCTGTAAAAATGACTCTAAACAAACTCTAGAGCAGCAGAACCCGCAAAATGACAGACTAAAACAAATTTCCAGCCCAAGACAACCTGGAAGGTCGACAGGAAAGGTCTGTTGTACCAGTTTGAGAGCGAAGTACAGTACAAAATGCACCAGTAGAGACCTGGCTCCAGCAAACCCCGAGGAAGCCTCAGGGGACTGAATCACTGGCAGCTGTGGCAGTTTTCAGACTTCTCAACCCACAAATGCCAAAGACAACTTAGAAGGTCAGTAGGAAAGGTCTGTTGGACTTGGGTGAGAGAAGAGCATGGTCTGGCCCCAGCCCCTGGGGCAGTAGTGATGGCTGCTTCTGGAGCTCTATGCCCACAGACAGTGTGGTGATCAAATCGCTGATCAGAGGGGCATTGTGGGGATCTCTTTGCTGGCACTGAGGTAGGATTCTCTTGCTTTTCCTGTGCTTGGAACTGGGCCACAGTTCTGGGTGGTGGTCCCGGGGTGAGGAGGAGCACTGGCGTGACAGAGCTTGTGGTAGCTGTGGAAAGGGAATCCTCCTCACAGTTCTAAGGCAGAAAAGAGTGCTTGTAATCACTCCCAGACCAGAACACAGGCCAGGGGAGGAGTAAACACCTTTCCTTTGATCATACCACCTTGGAGGAGCTGAAAATTTACAGGTCCCCAGAAGTATTTCTGACAATAGCTACACAAAATCCCTGAAACTTGATACAGTATACCCTCAACACTGAAAGCAGAGCCCTACCTTAAGAAAGTCAAGTAATTGGCTAGGAAAATGAGCAAACAGTGGAAAAATCCTCAGACTATAGAATCTTATTTTGGTGACAAAGAAGATCAAACTATGCAACCAGAAGAAGACAACAAAGTCAAAGCTGCTACATCCAAAGCCCCCAAGAAAAATATGAATTGGTTGTAGGTTGTGGAAGAGCTCAAAAAGAATTTTTAAAATCAACAAAGAGAGATAGAGGAAAAATTGGGAAGAGAAATGAGGGTGATACAAAAAATGCATGAAAAATGAGTCAACAGCTTGCTAAATGAGACCCCCCCCCCAAATAGTGAAGAAAATAACTTAGAAAATAGACTAACCCAAATGGCAAAAGAGGTCTAAAAAGCCAATGAGGAAAAGAATACCCTAAAAAGCAGAATTGGCCAAATGGAAAAGGAGGTCCAAAACCTCACTGAAGAAAATAATTCCCTAAAAATCAGAATGGAGCAAATAGAAGCTAATAACTCTATGAAAAATCAAGAAATTATAAAACAAAACCAAAAGAATAAAAAAATTGAAGACAATTTGAAATATCTCATTGGAAAAACAACTGACCTGGAATATAGATCCAGGAGAGATAATTTAAAAAAATTTTGGACTACCTGAAAGCCATGATAAAAAAAGAGCCTACAAGAAATTATCAGGTAAAACTTCTCTTATAGTCTAGAACCAGAGGGCAAAATAGAAATTGAAAGAATCCACCTAGCATCTCATGAGAGAGATCCTAAAAGGAAAACTCCTAGGAATATTATAGCCAAATTCCAGAGTTCCCTGGTCAGGGTGAAAATATTGTTAAGTAGCCAGAAATAAACAATTCAAGGACTGTGGAAACACAATCAGAATAACACAAGATTTATCAGTTTCTATATTAAGGGATTGGGGAGTCTGGAATATAATATTCTGGAGGTCAAAGGAGCTAAGATTAAAACCAAGAATCACTTAAATCAAAACTGAGTATAATCCTTCAGGGGAAAAATGGACATCCAACAAAATAGAAAGCTTTCAAGCATTCTTGATGAAAAGACCAGAGCTGAATAGAAAATTTGACTTTCAAATACAAGACTCAAGAGTAGCATGAAAAGGTAAACATGAAAGAGAAATCATTAGGGACTTATTAAAATTGAATGGTTTATATTCCAATTTAAAAAGATGATATTTGTAACTCATAAGACCTTTCTCAATATTCGGGTAGTTGCAGAGAATATATTATTTATATATATATATGTATATATATACATACATATATGTAGATATGTATATATATATACATACATACATACATATATATATGTTTGCATTTATGTCTGTGTGTATACACTGAGGGCATAGGATTACTTGAATATGAAGGGATGATATCTAAAAAATAAAATTAAGGGGTGAGAGAGGAATGTGGTGGGAGAGGGAGAAAGGGAGAGGTAGAATGGGGTAAATTATCTCACATAAAAGAGGCAGGAAAAAGCTTTTACAGTGGAGGGGAAGAGGGGGTAGGTGAGAGGGAATCAGTGAAACTTACTCTCATTGAATTTGGCTTAAGGAGGGAATAACATACACACTCAATTGGGTATGGAAATCTATCTTACTGTACAGGAAAGTAAGTGGGAAGGGGATAAGAGAGGGGGGATGACAGAAAGGAGGGCAGATTGAGGGAGGGGGTAATCAGCAGCAAACGATTTTGAGGAGGGACAGGGTCAAAGGAGAGAATAGAATAAATGGGGGGTAGATAGGATGGAGGGAAACATTGTTAGTCTTTTACAACATGACTATTATGGAAGTGTTTTTCATGACTACCCATGTATAACCTATATTGAATTGCTTGCCTTCTCAATGAGGGTGGGTGGGGAGGGAGGAAGGGAGAGAATTTGGAACTCAAAGTTTTAAAAACTAATGTTAAAAATTGTCTTTACATACAGCTGGGAAATAAGATATACAGGCAATAGGGTATAGTAATATATTTTGCCCTACAGGAAAATAGAAGGGGAAAGGGATAAGAGAAGAGGGGGTTGCTGATAGAAGGGAAGGCAGACTGGGTGAAGGGGTAATCAGAATGCCTGCCTTCTTGGAGTGGAAGGATGGGAGAGATGGGGAGAAAATTTGGAACTCAAAATCTTGTGGAAGTGAAAGTTGAAAACTGAAAATAAGTTAATCAATTAAAAAAAAGAGAGAAACTTCTAAATTCTAGAAGAGTGCATTTCAATGCGAAGCAGTGTCTCAGAGTATCAGAATACTCCCACCTTTTGGAGGAGGCCTTTCTGTCCCCTCAGCGGCTAGTGCCTTTCCCTGTGTCTTTAGCCTGTTGATCTCCTGTCTCCCTAATTAGAAGGAAAGCTCCTTGAGGGCAGGGAGTTTCTGTACTTTTTCTCCTCTCACTATCCTCTTAATGCCTTACAATCTATCTTCTGACCTTATTCCACCAAAATTTACTCTTTCTGAAGTTGCTAATGATCTATTAGTTCCCAAATCCAATGACCTTTACTCAATCCTCATTCTCCTTGACCTCTCTGCAGCCTTTGGTGCTGTTGATCCCTCTCTCCTCCTTGGCACTCTTCTTTCTCTAGATTTTTGGGACACCAGTCTCTTCTGGTTTTCCTCCTACCTATCTGACCACTCCTCATTCTCCTTTGCTGGATCCTCCTCTAGATCACACCTTCTAACCATGGGTTTTCCACAGGCTTCTGTCCTGGACTTTTTTCTCTTTCTACACTACTTCCCTTGGTGATCTCATCATCTCCCATGGATTTAATGACCATTTTTATGCTGATGATTCTCAAATTTATCCATCTTCCTCCACTTCTCTGCTCACTTCCAATCTTGCATTCCTAACTGTTTTTTCAGACATTTTGAACTGGATATCCACTAGATGTCTTAAACTCTTAACTTAAGCCTAAACAAGTCTAAAACATAGTTATCTTTCTCCCAAACCTTCCCCCCCTACCCACCTTCCTTATTTTTCTAGAGGCAACACTATTTTCCCAATCCTCAGTCTTGCAATCTAGAAGTCCTCCTAGATTTCTCACTGTCTCTCACCCCCCCCCCCCCATATCTGAGCTGTTGCCAAGACCTGTTGTCTCTACCTTTGCAACAAGTATTGACTATTCCCCCTTCTCTCCTCTGACACTGCCACCAGCCCAGTGCCTCACTTCACACCTGGAACATTACAGTAGCCTGATGGAATGTCTGCTGGACTCAAGTCTCCCCACACCAGTCCATGCATTATAGAGAAACTCTATAGATTAACATATCAGGACCTGACATTTCAATGCCTACAATATGGCCATTAAAAATATAAAGACTGTTTGTGGAGAGGGACTCAACCATCTCCATTTGTGGTGTGTGGTGTGTGGTATGGTGTATAGAGTATTGGATCAGGAGAAGACAGGGAGACTCCGGTCTGAATCCTGTTTCTGACAATTTAACAACAATGTGTAAACCACTTGACTGCTCTGAACCTAAGTTTCTTCATCTGTAAAATAAATGTAAGCAATTTTAAATTGTTATATAAATATGAGCTCTGATTTGCAAGATCTTGGAGATTTTCTTTTCATTTTCTTGAATCCAGTGGACTTTCAGAATAAAAGTACAATTCTTAAGGAACAGGTTCAATAAAATGCTGTATGTGTAGGTACTGAGGTAAGCACCAGAGACAAAACCACCATATGTAATATATGATATGTGCATACATATGCATACATATCTATATGTACATACATGTGTATGTGTATATGAATATCTATCTATCTATCTATCTATCTATCTATCTATCTATCTATCTATCTATCTGTCACAGACCCTGCTTTCAAAGAATGAACATTCTATTAGGGGAATATATACCCAAACTTTGTGTAAGAGGTAGCCCTTGACTTAGGCTTGAAAGAAGAGGGATATTTTAACAAAGAGAGAAGCCCATACCAGGCATGGGGGATTGTATGAAAAAAGGCATGAAGATAGGAGAGTATGAGTTGAGAACGGGAAATAGAGAGTGGTTCGAATGGACTAGAATAGCAGTCACTCAATCAATAACCTTTATTAAGCACCTACTGTGAGCTAGGTACTGCAAAGTGCTGGAGATACAAAAAGAGGCAAAAGATAGTTTCTGAAGAGGAGATAAAGCTAGGAAGATAGGATAAAGCCTTATTTTGCAGGGCCTTCAATGCCAATATCAAGAGTTTATCCTTTTTTCATTAGAACATGTGGAACCCCTCAGGGTCTTCAAAATTCCTTAGTACAGAGTGCTTTTGTTGGGTCAATTATTTAGAGAAACTATCAATCATTGTATAATCCCCACTTATCATTAATAGAATGGGAAGGTTAGGAGGAACTTGTGACAAACATGCTTTGTGACAAATGGATACTTACATTTTCTGACAGAAACCATTTAAAGCAGCTAGGTGGCATGGTGGATAGAACCCTGGATCTGGAGTCAGGAAGACCTAAGTTAAAAATCTGGCTACAGACACTTAATAACTGTGTGACTCTGAGCAAGGCACCTAACCTCTATCTGCCTCAGTTTCCCCATCTGTAAAATGGGGAAAATAACAGCGCCTACCTCTCAGAGTTGTGAGGATAAAATGAAATATACTATTTATGGATATTTTCATATCTTTGTAGGTTTATAGAAGGGGACAGTATTTTGAAAATAAATTTGATTTTCTAGAAAAACAAACCAAAAAGTAATCAGAAAAATTCCTGCATCTTGATTTATTTTTTATAACAGCCTCCTGCTCATAAAAACAGGCATAAAGTCAAGTCACCTATATATCCAAAACTATTTCAAGAGTTTTATTCATTTTCTTCTTCTCCACAGGGTGATTGGCTTTTATAGCTGTATCTGGCCATAAATACTAGTCCATAAGTGACCTTTGTAGTATTGGCAACTCATCAAAAGGAATTTTATTCCTCTCCTGCAAAATACAATTGTCCCACATTATAAATAGTCTGAACACTAAAAAAAAAGTTTGCAGAAAAAAGAACTTATCTGATCCTAAACTATCTGTATGGAAAGTGGAAAGGATGAGACATAGAGAGAGCAATTTGAAAAAAAAGGAAGTTAAACCACATAAAAAAATCTATGAAACAGTTACATATGAGGGATACTGTCTTGAATGGTTCAGTTTTTCTCCCATGTATCATTATTGTAAAGAATTCTCAAAGGAGGAGTTCTACCAAATTCCTTTTATGACACAGATATGGTTCTGATACCTAAACCAGGGACAGCAAAAACAGAGAAAAAATTATAGACTAGTTTTCTTAATGAATATAGATGTAAAAATCTAAAATCCAATAGCAGAAGGAGATTGCAGTAATATGTTACAAATATCGTACACTATGACCGGGTGGGATTTATACGAGGAATGCAAGGCTGCTTCAATGTTAGGAAAGCTGTTAGTGTAATTGACCATATAAATAACAAAAATAATAAATATCATAATTATATCAATAAATACAGAAAAAGCATTTGACAAAATACAGTACTCGTTCCTATTAAAAACACTAAAAAGTATGGGAATCAATGGAACCTTTCTTAAAATGATAAGTCTTATCTCTCTAAAACCAAGAGCAAGCATTATCTGTAATGAGAGTAAACCTGAAGCCTTCCCAATAAAATCTGTCCATTATCACCATTATTATTTAATATTGACTAGAAAAGCTAATTATAGCAATAAGACAAGAAAAAGAAATTGAAGGAATAAAAAAAGCAACGAGGAAACAAAACTATTGCAGATGATATGATATACTTAAAGAACCCTATAGAATCAACTAAAAAGCCAGCTGAAGTAAGCAATAACTTTAGCGAAGTTGCAGGATATAAAATAAGACCTCATAAATCATCAGCATTTTTATGTACTACCAACAAAATTCAGCAGCAAGAGATAGAAAGAGAAATTTCATTTAAAATAATTGTAGACAATATAGAATATTAGGGAGTCTATCTGACAAAACAAATTCAGAGATTATATGAACACAATTATAAAACACTTTTCACAGAAATAAAGACAGATCTAAATAATTGGAGAAATAGTAATTCTTCATGGATGGGCTGAGCCAATATGATAAAAATGACAATTTGACCTAAGTTAATCTACCTACTCATTGTCATACCAATTAAACTACCAAAGAATTATTTTATAGAGCTAGAAAACATCATAGCAAAATTCATCTAGGAGAAGAAAAGGTAAAGAATATTAAGGGAACCGATGAATACAAATTCGAAGGAATGTGGCCTATCAGTTCCAGACTTCAAATTGTGCTACAGAGTGATAATCATCAAAACATTCTGCTGTTGGCTAAGAAATAGAGTAGTAGATCAATGGAATATATTAGGTACACAGTACAATGTAAATGACCTTAATAATCTATTGTTTGATAAACCCCGAAATCCAAGCTTTTAGGGTAAGAACTCAACATTTGAACAAAATTGCTGGGAATACCAGAAAGCAGTTTGGCAGAAAGTAAGCATGGACCAACATGCCAAACCATACCAAGATATGGTCAAAATTCATAAATGGTTTAGACATAAAGGGTGATAACATAAGTAAATTAGGGGAGCATGGAAACATGTGCCTGCCATATCTATGGATCAAGGGAGAATTGATGACAAAGTAATGTATAGGATCACAGGTAGTAAAAATTAACAATTTCGATTACATGAAATTAAAAAGCTTTTGTACAAACAAAATTAATGCAGCTAAAATTAGCAAAAAAACCCCCAAAATTGGGGAAAAATTTTTACAGCAAATTTTTTCTAATAAAGGCCTCATTTCTCAAATATATAGGGAACCGAGACAAATTTATAAAAATAAGAGCCATTCCCTAATTGATAAATGGTCAAAGTATATGACAGGTAGTTTTTAGAAGAAGAAATCAAAGCTATCAATAATCACATGAAAATGCTTTAAATCACTATTGATTGTTGTTTGGTTGTTTACTGACTCTTTGTGACCCCTTTTGGGGTTTTCTTGGCAAAGATACTGGAGTGGTTTGCCATTTCCTTCTCCAGCTCATTTTACAGTTGAGGAACTGAGGCAAACAGGGTTAAGTGACTTATCTAGGGTCACATAGCCAGTGTCTGAGGTCACATTTGAACTCGTCTTCCTGATTCCAAGCCCAGCACTTTATCCACTGTGCCTCCTAATTGTCCCCACTACTGATTGGGGAAACATAAATTAAAACAACTCTGAGATACCACTTTAGACTCATCAGATTGGCTAATGTGACAGAAAAGGAAAATGACAAATACTAGAGGAGATGTGGAAAAATTGGTATGCTAATGCCAACCATTCTGCAGAACAATTTGCAACTATGCCCAAAAGGCTATAAAATTGTGCATCCTGTTTGACCCAGTAATAACAATACTAAGTTCTGCATCCCAAAGAGATCAAAGAAAAGGGAAAAGGATCTGTTTGTACAAAAATAGCAGCTCTTTTTGTGGTGGCAAAGAATTGGAAATTGAGGGGATGACTATCAGTTGGGGGAATGACTAAACAACTTGTGGTATAGGATTGTGGTGGAATACTATTGTGCTGTAGGAAATGATGAGCAGGATGGTTTCAGGAAAATGTGGAAAGATTTACATGAACTCATGCAAAATGAATTGAGCAGAGCCCGGAGATCATTGTGCACACTAACAGCAATGATAACAACTGTGAAAGACTTAGGATCAAGACAATAACCCAAGATAATTCCAAGGGATCTCTGATGAAAAATGATACCCACCTTCACGGAGAAAACTGGTGAACTCTAAACGCAGATTGAAGCATACTTTTTTACTTTGTTTTTATTGTTTTATTTTGTTTATGTTTTCTTTTGCGATATGACTAATTTGGAAATATGTTTTGCATGATTTCACCATGTATAATTGATATAAAATTGCTTGCCTTCTCAAGGAGGGGGTAAGGCAGTAAGGAGGAGAAGAATTTGGAACTCAATATTTTCAAAAAATTTATTAAAATTTTTCAATGTAATTGGGAAATATTTAATGAAATAAATAAAAATATTTGAAAACATTCTCATTTTGATCACAAGGAAGGATTCAATCCATGATTGTTTGGATATGTATGTTTGTATTGGAAATAAGGGTTTCTGTGTCTCATATTTTTTTTTATCCCCATTCTCCCCAACCATGATATGTTGGGCTAAACCTTTGTGATTTATTGAATCAAACTTCAGGTAGAGAAAATAAAAATGAAATGAAATGCATTCAACACCCCTCCCCCAACACAAAACAACTCAACAAGAATGGATTTTGTCTTTTCTAGTTATGCCCTACCTTGGGTTCTTTTGACAGTTCACTTTCCTGGGGACTCTGTTTTATTTGGCAAGGTCTAGGCCACAGCTGGGTATTTCTGGAGCTCAGAAAGAGGGACAGTTGGATTGAATAGATATATAGAGTTTCCAATGGTAGTTTAATTAGAAGATTTTATTTGCAATGCTTCTTTCATCTGGAGAGAACTCTGAGAGAGCTCAAAGTCAGATCATTATTATAATACCCTTGAAAGGAAAAGGAACAACACACATCACTTTCCTTGATTTATGGATGGTGGAATTAGGCAGCAAGGGAGTTAGTGATTTGCTCATGGTCACAGAGCAAGTCAATAATTAAGCCTAGGTCTTTAGAATAAATCAGCAGTCTATGAAGTATTCTTAATTTAATAAGAGCCTAATGTTCACCATAAAAATTTGCAGGCCCCTCTGAATATTTCCAACTGAAGGTTATAAAAAGCTGAAAGGTGTTTTTCCCCCCTTTTGACACTGCAATGATTAAGTTACTGAAGTAAGTTGGGGATGGTTATGATTGGCAGAATCATTTGTTGAGAACAACCTGACACAATTTAATTTAACTGAGATTTATTAAACTATGAACAAAGCATTGTGCTAGGTGCTCTGGATATATAAAGGAGACATGGGCTTTGTCATGTTGGCAGGAGAGTTATCAGAAGCTATCAATTTTTGTCATTACCCTTATACTTTTTCTAAGCTTATTGGAGTCTCAAGGCAGTTTTCATTGCCTTGCACTAGTTTCTAGGGGGCATGATGGGAGTTGGAAAGGCCAGTGGGAAGGCATATGAATGTTTATTACTAGTCTTTTTGAGGAGATGCTGACCATTTGGTCACAATACCTACACCCAGACATGGAAGAGATGAATGGAATTCGGTTGCCTTGTGTCAGGCAGGAGTAAGGTCTGGGGACCTTCTTTTGGGAAGACTAGAATTGCCCTTTGCTTACCAGTTGGGCAGTACCATGGGGTGACTAACACCAGAGTTGGAAATATGTTGAATAGTCCTCAGGCATATTGGCTCACATGGACCCAGTGTAAGAGGGTGCTGATGATTCCCTGAAGAAGAAACTAAAAGTTATGGTAGAAAGCAGTAGCAATGGGACACAGCCTAACTTCATTGATAGTTTCAGTGACAGAATGGAGTAGCAATAGTGGTAGCAGAGTTGTTAATGACAGAAACAGCAAGGCGGTTCCTGAATTACTCCAAGCAGTTGACAAATGAGGAGTCAAGAAAAATCAAGGTACAGTTGACTGATGAGAGATGGTGGCATGAAAACCCAAGCAGCAGAAGCCTTCTATCATAAGGTAGACAGTACTGGAGCTTAAATCCTTCCATGACCTCAGAATGAGACTTTTATTGGGAATGGACCCTAAACCCTTCTCCAATATTTCACATTAATCAAATTAACCAAAAGAGTGTGTGTGTGTGTGTGTGTGTGTGTGTGTGTGTGTGCGTGCACGTGTGTGTGTGCGTGCACTAATATTGATTCTGTTGCTTCAATTTCCCTTCTTGTTTACTTCATTATTCAGTTCCAATTAAAACTTAGCTGATTGATTTAGGGTTCCTGACTAGTTTGGTAACAGCAAACGGACTCAGTGGGGGCTCAAGCTATATATTACCCCCACCTTTCAGAGTGAGTAGAACATATGGGTTATTTATACAAAGATGAAAACCAACGTATTTTATACTTGAATGAACTCATAATCCAGTGAGGGTAATGATCCAAGGTAGAAGACATAGTTATCATAGATAAACTGTATAGTGATGGATAGTGTAGTGTAATTCTTAATGAACACAATAACAGCTTATACAACACTTAAAGTTTTCAAAGCATGTTTCCACATTTGACCTTCATAATAACCCTATGGGCTAGCTGCTACAAATGTTATGATTCCCATTTTACAGATGAAGAAACTAAGGCTCAAATGAGTTAGGTGATTTGTCCATGTTCATACAGTTAGGAAATGCTGGAGACCAGATTCAAACCAAGGTCACTTCTGACTCCAAGGTCCAACATTCTTTCCATTATGTCAAACTCCTTCTATTCCCTTGACTTCTCCAGAAAATCAAGTTTCAGCTACTCTCATGCTATTTTTCTCCATGGGGGACTGCATGGATGAATGGATGGGAGTGAGAAGAATGCAGTATGATACTCAGAAACAGCAACTCTCCAGTTTTGTTGGAATGTAAAGTGTGTGAAAAGGAATAATAAGAAAAAAGACTGGAAATATTGGTTCCAGCCAGCAAGGGGAGAGCTTTAAATGCTGGATGGGGAGTTTGTATCTTATACCATATACAGGGTGTCTTCAAAGTCTTTAGTACAGTCTCAAGTTTAATAGGACCCTAGTCTTTAATAGTTTGAATCTGCAGTAGGACTGAGGACACTCTAGTCTATATTATATATAGGCAATAGGAAGCCAATTGAGAAGTAGATTTTTGTTTTTATTTTGTCAGAGCAGTGGAATAATCAACTTGTCAAATCAATCAATTTTCCTATGGTTCCACTCACTATCATTACGACTTCTCAGTCCATAATGCCCCTTCCTGTCTACCTCTCCATTATGTGTGTTGTCCTTTCCCATTATGATATGTTTCTTGAAGGTAGGGACCATCTTTTTGTACTTGTATCTCTAGCACTTAGCTTAGTGTTTGGTACTTAGCAAGGGCTAGGTTGAACAGTGGATAGAGTGCCAGGCCTGGAGTCAGGAAGACTCATCTTCTTGAGTCCAAATTTGGCCTCAAACACCTACTAGCTGTGTGACCTGGGCAAGCCACTTAACCCATTTGCCTCAGTTTCCTCATCTATAAAATGAGCTGGAGAAGGAAATGGCAAACTGTTCCAATATCTTTGCCAAGAAATCTCCAAATGGGGTCACAGTTGGATGTGACACATAATCGAATGACAATAACAAATACTTTTTAAAATTAATCCATCCATCCATCCATTCAAACAGGAAATGCAAAGATTGCTGACTTTAAGGATTCTAAAGGGGTGTGTGTGTGTGTGTGTGTGTGTGTGTGTGTGTGTGTGTGTATGTGTGTGTGTAATGTAACATATACACAAAATCTTTCGGCCAGGGCATCTTTGAGTATGGTGGTTCCATCAATAGATTTGGAAAGTTGGGAATAGGAGTAGGTTTGAGAGGAAAATGATGAGTTTAGTTTGGGGCTCATTGACTTTAAGGCATTAGCCATCTTTAAAAGGTGAAAATATCCAGGAAACTGCTAGAAATTAAATCCTGTAGCTCAGGACGTGGGTGTGGAAGTTATTTGAATATAGGAGATAACTACATTCATGGAAATAGACAAGGTTATTATATTGTTGAGAGTTATTGAAGGAAGTAACTGAGTTAATTCAGGTATGGAACATGTCTTAGTTTGAGCAATGATGAAGTAAAGATCCTCTCTTACTCATACTGTTAGTGAAAAGAAAATCCTCAATAGATTAATGGGCTGTTATGGGTTCTAAGTTGTTGACAGATGGTTTTGGCACCACTAGAAGCATCCCAGCATTTGTGCTATGTAAATCATGAGAGATCAGACATCATCCAATTTAGAAAGAGCTAATGACATTTTAGTGTCAGAGAAGAAGACAATTTATGTGACCATAATCATGAAACTAAATGAACTTTCCTGACTTGGGAAAATATGAACCAGGGGGTGTGGACCAGGAGGTAATCAAGGGTTACAGAAACATGTATTTCCTTTCATGTTTAAATTTACTGTTGATGCTCATAAGCAGGAGCTGGTATCCAGCCTCTGTTGGACAAGCTCATGTGCTATATTTTGTTATTTCTTTTTCTAGGTCACAAGTTGTAAAGGATGGGTCCTCCCCTAACAGCTGTGTGGCAGGCTTTCCCTTCTTATGTTGAAGTTGCTTTAAACTCCCCTCACACACAAAAACACAGACTTTGAGGAGTCAGATTCTCATCCTTAATAATTATGAGAAACTTTCCCTTCTCTTGTAGATAGCAGTTTCTGATATCCGGGGAGTGAGATTGTGGCCGCATCTGCCTTTGACCCAGAAATACTGCTTTTAGAACTATTCCCTAAAGAGGTCCAAGAAAGAAGAAAAGGATCTGCAGGTACAAAAATATTTATAGCAGCTCTTTCTCTAGTGGCAAAGAGGTGGACATATAGTGGAGAATAGCTGAACAAATTATGATATATGAATGTAATAGAATATTATTAATTCATTCAATCACTCAATAAATGTGTATTGAATACCTATTAATGTGTCAGGCACTATGCTAAGAGCTTGAGATACAGAAAGAGGCAAAAGACAGTGGCTTCCCTCAAGGAGCTTACAGTCTACTGTGGGAGATAAAATGTTAGTAAATATATACAACAAAGTATATGAAAGGGCATCTAGGTGTGCAGTGGGATAGAATGCTGGGCCTGAAATCAAAAAGACTCATCTTCCTGAGTTCAAATCTGCCCTTGAATACTTATTACCTTTGTGACCCTGGACAAGTCATTTAACCCTGTTTGCCTCAGTTTTCTACCATGTAAAATGAGCTGGAGAAGGAAATGGAAAACCACTCTAGTATCTTTGCTAAGAAAACCCAAAATGGGGTTGTGAAGAGTTGGATATGACTAAAAACAACTGAACACCACCGACAAAATATGAATAAGTAATAGTTAACAGAAGAAAGGCAGCACAATTAAAAGGGGTTGGGAAAGACGTCCTATACAATGTGGCATTTTAGTTGGGACTTAAAGGAAGCCAGGGAAGTCAGTGGGCAGAGGAGAAGAGGGAGAACATTCCAGGCATGAGGAATAGACAGAAAAAATTCCCATAGCAGGTACCCTCTTTTTCTTTGAATTAATTTACTTGTTTTCAACTTAAAAAAAAAACTTTTGATACATTGATATCAAAATATGTGGTAATAAAGTCAGGTCAGAAATAAAATTATTCAAAGGAAGGAAAATGTCATCTATTATTCTTTCTTGTTGTTCCTTTAGGGGATTGTTCCTTATTTTCTACCTCTGATCTTCCTGTTCTGAGGCATATGAAATTTTGATTCTTTTACTCTTGGTGATAATTTCCCCTGTTATTTGTTAAGGTAGGATCAAAACTTTCTGAAAGACATTATGCCATAGAGTCAGAGCAGTGGTCCAAATTATAAGGCATAAATCTCATCAGCTTTTTCTAGCATCAAAATGTGTGCTTACTTCTGGAATCCCCATAGTAATGTTATCTATCACTACCCTAAATCTCATCAGCCTTCATAGCTTAGCTGTTTGATTCAGTCTTTCCCTACACTCCACATGTTTCTTTCCTTCACTGCCAAGGACATATTTCATTTGAACTGCCTCAAAGAAAGGTAAATAGATACTCCATTTTTACAAGATGATCTTGTCCTCCTGTCTTTTGCGGACAGTACTAACAGCTTACTATGTGTCATGTCCTGGATACTGAGGATACAAATACAAAAATGCACCAGTCCCTGCCCTGGATGAACCTATATTCTAATAGGTGACTGTAAATATAGGGGAGCATTAGATAAGAAAGGAGAAATTATAGTCTGAGGAATTGAAAAGATGGGGAGTAGAATGGTAGGACAGTCCACTGGCATGCCCTTTACAGAGTCAGTGGTAGTATTGATTCGATAACAGTTCTCATAGCAAAATGTTGGAGCTAGTATGCGTGAATGGTATTAGGGAAGAAAATGGTCAGGGTGAAGATGAGGAGATATGGTCCCTGGTACTTCATGGGTGAGTATCTTAGCTCCTAGGCATGGTCTCTGGTGGTCTAGTTTGGAAGGTAAGAAAGCAGTGCAAAAGAGTGGAAAAGAGGGGAAGGATGAGGATGTATGATTCCAAGGGATTCAGAACTTAACTTCTCTTGGTCATAGTGTCTGGTGGTAAGGTTGAAGGAGGTGCGAAGCTGTATGCCATTAAATGCCAAAAGAATGCTAGATGATGAGGACCATATGAATTCAAATAACTGAGAGATGACTTTAGGCTGAGGTTGTTAGAGAGGGGCTTACAGAGAGGATATAGGATTCAAAATGGGTATTGAAGGTTCGGTAAGATTTGGGTAGTTGGACTGATAGGATGAGAAAACATTTCAAGGAGTGAGAGTGGTAGATACAGGAATGAGAAATCATAAAGCATGTTAGGGGACACTAACTAGTCCAGTTTTACTTGGAGGGAGGCCTCATGTAGAGGGGTAGTGGGAAATGGGGTTGTAAATCCCAGTGGGTCATTGTGCACAAAGCACATTAAAAAGTTTTTCTCCATGTTTTCTACACACACACACACACACACACACCTCCTGTTGTTGAGTCATTTCATTCATGTCCAACTCTCCATAATGCCATTTGGGGTTTTCTTAGGAAACATACCGGAGTACTGGAGTTTATAGAGGAAACTGAGGGGTCATATACCTAATAAGCATCTGAGGCCAGATTTGAACTCAGGAAGATGAGTCTTCCTGACTTCAGGCCTGGTGCTCTATCCACTGTGCCACCTAACTTGCCTTTTTTCCATGTTAGTCATGTTATGAAAGAAAACATAGACCAAAAAAAAATCCAAGAAAAATAAAGGAAGTAAAGAAAAAGCATGCTTCAGTCTATATTTTAGACTCCTTCAGTTCTTTCTCTGGAGATGGGTAGCATTTGGCATCACAGATTTTTAAGAATTGTCCTAGATCACTGTATTGCTGAGAATAGCTAAATCATTCACACTCGATCTTCACACAATATTGCTACTACTGTATACAGTGTTTTCCTGATTCTGTCCATTTCACTTTGCATCAATTCATGTCAGTCTTTCCATCCCACTCATCATTTCTTATGGCACAATAGTATTCCGTCACAATCATATACAACTAGTTGTTTAGCCATTTCCCAATTGATAGACATCTCTGCAATTTTCAATCATTTGCTACCACTAAAAAGCTATTAGAAATATTTTTGTATATATAGTTCCTTTTCCATTTTTTTTAACTCTTTGGGATACAATAGTAATAGAATTGCTTGGTCAAAGGGTATATGCATGGTTTTATAATCCTTTGGGCATAGTTTCAAATTGCTCTACAGAATGGTTGAATCAGTATATAACTTCACTAACAGTGTACTAGTGTCTCAATTTTCCCACATCCTTTCCAACATTTGACATTTCTTTTTCTGTCATAGGATACAATCTGATAGGTGTGGTATGGTAGCTCAGAACTGTTTTATGTTTCTCTAATCAATAGTGATTTTGAGTATTTTTTCATATTACTGTAGATAGCTTTGATTAATTTGTCAGAAAACTGCCTATTCATATCCTTTGACCATTTATCATTTGAGGAATGGCTCTTGTTTCTATAAATTTGACTCAGTTCTCTATATGCTTGAGAAATGAGGTCTTTATCAGAGATACTTGCTGTAAATTTTTTTCACAATTATGACTACTAACTCTACATTTCCTCCATCCTGTTTCCCCCCTTGTTTATCCTCTTCTCTCTCTCCTTTCACCCTGTCCATCCTCAAGTGTTTTGCTCCTGACTATCTCCTCTCCCAATCCACCCTCCCTTCTATCGACCTCCCCCCTTCTTTTATCACCTTTCCTTTCTATTTCCCTATAAAGTAAGATAAATTTCTATACCCAAATGAATATTTATGTTATTCACTCTTTGAGTCAGTTCCAATGAGAAGGTTCAAATATTGCCTCCCTCCTGCTCCCCCATATTCCTCTCTACTGGAAAAGCTCTTTTATGCCACTTTTTAAATAAATTTTATTTAATATATTTAGTTTTCAACATTGATTTTCACAGGAATTTGAATTACAAATTTCTCCCCATTTCTACCCTCCCCCCACTCCAAGATGGTGTATATTCTGGTTGCCCTGTTCCCCATTCTGCCCTCCCATCTGTCACCCCACTATTGTCCCATCCCCTTTTCCCTTCCTTTCTTGTAGGGCAAGATAAATTTCTATGCCCCATTGCCTGTGTATCTTATTTTCTTGTTGCAAGCAAAAACATTTTTGTTTTTGTTTTTGAATATCTATTTTTTAAAACTTTGAGTTCCAAATTCTCTCCCCTCTTCCCTTCCCACCCACCCTCTCTAAGAAGTCCAGCAATTCAACATGGGCCACATGCATATCATTATGTATAACCCTTCCACAATATTCATGTTGTGAAAGACTAA
>CM053623.1:283128523-283155800 GCA_028646595.1 Phalanger gymnotis
ATTTTCTCCTTGACCTGGAAATTCTGGAATTTGGAGACAATATTCCTAGGAGATTTCTTTTTGGGATCTATTGGAGGAGGCGATCTGTGGATCCCCTAGGGTGGTGGTTGAACTGCAAACTCCCTGTCCCCAGCAGCTTTTCCCACTAACCTACTCTGTTGTCTTTGATGTTTGTGGGTTGAGAAGTCTGGTAACTGCTGCAGCTCACAGATTCAGGGCGCTAGGGCACGCTCCGCCCAGCTCCTGGTCTGGTGGTCTGCGCTGCCCACGCTGGGCTCTGCTCTGCTCAGCTCCGCTCCCCTCTGCTCCCAGCTCCATGTGGGATAGACCTTACCCAGAGGCTATCCAGGCTGTCCTGGGCTAGAGCCTTGCTTCCCTCTGCTACCCTGTGGGTTCTGCAGTTCTAGAATTGGTTCAAGGCCATTTTTTATAGGTTTATGGAGGGACTTGGCGGGGTGCTTATGTTAGTCCCTGCTTTCCAGCCACCATCTTGGCTCCGATCCATCTTTTATGCGACTTTTATGTCAGATAATTTAGCCTCTCCCTCTCTCCTTACCTCTCCCTTTTCCCTTCTCCCAGTGCATTCCTCTTCCTCACCCTTTAATTCTATTTTTAGATAATTATCTCATCATATTCACCCATGCTTTCTGTCTGTGTATATTCCTTCTAACTGCCCAAATAATGAGAAAGGTTTTAGGAGTTACAAGTATCATTTCCCCATGGAGGAATGCAAGCTCTCTAACCCTGTTTTTTCATCTAAAAAATGGGGTATTAAAACCTGCAGAACTTAAGAAAGTGCAATCAAGCTATCATGTGAGAGATAAAGTGGTAAGGTACTTTGCCAGTAATTTATACGTAACTGTGAAACATGTGAGGTAATAATTATATATCTTATTTGTGCCTGCTGCTTTCCAGTTTTGCAGAGAAGCCAGAGTTTCATTAACCTTCCTTGATGAATGTTTGTCATTCATTTTTATTAATGATGTATGTTCTTTCTGTTTTTTGTTTGATCTAACTTGCATTTTAGTTGTGTTGGACTTTTTGCAACCATATTAATAAGAAAAACTTCAACATTCTCATTCTTTGTGGCTTCTCTCTTGCCTTTGATTTCATTCTTTCTCAGATCTTTGTAACAGTTTCTGATTGACACTGAATTGTTTGTTTTGTTCTTTGTTCTCCTTTTATCACCTTAAAGTTTTGACTTTTATTTTTATTACTGATTAAAGAAACCTGGAATTTCTCATAGTCTTTTGTATTAAAGATTCTTTTTTTTTACATATTTCTTATTTATTGCTTTTAATTGGGCAATATAACTATTTTTTTATTAAACGTACCAGCTAAATAGTGATGTATTGTTACAGAATTTCAAGGTTCCTACCAGGCTTTTACAGCTACTGTAACAGTATCAGGGAACATAATGTCTCTGGTATATAGAATCTTGGCTCTCATTGCCCTGCTTTTCTGATCCCTCATACTGCACCACCAACATAGACAACTTACTGACTTTGAGGAGGTCATTATCTTCTTCTTCCTCCTCCTCCTCATCATCAGTGGAGAAAACAGAAGAAAAATGAGTTAATAATTTTGCCTTTACTTGTCATAAAACATAATTATCTCATTCTTTTAAGCGCTGGTCCTTGTTCCTTCTTCAATCTTCTTTTGACTTTAATATAGTTTTAAAAGCACTATTTTGTTGCCACTATCCATGATTTCTTTTTCTTGATTTATTACTATGGTTACCATTTGTAAATGATAGCGATGCTGATAGACAACTTTATTCTAGATTTTGTTGGAAAAGACTTTAGTTTATCTCAGTTTCATATAGTGCTTGCTGTTGGTTTTAGAAATGTACTATTTACCATATGAAGGTAGAGTTCTATGATTTTAATGTTTTGAACAGAAATGACTTGAATTAGTCAAAAGCTTTTGCTGAATTTATTGATATAATTATGATTTGAACTCTATCAATATGGTCTATTATTTTTATAGAGTTTAAAAAATATTGAACCAATTTTACACTCTTGGCATAAATCCTACTTGGTCATAATGTACAATCATTTTTTGAGGTATTGCTGTAGCCACTTTGCTAATATTTTATTTAAAACTCTTGTTTTGACATTCACCAGGCATATTGTTTTACAATTTTCTCTCTCTGGTTTGCCTCCTCCTGATATACTTATCAAAAACACATTTATATCATAGAAGAAATTAGTAGAATCTCTCTTTTTCCTATTTTTACCCAAATAGTTTGTGATTACTATGTACCTTCAAGCACAATATAATTTACTTACATATCTCTTTTTCATCTATTTTTCCTATTGTCTTATTTGAACCATAGCATTTTGTTCTGGCCCCTTATTTTTACCTTATGTGAAACTTTTTGTTTTAAATGTATTTTTTGTAAACAATATGTTGATAGATTCTGGCTTTTTTAAAAAAAATACATTCTTTATTATCTGCTGTTTCATCTCATTCATGTCAACAGTTTTTCCTCCATCTTATCTTTTTATACTTTTTCATCTCTTTCTTCATCTTGTCAACTCTTTTTGATGAAGAAGAGGTTATTGATTAAAAAGTATGCCCAGCACTAGTGGTCTATATTTGATGTAATCTGCTTCCTTTTTCTTCCCTTCACCTAGGCTCCATCACAAGTTTTTACCCCTTCTTTCTTTTTATTCTCCCTTCATATTCCACCCTATAAAGATGGAAATTGTTTTGTTTATGATAAATCCACCCCCTTCAACCTGCCCTCTCTTCCCTGTCTTTCTTCCTCCTGTCCCCACCTGTTTCCTTGTAAAGGTTAATGTGTTTCCAAATCAAACTCTGTGTGTGTAGGTCTATTTATTCCTCTTTTTTCTATAAGTAGTCTTACATAGCCTTCTTCCCCTACTCCTTTCTTCATGTTTACACAATTTTCTTCTCAATTCTTCTGAATTACTAAAGCTTCTTTTTGGATTTTTAGTTATTATTTAATCTTTTGCTGTTCATTACTGGACAAAAAATGAGAGAGTTGGGCCCTTCATCAGAAGTCATCTTTCCCTTTTTTAAGAAATGAAATTATATAGTTAAGTGAGCAGAACCAGGAGAACATTGTACACAGTAACAGCCACATTGAGCGATGACTGACTTTTATAGACTTTGATCTCAGCAATGCAAGGACCTAAAACAATTCCATAAGACTCATAATGGGAAATGCCATCCACATCCAGAGAAAGAAATATGGAGTCTGAATCCAAGTTGAAGCAGACTATTTGTTCTGTTTTTTGGTTTTGTTTTGTTCTGTTTTGTTTTTTCTTTCACATGATTCTTCCCATTCATCCTAATTCTTCCATACAACATGACTAATATGAAAATATGCTTAATAAGAATGTATATGTAGAGCCTATATAGGATTGCATGGTATCTTGAGGAGGAGGGAAGAGAGGGAAGTGGAGAAAATTGAAAACTTACGGAAGGGAATATTGAAAACTAAAAAGAAAAATTTTTTTAAAAAAGAAATGAAATTATATTGCTTTTGGGTAAACATTCAGATAGTTGGGATCCTCCTATAATTACTATATTTTTCTTCTGTGTAGCATTTATGATTAGTTTCCCATATTCCTCATTGATTTCTTCTTTTTGATGAGGTATTGTCATATATTTTAATAATAATATTGCATCTATTTCACCCGCCATAGAACCCCTAGCAACATGCCTCCTCCTTACTTTTCCTCCTTTTCCTCCTCCATAACTTCCTCACAAAGGAAAAGTGAGAACATGGGGAGGCTACGTAAGATTAGCTTCTTGAATGCTAAAACTTAAGGTGAGTCAAGACTTGCAAAGAAAACTAAGGATGACTATATTAGGGAAAACCAGGAGGTCAAAGAAGGGCTAGGACCATGCTGTGCTCAGAAGACAGTTTAAATTGTTTATTTCTATGTCTGATTTTTTTTTCTGCCAGGGAAACTCTGGTCAAGAAAGTATAGGACAAAAATGGCTTATAGGGAATTGATACACAAGGTAATTATATAGATATTAAGAGAACATTCAGAAGAACAAATCAAACTAGATTAATCTTCTTTACTTTTTTTGATAGGATGGATTACCAAGTGAAAAAGGAGAAGAGCCTCCAAGACAGAGCCTTTCAGGACATCCATATTTGATAGATGTGACCAGAATGATAAAGCATCAAAGGAGACAGAAGGAATGGTCAGATAGGTAGGAGGAGAACCAGAAAAGAGTAATGTCATGAAAACCCAGAGAGAAGAGTATTAAGGAGAAGAGAGCTATTAATAGTGTCAATGGTTGTAGAGAGGTCAAGAAAGATGGAGACTGAAAAAGTGATATTAGATTTGGCATTGCCTTTAAGAGCCCAGGATTCTTTCCAGGCTCCCATGATGAAATCTACATTTTTTCCCCTTCGCTTCTTATTGACTGGCTTCTTCTCTGCTGCCTAGAAATAGATCTGCCTACTACAGATCTCTTTCATTCTTAAATAAATAAAAACAAAACCAACAAAATACCTTTACATTCCTTCAAGTTATTGTCCTATAGCTCTCCTCTCTTTCCCAGTAACATTCCTAGGAAAAGCTATACATGTCTTTTGTTTCCATTTCCTTTGTTCTCACTTCTCAAGCCCTTGTACTGTGTCTTCCAACCTCATCACTAAATAGAAACTGTTTTTCCCCCAAAGTTGCTAGTGATCTCTTAATTGAGAAATTCAATAGCCTCTTCTCAGTGTTCATCCTTCTTGACTTCTCTGTAGCATTTGTTTTCACTGAACACTCTCTCTTCCTGGATATTCTCTCTTCTCTGGGTTTTCATAGTGTTCTTTGCTCCTAGATCTCTTGTAGCTACCATTTCTCCACATCTTTTCCTGTATAATCATCATTTGTGCTCTGATCCATCACAAGTGTATGTGTGTGTGTGTGTGTGTGTGTGTGTGTGTGTGTATCTGTTCTGATCCCTGTTTTCTCTCTTTCCCTTTTATCTCATTGATTTAATCAGCTCCCATGGATTGAATTGATATCTTCATTCAAATGACTCTTACTTTTAGACATACAGTTTTCTGAGCTCTAGTCCTACATCATTTGCTTCCTATTTTTGGCTTGTCTGTCTCCATCTGGATGTGTCATTGATCAATCAATCCACTCTTAGGTCAACTCAGTGATTGGTAAATCCTTGCTTAGAACTGTCATATTAGCAGAAGCTCCAAACATGCTGCTCACTTCCCTTCCTGCTCACTCTCTGAAATGCTTCATTTTAACATGGTTTTCCTTGCCCTTCCCCCAACTCTTTCCATCTCCCGCCTTCTCACTTTTTAGCTCCCCTTTATGAGTTGTCTCTTTCCATTAGAATGTAAACTACTTGAGAGGAAAGACCATTGTGTTTTCTTATTTTTGTATATCTAAGGCAACACAGTTCTTGGCACATAGAAAATAATAAATGCTCTATTTATCTATCTATCTAGTTAGTAAATAAATTAACAAAAATAATTTATTAAGCACCTTCCATGAGTCAGACAGTAGAGATACAACAGCAAAGAATGAAATGACCCCGTTGGGATCCAAAACTCAACATATTCAATTATCATTCCTATAAAGCGAACTCTTCATTTTGACTTCCCTGTTCCTAATGATAGCACCATCATTTTTCCAGTCACCCAGGTTTGTAGCCTTAGAGTTATCCTCAATTCTTCCTCTTCCCACCTATCCAATCAGTTATTAAATCTCTCATGTCTATTCTCTTCTCTCCTTCTACATAGCCACTATCTTCTTTCATGGCCTCCTCACCTCTTGCCTGGATCACTGTGAAGCCTCTTAATTGGTATTCTTACCTGAAATCTCTACTTTCTCCAAGCCATCTTCTGCACAGATACTAAAGTGATATTCCTAAAGCAGAGCTCTGATTTTGTCACTCTACTCAAAAATTCCAATGAGTCCTTGTTAAGTCTAGGAGAATATATAAACATTTCTGTTTGACATTTAAACTCCTCATGATCTGGTTATGGCTTACCTTTCCAGGCTTAATTAACTACCCCTTCACAGAATCTCTAGTCCAGCTAACCTGTCCTACATGTGTGTTCCTCATATGTGACCTTCTGTCTCCCATCTCTTTTCCCTTGCCCAGATTGTCTCCAGTCCTTGGAGTGTACTTCCTCCTCTCCTCCTTTTGTGGTGTTTATCTAGTATAGATTTTGTATTTAATTTTCATATAAGAGTATGTCATTTTTCCCAATAGAAAGGAAGTTCCCTGAAGTCAGGAACTGTTTCATTTGTGTCTTTATATCCCCAGCATCTAGCACAATGCTTGGTGATTAGTAGGCACTTAATAAATGTTTATTGATTGATTGACTATATGATTGGAACCACAGAGTTCCCATTACTGTTGAGGGTGTCACCATCTTTCTTATCACCCTGGTCCACAACCTCGTAGTCACTTTCGACTCTTCAATCTTCTTCTTTCTACTTAGCCATTCAGTTGTCAAATTTTGTTGTTTCTACCTCTAAAACATTTCTCACATCTGTTCCCTTCTCTTCATTTACATTGCCATCATTCTAGCTCGGGACCTCATCACCATTTGCTTGGATCAACATAATAGCTTCTTAATTGGTATTCTTTCCTCAAGGAAAGTAAATGTATAAATATAGTAAATTATTCTATTTCCCATTTGACTTAGAATAAAATGAAGCCAGGAAAAGTCTGTAACCAAGTTTAGAATCCATTCTATAAATGGGATTTTCTTTGTGCATTGGTCTACTTCCTTGCTTCATTTTCTAGCAGCAATATAGACACTTTGCTGGACATCTCTTATTTGTTCAAGGAGGACTGTAGGTAGGCCCATCTGGTAGGATTGCAAGTTCCCTCTTTGTATCCTTTATTTGAGTGTTATGACATCATTCCTTATAAAGGTAGAGATAGATTATTGTGCACATATAACATAATGAATTTATATGAGATATAGTGACTATCCCATGAGTGAGGGAACAAGACATAATTTGGAGCTGGAGCCTAGAGTGATTTATGAAGGTCATTGTCTTACAAGTTCAGATGCTTTCCATATGGCGCTGGAGAAACCCCCTTATGTACTGTATGTATAAAACATGTGTAGCAAATTAGTTTCACTTACATTTTTTTCCTAAATATGTTTTGGTTTAAAAATGACAGTGTCTTTTGTTTATCTGGTTGGTAATGGACTACTTTATTTTTTGAAAAGAGAGGTATTTATAAATAAGAACTAAGATTCTTTTAAATTAAAAAGAAGAGGAACATTTTCAAGACCTTTGACACACGGACAGGCTAGGTCTTGGTTGCCGAAGCCTTCCATCTCATTGAATTTATTGCTTACCTTCTGTATCACGCTTAGCTTATGTACACTCAAGTATGCTCAGCATTGTGACCTCGTCTAGTGAGGGGATAAATGAATTGTTCTCTCTCCAGCTGTAGCCGATTATATTTCTATCTAATTGCATTTTTCAAATAAATGGGAAGATGCAACTGCTTCCAGTTAAAAGAAAATTGCTCCACTTAAAGAAAAATGGATGCTGAACTAGGAATAATATTCAAAACTGAAAATGCATTAGCATTTAAAATAGTAAGCTTTCGTTTGGCACAATGAGAGATCCAATTCAGCTGGATGTTTCATTGAGTCGTTTTTAGTGAACTTCGAATATTTAAAATGCATGGGTCCCTGGCCTTGGGACCCATGTTGGCCAATTTTTCAGACTTGCAAAAATCAATTCTTGTTTGCTGGATTCAGAGAGGACTCTCTTCCAAAAAAGAGGCTATATGGAATATGTTTTAAATGCAAGTGAAATCTAATTTTTAGATTTCAGGGTGGGGTGAATTTTGTGTCATCCTTTTAGGATCAGTTTATACTGAGGTGTAACAAACCCAGGGTTTCAGAATCAAAGACACATGGTTAGAAAAGTAAAATAGTACTTTATTTCTCCCCAGTTAGTGTGATACTCTTGTATTGTCTAAAATAAATCATTGAATATATCATTGTCATTGTTCAGTTGTTTCAGTCATCTCTGACTCTTTGTGACCCCATTTAAGGTTTTCTTGGCAAAGATCCTGGAGAGGTTTGACATTTCCTTCTCCAGCTCAATTTACAGATGAGAAAACTGAGGTAAACAGGATTAAGTGACTTGCCCAGGGTCACATGGGTAGTAAATGTCTGATGCTAGATTTGAATTCAGGTCTTCCTAACTCCAGGCTTGGCGCTCTATCCACTGGGCCACCTAGCTGCCTTAAATGTATGCAAAAGAGTACCATCTAATTTGTAGTACTCATAGAGGCATCCTTATACTCTTATTCAGGTTTCCAAATTGTACCACCAGTAACTTGTATCCCCAAGAAATAAATTAACTGCTGGTACTTGGATTGTATAGTGCTAATTATCATACTGATTTGAAAAATGGATTTTTAAAAATAAAAAATATTGAAAACAATAAATTCCATAGAAGTAACATGGTATAGCAGAAAGGAAGGTGGATTTCATGTTTTGGGACCCAGGTTTGAGTCCTGGCTCTGCCAGTTTACCATCTGTAAAATGAAAGAGTTTGGCCAGATCATTTAAAAGACTCTCTTTACCCTAAATCGCACACACACACACACATACACACACACACACACACACACACACACACACTCACACACATTTTATCTTCTAGTTGGTCCAACAAACATCATGAAAAATAAGTAGAATGAGTAACTAGAGAGCCGGGAACTGAGATTTTAGAAACAAAGCTTTCTGTCTCTGTATTATTAGTCTGGGTGTGTCTGAGGTCACTAGTAATCTGAAATTATTACTGGGTCATCAATTAACCCATGAAAAATCATTTATTAATTCCTTACTATGTACCAGGCACAGTGGTAAGCACTAGGAATACCAATGCAAAAATATCACAATTCCTGATGACTGCCTGCCAATCTCTCTGGGTTGAGGAAGCACCTGTCCAGTGTCTGATGGACTCATATACAAGACAACCAAATCCAAACACAGTACTTCTGTTTCTGTGAAGTAGTTTAGAAATGAACTAGACGGAGGTTGAGTTATTTTCTCTATTCTAAAAAAAAGCAAGGCATTGTTTGGAGGAAGTTTTAATCTCTGTACCAAATCCACCTAGAGTGTGCTCATCCTGAAGACAAAGGGAAAAAGCCGATCTTTGGCATCATTGATCATGATAGGTAAATAGGAACTCATGATAGGTAAATACGTAAATCATGATAGGGAAATATAGACAGCACCTCAAAGGTGGTAGAGGATTCTCTATTTACCTGTCATGATTTCCTTCCCTGCCCCTTGAGTAAACAGACAAGTTTCGGGCTTAGTATCAGTCTTCCTCCCTTCTTTAGTTTCTTGTTCTGGCAGCCAACTCACAGCTGCGTGCTCTCGATCTCCATAGCAAAGTCGTGTGCAGTGTGCCTCAGGATGATTATGGGTGTGAGTGAACTGTACAGTAGCCGCTCCTTTGGAAGTCTTCCTCCATGTACTTACTGTGTGTTCCAACTGTGTGTGCCACATTGCTTTGCAGAGTTCCATGGGATCCAAGTTGGCTTTGGAGACTGAAGAAGAAGGAAACATCTTTGTAAAGTCTGAACATCTGCTAGAGTCGTGAATGGCTTTGGGGATGAGCTCATCAGCAGGTAGGTCAACTGACTACTCAGCCTAGCTATCATCGGCCAGATTCATTACCATCGACCCATCGAGAATTACTAATGTGTCTCAGTGGACACAGAAAGGTTGGCTTTGTCAGCCAAATAGGTACTTTCCTCCTGATTGTTGCAAGGGGTGGGGTAGTTGAAGGTAGAGGGAAAGGACAGTAAAAGGCCATCCTAGAGCATCTGCGGGTGTAGTTTTATTCACCAAGGCAAGAGAAAAGTTGTGATTGGCTCTAGGCTTTCATTCCATTCCCCTGGGGGCAGTTTAACGAATGGGCTTGAGGCAAGGGTCAAACCTGGATCTTATCCTTGTCTCTGTTCTATATCACATTCTCTTTCTGGGTGCCTTAGTCTTCTTTTTGTAAAATAAAGAGGAAGATACATCTCCAGTGTTCATTTCAGAGCCTGCAAATGTCATTTCACAAATACTTACTAAGTTATCATCATCATTAGAGAAGTATGCATGGTATGCCTGTATCAACAGTGCACTATGCTGGGTGTGATAGTTTGTAATCAAATACACAACAGAACAGTACAAGCTATTAAAGAAAAATGTCTCATTTGAAAAATTATCTCATTTGAGCCTCACAACAACCTTGTAGGATATTAAAGTTCTTTCATATATATTATGTCCATTTTTCAGATGAGGAGACTAAGGCAGAGATAGGTTAAATGCCTTGCCCATTGTCACACAGGTAGTGAATGAATGTGTTAGAAGTGGGATTTGAACTCATGTTTTGTTGACTCCTAATCCAGGATTACATCCACTGTCTCTAGTACTTTATTTATAAACTGAGGAATTACTGTAGGTTGTGAGGTAGCAAGAGAAAGGGAATTGCCAATGTTGTGTAGATCTGAGCATGAACCAGATCTCTTTCAGATGATATACTATAAAACAACATTGTATAAGTTCATATTGGTGATTATTGTGTGACCGATGTTTTATCCTAAGTAAGTTTATTTTTAGATAGTTTTGCGTGTGTTTAAATAATTTGGTTCTCAAAATTTTTGCAGTAGGTGGTGTGAGTTCAGATTTCATTGGTGTTGGAAACCCTGGCGAGGAAATTTTCTCTACCAATGTGGGTCAGCACCTGATTTGTAATTTATAATCTCAGAGAGTGGCTTGGGACATTGAGAGGTCAAGTGATTATCCATAGTCACTATGTATCAGAGGAGGGTCTTGATCTTTGTCTCCACTTTCACCACTTCTCATCCTTTTATATAGAATTATGAAATATCAGAACTGGGAGGGACCTTTTGGTCTATTATATTTGGTTTGTATAATGGTCATTATTCCACTCATTTTGCAGATCAAAAACCTGAGGCCCGTAGAGATGTTAAATGCCCAAGGCCAAATAGCTAGTTAGTAGCACAACTGGGACAAGACCATATTATTTTACATGTAGTAGTGATTTCTACTAGACCATGCTTCCTTTTGCTTGCATTATCTGTTAAGGTCTATAACTACCAAAAAAGCCAGAGGTCATGCCTCAAAACATGAGCTGCTTTGTGTGCCACTGGTATGTGGCCATCTACAAAACCCTAGATAGTAATGGCTATTATCATTTTGCATGGTTATTATCTTCATACTCCCCTGGCAGGTAACCTCATCTAATTAACTTTCCAAATTAATATTCTATTAGGACCTATATTTTTCAGTGGGCTCGATTTTTCACCCACGTTGAAAGCACTTATGGTGAATATTTTACAGGCTGTTATTGAAAATATAGTCATGTTTTTTTTTGAGAACAGCTGGCTTTATTTCTTCTAAGTTCTCAACTTTTTAAAAGCATGTCCCTTTTCACTTCTTGTGCACTAACATTTTTCAGAAATGTTCATTAAATGGATCACTTTTTCCACCCCTTTCAACACTAACAAACAAAATGAGTTGAGTCATGTCAAAAGCTAGCACTCCATTGGGAGAGTGCAAGTATAGTGTTCTTTCTGGATGTGATTTAAATGTGTGAGGGGTCTACGACTCATTCTGAGGATGCTGTGTGGGCTGCCTAGCCACTGTTGAAGGGAGAGAGTTCTTTAGGCAGTTGAGAAGCATAATGTAAAGCTCCAGTCTATTGTTCAGTAAGTTCCTTTCAAAGAAAAGATTTTAGAATTTGAGAGCTAGGAAATGAAAAGTATTCATTGAACAATAGACTAGAGTTTTTACATTAGGTTATTAGGTCAGCTAAGCATCTAGATCAAAGAGTTCTTTGCACAATACAAAATAATAAATTCCATTGGGGAATTGAAATTCATCCATGTGTATTTAAAGCTCATCGATGGACGTTAGGCATCTCATTTCTTCCTGAATCTCACCACATATTTTAATATATTTCTCAAGGTTTGTAGTGAGCTTTTCATCCTAAGATTTTGAAAAATGTTAAAAATAATGAATAAATCAAGCAATACATATTTATTAAGCATTTAGGATATACCAGGGATATACCAGGCACTGTTCTAGGTACTATGGATACAAATTGTTGTTGTTGTCCAGTAATCTCAGTTGTGTTCGACTCTTCATGACCCCATCTGGGGTTTTCTTGGCAAAGATACTAGAATGGTTTGCCATTTCCTTCACCCATTCATTTTATAGATGAGGAAAGTGGAGCAAACAGAGTTAAGTTACTAGCCCAGAGCCACACAGCCAGTAAGTCTCTGATGCCAGATTTGAACTCAGGTTTTCCTGGCTTGGTGCCTTATTCACTGTGACACCTAACTTCCCTAGGTGTATTTTTGTGGCTACAAATGCACAATGCCAATTAATCAATCATCAAACTTTTAAAAAGCAGTTCTAGATGTAATCTGCTGTGCTAAGAGCTGGGGACATAAAGATAAAAGTGAAACATCCTTGCCCTCCGGAAGCTTATATTCTCTCAGGGGGAAGACTCAATATGTACACATATAAATATATATACAATATATTAAAAAATAAAAGCAAGGTCTTTTTTTGGGGGAGGGAAGGCTTTGTTTTCTGGGAATTCAGTAAAGGCTTCATGTAAAAAGTAGCATTTCAGATGAGCTTTAAAAGAAACTACAGAGAAAAAAGGTGGAAGTGTGAAGAGAAAGTACATTCCAGTCATGGGAGATAGCCTATGTGAAGCTATGAAGATGGCAAATAGAATGTCATGTGTGCAGAACAGCAGGAAGGTCCATTTGTCTAGATAAAATGAAGGACGAATAACATGTTTTATCCTAAAGTAAGTTTATTTTTAAATGGTTGTGTGTGTGTGTGTGTGTGTGTGTGTGTTTAAATAATTTGGTCTAGAAAAGTAGGTTCAAGATAGATTATGAAGGACTCTAAATGCCAAATAGAAATGTTTGTATTTGATCCTATAAGTAATAGTGAGCCATTGGAGTTTGTGGAGCAGGACACTGATGTGTTCAGACCTGTTCCTTAGGAAAATCACTTTGACAGCTATGTGGGAAATAAAATGCAGGACTGTCCTTGATATCAATGAGCTTTTATTTCACTGGGGAGTTACAATGTGTTCACAAGGCATATCTATCTAAAGTTGAGTCTCTTCTCCCTTTCACCTCTTCTGTCCAAGGTTCAGTGGTAGATCAGAAAACAAAATATTAAAATAGGTAAAGGGAGTTTCCTCAGCATAGCCTCTAAAGAACTGGGGTTGGAGGGAGGGGAAGGAGTGGTGGGCTGAAGATGAACCTTGATCTTCTGGCTTGGTCTAAACAGCTCTCCATCTTAGTCTGCTTTTCCTAGTGTTGTCCAATCAAAATTCTTCTCATCTGGTCATTATTCTACTCTCTGTGTTATCACTTGGGCTACCCTTTGATTTCTTTGGCAACCCCTTTCCCCACCAGCTTTGAGGAAGAACAGAATCCTAGGGGCAGTGTTTCTTTCTTCTCTCCAGCTTGGCCATTTGGCATCTCTCCATCTCATTCATGCAGCTTTTTCATGCGAAGAAATTCCTTTCAAGGCCATTAGAAATTGCAAGGACCTGAGCCTTTCCTGTGTAGCTTCAGTACATTTCAGTTGGTGGTCCTCCCCCTGTCTTGGTGACAACATCTTTGTATCAGACAGATAGAGATTGAGGAATAGGAAGACAGAGAGAGACAGAGACATAGAGAGATAGAGAGACTGAGAGGAGAGAGAAACAGAGAAAGAGACAGATAGAGACAGAGGTTGAGAGATAGAGAGATTGAAAGGGAGAATGAAAGAGAAAGAGAGAGACAGAAGACAGAGAGACAAAGAAAGATAGAGGCTGAGAGAGAGAGAAATGCAAAGAGAGAGAGGAAGAGAGAGAGAGAAAGACAGAGAGAGACAGAGGCAGAGAAAGACAGAGACAGAGAGAAACAGAGACAGAGAGAGAGAGAGACAAAGAAAGATAGAAGCTGAGGGAGAGAGAAACTCAAAGAGAGACAGAGACAGAGAGAGAGAGACAGAGACAGAGAAAAAAGAGCAAAGGAAATTGCTTTTGCCAACTGTCTAGCTAGCCCAACTCTTTCCTTTGGCACAAACATTTACTAAGTTTGTGCTGAATTTCAGGGGACTTTTTTTGGGGGGGGTAAGTTTTCATTTTGCAGTTAATGAGGGTCACAGAAATTTTTCTGAAATTTAACTCAATGTTTGAGATTTTAATGCAGTTTAATTCAACAAATATTTATTATGACCTATGCATTATATTGCCATTATTTTATCTCAATTTGGAAGAACTCATATCAGAAAATGAGTAATGTACATCTGATCTATTAAGGATAGGTATTTCCATCCTTACATCATTTAAAATTAGAGGAGTGTTAAAAACAAAACAAAGCAAAACCCACCCAGATACAATTTCAGTAGAGAGGTTGGGGACTTGTTTTGCACCACGTTATCCTCAACAATTTTCTATGTGTCAAGGATGATGTCATTTGGGACTACTTTATTTGTGCAATACTAAGTAGCTCATGAGATGGGAATGCCTAGTTTGTTCATTTGATCTATGACACTTTACTTCTGCCAGCCTAATGGTCTTGCTATTAGTTGCTATTACTGCTTTTCTCCTTTGAAGACTTGAATTTCTTTGAGTAGATCTAGATACTAGCTTTCCAGCGTCTGACATCATGGTTGCATGTCATCATGTATAACTACCAGAAGGAGTTTGTGAATGAGTTCAAGCACTGGTAGTGTCATTATGTTGCTGTGGTAGCCTCATTATGGCAACTGTACATGCACAAGCCCTTCTGTTGGATTGATGGTGATGCAGTGGTCATCTTTCTTTGTTTTACCTTTTCTCTCTCCAACTCTCTCCTCTTCCAGCTCTCCCTCCCTGTGTGAGGGAAGCCTTCTGCCCAAAACTTATGAGATAGAAGTAGCCATAGCTTTTTCCTCAAAGTTATTACTTTCTGGCTCATACTCTTTATGCAAAAGGGAAATAAGATAAATTTAGGGTTATTTCTGTAAGGTTTATGGGAGATTTCTCTATTTGTGGCTCTATGACTGACTTTCTGATCTCTGACACTTAAAAATGCTGTGATTTTAGGGAATGCACTTAACCTCTGCTTCACTTTCTTCAACTATAAAATGAGGATAATAATAATACTTACTTTCCAGGATTATTATGAGGACCAAATGAGATAATATTTGTGAAACACTTAGCACAATGCCACACATAGCAGGTGCTTAAGAAATGCTTATTTCCTTTCTTCCTTCTCTATTTTTTTCTTTCTACTTTTTCTTCCTTCCTTCCTTCCTTCCTTCCTTCCTTCCTTCCTTCCTTCCTTCCTTCCTTCCTTCCTTCCTTCCTTCCTTCCTTCTTTCCTTCCTTCCCTCCTTCCTTCCCTCCTTCCTTTCCTTCTCCCCTACTATTATGTACTAGGAGACAGGGATAAAAATCATCAATAATTTAATCAACCAATGCACATTTATTAAATTCCTAATATTATTCAGCCAGGTGCTAGGGTTACAACGGCAAAAATGAAACAGCTCCTGATCTCGAGACGCCTACATTCTACTGGAGGGAAACAACACATACACAAGTCAAGTTAGCAAGCATTTGTTAAGGACCTACAAAGTGCCAGGCACACACTTAAGTACATACAAAATATGTAAAAAGCAATTTCTGGAATGAGAGGGCACTAGTATATGAATAGAGGGGAGTGGATCAGGAAAGACCTCATGTAGGAGGTGTACTTGGAATGAACTCTGAAGAAAAGCCAGGGCTTCTAAGGAGAATGGTATTTCCTAACACAAATCTGCATAAGTTCTAGGGCAAATTTTTTGGATGCCCTACAAAAAAATTCATTACTTAAATCTTTACGTCTTGAGGCCTATCTTTTAAAGGATCCGTGATTCCATGTGTATGAGTACTCTCCCTGTAAGCTCACATCTCAATCCCTCCACACCTGAGTGGGCAGCTTCTTGGAGTGATTTTGACCAAGAGAATTCATCACTTGCCTAATGGATGTTAAGGCCATAATTGAAGGATGGCCCTACCCATGGCCATTCCAACTTGGAATTCTCAGTGCCTGTTCTCCACTGTTGCTATTGTTTTTCCTTCATTCTCCAAGAGGACCATGACATCAGGAAGATGAGGCCATGACTTGCAAGTGGATTGGATTTAAGTGAGGGAGTGCTGTGCAAAGTCACCAGCCTCACTTTCTCTTCTGGAGCCATCTGGGTCCAGTGGCCAGATACACAGCAGGGCAACTGGAGGTGGCTCTGGATGCAGTGGGGAGTTGGTTGTTTGGGCAAGGTTTTGTACTTCTTGTGTCAAACTACTAATAGCGTTTTCAATTCTTTCTTCTTTAGTTCTCATTCTTTTAAAAATTTTTCCCTCTGACACTCTCATTTCATTGATAAAAACTATTTTTGACCCTTTAAAAACAAACTTTTGCTTTATTTTTTCCAGGAATTAAAGCTGAATTTATGCCCAGGCTGGGTTTTTTCTTTGAGGCTTTGCTTGTACATGTTTTAGAATCATTCTTTTCTTCTGGTTTTGTGTCTTAAACATCCTTGCCACCATAACAGCGTTTAATGGTGGGATTCTTTTATTGTTTGTTCAGTATCCTAGCCTGCTTCCTGACTCTCCTCCCAATTTAGTTTTAAGAGAAAAACAACCATCAGGAACTCCTCAAAATTAAAATTATTTTTATTTAAACCAAATAACCAATCGTGGATGTGATTTGTATGATTATTTTTAACAAAGTAAGTCCATGTGTTTTTAAATTTTTAGCTATTTCAGTTATAAATGCAAAATGTGTGCGTTTAAAGTAAAAAGGAGCTATTTTAGCTAGACCTGAGAAATAAAATATTGGATGCAATGTCTAACTTAACCTTTATATTTTACTTCCTGTTTATTCTTAGTTCAATAAAGAATGAAAAGCTTTTCTGGTTTTGAAATTCAGATATATGTTCTTGATTTGGCAAGAATTAATTCATAGATCATAGATTTAGAGCTGGAAGGGAGGGTAATGCCAACATAATCCTAGTTGTATATTTCAAATGTTCTAAAAAATAGATGAAATCTTCTCGACATTCCTGGGAATTAGGTGGTGAAAAGGGACTAAATGATAACAATATTAGGTAGATTCACATAAAGTTGGACAATTCTACTGAAAGAGAGAAAATTAATGGTTCTGTCTCAGCTTAAAGGGAAATCTCTTGTGAAGTGACACAGGGCTCTGATTTTGGTCCTATCCTCTTAAATAATTTCTTTACTCGGTGAATTGAATGAAGAAATGCAAAGGAGGCCTATAAATTTTACAGATAACACAGAGCTTAGTGAGACACTTAATATGATAGGTAAAAGAATCAAGGTTCAAAATGATTTGAAAAAGAGTGAGTTATAATCTTTAAGGTCTACTCTAGCTCAAAATTTTATGATCTTATGACCTCAACAATCTGTGACAATGGACCAAAAACAACAAGATGAAATTTAACAAAAATAATACAAAATGCTACATTTAATGCTTAAAAAAATCAGTTATTCAAGTAGTGGATGAGGGATACCCACTTGATGGGAGTTCATGTGACAAAGACCTGGAATTTCAGCTGGCCATGAATTCCAACAGCATGATTCAGCTGCTCAGAAAACTAATGCAAGCACAGTCTGCAATTGACTGAATCCAAACTTCATAGAACAAATCCCCTTAATAAAAGCATTTGTTCTATAAAAACTTGCACTCAGTCAAAAGGTTGTATGTAAGGACCAGACGTGGCCTTGAGGCCACAGGTTTCCCACCCCTGGTCTAAATTAATTGAAATGTCTTTGAAACATATGCTTCCACTAATGGGACCATGCTTCCAGTATTTCGTTCCCTTCTGGGAATGTAAAAAATGAGGGTGTTGTAAAAAGAGAGCCAACCTTGGAACAAGTAAAACCTGGGTTCAAGTCTTGCCTCTGCTGCCTACTAATAGTATGACCTTGACAAAGTCACTTTACTTCTCAATACCCCAGACTTTAAGGCTGTCAGGTGCCTATTTGCATTGGTGGATGTACTTTCCTTACTGGGAGTCTTCTGCTATACCATTGAAATCTCAGGGCACCTTACCCCCCTTCCTCCCAAAAAAGTGAGGGACATTGACAAACCAGAGAAAACTAGAAGATGTTGGGTCTCTGGAAACAGCTCATTTAATTTAATTTGGAAGAGAGAAGACTGAGGAGAAAAATGAAGGGTAACAGGTAGAAGCAGATGTATGTTTATTCTGTGTTTCCTCAGGGAGCCATCTGCTCCAACTCTTTCATTTTTACAGATGGGGAAACATAGGCTTGGGGAGATTAAGCAATTTTTAAAAGGCTATACAGGTTGTGTCAAAGATGGGACCTGAACTTTAAACCACAAACTCTGTGATCTTTCCATTGTGACATACTTTCTCTAGGTTTTTATGACCTCAGAACCAAGGAAGGCTCATATCCTGATATTACAGACTATGTTCTGGCCATACTTACTTTTGATTGATCTGCTACTATTCTTCTAACATAAACCCCTGCTTCATGCAAGCTCATTTTCTTTCTTTCTTTTTTAATTAATATTTTATTTTTCCCAATTACATGTAAATACAATTTTTAACATTCTTTTTTAAAATTTTGAGTTCCAAATTTTCTCCTTCCTCCCCCTCCCTCTCTCACTGAGAAGGCAAGCAATGCATGTATAGTCATGCAAAACACATTTCTACATAAGTTATGCTGTGAAAGAAAACAGATAAAAAACAAAACCCCAAAATAAAGTAAAGAAAAAGTATCTTTGATCTGCATTCAGGCTTCACCAGTTCTTTCCCTGGAAATGGACAGCAACTTTTATGATAAGTCCTTCAGAATTGTCTTGGATCATTGTATGCTGAGAATAGCTAAGTTATGCACAGTATTGTAGTTACTAGGTACAATTTTCTTTGGTTCTTCTCATTCACTTTGCATCAATTCATGTAAATCTTTCCAGGTTTTTCTGAGAGCACCCTACTAGTCATTTCTTATAGCACAATAGTATTCCATCACAATTCTACATGTAAATACAATTTTTAACATTCTTTTTTAAAATTTTGAGTTCCAAATTTTCTCCTTCCTCCCCCTCCCTCTCTCACTGAGAAGGCAAGCAATGCATGTATAGTCATGCATTGAACAACTTGTTCAGCCATTCCCCAATTGACAGATGTCTCTTTAATTTCCAATTCTTTGCCACCACTAAAAACTGCTATAAACATTTTTGTAATGTAGGTTATTTTTTTTGGTTTTTTAAAATATCTTGGGATATAGACCTAGCAGTAATATTGCTTGGTCAAAGGGTATGCATGGTTTCATAGCCCTTTGGGTATAGCTCCAAATTGCTTTCCAGAATGGTTGAATCAATACACAACTTCACCAATAGTGTATTGATGCTTTAATTTTCCCACATCCCCTCCAACATTTCTCATTTTCCATTTCTGTCATATTAACCAATCAATAGTTGTGTGGTAATAGCTCAGAGTTCTTTTAATTTGTATTTCTCTAATCAATAGTGATTTAGAGCCTTTTTTCATAAGACTATGGCTTTTATTTCTTTGTCTGAAAACCACTTGTTCACATCCTTTGTCCATTTATCAGTTGAGGAATGGCTCTTATTTCTATAAATTTGACTGTTTTGTATATAATTGAGAAATGAGGTCTTTATCAGAGAAACTGTAAAATTTTTCTTTCTCAGTAATGGTCACCAACTATGCATTTCCCTCCATCCTATTTCCTCTCTGTTTATCCTACATGCTCTCTCTTTTTACCCTGTCCATGCTCAAGTGTTTTGCTTCTGACTTTTACCTCTCCCAATCTGCCATCCCTTCTATCAGCAAACCCTCTTCTCTTATCCTTTTCCCCTCCTACTTTCCTCTATGGTAAGATAGATTTCTACACCCGAGTTGTTATTGTATATTATTCTGTCTTTGAGCCAATTCTAGTGAGATTAAAGTTTATGTGCTCCCTTCTCACACTCCCCTAATCTTACCTTCCACTGTAAAAGCTCTTTTGCAACTCCTTTATGTCAGATAATTTACCCCATTCTACCTCTCCCTTTCCCCTTTCCCAGAGCATTCTTCTTTCTCACCCCTTAATTTTATTATTATGTTTTAGATAATCATCCCATCAAATTCAACTCACACATGTGCTTCCTGTCTGTGTATATTCCTACTACTTTCCCCAATAATGAGAAAGTTTTTAGGAGTTACAAGTATCACCTTACCATGTGGGAATGTAAACAGTTTGACCTTATTGAATCCCTTATGATTTCTTCTTAAGCACTTAGCTTCTCCCTTGAAAGTCAGTTTTTCTATTCAGGTCTGGTCTTTTCACCAGAAATGTTTGAAAGTTCTCTATTTCATTTAATGTCAATTTTTCTCCCTGAAGGCTTATACTCAGTTTTTCTAGGTAGCTGATATTTGCCCTCCAGAATATCATATTCCAAGTCCTCCTATCCTTTAGCGTGGAAACTGCTAAATCTTGTGTTATCCTTACTGTGGCTCCACAATATTTGAAATGTCTCTTTCTGGCTGCTTGTAATATTTCCCCTTTGACTTGAAAGCTCTGGAATTTGGCTATAATATTCCTAGGAGTTTCCATTTTGGATACTTTTTTAGGAGATGATTGGTGGATTTTTTTAATTTTTATTTTACCCTCTGGTTCTAGAATATCAGGGCAGTTTTCCTTGATAATTTCTTGAAAGATCACATGTAGGATCTTTTTTTGATCATGGCTTTTAGGTAGTCCAATAATTCTAAGATTATCTCTCCTGGATCTATTTTCCAGGTCAGTTGTTTTTCTAATTTCATGTTGTCTTCAATTTTTTCATTCTTTAATTTTGTTTGTTTTTTGATGTCTCACAGAGTAATTAGCTTCTACTTGTCCAATTCTAATGTTTAAGTGTTGTTTTCTTCAACTAGTTTTTTTTATCTCCTTTTCCATTTGGCTAATTCTACTTTTTAAAGAGTTCTTCTCTTCAGTAATTTTTTGTATATATATATATATATTTTTTTTTTCCAATTTGGACAATTCTGATTTTCAAGAAATTCTTTTCTCTATTGGATTTTTTAAAACCATTTGGCCTATTCTCTTTTTAAGATGTTATGTTCTCCAGTACTTTTTGTGCCTCCTTTACCAAGCTGTTGAATCTTTTTTTTCATAATTTTCTTTCATCACTCTCATTTCTTTTCCCATTTTTTTCTCTACTTCTCTTACTTGGTTTTTAAAACTTTTTTGAGTTCTTCCATAACCTGAGATCAATTTGTATTTTCCTTTGAGGCTTTGGGTAGCAGTTGTTTGTCTTCTGACTTTGTGTTTTGATCTTCCATGTCATCATAGTAACTTTCCATGATCAGGATCTTTTTCTGCTTTTTGCTCTTTTCCCATCCTCTGTTTTGTCTTTTAATTCTATGCTAATGTGGCACTCTGCTTCCAGAGTGGAGGACACACTTTCTCAAGCTTCAGGTTTATGTGTGCATCTGTTTTTAGAGGTAACTCTGGAGACCTATAAGATTTGGCCTCTTCTAAGGTAGTATGATCTAGGGAGAGTTGTATTTACTACTTTCCTGTACTTTGCACTGGTCTGTGAGTGACCACAAGCACTCTTTTCTGCCTTAGAACTGTGATGTGTCCCCATTGCCCTGCTGCTGCAAGTTCTGGCAAGCTCCTCCTTGTCCTGGGACTGAGACCCAGGCCTGTGACACAGATCCAAGTATGGGCAATATAACAGAGTCCTGCCTCCAGTGACAGGAAAAGGATGCTTGTAATCTCCTTCTGACCAGTTGTATGACCCCTTTACTGTCTGTGGGTTCAAAGGATTGAAAACTGCCACTGCCACTACTGATTCAGTTGCCCCTAAGGCCTGTTCCTCATTTGCTGGAGCCAGGTCTGCATTGGCATTGCCTGCGCTGGACTGTGTTCCACTCTCACCCTGGTGCAACAGACCTTTCCTGCTGACCTTTTAATTTGTCTTGGGCTGGAAAATTGTTTTACTCTGTCCTTTTGTGGGTTCTGCTGCTCTAGAATTTGTTCAGAGGCATTATTTAAAGGTATTTGGAGGGGCTTGGGGGAGACCTCAGGCAGCTCCCTGCCTCTTCTCTGCCATCTTGGCCATGCAAGCTCATTTTTTTCATGTGTCATTCATCCCTTCACTTACACTGTACATCCTGCCATCGGTGTTCACTTCCTCCACTTCATTGTCTGAATCCAAATTCATCATTTAGGTCAAGCCCCACCTCCTCTGCAAATCTTTCTACCTATCCTACCACATGATAGAATGAATTTACAAAGTATTTGTTTTCTATAACAGTGTCAAAATCCTTCATTTTAAACTAAAATGCAGTTGATTTATTTCTGTAAAATGATTGAAAAATAACTACAACAAATAATGTAAACTAGGCTAAGGCTGATCTTTAAAAAAATCATAATTTTAGATGAATTTTATTCTTGTTCTAACAGTTTTTAAAAGAGGAGTTGCAGTATAACAGGAAATAATTTTAGAGCCAGGAAGATTTAAGTTCAATATCCTGTCTCTGACTCTTTAAAAAAATAAGATCATTTCTCATAAACTCTGTTTATTTTTATTTGGTATATATTTTTAATGTGAGCTTCTTGAGAGCAGGGACTTTTTTGGTTATGGTTATTGTTTTGTTTTGCCTTTTGTTGTATTAGCACAGTAGTAAGCACTGATTAAATGCTTGGTGATTAATTGAAAAATGTCTTGTAAACTATGAAGCTGTACAAATGTAAGGAGTTAATACTTTGATCTATCCTAGCTTGTCTAGTGAATTTATTATATTCTAGTTAACATGTGCATACGTGCATTTTAAAAATAGTCTTCTGGAAGCAATGCCTTAACGTACGATAATGACTCTAATGATATTCCATGATAAGCAGAGAAGACTTCATGGCTTTTGATCAAGAATGGCTCATTGGTAACCTCAATGGCATCTGATTTTTCCTCAATTGGTAAAGATGTGATACAATTATAAATGTGGAATTAGTGGGAAAGGGTGTGTGTGTGTGTGTGTGTGTGTGTGCAGATGAAGGGGGCAAGTAGATATAGGCTTGTGTGTTCAAGGAATTTAGGTGTAAACAGAAGATGGTGGTCTTAGCATTCATTGACCCTCAGTTCTCCCCCTATAGAATTGGGATAAGATTTATGTTATCAAAATAAATAAGCTGTCTATGAAATATTTGAGTTTCCTAAACTTTGAGAAATTAAAGATCCTTTGAAATAATTGTCCTGATCTCCCTTAAATCTAGTCCCTTCCCTTTGTTGATTGATCACATCTATATCATTTGTACATAGTTGTTCGCACGTTTTCTCTCCCATTAAACTCTTCCTGAGCTCCTGGAGAGCAAGAACTATCTTTGGTCTTTCTTTGTATCTCTAGCATTTTGAACAGTGCCCAACATATTAAGCCCAGTGCTTAATAAATGCTTGTTGACTGACTTACTTCTCTCATACACTATAGTTATACTGCAGTCAGGAAGACCTGAGTTCAAATGTGATCTTAGATACTTGATAGCTGTGTGACCTGGGCATGCCACCTAGCCTCTGTTTGCCTTAGGTACCCCAACTATAAAAAGGGATTAATAATAGTATTTGCCTCCCAGGGTTGTTGTGAATAAAAATGGAAAACACAAGACAATATTTATAAAGCCCTTAGTACAAAGTCTGGTATGTAGTAGGAACTTAATATATGTTTATTCCCTTTCTCCCTTCCTTCTTGATAAGCACCCCAGTTATGCTTTACCTTCTTCATGCCTAGACCTTCTCTCTGGACTTCTCATTCTTTTCTTGATTTTCTAGCTTCTGTTTGTATGTCATCTTCCTCCACTAGAGTGTAAGTGCCTTTGGCATAGAAAATGTCTTATTTGCTTATGTTTGTATGCCTAGAGCTTAGCACACTGTCTGACACACACCAAATTCTTTAAAATGCTATCTCTATCTAGCTATCTTACAGCTAGCAATGGTATTTGGCAACAGATTGGATATAGTTGGTGAGAGAGAATGAGTAGCTGAGCATGACACCTATGTTGTGAATCTGGGTGACAGAGGATTTTAGGGAAAAGATAACGAGTCCAGTTTTCGATCAATTGAATTTAAGATATCTATGAGACATCCAGTTTGAGATAACTTACTGGCAGTTGGAGATTCAAGTCTAGAGGTCAGGAAAGATGCCAGAACTGAGAATCATCAGCATAGAGATGGTAATTAATCATGGGAGCTAATGGCATCACCAGGCAAAATAGTATAGAGGAAGAAGAGAGAAGGCGAGATATTTCAGTAGCTCACTCAGAAGATTCCAGCATGCAATAAGACTCATTCCCACTGAGGGTCAAGTCAAGCAGCTCCTTCTTCTAAATGTCCCACTGGGTATCTACCAAGTGTAGTTCCACACTGGTTTGCAACATCTTGGAGAACGCTTGCTGACACCTAAGTTTTCAGGAGGCATCTTTGAGGCAAGGTAGGATAGTGTTCCACGGTCCCATGCCATGACTACTGGGAGTGAACTCTTGTTGATTTGTATGTTTGTTATTGAGTATGAAACCAGGTACAAGAGAAGAAGGAACTCCCCTATGGCTCATCTTTGTATTCCCAATACCATAGGTGATCTTAAAAAGCTGGAATTATTTTCCCTACTATCCTTGGATCTTTTTAAGGTAATATACTAGCTCACTAGCTTTTCTCTGTTTTTTTTTAATAGATGGGGATGGCAATTATGGATTATTTTTCCTGCTTTTTTCTTCTCTGTTTGAAACTAAGAAATCTCATTCCATGTCCAGCATTTTATTTACTTACTACTTGGTTGCTTATTTATATACTCATATCTATATATTTAATTTAAATCAACAGACAGAAAATAAGCCTAATTATTCCTTTTTCCTGTTCTCCTAACCCAGTACTGTGATTGAAGCAAAGCTAGAGTTGAAGAACATCGAATGGTTATGAGGGAACAGGGAAGGGAAGAAAGGGGGTTTGCAGCCCAAAGCAAGATGCATCTATTTCTAATTTTCTTAAGACTATCAGATTTGGAGAGAATGAATCCTTTCCTAGGGAAATTTTAATCGAATCTATATCTACCATTTACTTTATTAGTACCCTGTGCCATTCTGATTTAATAATTTCATCTCTGCATTTAATTATAATAACAACTTAGTGACTTTTGGAGGAAATTTTCTAAGTGAAAGAGGGATTGTATCTGCTTGGATGAGGGATAACTGTTCAGCCTGGTCATGATCCACTACAGAAGAAGCTATGACCATCTCTTATACCATCTTGCAATAGCCTATTTCCCAGAATAAGGAGTGAACAGTAGGCAAACCAGGGGTCTGTGATCTTGTTTTAAAAATATTTTTAATATATTGCAATGTAATTGATTTCCTTTGTAATCCTATGTGCTTTATTTTATGTATTTCAAAACATTATTCTGAGAAGCAGTCCATAGGCTTCACCAGACTGTCATAAACAAAAAATATTTCAAGAGACCTTTGCCCTAGAAAATATTGTGATTATGATCTTTCTATTCTATACCTGAAAAATGTGAAGCAGGAGATTTACATTAAACAAGTAAATTTACTAATGTCTCTCCTTGCTGCTCAAGTGTCATAGGGGAACAACAGGAAGAGGAATTAAGATTCACCCTGTTCCTTCTCCGAAGATTTGTGATGAGAAGAAGAAGATGGCTTGGGCTCAGATGTTGGCAGTCCTTCTTTGATATTATGCCATTTCACCCAATCTGATTAGACTTTTGATTGTGATGATGATGATGATGTTAGGGTTTAAGTGACTAAGAAAAAGCTGGCTCCAATAGGAGGTATTCTCAGTCAGATGGGGGCAGAGACAATGATTGGTAAGTAACCATTGGTGGTAACCCAGGATGGGTTGGTGGTTCACCTGTACAACACTGACCTTTTAAATAGCTTGCTGCATACAGGGTATACATTTTAGATGGGAAAATCCTGTTACAGAAGTACTTATTAGAGAAAATAATGCCCTAGATTGTCCAGGTACATAAACTGTTTTTCTCCATTGATACCAGAAAAAAATGGCCCTTAATGTAACTGCATGGTGTCTTTCAGTTGACTGGGGTAACACTAACTACTCAGTCTTATTTGTATAGTATAAACAAGGTTAACCTTAACTGTAATTTGAGCCTAAAGTAAGCTAGACACCATTCATTTATAAAGGCCAAAGGTTAGGGCAAAAAGTTCTTAACTTGGGGTCTGTAAACTTAAAATTTGGGGGATGATTATTTCAATTTAATTGGTTTCCTTTATAATCTGATGTGTTTTATGCATTTAAAAACATCATTATGAGAAGGGGTCTATGAACTTCACCAGACTGCCAAAGGGGTTCATGACGCCCCCCGCCCCCGCCAAAGGTAAAGATCCACTTGTATTGATAATTTAAATTTGAAGATCTTTCCCATCCGTTAATAGGCCCATGTGACCTGCTTATGTCACAGGAAGCCTGAGTCACTTGTGGTGGGAGGAACTTACTGAACTAGAGGAATTGGAAGGGTGGAACAGGAAATTCTCAGAGCAGTTAGAGCTGAGAGAGAGAGAGCAGATGTGTACTGGCTGTGCTGTGAGTGTTTGTTGGTGGCAAGACCTCAGTAGGGGGTGGGAATGGTTATGGGATGGCTTGGCTCCCTGCTGTGATGTTGTGTTTTAGGTTCTTTGCTGTTATTATAAGGTGGACTTACTGGTTCTGGAATTTGCTTGTGTGCCAGTAGGGCAAAATGGGCTTAGTTTAACGGGTGCCCTTGAGGAGTTTGGCTTTTGTTTACAGCCCCAGGCCCAAAGTCCTATCAGGTGTGAAACCTGTGTGGGCATAGATTAAGGACTTAAAAGGGGCCAATTCGGGAACCAATGGGTCTCTGGACTCTGTCTCTGGTCTCTAGTAGTTGAGGTGGGACTTGAGAACGCCAGAGGCTTGGCTGCGAGGAGAGGCGAGAAAACTATAGCTGGAAAAAAATCCGAAGCTGAGCTGACCCCTGTGTGGACCCAAGAGTTCGAGCGAGGTCTTGAGGCCGGTGAATATGATTTATGCCATCTTATTTTTCTGTGGCCTCCTGGCTACTCTTGTGAGGCGGGCCTACTGGGCCTGGAGGCTTGTGTTCACAATACTGGAATGGGGAGGTTGGTTCGCTAATTTGTTGCTCTGGGCCCTGAATAAATTTTTTGATGCCTTCTGCTTGGAGAATTCT
>CM053623.1:283156300-283186977 GCA_028646595.1 Phalanger gymnotis
CTTCTCTGATGTCTTTGCTCTTTGTGGGTTGAGAGGTCTCGTGGATGCCACAGCTCAGTAATTCAGCATGCTAGGGCACTCTCCGCTCGCCTCCTGGTCTGGTAGGTCCGTGTCTGGTCTGTTCGCACCGTGCACTCTGGGCTCAGCTCCGCTCCCCTCAGCTGGGAGCTGGGAGCTCCGTGTGGGACAGACCTTACCCAGAGACCATCCAGGCTGTCCTGGGCTGGAGCCCTGCTCCCCTCTGCCACTTTGTGGGTTCTACAGCTCTAGAATTGGTTCAGGGCCATTTTTTATAGGTTTTTGGAGGGACTTGGTGGGGAGCTCACGCCAGTCACTGCTTCCCAGTTGCCATCTTGGCTCCGCCCCCCCCAACCCTTTCATTTTAGATGTGAGGAAAATGAAGTCTAGAGATTTTAAGTGACTTGCCCAACAATGAGCAAGTGAGGCTTGGACTGGGACCTATGGTTGGCCAATCAGTGAGAGCTAGAGTGATTTAGCTTTAAAGGCATGGTCAAGTAGCTCCATTTGAATCCCAATAGCTTTTATCAAAGCCTGGTTTTCCAGAGCTCTATTTCAAGAAATCATAAATGAAACTACATGAGACAAAAGAGTTAATTGTTCCAGTTTTTTTTTAAAGATAGAATAAATAAGCAGGGAAGAAAAAAAAATCTAGCCCCCAAATTCCAAGATATCTTATGAGGTTGATGTGATCAAAATATATATTCCTTTGGACAACGTACCCATATGTAAGGGTATGATTCCCCATATGGAGAGAGAAAGGGGAAGGAAGGAAGGAAGGAAGAAAGGGTTTGTTGTTTAGCCTAGAGGAGAGAAGACTCAGATATATCTGATAGGTATGTTCAAGCAGCCAAAGGGTTGTCAAGGAGAGGATAGTTAGACTGTTTGTTTGGCCCCTGAGGACACGACCAGGAACAATAGGTAGGAAGCACAAAGAGGTGAATTTAGTCTTGATGTCAGGAAAAACTTTCTAATAACTAGTCATCCCCTAGTACAGTGGGCTTCCTTGACTGGTGCTGGTAGATTCTTGAAGGTCTTTAAGTGAAAGCTGCATAGCTGCCTTCTTGGTCACGTCGTACTTCAGTATGAGTCAGACTAGATTATTGAGTTCCCTTCCACCTCTCAAATTATGTGATGTTATTCCTTCTGTTGATTATCTCTAATTTATCCACATATATCCATATCCATATATATATATACATATATCCTTACATGTATATCTCCTATATCTTGTTTGTACATAGTTGTTTGCATGATATCTCCTGCATTAGACACTGAGCTCTCTGACAGCAGAGACTTAAAAGAAAAAACCACCATTCTTTATGTTCCCAGCACTTAACACAATCCCTGGCACATAGTAGGTACTAAATAAATGCTTGTTGACTTGATTTGACTTACTGTGACTCCTTTAGGTTCTAGTTTTGGTGAGAAATGTGTCCTGCAAAGAAAATAATGTATGTAGAAGCAAAAAATATTATACAAATGTTAGATATTATTATTACTGAAGCATGTAGGCAAGGGTTGACTGTGTGCGAAAATAAGGAAAGCAAAATCTCTACATCTATTTCACTTCTCATTTATAGGAAGATATGGACAGGAGTCACACGGGATGAAAAAGCATACCAAAATTGCAATTTCCACTATGGGAGGGAAGTATTCATACCAAGTATTCATGCCAAGAAGATCACAGATCCACCATACTGTATATATAATATATATTTATATATAATATAAAATATATACTCATCCAAGTCTAAAATAATATCAAATATGCTTTACAAAGAAGATAATATATAAAAAGTATACTATTATTATTAATTATGGCAAACTAAGGGATAAAATAGGAAAGCTACTTCTCTGCAAATGTTTTACTTCTCATACGTGTAGACACCAATAAGAGTCACAATATAAATGACTACAGTAATTTGTGCAAATGTCATCTAGAATATAAACTCCATGAAGGCAAGGACAGTATTTTATTTGTGTTTACAATGCCCCAGTGCTTATAAATATCAGATAAGTGTTTATTGAATTAAGTTAAGAGTAGAAAGTAGCAGTGGAGTAGTGGTTTAAACCCATCTTGTCATTGCCAAGTTGTAAGAGTGCTTGTTGTCCATTGCATTTTTCGCTGGGTCTGCTTCCACAGCCCCTTCAGATGCTCTCTCCATAGCAGCACTGGCCTCTTCTGAGTACACTAAGCCCAGGTGATGACAACAGTGATGACAATGACAGTAATGATAATGTTTAGAATGGAACATGGGCAATAAGGAACTAAGTTAGGAAAGGTTGTGATGAAATTACATAGTTGTGAACTTTTTCTGCAACTGTTTAAATTTAAGGAGATTTATTTAAGGTTAAGGATGAAATTTAAGGACTTCTCTGTATTCTTCATACTAAAGAGTAAAAGCATATTACCTCATTCCATTAATATATCACTTTTTAAACCATTCTCTTATTATATTTCAGTTACTTCTAGCGTGGGGCTGTTATTTATAATGTTCCTACGAAAATCATCAAGAAGGTTCTATATAGATTTATGTAATAATATGCAAATAGGTCATAAAAGAGGATATGTAGGGCAAAGAATCTGTTTGGAATTCTATTTTTTAAGTAAGGAAAGAGAATCTGTTGAGGAACAGCAGTTAAAAGGGGGATGTAAAAATATAAAGCTTTTGTTAATTAAGAAATGAGTATGAGGGCAGAGCCAATATGGCAGCTAAAAAGACAAAGACTCACCTACCTCTCCCACATTCTCTTCCAAATACCTTTAAAACTGCCACTAAACAAATTTTGGAGAAGCAGAACCCACAAAAGGACTAGGGAAACAATTTTCTGGTCCAGGACAACTTAGAAGATCAGTCATACTGCGTGATCTGTCACACCAGGGTTAGAGTGGAGCACCGTCCAGTGAAGGCCTGGCCAGTGCAGATGAGCCCCAGAAAACCAGGAGCAGGCCTTGGGAGTGACGGAATCAGCAGAAGCAATGGCTGCTACAGCCTTAGACTCAGCCTACAGGTGGTAATGGGGGTTGGACAATGGGTCAGGGGATAATAGGAGTCCCTTTGCTGGCACTGAGGGCAGGACTCTATTGCAATGCCCATTCATGGATCTAGCTTGCAGTCTTGGGTTTCAGTCTCAGGGCAAGGAGGAGCACTAGAACACCAGAACTTGTGGCTACAATGGAATAGGGACCCTGATCACAATTCTAGGGCAGAAAAGAGTGCTTGTGGTTGCTCATGGACCTAAGCACAGACCAGGAGAGGAGAAAATATATCTCTCCCTAGATCATACTACCTTGGAAGAACTGAAAGCTTACAGATCCCCAGAATTAACTCTGAAAACAGCTGCACAAAAACCCTGAAGCTTGGGAAAGTCCACCCTTTACCTCAGAAGCAGAGCCTCATTTTAGCATAGAGTTAAAAGTCAAGAAATAGGCTAGAAAAATGAGCAGTTTCATGATGGCATGCTTGCATGGGCTCTGGACAAGGACCAGTGCTCTCACACTTTTCCAGTCACCAGTGGAGTAAAGCAAGGCTATGTGCCTGCTCCCATGCTTTTTAGCATGATGTTTTCATCAATATCATCAGATGCCTTCAACTATGATGAAAACTGCATAAAGGTCAAATACTGAGCTGAGGGTAGATTATTTAACTTGAAAAGGCTACAAGCCTAGACTAAAGTGCAATGAGTGTCGGTGCATGATTTTTTGTTTGCAGATGACCGTGCAGACTTGGAAGCTGAGATGCAACAAAGTATGGCTTAATTCTCTGCTGCTTGTGCTAATTTTGGCCTAACAATTAACACCAAGAAAACAGAGGTTCTCCAATAGCCAGCACCACACCATCCTTATGTGAGACCATCAGTTACACCAAATGGAGAAACTTTGAATGCTCATAAGTTCACTTACCTTGGCAGTATACTTTCCAGGGATGTATGCATAGATGATGAGGTCGATGCATACTTTACCAGAGCTAGCTCAGTCTTTCGAAGGCTCCAAAGGAAAGTATGGGAGAGAAGAGGTATTATATTGTTTACCAAGCTGAAGGTCTACAGAACCAATGTGCTGACCTCATTGTTGTATGCTTGTGAACTCTGGACAGTATAACAGTGCCATGCCAACAAACTGATTTGCTTCCATTTGAATGGTCTTAGGAAGATTCTGAAGATCACCTGGCAAGATGGAGTATCAGACCCTGTGGTCTTTTCTCAAGCTGAAGTGCCAAGCATTCAAACTCTGCTGCAGAAAGTGCAATTCCGATAGGTTGTCCACGTTGTTCAAACGTCAAAAGTATGGTTACCTAAAAGACTGTTTTATGGTGACTTCATGCAAGGCAGATACTCACATGGAGATCAGAAGAAGGACCCTTTCATGTCTCTGAAGAACTTTGGAATTGATTGTGAGACATGGGAGACACTGACACAGAACTGCCCAGTGTGCCAGTGATCAAAGAAGGCTCTGTGCTCTATGAGCAAAGCAGAATTGTCATAACTAAAAAAAAAACGAGATGTGAAAATTTAGAGACATCTCCACTCCAAATGTCCACGTGGACTATTTGTGCCCAAACTGTGGTTGTTGAGCAACAGTCAGACTCTCTGTACCTTGACCCCAACATTGTGATGTCATTTTGGTCCTCTTGGAGAGTGAAGGACAACAATCAACCAACATTTGTATAATTTATTATATTCAAACTAGAATTTCTTAACCAGCTTGTCCCCCCCCACTAGTTCATGTTTTGTTCATTGACCAACTTGTATGCTTAAGTTGAATTTAACATACACAAATACCCTTTTTTCTTTGTTTGTAGGCTCATATTAATTTTGAATCTATTCAGGTAATTCATGCTCCTGGAAGGCCCTCCTTACGCAAGCTCTACTGTCATCATTACTAAGCCTCCTGGCACTGTTTTTGCAGTCTTAGTTACTTTAAGAACCTTTTGGTAAATTAACATATTGGGAACTATAGCATGGGAACTAAGATGCATATATATGAATTTAGCTTTAATTTTAATTGATATCTTCTGCATTTATATGTTCTATATTTCCTATTGCATCCTTCTGAAAGGCTAAAAATCAATTCAGTAAAACTAACCTACATATTGAAAAATTTTGAAATTATATGCAATATTCTATATCAATATTCTCCACCTTTGTGGAGGAGGCAACTTCTCATATCTCTTCTTTTGGAAAAACTGATATATTTTCAACAGAATAAAAAGTATTGAAAAAAATCATCAAAAAATTTGAGAAGTATTTACTGAGATTTAAATGCTAGGAGTTTCAGATAGGATTCTCCACACAAGACAACCCCCCCCCCCCACTACACACACACGCACACAAACACGCACACGAATTATGTGTGTTTGTGTGAATCACCAGCTAGATAAGGACACAAATATTTTGATCAGATGTTTGCTTAAAGCTACTTAAATAGTAAAACCAGTCCTTAAGTCTTATTCATTCATTCTTTTTTCTGTCTAGGATTTAAGCCTCAGGGCCCCTGGTAAACTTGGATTGTCAAAGTTTCTTTACCACTGAGATTCCCTAAACCAGCTGTTGTCAAACTTTTTTGCCAAACCTTTTACAATGTTAAAGATTACTGAGGACCACAAAGAGTTTTTGTTTATATGGGTTACATCTATCAATATTTACTACGTTTGACATGAAAACTGATAATCAAAAAATACTTATTAATTCATTAAAAATCAATAATAAATTCATTATATGTTAATATAAATAATATACTTTTAATGAAAATAACTATATTTTGCAAAAAAAAGAATACTGGTATTATTTTACACATTTTTGCAAATTTCCTTAATGCCTAGCTTGATAGAAGACAGCTGCATTCTCATATCTGCTTCTGCATTCAATCTGTTGTGATATATTGTTTTGGTTGAAGTATATGAACAAAATCCAGCTTCCTAAAGATATATAGTTGGAAAAGAGTGGAGTATCTTAACAATAATTCCTTCTGACAAATAACATCTTAGTATTATTATGAAGATAATTTTGACTTTGAGGACCCCCTGAAAGGGTCTTGGGGGTTCCCATGGATCTATAGAATAGAGTTTGAAAACTGCTCCTATAACATGATGAAATCACTGATCTAGATTGCAACTCTCTCTTCTCTTTTCTCTGTCTCTCTGTCTCTCTGTCCCTCTGTCTCTCTGTCTGTCTCTCTGTCTCTCTCTGTCCCTCTGTCTCTCTGTCCCTCTGTCTCTTTCTGTCCCTCTGTCCCTCTGTCTCTCTGTCTGTCTCTCTGTCTCTCTCTGTCTCTGTCCCTCTGTCCCTCTGTCTGTCTCTCTGTCTCTTTCTGTCCCTCTGTCTCTCTCTGTCCCTCTGTCTCTCTGTCTGTCTCTCTGTCTCTGTCCCTCTGTCCCTCTGTCTCTGTCCCTCTGTCTCTCTGTCTCTCTGTCTCTGTCTCTCTCTCTGTCTCTCTGTCTCTGTCTCTGTCTCTCTCTGTCTCTCTCTCTCTCTGTCTCTGTCTCTCTGTCTCTCTCTCTCTCTCTCTCTCTCTCTCTCTCTCTCTCTCTCCCTCCCTCCCTCTCTCCCTCTCTCTATCTACTACATGCATCTTTCACCAGCCCCTGTGGTTAACAAATCATTACTCATGGTGTGTTTCCAGATGATGGATAATGATCCAGCACTAGACCCATGCTTGAAGCATTTCTCGCTTGATAGAATCCTCCTGAGCTTGTGCTCCACTGGCCCAGCTTTTGAGACTCAACCTCCACCCCTATGTCATGATGAGGCAACATCAGAGGGCCTGAGTAGAAATTAAGTGCTTTCTTCTTATTATAATGAGTCTTAGAACTTTATCCACTGGAGATAAAGAGCTCATTGGAAAAGAAGGGTAAAGTATATACAAAAGAAGATTGTCTTTTATTTTTTTTGGGCAAAGCAATTGGGGTTAAGTGAATTGCCCAGGGTCACACAGTTTAGTGTCAAATGTCTAGGCCAGATTTGAACTCTGGTTCTCTTGACTCCAGGATCAGTGTTCTCTCCACTGTGCCACCTAACTGACCCAAGATTGTCTTTTAAAGGTTTTTTTTTCTTTTCCCAATGGTGAGGGCAAGGTGAGTGAACAAATACATTTTTACTGGCTGTCCCTCATACCTGGAGTACTCTCCTTCCTCATCTCTGACTCCTGGATTCAATGGATTCCTTTAAGTCTCAGGTAAAGTCCTACTTTCTTCAAGAAACTTTTCCCAGTTCTCTTAATCTTGGTGTCCTCCCTCTGAGATCAACTCCAATTTATACTGAATATATCTTATTTGAGAAAATTTAGAACTTATGGAAATGAATGTTGAAAACTGAAAATAAATAAATAATAAAAAAGAAAATAGGAATCTTTCCTTTTTCATTTTGTTTAAACATAGAAGTATGATGTCACCAGCATATGTGCTCTCAAATAGCAAAATGCTAAAATGCATGTATGCTTTCTTCAGTGTGACTCCTCCCCCTTTCTACCATACCTGGGTCTAGAGGCAGCTAGGTGGTTCAGTGGATTGAGTTCTAGACATAGAGTCTGGAAGACTTGAGTTCATATCTTACCTCTGATGCTTACTAGGTATGACTGTAGACAAGATCAATATGTGTGATTTCTAGTTGCCCTAGGCAACAGTGACCTCTTGCACAGTGTGAACCTCTTCCAGCTTCAGTTTCACCTGTAAAGATAAGGAAATAGCATCTAGATGGCCTCCGAGGTCCCTTTTATCTCTAATTCTATGATTTGAAAAATCTTGCCTACTAGTTTTAAAATGATTCTGTGGGACTTAAATATGTATAACTTAATATTTTAATGGATCTGTGGTCTCCCTGATGCAGATTCTTTGTTGCATGGTACATAATCCATCTGTGCCTTAGAAATGGTGAAACAAGGGTGCTTTGTCAGCTGCTGAACAAGGGGGCTGCCTGCCCCTTTGGTGAGGGACCCACCCCCTGGGTGTTTATGATAGACAGAATGAAGAGAAAATCCCAAAGACTCACCTAAAAAGTTAGTTGAAACAACTAATACTTTTAGCTAAGTTTCAGGATATAAAGTTATTCCTTTCCAGGATATAAAGTTATATCCTTTCCAGGATATAAAGCATTCCTATGTCACAAACAAAGCCCTGTGAGAACAGATAGTAAAAAAAAAAAAACAACAAACAACACCCCCAAAAACACACCCATGAATTATATGAATAAAATTATACAAACACATATTAATATTTTCTACAAATAAAATTAGACATAAATAATTGGAGAAATATTATATTCAAAGGTAGGCAGGGCCAATATAATAAAAATGAATTTTACCCAAATTAATTTACATATTCAATACCATCCCATTTAAATTACCATTTTTTTTTACTGAATTAGAAAAAAAACAATAAATATTCATTTGGAAAAAAGCCAAGCATATCAAAGGAAGTAATACAAAATGTAAAGGAAGGAGGTTTAGCAATACCAAATCTGAAACCATAAGACAGTAATTATCAAAATTATCTGGTACTGGCTAAGAAATATAAAAGCAGATTAATGGAATAGAGTAGATATACAATTTACAGCAGCAAATAAACATAATAACCTTGTATTTGATAAGCATAAAGACTTAAGATTTTGGGATAAGAATTAATTATTTGGTAAAACTGTTGGGAAAACTGGAAAATAGTAGGGCAGAAACTCAACATAGACCAATATCTTATACCATGTACCATGATAAGGTCTAAACAGATATATGACCTTGAAATAGAGATTTTACAAGAAAATCGGAAGAACATGGAACATATTATTTATCAGACTTGTGATACAAGGTGAACAACTTATAAGCAAACAAATAGAGAATTAAGTTAGGTGTAAAATGGATAATTTTGGTTACATTAAATTAAAAGGGTTTTGTACAAATAAAACAAATGTAGCCAAGATCAGAAGGAAAGTAGAAAATTGGGGAAAATTTCTATAAACAGATTATCAGATAAAGGTCTCATTTACAAAATCCATAAAGAACTTTGTCAAATTTTTAAGAATACAAGTCATTCCCCAATTAATGATCAAAGGATATGAACAGATAGTTTTCCAATGAAGAAATAAAAACAATTTATAGTCATATGAAAAAATGCTCTAGATCATTATTGATTAGAGAAAAGCAAATTAAAACAACCTTGAGATGTATTTTTATATCTACCAGATTGGCTAAAATGATAGAAGGGGGAAGTAACAAATGTTGGAGAGGATGTGGAAAAATTGGGACATTAATTCATTGTTGGTGGAATTGTGAACTAATCCAACCATTTTGGAGAGCAATCTGGAATTATGCCCAAAGAGTCACTACAATACCTATACCCTTTGATCGAGAAATTTCCACTACTTTGTCTATTTCTGAAGATGATTAGGGAAAATAGAATATGTTCTAAAATGTTTATAGCAGCTCTCTTTGTGGTGGCAAAGAACTAGAAATTGCAGGGAATGCCCATCAATTGGGGAATGGCTGAACAAGTTGTGGTATATGATTGTGAGGGAATACTACTGTGGTATAAGACATGATGAGCTTAATGATTTTAGAAAACCATGGGAAGAATTACATGAAATAATGAAGAGAGAAATGAGAAAATTGTATACAGTAAGCATTATTGTTTTTTTAATTTTTAAAAATTTATTTTTTATTTTTAGTTTACAACAGTCAGTTCTACAAGTTTTTGAATTCCGAATTTTCTCTCCCTCCCTCTCCTCCCCCCTAGCCCCCAAGATGGCATGTAATCTGATATAGATTCTACATATATCTTCCCATTAAACTTATTTACATAATAGTCAAGTTGTAAAGAAGAACTATAACCAATGGAATGAATAATGAGAAAGAAGAAATGAAACCAAAAAAGAAGGAAAAAAAAGAGAGCAAATAGTTTTCCTCAATCTGCATTCAGACTCTGTAATTCTTTCTCTGGATGTGCGTAGCCTTTTCCATCATGAATCTTTTGGAGCTGTCTTTGAACCTTTCATTGATGAGAAGAGAGCCAAGTCTATGAAAATTAGTCCTTACAGATACTGTGTGTCTGTAATCATGTATAATATTCTCCTGGTTCTGCTTGAAGCAATATTGTTTTAAGAATGATTTTGAATGAATAAGTTATTTTGGTGATTATAAATACCCAAATTAACTATAAAGGACATATGAAGAAAGACTCTATCTGCATCCAGACAAAGAACTGATAAATAGAATTATGTATAAAATAATTTTACATATATGCCTATTTGTGTCTAATGATAGTCATCTCTAGAGTGAGGGGAGGGAAGAAAAAAGAAATTTACACATAATTTTGTTGTATATTTGAAAGGAATAGGAAGTTGTGCCTGGTAGATTTGCAGTTTCATGCGCAATCATCCTTTTTATTGTACTATATCATGGTAATGCTCGTTTTATTCCATAAATTAAAATTTTTTAAAAGAAAGAATCTATGTCAAGGTTTGTAGTCTATGTATCCATATCCGAATCTGGAGTGTATGACTGAGATTGTCTTGGAGATGGAGAGTTGATGGGATCTGGCTCTCTGGGGGAGCTTCTGTGAGGCTGGAGGTCAGCAGAATCAGTGTAAAAGAGGAAGGGCCAAAGAGAGAGAAGGTTCCTATTCTGGCACTCAGGATGGAATGCAGAAAAAACTAAGCCTTTTTATAGGAGAAGGGAACTGCTGGAGGCATTTTCTTCTGCAGTGGTGAAGCCTACTCAGCCAAAGAAAGATTTGTTCCCCAATACTTAGTGTGAGAACAATAATTCCTGGAAGTACCTACTGGCAACAACATGAAGTGCAGGAGGAGTCTGTTTGCTCTGGGAGGCCCATTGCACAGAGTCATACCTGATGCTACCCTTTGGGATCTACAGACAACTGCAAGGCCTAGCAACATCAGCTGGATATAGCAGGGAAGGAAACTGTTGATTGGTTATGGTTAGGACTCTACGTTGACCTTTGGGAGAAAGCTGCTAATTGGAATGTTTCTGCTCTTTTCCAAGAAAGTTGTTGTAGGTCCTGTTTTATTTCTTCCTACCTTTCAATAAAATTTGCTTAAAATTTTTTTCCAACTATGTGGCTGCAAGTAAGGAACTAATTTCCTCATGTTTCCTAAGTAGAGGCTTTGAAAAAAGAGAATTAAATAAAACATTGCTTTAAACATTTCTAGACATTTTAAGTCATGAGATAGTTTGTGCAATTAGGTATATGATGAAGTTGAAATTGTAATGGAACTGGGCAAGTGAAGCCTAGACTGCTATGTTGGGTAGAGTAGTGGTAAGACCTAAAAGAAGGTAACTAGGACATATAGACAAAAGCCACAGAAAAAGGAAGCATGAGCTATACTTTTCTTATGAAGCAGGCACATGCTGTGCCCTTTCTTATTGATGAAAAGAACTGGATCATTGGTTTTTGCTGCCAAAGTAGACAGTCCACAGAGCCTTTGCCCATTTACAATGTGATTTCATCACTGGTAAAATGTGGTTGGATATTTCCAAGAGAGGAGAGAAAGGAGTTATTTCTTCCTCTCACTCTGGAGAACAGATCATTCATATATAAGAAGGAAAAGAGCTTCCTACAATGCCCTTTTCTTCCCCCATACTGTTTCCTCAAGCTTAGCTCATGCTTGACTATGGAGAGAATTCTTGTTTCATATCCACATCGCTATGACCCTATGAAAGCCACATGGAGGAATCTCAGTCATGAGACTGAAGTTTTCTGAAAGGAGTCTAAGAGTCCTTACCTCTGACCTTTTCCAAACATTCCAAAATGGAATTTATTTTGCTGGGTGTCAGATTGGTTTTGAGCAATGCTGCATGAGAGGAGAGAGGTAGGAGTTAGTAAGGGACATGGAGAAGAGATTCATTCTTTTCTCCATCTGTAAATTAAGAGATTATTATCTTCAGAAAACAAATAATTCAGTATACATATGTATATGTATATACATACATACATATATATATGTATACATGTAATCTTTACCATTAGCATGTTTTTAATTTAAACTACTACTTGGAAATAAGTTACTCTGAAAAAGTTACAAGTCAAATCCCTTTATAAGGGATATAATTTTAACAAGGGTGTGGCTAGTAGCTAGAGAGCTTCCTTTGGAGTCAAGAACATGGCTTCAAGTCCTGTCTCTGGCACAGACTGACTATGTGATCCTGGAGAAGTAATGGCATTTCTCAGTGCCTCAAGCAACTCTTTAAGACTAAGATGTAATGCAAGTACCATTCTACATTTTATGCTTACATCTACATTATATTGCTTACAATCATATAGTGAGGAAACAAGGGTTTCCTCACTGGGAGTTCCCTAAACTAATGAAACCACAAGTCTAGTCTATCATTATAAGAGGTGTTTTACTGAGTATGACCTTGGTAGGTACGTGGTCCAGTGAATAGGGTACCAGGTTTGGAATCAGGAAGATTCATCTTCCTAAGTCCAAATCTGGCTTCAGAGCAGTGCTGTGACCCTGGGCAAGTCACTTAACTATTTGCCTCCATTTCCTCACCCGTAAAATGAGCTGGAGAAGGAAATGGCAAACCACTGCAGTCTCTTTGCCAAGAAAAACCTGAAGAGTTGGATGTGACTGAAAAAAAAAACCAACTGAACAACAAAGTGATTTTGCTGGTTTGATTAATTCCACACAAAAACATGTCAGTATTCTAGTAGGCAGCTAGAAGATATAGTGGTTAAGAGCACTGGACTTGGAGCAAGGAAGACTGAAGTTTAAATCCCAGGTAAGTCATTTTCTAACTTTGTGATTCGGGGCAAGTCATGAAACTTTTCTCAGCCTTAATTTCCTCATCTGTAAAATGGAGTTAATAGTTTCCTAGGGTCAAATGAGATAACTATATATATATATGTATACATATGCATACACACATGTATATATATACACACATACATATGTATACACATACACACATGTATGTATATATAAAGCATATATATTACATATAATATATATAGTGCTTTGCAAATCTTAAAAAGCTATGTAAATGTTGACTATTATTATTACAGTATAAAACTGCTTCATTTAACCATTGTCCAAGTTGTAGTCACTCTCTAAAGAAGTTTATGATTTTGTGCTGTTTATGAAGATGAGAAAGGGAAGCGATTACTTTTGATGCCTCTACCCTCTCCCACCCAAGTTCCCAGGCTATAATAAAATATACTTCAATATATTAAAACACAAATGAAAACATCAATAAAATATAACACAAGAAGAAAAGTTTTATAAGCTTGGCAGATGGAGTAAAGAGGTCTGAATGCCTTTCTCCACTTGGTAGTTTGGTGTAGAGAGGTGAGTCTAAATCATTAGAAGATGCTGCCTTACATCTCTTAATTCTTAGTAAGAATATGGTTTCTAGTAGCATAACCATAACAATAATACCTTATATTGCTTAACCCAAGTGCTTTGTCACAAAACCTCTGTGGATATTCAGTCCACCATGATTCCAGCCCAATTGCTAAAATATTTTATATTTTTCACCAATTAAGCTAGTCTTTCCACTGTTGTATTTACTTCAAATTATAAAAGTTTTAGTGCAGTCCTCAGCAAAAAAGGAAGTAGGTCATTTGCCTCTGTGTCTGTCCCTCCTCTTATCTTGTTTCAATTTCTATGATCCCTTCTCTCATCATTTGACATCATCTTTTCGGGAAAATGCTTCTGCTTAGGCTTGCATATCTAGTATCCCATCACTTTAGCTAGTAATCAATCACTACATAATGAAACACTTTATACACTTTATCTCATTTGACTCTCATAGCAGTCCTGCAAGGTACATATTATTATCATAAAATAGGTGAGGACACTGAAGCCCGGAAAGCTTTAATGACTTGCCCAATATTACTTAGCTAGTAAAGTATTGAAGGTGGGATTTGCAATCAGAGCTTCCTGACTTCATCTCCAATAATCTAGTCTATCCACTGATTCTTTGGGCCACTTTAGGCCTACCTTTTATGGCTTGGCATCTTTACACTGCCCTCCCACCTCTGCCACCAAACGGAATTTATTATGATGGAATTTTGCTCACAGAACTCATAGACCATTGGGGTACTATGTGCAAAATAATTGTCATTGTGTACCACCAATACTGGCAGTTCAGACTTTGTGATAGTTGACACAAAGAAAATAATTTATACACAGAGAATTTAGTTGAATAAATTCATGTATGCAGCATGGGGTTCAGGTTATGTACTCTTGTATATATTAACACAGTTACTATGTCTTGTAATGAGTAGGTGGGAGGATAAATGAGGGAATATGAGAATGGATAGAAAAGAATGGGTTGGGAATGATAACCGGTCTCTAGTTGTTTCATTGAAACTTTCCTATCAATTTCAGCACTAGTTTTTTTTTTAAAGGATTTAGAAAACAAATTATAACGTTACAATAATAAACTAAAAATTATTTTAGAAATTAAAACATAAGCTCTTTAAAGTAGAAAATGCTCTGAAGTGCAGATGCAAGGTCCAAGATTATTCAGGACCAAATACATATTTTTCAGATTCTGTGATATATAATGACTTATAGGTCCTAGAATAAACATTAAACTTGGAGCCAGTGAACCTGAATTTGAATTTAGTTCTATCATTTACTACCCATGTGTCCTTGATGAAATCACTTATACTTTCTGGACTTTACTTTCCACACCTGTCAAAGGAAGAAATTAGAATAGATGATGTCTAATGACGCTTGTAGTTTTAAATCTATGATCTGTCATAAGCTATGAACATCATTGAATATAAAAGAAGTGGATGATAAAGCTTGTTCAGTTATTTCTCTCTAATTTCCTCCTCAGTTTCCAATTCTTTGTCATTGCAAAAAGAGCCACTATAAATATTTAGGATCTCCTTAGAGTTTGTTTTCCTTAGGACTAATCCCTCTCTTAATATACCCCTCTTCTTATCCCTCCTTTTCACTTCTCTCTTTTCCCTCCTGTTTCCCTTTTGAATGAAATATATTTCTGTATCCAAGTGTGCAAGTGTGTATATGTGTATTCTTCCTTGCTTTGATCGGTTTGAATGAGGATGAGGTTTGAGTGACACCTGTTTCCCCAATACTTTCTTTCCTTCTTGCTTCTGTAGACTTCTACTTGCCTGCCCCTTTTGTACAGGGCAATCATCCCCTTCCTTCTTCTTTCTGTTCCTCTCTCCCAGTGTATTCTTCCCCATTCTTCTAAGATGATCAAAACATAACAGAACCACTCCTAGGCCCCCTGTGTAATTAGAATGCTTCTATGACCCCTGATGATGATCAGATTCTGAGGGGACATATCTATCATCTTCTCATATTAGAATGTGAACAGTTTATCCCTGTTTAACATCTTATGTTTCCTCACTCATGACTACCTTTTTATATTTCTTTTGAATCTTGTGTCTGTAACTTTAAAGTTTTTATGTAGCTCTGGTATTAACAAGAACACTTGGAAGTTCTTTATTTCATTAAATGTTCATTTTATTGCTTATATATTTACTTTTTCTGAGTAAGTTATTCTTTCTTGTAAGTCCAGATCTTTTATCTTCCGGAATATGGTATTACAAGCTCTCTGCATTTTTATGACTGTGATTGCTAAATTTTGTATGGTCCCTACTGTGGCTCCTCAATACTTGAATTCTTTCTAAATGCTTTCAGTATTTTTTTCTTTGAGCTGGAATCTATGTGTTCTGGTTATAATGTTCCTGGGATTTTTCATTTTAGGATTTCCTTCAGGAGGTAACTGGAAAATTCTTTGTGTGTCTATTTTGCTCATTGGTTCTCAGAGATCTGGGTAATTTTCTCTTATTTTTTCTTGAAATACAATGTGTAGGGGTTTTTTTGGTTATGGATTTTAAATAGTCCAGCGATCATTAAATTCTCTCTCCTTGATCTGCTTTTCCAGGGTGAATTTTTTTTCCTATAAGATAACTCACATTTTCTTCCATTTTTTCAGTCTTTTGATTTTGTTTTCATATTTTTGTTATATCAAAGAGTCATTATCTTTCATTTGGTCAATTCTAATTTTGATTTTCCTTCTTGGGCAAGGTTGTGTATCTTTTTTCCAAGTCATTAAATCTCTTTGCAATTCTTCCATAGCTCTCATTTTTTTCTATTTCCCACCTCCTAGCAATCTCATTTCATTTATAAAACTTGTAAACTTTTTTTTTAAAAAAAAGCCTCTTATTCCATCTCCTTCATGAATGCTAGTTGAATTTAGCCTAAACTATGTTTTTTCAAGTTTTGCTTGTGGAGATTTTGGGGTCATTCTCTTTTTCTGAGTTTGTATCTTGAGTATCCCTGTCACCATAATAGCTTTTTATGGTGGGATTCTTTTTTTCTTTGCTCAGTCTTCCAGTGTACTTTCTGATTTTGGAATCTATGTTAGAGCTGGGCTCTGTGTACTTCTAGTAGGAATGTTTGGGCTGAACTTTTGTTCTCTAAGGTCCTGCTGCTGCTTTCTTAGGGTACTGAGTTTTATGTTATTCCAGTATCTCAAGGACAGCTCAGGTCGGAGACTCCTAAAGTAGTGTGATCTATGGCACAGTCTAATTGCTAGCCTTGTCCCCCGCTCTCTCCATGTCTGAACTCTATCAATGCTTGACCTGGGCTTGGGTCTAAGCAATGGTTTGCACCACTTGGAGTTTCAGTAGATTGTTCCCACTCCCTCCACTCCCCCTCCCCCCCCAGCTCTATGTCTGAGCTCTGTCAAGTCTTGACCAGGGCTTGGGTCTAAGCAATGGCTTACCCTAATTGGAGTTTCAGTTGATTGCTTCAGGACTCAGCTACAAGAGAATTCTGATGGTTCAGTGTGTCAGAACTGCAGGTGCCACTTTGGTCTGGCATTCTTATGCTGGTTATTCCACTGAAGGCTTCAGATTGTCCTGTAGGTTGGAACTGAATAAGCATCTTGAGGGAAGATAGGATCATTTGTCTTTTTTTTGTATTCCTAGCACTTAGAACAGTGCCTGGCACAGAGTAGATGAATGTTTTTTGGTTAATTGACTTCTCTTGAAGTTAGAGCCACACAGCTGCTGCTTGATTGTAAACTATTCAGTATGCAGCATATGACCACTCCACCATGGGACATTACTCTATCAAACAGGCCCTCTCATCAGTCTGCCCTGGAGCCAGTTACCAAGCCATACAGCTGCCAGTTAGCATCTATTTCTACTCAAGATTGGGGATCTCTATGCTGGATCTGGAAACTTTCCTTCCTCTAGTGCATCAACTCTGTCTATGTTCCAAAGCTTAGTGCAACCATTTCTTGGCTAGACCTTATCCTCAATGTTTGCAGATCTTGAATTTTCTACCTTTTCTGTCTTGGGTTGAAAAAATGTATTGTTTTTTTCCCCTTAGATTGTTCTTCGCACAATATAAAATAACAAATCTCACAGAGGAATTAAAATTCACCCATACGTGCTTAAAGCTCATCTATGATATTATGAATCCCACTTCTTCCTTCCTGCATCTCACCATTTTTTTTCATGGAGAAACTAGAAAGACTACTTTTGGTACTATTTATAAAATAAAGAAGATGAGAACAACTGAAAATGATGAAAATGTTCTAGCCTGTAGAAAAAAGCCGAGTAGGAGGATTGACTGAAAGAAATGCCTTGATCTTCACCTGACTCCTTGCTTAATTTGATATTGAAATTTTATCATTTTATATCCCTCTTTATGTTCCAGTCAATAAAAAAGGGAATGGACTAGGGAACCACCAGTATTAACCTGAGATTTAATTAATTTAGATAAACTTCGTTTAAATGAAAAATAGAGGAATGATATTTTGTCGCTGCTTGCAAGACAAAATGTTTTAATTTATTGAATTGAATTTATTATCTCTATATCTTGTTGTTTAAATATTTTTGTGCCTTTTAATACAACATTATCACTAATCCAGTTTATTTTTTCAATATTACTACTCAAGATAAACAGTATGTTTAGGGGAACATTAAAATTCGCCTTTTGAGTAAAAAAAAGAATTGTTCTGATACCATTCTTATATTTGTGCATAGGAGTTATGGCATAGAACAGTGGTGTCAAACTCAAATAGAAACAGAGTCCACTAAACCACATATAAGGATCCCTGTGGACTTCATTTTGACTTAGAAAAGCATATATTAACATTATCTGTGATCTGTCTTATTTTCATATATTTTGTTAAGTATTTTCCAATTACAGTTTAATCTGGTTCAGGCCACACTCAGGAGTATTATGGGCTGCAATGTGACTCAAGTCCATGTTTGATACTTCTGGTGTAGAACATAATTGCATTTCTTCCTGCTACTCTGCTATCTTGGCTCCATACCAAAAGAGGCAACATAAGGATTATAAGATTCCCAGAAGAATGTGACAGTTCAAAAAACCTGAACACCATAATTAAAGGGGTAAAACAAGAAAACTGCCCAGAACTTCTGAATACAGAAAACAGTGTCAATTGAAAGGAGCCACAGATTGCCTCCAGAAAAAAAAGCCCATACTGCAAACTTTAAACACATGTGGTTAAATAGAAAACTTCCAATAATGAACAAAAATTCCGCAAGTGACAAGAAGAAAGATCTTAAAATGTAAAAGAAAGGAATTTTGAATCACAAAAGACTATTCTATACTTACCGGCAAGTGCAGAAGGGAATGGAATAATGTGTTCCAAAGAGCAAAGGAGCTGAAGACAGAAGCCAAGGTGACATACCCCACAAACCTGAGTCTGTTAGTGGAAAGGTGTACATTAAATAAAAAGAGGCATTTGAAGCATTCTTGATTTTCAAACACTCCAGATAACAGAAATACAAGAAAAGTAAACAAAAGGGGAACCAAGAAAGACAGGTAATAAAGTGAATTTTCAAAGGAACTAAAGGAGTAAAACCAAAGAGACGCTAATGAGTTGAAGAAGAAGAAAAAGAAGAAAAAGAGGAAGAACGACAGAATCATAACAACAAAATAATAATAGAGAAATCATTAGGGTATTTTGTTCTAAAAGTACATATGGAGGAAAAGATGAAACTCAAAGTCAAATAGAAGTGATAGTAAAGGAATGTGACTGAAACACCATGGATTGAATCTTTAAATATCTTGTCTATAGGTGCATCAATGTTTTTATTTTTGTGAAAATAATGAAATTTTCTAAGGTCCTATTTTTGTATGCCTCTTCTAAATAGTTTCTATGTTTCTGAATTGTAAATCTGTGGCCCTCCTTTTCTGTCGTGCCCCACTTTGAGAAATATCCATTCCTACAGATGATAGAGAGGAAAGGAGTTTATTGTTGTTCATCCTTAGTTTTTGAGGAGGACCGATGACATCGTGGGTCTTGATTTGCTTCTGAATTGGATTTAAGCAAGGCAGAGTTGCTCAAAATTGTCAGCCTCACTCTCTTTTCCAGCATCACTGAAGTCCAGTGGCAAGACAAAAGTCAAGATGACTGGTGTTGGCCTAGGATGCAGCAGATGACCTTGGCTCTTCAATGACTGACAAGCTCTAAGGTCCACAGCACCTGCTTCAGCCACTGGCCATTGGAACAAATAGTTCCCATCCATCCATTTCACTGGAAGAAATCTCCTCCTGCTTGGAGAAGACACCTCTCTGTCTCACTGAGGGGTTTGAGGCCTGTTGGTTACCCTCAACCTGGTTTGGCCTCTCTGGGGAGAAGGTTTTACTGGGATATGGCCACTGCATATGCTCCAGCTATGGAGAGGACAGAAATATAATGGTGTGGAAGGAATTTTCCTATGCTCTCAATGGTGAAGTTTTTTTTTTTTTACTTCTCTTGCTTTTCCCATCATCATTTTGTTCTCTTACTCTCTGGGTCCATGCCTTCCTGCTCTTCTGAGTGTCAGTTTCTCCCGGAGGTTCTGATTCCTCTTTCCCTGAGGGCAAGCCTAAGTAGTCTCTCTAAGTATCCATCATAAGGTCCCCATCTTTCATTCTAACAAGAAAAGAACAATATAAATATACTCTGAAAATAATTGTAACTGTTGCAGTAGCTTGTAGTAGATCCTTTACTGTGTTGAGCCTTCTAGTCTTCTCCAAGTTCTACTCTGGATCTCTTCAGAACTCAGTTTACCTCAAAGTAGCCAGTTATTTTTTGTTTTTTGTTGAGTTGTTTTTCAGTTTTGTCTGACTCTTTGTGACCCCATTTAGTGTTTTCTTGGCAAAGATTTTGGAGTGGTTTGCCATTTCCTTCTCCAACTCATTTTTACAGATGAGGAAATTGAGGTAAACATGGTTAACTGACTTGCCCAGTGCCACACAGCTAGTTAAATGTCTGAGGCTGGATTTGAATTCAGGTCTGCTTGACTCCAGAGCACCTAGCCATCCCATCAAAGTAGCCTAAAGAAATAGAATTTTGGGTGATGGAGAAAGAGCTGTCCTCCTCACTATGAAAGAACAAATTTGGAAGAGCCGGTTGTGCTTAGACTTTGCTCTAACTGAACTCCTTTGTCTTGCCAATGGACATTATTATCCAATTGCCTGGTGGAGGGGGGGACTCCTGAAAGAAGGGTCCTACTATCTTTAAAGGGGTCATATTTCTGTAAACTGCGTTTGAAAGGCTTTTTTTGGAAATTTAGCTGAACCAACTGTCCTCCTTCCTATGATTGTATATGGACCTAACTAGTCATCGAGAGGTGGCATGAGGGACACCAGCTGGCATAGAATGTAAACCAAAGCAGATCCCTGGAATTTTAAGATTGTTTAACAACTGTGCTGAAGAAATAGTTTGAGTTGTGTTTGTCTTTCAAATTTGGAATTTGAGGGACCAAACATAATTTTGCCACATGGATTTTTGTTTCGAATTTTTGGTACAAAGCCATTGGGGAGGCACTTGAAAAAGAAAGGCTAAATTTCCCCCAGGGGCCTAAGGACATTTCTGGAATTGAGGATATGGACAAATGTACCAATTGTTCTCCCATTTAACTGACTGAGAACAGGCAAGGGGTGCTTCATTTAGTTTAAAAGGTTTCTTCTCTTACCCCCAAACTATGAACTGTGAATTGTAATTCTCTCTGTCTCTGTCTGTCTCTGTTTCTGTGTGTGTGTGTGTTTCTCTGTCTCTGTCTCCCTGTCTCTGTCTATCTCTCTCAAACTTCTAGGGCATAGAACTCTGACGCCCAGGAGCATTTCCCCAACCCTGGCTTGCACATAGAAAATAAAGAACATGTGCTGGCTTAAAGGAATCTCTCTGCCTTTGCTGCTTTCTGTGTTGCTTTGTATCTTACCCCCAACATAGGAGGAATGTCCCATCCCAGCACTAGGAGCATCTACACAGTACTCTTGCCAAACACAGGAGGGCAATAGCAGCCCAGGTCTGCATCAACCTTCTGCATGGGGGCTAGAGGGAGTAGTCAGACTTGTCATCATGTAGTGGAGGGAGACATAAACAGTGGCAATGAAATAGTATTCAGGCCCCCAATAAAACTGTCCCAGAATAAGGCAAAAGACCTCAGGTCCTCATAGTAGAAGTCATTCTGCCTTGACACGAGGGTAGTAGTTGATTCTAGAAGAGTAGATAGTGGACAGAGACTCAGGATTCAGGAGCAGTGACAGCTCAGTGACAGAAGAGTGGACATTGGCATGTGACACCCTTCACTCAACACACTCCAGTGGCTCCCAATAGCCTCCAGGATCAAATACAAAATCCTCTGTTTGGTATTCAAAGCCTTTCATAACCTGGCCCTTTCCTACCATTCTGGTCTTCTTATACCTTATTCCCTACCAAGTACTCTTTGAACCAGTGACTCTAGCCTCCTGGCTATTCCACAAACAAAGCACTTGATGGATTCGCAGCATTTTTTCTGTCTGTCCCCCCATGCTTGGAACATCTCTCTTTTCATTTCCAATTACTGCCTTCCCTGGCATCCTTTAAGTCTTTCCATCTTCCACAGGAAGTCTTTTCCAACCCTGCTTAAATCTAGTGTCTTCCTCTGTTAATTACTTCCTATTTATTCTGTATCTAGCTTGTTTGCTTACATATTGGTTTATTGTCTCCTCCATTAGACTGTGAGGTCTTTGAGGGCAGGGAATTTTTTTGTGTCTTTTTGTACCCCCAGTACTTAACACAGTCCTTGGCACACTTAATAAATATGTATTGACAGACTGAATTGTTTGTGTAATGACCAAAGGCAGGCTCATTGTAGCCTATTGCTTACTGTGATATAAAACTGACTGACCTCTCTATCTTGCTCCCAGTACAATACCCAGTGATCACTCGCTGTATAAGTCCTCCCCAGGGAAGGCTTACAGGACCAAAGATTGGCATTTTTGGAAGGGAGCTTGCTTCACGGCAACAAGAAGGAAGTAAAAAGGTCTAACCAGCTGCCACAGAAGAAGTGGGACAGATCCTCAGAGGCCTCTCAATAAGGCAAAGACTTTGTATTTTTATACTGTAACACATAGATTTCTTTCTGGTACTATCTAAGCCTGAAACAGGGGAAACCTTTTAGGGGTTCCTTGTTACCCTCAATTTTACTGTCTGTTTTAAGAAAGAGAAATACAAGATTTATACCTGTTTTACTAGGAGCTGTGCTTTGTTGTGATAAGAAACCAGAAGATGATCAGACAAAACAGAATCTCTTGTTATTTGCAGGTTTGAGGATATGTTACTACAAAAGCATAACACTTTTTCTCAGTGCCCATTGTGGGTGACCGTGAACAAAAAGAGTTCACTCCTGAGTGCTTTGTTGGCTTGAGAGCAAAAGAAGAACAGCTTTTCCCAGTAGGAAAGGGGTGTGGACCAATAGTGGAACAGCTAATAGAGAAGCAACTTCATATGTTATAGATCATTCCAGAAGGGACCAAGAATGAGGCCTACCACCCACAGTTTTGAGTTACCCTGGGTATGTGTATTTTCCCACTCATATTTCTATACTACATGCATTATGGGATAGTGTGATCCAGGATTTTGATCTTTTGATCATTCGTGCTTTTATTTCTGATGAGCAGATGTCATAATCTTGCTTTTGCTTTATGTTGAGTAAATATTATGATTATTCCTGCTTTTAAGTTATTAAATTAATATTTTCTGCATAAAGGTTAATGACAGTGTAGGTGATTGATGTTTTGTAAATGGGAATCATTGCAGTGGGGGCTCAGGAGCTACAGTACTGCCACTGCAGGAGCAAGTAGTGGGAGGGTATATGCCTAATATTTGGGGTACTCAAACTCTAAGAAAGAGTTTGGTGTTGCAGTAGTGAGGTCTATCTGTCTATGGGAGCCCAGACTCATAAGTATGAATTCAGATTAGATGAGCAAGGCAAACTAAGGGAGCATGGGGGGTTAGGGATCTACACCACAAACCAGGAGCTACATATGAATCAACTGCCAAATTTCATTGATGGAGAGAATTTCTTACATGAAAACATAAAATCAAATTATAGAAAGGTTCACTTCCCTAATGGCATCTAAGACTATGAGTCATCTAAATAATTTGGGAAAGTGGTTTTAGGTTATATCTGAGCCAAGAAAGATAAGAGCATTCACTGGGTCCAATGTGTAGTGTTCCCTCCTCCTGCCAATAAATTCAGGGCCAAGAGTACCCTCAGGCTGGAAATCAGAACTTGGAGGGGAGGCCAAGGTTTGAAATAGGAAAAAAAACCACATTGTAAGAGTTGGAAAGGAAAGTCACATAGTAGAGACCTCAAAATGCTGTGACAGAACTAGAAGATGAGGATACAGAGTGGGCCTAGGCCGTTATTTAGAATAATGGGTAAAGAAGTTAAGCTTCATATAATAAAGCAGTTCTTAAGCTGGGGTCCAGGAATTTATTATTTATTTATTTATGAAAGTGAATAAAAATATGCTTCAATCTATATTCAGATACTATCAGTTCTTTCTCTGGGCATAGATTGCATGTTTCATCATAAGTCCTTCAGATTTGTTTCGGATCACTGTTTTGCTGAGAGGAACTAGGTAATTCACAGCTGATCATCTTACTGCGGTTACTTTGTACTCAGTACATTTCACTTTGCATCAGCTCATGTAAATCTTTCCAGGTTTTTCTGAGAGCATCCTGCTCATCATTTCTTAGAGCACAATAATATTCTATCACAATCACATACCATAATTTTTTCAGCCATTCCCCAATTGAAGGGCGTTGCCTCAATTTCCAATTCTTTGCCACCAGAAAAGAGCTGCTAGAAATATTTTTGTACATATAGTCCTTTTCCTTTTTCAAATCTCTTTTGGGATACAGACCTAATAGTGGTATTGCTAGGTCAGAGGGTATACATGGTTTTATAGCCCTCTGGGCATAGTTTCAGATTGTTCTACAGAATGGTTGATTCAGGTCACAACTCCACCAATAGTGCATTAATGTCTCTTTCCCTACATTCCCTCCTACATTTGTCATTTTTCTTTCTGCCCTATTAGCCAATTTAGTAAGTATGAGGTAGTACCTCAGAATTGTTTACATTTGCATTTCTCCAATCAATAGAGACTTAGAACATTTTTCTTCTCATGGCTATAGATAGCTTTGATTACTTCATCTGAAAACTGTTCATATCTTTTGATAATTTATTAGTTGGAAAATTGCTCTTATTTTTATAAATTTGACTCAGTTGTCTATATGTTTGAGAAATGAGACCTTTTTCAGAGAAACTTGCTTCAACATTTTTCCATAGTTATAGTTACTAAATGCATTTACCTCTATCCTGTTTCCCTATCTGTTTATTCTATTGTCTCTCTCCTTTCACCCTGTCTCTCCTCAAAATTATCTTGCATCTGACTATTGCTTCTCCAATGTGCCCTCTCTTCTGTCACCCCCCATTCTCTCCTGTAGAATAAGATAGATTTCTATACCCAATTGAGTGTGTATGTTACTTTTTACTTTGAGCCAATTCTAATTAGAGTAAGGTTTACTCATTCCCTCTCACCTCCCCCATCTTCCTCTCCACTGTGAAAGCTTTTTCTTGTCTATTTTATGTGAGATAATTTTCCCCATTCTACCTTTCTCCAGGTGCATTCTTCTCTCACCCCTTAATTTTTTTTAGATATCTTCCCTTCATATTCAACTCATATCTGTGCCTTCTGTCTATATACCCTCCTTCTAACTACCCTAATAATAAGAAAGTTCTTATGAATTACAAGTATCATGTAGAATGTAAGCAGTTAAACCTTAAGTCCCTTATGATTTGTCCTATTTACCTTTTTTATGCTTTTCTTGATTCTTGGGTTTGAAAGTCAAATTTTCTGTTCACCTCTAGTCTTTTCATCAAGAATGCTTCAAGGTCCTCCATTTCATTGAGTATCCATTTTTCCCCCTGAAGTATTATATTCAGTTTTGCTGGATAGGTGATTCTTGGTTGTAATTCTAGCTCCTTTGCCTTCCAGAATATCATATTCTGAGCCCTCCAATACTACAATGTTGAATCTTCTAAATCTTGTGTTATCCTGACTGTGGCTCCACAGTACTTGAATGGTTTCTTTCTGGCTGTGTAAGGTTAATGGGGAATAAAATCTTCCCTGCCCATCAAGAGGCCTCATGTGGAGCCTATTAAGGGAAGCTTGCTTGCTTGTAGGAAGGCTTACACATCTTTTGTTCATTTCTAATTAGGCACAGAGCCTAAAGAGTATATATTCTGAGAGGTGAGCTTTTGCTTTGGGGGCTCGCTTATGAGAAAGATGTGATTTCCTGGTCAAGACTCTAAGTGGCCATGTGTTTAGAGCTCTCTAACTCCTCAGAGGTAGAAGCTCTCTTGGTTCAGTGGTGGATGTAAAACTTTGATTCAGGCAGTAGAGCCCTGTCTGTTGGTATTTATTTCTCTTTTCTGTATTTTTCTGTTTAACTAAAGATCATTGACCCCTTTTAAATTGCTTTCCTATTAAAGCAGATAAAAGACCTGGCACTAGCAGCCATCCTAGGTATGGCAGTGTCGTTACTGTTACAGGCTGCTTGCAATACTTTCTCATTGATCTGGGAGCTCTGGAATTTGGCTATAATCTTCCTGGGAATTTTTATTTTAGGATCTCTTTCAGGAGGTGATTAGTGGATTCTTTCAATTTCTATTTTACCCTCTGGTTCTAGAATATCAAGACAGTTTTCTTGATAATTTCTTGAAAGATGTTGCCTAGGCTCTTTTTTTTGATCAAGGCTTTTAGGTAGTGCAATGATTTTAAAATTATCTCTTCTGGATATATTTTCCAGGTCAGTTATTTTTCAATGAGATATTTCTATTTTTTCATTCTTTTGGTTTTGTTTAATTGTTTCTTGATTTCTCATAAAGTCATCAGCTTCCATTTGCTCAATTCTAATTTTTAAGGAATTATTTTCTTCAGTTAGCTTGCATTCCTCCTTTTCCATTTGACCAATTTTACTTTTTAAAAAGTTTTTTTCTTCAGCGAATTTTTGTATATCTTTTTTCCATTTGGCCACTTCTGCTTTTCAAGGCATACTTTTCCTCACTGGTTTTTTGGACCTCTTTTACCATTTGGCCTAGTATGTTGTTTGAGATGTTATTTTCTTCAGTATTTTTTTTGCGTCTCCTTTACCAAGCCGTTGACTCTTTTTTGATGATTTTCTCGCATCACTCTCATTTCTCTTCCCATTTTTTCCTCTACCTCTATTAGTTGATTTTCAAAATCCTTTTCAGTCCTTCCATGGTCTGAAACCAATTCACATTTTTCTTGGAAGCCTTGGATGTAAGAGCTATGACTTTCTTATCCTCTGCTGAGTGTGTATTTTGATTTTCCTTGTCACCATAGTAATTTTCTATGGTCAGAATTTTTTTCTGTCATTTGCTCATTTTTCTAGTCTATTTTTTGACTTTTAACTCTTTGTTAAAGTGGGACTCTGCTTCCAAGGTGGAGGGTGCAATATCCTAAGTCTCAGGGATTTTGTGCTGTTGTTTTTAGAGACTTCTAGAGACCTGTAAGTTTTCAGTTCTTCCAAGGTGGTATGATCTATGGAGAGATATTTACTACTCAGCCAGCTGTGCTCTGGTGAGCAACAATAAGCACTCTTTTCTGCCTTGGAACTGTGACAAGCATTCCCCACTCCACTGTGGCTATGAACTCTCTAGTGTGCTAGTGCTCCTCCTCACCCTGGGACTACCACCTAGGACTGTGACCGAGGTCTGAGTATGGGCAAAACAACAGAGTCCTGCCCCCAGCGCTAGTAAAGAGACTCCTGTAATCTCCTTCTGGTCAGTTGTTTGAACCCCTTACTGTCTGTGGGCTGAGAGCTCTGGAAGCATCCACTACAGCTGCAGATTCAGTGGCTCCCAAGGCCTGCTCCTGGTTTGCTGGAACCTGGTCTGAGCTGGCATGGCCTGTGCTGGATTGTGCTCTATTCTCATGCAGGTGTGACAGACCTTTCTTGCTGTCAAGATATTTGGAGACACCCTGTTTCCCAGAGCTAAGGTCCAGCAAGCAGACTGTGCAGTGAGCTTGGCATAACAACAATCCTTTGCACTCTGGATGATCTCACCCTCTGGCAAAATGTATTGCTTTGACCAGCACCAGGTGTTCGCTGAGGGATTTATGTTTCATATTAATCAATAGCTGTTTAATTGGAGCTCTCTCTGTTTCCCAGGGACCTGAAAGTCTTCCATCACACCTTTTGACATACTCACAATCCCTGTTTCTTGTAACAGCTAAGTGAACCAAACCACATACTACACTTCTGTTCCCACCACACTAACTTGGGTTCTGTTTGTGTCTGTGAGACAATAAACTTGGAAACTATTCCTACAGGTCATAGGAATGCCTGCAATGTCTATCAACGAGCTTGCCATGGGATGGCAATTATGCTAAGAATGATTATATCATGGTCCAGTCTGCTTATGTATATAAAGCACTGCCTTGCCCCAGCACGTTAAGCCCTCCTCCTTTGGAGGGCTTCCACTTGCAAGCATTTCCTTACTTTGAAATTAAACTTCTGTTGGTGTCCTGACTCTCACGTCTCCTGTTCGGCTCCCACCATCCACAGGTTAGAGACCAGTTCTGGTCCGGTTGACACTGCTGACCTAATTCCTCTTTGGTTGAAAAATTATTTCACCCTGTCCTTTTGTGGGTTCTGCCACTCCAGGAATTGTTTTATGGCATTATTTAAAGGTGTTCAGAGGAGTTTTGGGGAGAGCTCAAGTGTGCTGCTGCCTTTTCTCTGCCATCTTGGCTCTGCCTCCCAGGATTTTATTTTTTTTAAAATATTTTCATAGCTATGTTGGTTCCCTTTGTATGTTATCCTATGCATTTAAAAACATTATTCTGAGAAAAGGTCCATAGGCTTCATAGACTAACAAAAGGGTCCAAAACACACAAAAAGGTTGAGAACCCCTGATGTAGAGGGAGAATAAGCTTCAACGAATAGCTCTTGAAAGTGCATTAGGATGCTATTCCAGTCATGTAGAAAAATGTACTTCTACGATAGGAACCTTAGAGATTAAAGGAAGTAAGGACAACAAAAGTGTCAGCTAGGTGAATGAAGTCTGGCCTGAACCTGACAAAGGCATCTGTTTAGTGTCAGGTAGGAAAGTATTATTTAATCTCAACCAGGTCTTCCAGACAGGGTTGAGACAAAGTCAAGAAAAAGGAATAAGGGACCATAACTTTGATGATTAGACTTTTCCTCTTGGTACCTCTGCCCTGTGGGTTCAGAGGCAGGACCTGATATGCCCTTAGTTTAAACAGATTCCAAAATGATGGCTAAAACTCTTACATCTGGAGAACAAGGAACAATCTGCCAGGAGTTTCCAAATCTTTCAAGACATAGAGCATCATGCATGGAGTGGAAGCAGGGCCAGTACCAAGATCAAAATAGAGTTAGAATGGGCTTGGAAAAGGATGTGATTGGGACTTAGGCTGTGGGGATTTAATATCGAGACAGTTAACAGGGAGACAGGTTTTAAAAAAGGTCATTTAAATTTGTGTCAATCAGCTTTCTTTGGGTGGGAGTGTGTTATTCTTCCTGTTCTATGTTTAGCTCTCCAACTCTTTCTAAATTTGCTACAAAGGAACCCCTGCATCCATGCTGTTCTCCATGGCAAAGGCCATCTGTAAGTGCAAGCAGATAGTGAGCAGGTTAGATTAGAGTTCGTTTGGGATGAGAAGTCTGTGCTCTGCACCTCATTTATTTTTTTTCCATTACAGTAAGACGGTGTTTTAAAAACACTCAAACTTAGTCTCCAATGGCTTCAGGAAAGATGAGTTGTTTCTCACTCCAAACCCAGGAGATTTGGGAGTGAGCTGAGTTTCCCAGAAGAAGCCAGCTGAGGACTGGTGATGGTGAGCCACCACAGCCTTCAGACCTGGAATGCTGGTAGCTGGTCCATAAGGGTGGGGGTGAGAGGTGGGGGGAGAAGAGATGTGTACAGAAGGATGAGAAAGATTCAATCATGGGTGTTCTCTCTGTTTTGGCCTTCATTATTTCCTTACAGATGATAAATTAGATATATGTTCTCTTAGAGGTTTCCTTTGAGCAATTGCTTCAAACTAATTAGGTTTTATCATATTTACATGAGCCATTCCTTTTGGGATATCCTTATACTGAATAAGTCATTTATTTTCTTTCTTTACTTGGATAACCAAGTGGGTTATTGGTGGTTATTGGCCATTCTGTGAAAAATCTGTCATTTTTCTTTGGTAACATTTCTTTACTTTGATATAAATATCCAATATCTTTGAAGGAACTTGTAGTAAAGTTTAAAAAAAAAAACTCTGAATAAAACAAAAACTTTCAGATCTCCATAATGCTCACTAACTCACAGTGTTTTCATTCTTTTCATGTGCATTTAGTTCTTCATCATAACCACAAATCTTACTGATTTTCTTTTTTAAAGAATTACTAAAAACTTAATACTATCAATGAAATTTGCTTAATAAACATTTACATGTAAATGGATTTCAGCATATAAAGAATTATAAGGTTTTTTTTTTAGCCATTCCCATTAAGTCTTTATCAGGATTCTTTATTTGCTCATTTTTCTTTTCTATGTATAAATTGGCATGAAAGGGAGTGTAATGCAGTGGATAGAAGGCTGGCCTTAGGAGTCAGGAACTGGCTTTGAAATACTCGTTGTATTTCCCTGGGAAAGTCATTTAACCTTTTAATGCCCCAAGCAACTCTCAAAGAGAATAAAACATAAGCTGCTGTTTCATTTTTGTCTTTGCAACTCCAGAACCAAGCACAGTATCTGGGACATAGTTCATGTTTAGTAAATACTTGTTGATTGATTCACCAATTGGGAATCTTTACATTGCTTTGTTTGATAGTGTGGTTGTTATGCCTGCTTTTTTTGATCTGATGCATAATAAAAATTCTAGTCTTTAATTTTCATTCTGTGTAGCTTTATTTTTAGATGGGTTGTTTACCTGCAACAAATTATTGAGTTTTGTTTTCTATTCTATTACTTTAAGTTTATTGTATTTTAAAATCCATTTACATTTAAAATTATGTTTCATCAGCTTGTGTTTTTCTATTTAGTTCTTTTAAATCACTACTTCATTCCTGTGATTGATTTTGATTATACAATATTGATTGTCCCCAAAGACTCACTCCCTTTACATCAATCCCATTTGTTCACCCAATCCTACATTCTCTAAATTGTTCACTTATTTTAACTTCTTTTCTCCCTCCTTCTCTTCTTTCCTTCCTTCCTTCCTCCCTCTCTTCCTTCCTTCCTTCCTTCCTTCCTTCCTTCCTTCCTTCCTTCCTTCCTTCCTTCCTTCCTTCCTTCCTTCCTTCCTTCCTTCCTTCCTTCCTT